>CM069857.1:214269036-215469036 GCA_036172795.1 Pelodytes ibericus | reverse complement strand
ACAAATTCTACCCTATATTTCTGTTCCATATAATGCTATTTTAATGGACAAAATGTGCTTTTATTTGAATGACAAGGGCATTTCTAAGTAGAATATTTGACATAGTAGCCTTTAGCTATGTAATGTATAGAACAGTACTAGTTTTAAAGTAGTCCTGAATATATATCCATGTATATCAAACAAAATAATAACTGAAAAAGTATATATATCTTCTGTTAGTAGGATAAAATGCTATTGAAAAAATGTACCAGACTGTGAAGACATATGATATAATAATAGTAAAATAATAATGAGCTCCATAAGATTCTTGGAGGAAAATGAAAACTGAACGAAATTTTGCACAGAGGAAGAGTAAAGTGTGGTTAAAGATTATGTGGACATAATCAAATTCTACTTCCTAAATGGACACAATGATCACCATACACACTAATGAATAGCTTACAAATTCAGTTTATAATTGCATGTCACTGTATGCTTGCTTTAATGAGATTCTTCAATATTTCTAGGAAAGTCATTGAATAGTCCATGTTCTGGCCACAGCTAACAACCTTACTAATCAGATCAAAAGAAAATAGGTGAGGCAGAAGGTTTTACAGCTGGGGCCAAGAGAGAACTATAGAAGCCGCCTTCTCTCTATAGATTGTGCTAGTGTAATCAAGCAGGCAAATAAAATGGTCTACTGGTAGCATGAGTGAAGCTGATAAATCAATGTGCGAGACAGTTCAGTCACCCCAACATTTTCAATAGGTTTGGAAGTTTATTAACACAAATTAAATCTTGCATTACTTAGATGCTTTATTAGCCACCTCTCTATTTTGCTCACCACTTCAGCAATATTACTGAACATTTGTTATCTTTTCACATTAATTGCTGTTAATCCATTTAATTGCTATTCAGAATTGTTTAGATAAGAAGAATAAAGAGGGGCCCAAGAGATTTAAATAGTTGAACTCAGCAAGGAGATTGGTCTTTATAAATTCAAAGTGAAAGTGTATATAATGGATCAGTGTAAAAGCTTGTATATGCTTCAGTGTTTTTGGATCGCCTATTGAAAAGTAAGAGAAACTTGTTTTTTCAATTATACAGAACAAAAACATTAATTAGTAATTAAAATAAGAGAGGTGCTAGAGATTACCAACATATTTTACTGGTGTTCATTTATTTAGGTATAGGCCTCACCTTGCTTCACTCCTCCTTCAATAAAACTGTACTACCCACTCGCCATTTTTTAAGTACTACAATTCAGTACTACTTTAAGCTCCAAACCACTCACCTATCCATAACGTTTATACTAGAGTTCTTTAAATAGTAGATGGAAAAACTTTACAACCTGTATCCACTGACTAAACATTTATTTAAATATTGTTTTCCTCTCCACACTTCAAAACAAAAAAAATAGTGTTTATTGCATAAGATTAAAAAAAACTATACCAAGCACTGCACCCCACACAGTATTGCCTATCACGGACCTTACGGATCAACTACAAGGCACACTGGAAGTCTCAAAATAAATGGTAATTGTTTTCAATCATGGTCCCTAGGAGCATTGTTCAATAGCCTGTCTAATCAGTCTGATTAAACATGACTTTGGAGTATATACACTGATATACTCCTGAGTAATTGCATCGACCTGCGTAGTGAATTGTTTTATTTTGCCCAATTATAGGTCCGCTATCTCTAAATGGAAAGGGTCACGTAAGTGTAGAAGAACTATCCACCTACAAGGACCTCAGATATTAGCATGACACATCTCTCTACGAAGGATATTGGCACTACAGACTTAAGTTACATTTCAAGTGCAAGACTGTGAACAATCTAAGGAAGACTCATTCCATAATCATTGGAGTTTACTTGTTTCTTGTTCACTGCAAATTATAATTTTCTTGGTGTGTTATTTTGTAAACCTTTATAAAAAATGTATTAAAAATAAAATATCTGCTATGCCTTGGCAACTATAATGCGTCACAACTCAGGGTGCATTTTTCTTTTTCTAGGCCCTACTAAAATAAGTTTACATGCTGCATTTTTTTCTCAACTGATTTTCCTTATTTTGTGTCATTACGTTAAGAAACATACGTTTTTAAACAAATGTATGAAACAAATAGATTGTTATTGACAGTGTGTCTATGTTCATACAGGTGGTTTAAAGAAGGGAAACATAAACATTAAAAGTTAAATTGCTCTCACTGACACTTATCTTACGCACACTATCACTCAACAGACGGATGCATCTCTAAGATGTGAGGGCCACCACTTCCTGCTGCTTTCCACAAATGCTGAAAAGGCATTTGACAGGGTGGCTTGGTGCTTCCTGTGGGCAACACTCTCCAGTATGCAGTTTGGACCCTAAATCTTTAATGGGATTAAAACTCTCTACCAATCACCCTCAGCCAGAGCATGGACAAATGGCTCACTCACCAAACCAATTTTAATAACTACATGGCAGGGCTGCCCCTTATCCCCCCTACTCTTTGCACTTTCACTCAAACCATTTTTAAAGAAAATCAGACTTAACCCCAACATATGTTGCCTACAAACTAACACACACAAATTACCATGTATGCAGATGACCTGTTGTTTCTCGTGACCCAACCCCAAATCTCCCTCCCCATTATTATGGGGGAATTTTCAGTCAAATCTCATACCTTAAAATAAACTTCCAAAAGTCCTAAATTATGTGACTCAATCTCTCACAATCACAAACCCAGACTCTCCAAGAAGCTTTCCCCTTTATATCATCACTTTTATATCATCTTTCTCCCCTTCTGAACATCCTCACTATTAATTTTTAAATCATTGAAGCAGCAGATCACTAGATTTGTATGGCACAAAACTCAACCTAGACTCAGTTACGTAGAACTAACACTCCAGAAAGTGGAATGGGGGCCAGACATCTCCATAGAATATTGAACTAGGCTAGCGGGGAGCTGGAATGAGCTGTTACATGCAGGACGGTCTATGCCGGGGTTAAAAGAACTGTGCAGTTTACATACCCTGCTTCTATGCATATACCTGTATCCTACATAAGTACTTCTCTTGCTCATATGTTCTCCAAAATATGTATATTGTAACTTTGCAAGTTTCAGTTATTTATCTTCTTCCTGTTAAAAAGACTTGTGTTTGTTTCATTCTTGTTTCAAGAAATCTATTAGGTTTTTTTTGCCTATTCTTAGCAAAAACAAAAGAAATCAAATCCTTTGCCTGATTTGGGTTGTTATATTGTGTTACTGACTATATGAATAAAACACAAGCAGACAAACCAATTACACTAATATAGATAAGTTAGGTTTTACTAAACACACAAAATGTTAATTTTAAACATGAAAAATCGTTTCATTATTCAGGAACTAAATTTACTGTGTTTACATCACTTTACTAGTTATGGCCGTTACATTCCTTTTGTGTTGTCTAGGGAACTCAAAAGCCAACTAGTAGGGAGAATTTTGGAAAATACAATAATGCTTTTAACAAATGTATTCCTGAGTGTTTACTGGAACGTTGGTTTCTTGGATGTCACAGAATGTCTTAGCCATGAAGTGCTTGAATTTTAAAAAGTAATTCATACATTCAGCATCACATAATGAGTATGTGATGGACTACAGTGGCCTGAGAAAAGGGGAGGATTGTCTGCTTACTGCGTGTGACAATGCTGAAATTGTTTTTCACTGTCCATTCACTTTAACAATGTTCCATTCTGTACCTCATAAGCACTTAATTTATTCCAACTCTATGCCCTGACCTGTAATCCCCTTTTCCTTACCCATCTGACCCATCTGTGTTTCATTTCCCACTCATCAGCATCCAAAGAGCTAGGCCTAGGTCCTGTTTGGAAGCATTAGAGAGTGATTGGCACGGTTCCCTTTCCTGCACCACATCCTCTGCTGAATAAAATGACCATCAGATCAGAGAACAGAGCCTGCTTTGTCCCCAGCAACCAAGATCTGGAAGCACTTTCAATCATTTGCACTCTATACCCACTCAAATGCATTAATGTGATCAACATTGGGTCTGTTGTGGGCATTTTTTTCCATCAAATAGCTTGCTAGCATTCCAGGCATGTACTTCCCTGAAAACAAGGCTGGGACCGAGCCCTGAATATTCATTTGGAAAATTACCAAGAGCAAGAGCTTAGCTTGGCACGCCTGGTGTTGATTCTTAATAAGTGACTTCCTAGAGCTAAGGTATATTGCGTTGTCTGAAAAACATTTTCTAGGTGCCTCATAACATTTTATTTCCTGTCTGTGTGTCACATTAGAAGTTATTGTGTGACAGAATGTCATAGTAATGAACATGTTCTGGTTTCTTCCAAACTATCTGATGTCACACAAAACTTATGCTTGTGATCAATGAGATCATAACAACTTGTGCTCATGTTACTTTAACCATTTGGATCCTGCGGAAATACATTTATCACCCAAGGATCCAGTTTGCAATCACTGCTCTTTAAAAATGTTAAAGTGAAAACAAGCTTATAATATTATCAGATACAATAGTGATTCATGTTTTTTTTTATGGACAACAAGTGTACAGTTGGACTGACAATTTACAAACTCAGCAGGTTCACAACTGAAAAATGTTATGTTAACTTCATTGCATACTGATTAACTCTTCTGTTGCAGTTGAGTTCAGGTGAGATTAAAAGGTCTACTTAATAAAGGTAGAATTAGATGGGAATTTCAAACTTTAAGCCAGAGTAGCCGAGTAGGAAAAATTCTACAATACAGCTGAACAGGAGAACTTTTCCAACTCAGCTACTTTGGTCTTATGTTTTAAATTCCCAGCAATTCCCTGCAGTAAATGAACATGTTCTAGTTTCTTCCAAACTATCTGATGTCACACTAACTTTAACTCACCGTTTAGTGAATAGACCCCAACATATATTTTAGATGGCAAAAATATAAGCAATAGTTAATATAAAATATAACACATGCAATAAATTATTGCATTTCTTGCATGTGTTAAATTTTATATTAACTATTGCTTATATTTTTGCTATATATTTCTTTGCTCTTTCTGTGTGTTAGCTTGGGAGTGTGTTTCTGTGCATACCAGGTTTATACTGATTATTCCCTATTTTTTCTCCTAAAAGGTATTGTGTAGTATACCTACACACACTCCTGCCCACTCGAGATCTAACTTTTACTCTCAGTCTTTGACTTATCCTTTTGGGTGTAGTCTTTCCCCTTATTTCATATATATTTTAGATAAATAATTGCCACTTTTTATGCTTATGAAACCAATCGTTTTTCTCCAGGGCAGGAGAAACAGTTACCGTTGTATATAGTCTTCTTTTTTTTTTTTGACAGTGGAAATGGTAATAAGCTTTATTAGTAGTTATTTTTGTAGTTATAAAGCCAAGAGCATGGCTTTAGTGTGCAGTGCTGCTTTAAAAGTATGTGTACGTGTGTCCAGGCTGTTAAGCAACTTCCAGATGGTACACATCTTCCAGTGCTAGTTCTAGCTTTATAGTTAACAGAGGAAATAGATGTGGTGGTATTCTATGTACACAATTGCACATACATAAGGATTGTTCTACAAGTTATACAGTACCTGTGTAAAAGTACTGACCTGGGAATTTCCCACTTCCTTTTCTTTTTATGTGTTGTGTGAAGGAAGTGTGTTGAGTGTGCGCAGTCAGTGTAGTAGTCAAGAACTGTAATGACATGTCAGTGCCCATAAGACTAAGGAGTAAAATGGATAAACTGCAGCTATCAAGATATAAAAAAGTCTGGGAACTCACTAACTGTAATCTTATCTGGTTTCGTATTCAGTTAAGTAGCTGCCAGCTACACCTCTAAAATACAATATATTTACCCCATGTATGGCCAACATTACCCACACTGGGCATCACAAATTGCTGTTACTGACTGAAGGCTTCATAAACATTGGCTAAGTGACAATCAAACTCAATGAGGGTTGGCTAAATACAATTTAGTGGCCAATGAGCAGGGCAAAGTAAAATGTGCGGCAAGGTCTGCGAAGTTCCATAGAACGTCTTACAATTGTCTATCAGTTATTGTTCGTCACAATGTTGATACCCTTGCTCATGAGTAAATATATTAGCATTTCTTTCTTGAGATATAAATAATACATACCAAGCAAGCAGATGACAAATTACAGCTAAGCATTACTGAAACCACAACAGCAGTGGAGGCAAAGGCTATCCATCACTATTTAAATCTATTTCTCTCCAGCGTTATTTCTTTATAATGGTGTCATTTTTAACCGTTAGCTCCTCTGCTGTTGTACACTACTGATTAGAGGACATGTACAGTGAGTCAGGTTAGTGTCATGTTACCGGATGTAGGCACATCCAGACTGTATCCAGTTCGTACTGTTTCCTTTCTTGCCTTGCTTTCTTTGTTAAGCTTTATGCATGCATTTCCCCTTTCTTTGTTTTGCCTTGTTACCTTGTTTGTTCCATTCCTGGTTTTCTTTTCTCCTGTTTTGTTTATATGTGCCCCACCTGCTTGTGTTCATTGTTCGTTCATTAACTAGTCTACCAAACTTCAGGAATGTGTTGGTGTTTAAGTTTCTTGTTTTAGTCCAGTTTAAGTTTTATGTAAGCAGGGCTATAACAAGAAACTTGATAATGTAGGGTACCTTGCTGATGTAGGATACCTTGACACTGGTGGCAAGCTTTCCATCTTATGGCCATCAGGTGCAACTAAACCCTTATCATTGACCATCTTATAGTCGTTGGCTAGTCCTGTATTTATATCTGGCTTGTTTATATGTATCTTTAGATCTCTTAGTCATGCCCTGTGTCTATACCTTGTCTGTATTTTACCTGTAGACCATTTCCTAGTGTTGCTCCTGTCTTGCCGTACCTTAGTCCTGTCCCTTTTTCGTATTTTTAGTCCAGAACACTGTATCCTGTCCTTTCTTTCTGTCTTTTTATTTGCTCGGCTTGGCCTGGCCTGTCAAAGCCTGCAGCATCTTGCTTATCATATCAAAGGTGTTATGTCCATGCCTGTTCCAGCGTGTCTTCAGGATAATTCCTATTCCTTACTGGATACCAGCTACTACTGCCTCAGTTCCATGGTTTATGGCTGTACCAACCTTCATGTTCAAGCACCTAGGGGAATGCCGTTATCCTGTAGTAGGACCGGTCCATCTGAAAATTATCTGCTCACTGTTCCCTGTCACCTAGACCCTGTTGTAACAGTTAGAAAGAGGACTGGAAAATTGCCCACCTGCCTTGCTTACCAGTCGAGTGCATATTGTACTAAGAATCCATCTTCAATTGCAGCTTTATTATTGGACTGTTATTTTTGTTAATTCTGTGGTTATCATATATAGATTGCTATATAACTCCAGTTGTTGACCAGATACAGTGGATATAAAAAGTCTACACACCCCTGTTAAAATGTCAGGTTTCTGTGCTGTAAAAAACTGAGACAAAGATAAATCATTTCAGAACTTTTTCCACCTTTAATGTGACCTATAAACTGTACAACTCAATTTAAAAACAAACTGAAATCTTTTAGATAGAGGGAAGAAAAAATATAAAAATAAAATAATGTGGTTACATAGTGTGCACACCCTCTTCTAACTGGGGATGTGGCTGTGTTCAGAATTAATCAATCACATTCCAAATCATGGTAAATAGGAGTCAGCATACACCAGCCATCATTTAAAGTGCCCCTGATTAACCCCAAATAAAGTTCAGCTGCTCTAGTTGGTCTTTTTCTGAAATTTTCTTAGTCGCATCCCACAGCAAAAGCCATGGTCCACAGAGAGCTTCCAAAGCATCAGAGGGATCTCATTGTTAAAAGGTATCAGTCAGGAGAAGGGTACAAAAGAATTTCCAAGGCATTAGATATACCATGGAACACAGTGAAGACAGTCATCATCAAGTGGAGAAAATATGGCACAACAGTGACATTACCAAGAACTGGAGCTCTCTCCAAAATTGATGAAAAGACGAGAAGAAAACTGGTCTGGGAGGCTACCAAGAGGCCTACAGAAACATTAAAGGAGCTGCAGGAATATCTGGCAAGTACTGGCTGTGTGGTACATGTGACAACAATCTCCTGTATTCTTCATATGTCTGGGCTATGAGGTAGAGTGTCAAGACGAAAGCCTTTTCTTACGAAGAAAAACATCCAAGCCAAGCTACATTTTGCAAAAACACATCTGAAGTCTCCCAAATGCATGTGGGGAAATTTGTTATGGTCTGATGAAACCAAGGTTGAACTTTTTGGCCATAATTCCAAAAAATATGTTTGGCGCAAAAACAACACTGCACATCACCAAAAGAACACCATACCCACAGTGAAGCATGGTGGTGGCAGCATCATGCTTTGGGGCTGTTTTTCTTCAGCTGGAACTGGGGCCTTAGTTAAGATAGAGGGAATTATGAACAGTTCCAAATACCAGTCAATATTGGCACAAAACCTTCAGGCTTCTGCTAGAAAGCTGAACATGAAGAGGAACTTCATCTTTAAGCATGACAACGACCCAAAGCATACATCCAAATCAACAAAGGAATGGCTTCATTAGAAGAAGATCACAGTTTTGGAATGGCCCAATGGCCAGCCAGAGCCCAGACCTGAATCCGATTGAAAATCTGTGGGGTGATCTGAAGAGGGCTGTGCACAGGAGATGCCCTCGCAATCGGACAGATTTGGAGTGTTTTTGCAAAGAAGAGTGGGCAAATCAAAATGTGCCATGCTGATAGACTGATACCCTAAAAGACTGAGTGCTGTAATAAAATCAAAAGGTGCTTCAACAAAGTATTAGTTTAAGGGTGTGCACACTTATGCAACCACATTATTTTATTTTTATATTTTTTCTTCCCTCTACCTAAAAGATTTCAGTTTGTTTTTCAATTGAGTTGTGCGTTTTATAGGTCACATTAAAGGTGGAAAAAGTTCTGAAATGATTTATCTTATTTTTTTACAGCACAGAAACCTGACATTTTAACAGGGGTGTGTAGACTTTTTATATCCACTGTACATTCATACTTCATTCTGTTAACTAAAATTTGATAGGTCTTAAAAAAAAAACAAGATGGGAAATTGAACTCAACTTTCCATCTTGACCAACTTCGGTATATAAATGCACGTCAACCTCCAAGTCAACTGCAGCTCACCTCACTTAGCCTTAATGTAATCTGACCTCCTAAGTCAACTCATTCTCCGAAAGAAATACATTAAAATAGCAATTCTGAAATTGAAGTAGGCTACAAACAAGATATTAAAGAACAAAATATTAAAGTCGCCTACCTGGATTAAGTCAACTGACCAGGCTTAAGCTGAAACAGGGCAGTATTTCTGTCTGCTGTTCTACTATGCTAGGTTAGTCTGCCCTCACAATTGGTTTACAACAGACTACCGTATTTGCTCGATTATAAGACGACCCTGATTATAAGACGACCCCCCAAACTTTGGATATTCCATTAGGAAAAAAACTAAAAGCCTGAATATAAGACTACCCTATAGGAAAAAAGTTCAACTTGTATATATTCATATGTAAATTGCTTTTTTAATAAAAAATTATGATATCAAAAAATGTATTTCTAGTTTTTATTTCTTTTTATGTGCCAATGCTGCCTTTCTCTTTCCCTTGCCCCCATTTTTCTCTCTCTCCCCCCTCCCCTTGTGTGTCTCTTAACCCCCTCACTCCCCTTGTCTCTGTCTCTTAACCCCTTCCCTCCCCTTGTCTGTCTCTTAACCCCCTCACTCCCCTTGTCTCTGTCTCTTAACCCCTTCCCTCCCCTTGTCTCTGTCTCTTAACCCCCTCACTCCCCTTGTCTCTGTCTTTTAACCCCTTCCCTCCCCTTGTCTCTGTCTCTTAACCCCCTCACTTCCCTTGTCTCTGTCTCTTAACCCCTTCCCTCCCCTTGTCTCTGTCTCTTAACCCCCTCCCTCCCCTTGACTCTGTCTCTGCCCCCCTCCCTCCCCCCTGTCTCTCTGTCCCCCCTGTCTCTCTGTCCCCCTCCCTCCCTCCCCCTGTCTCTCTGCCCCCCTCCCTCCCTCCCCCTGTCTCTCTGCCCCCCCTCCCTCCCCCTTACCTTGATCCCTGGTGGCTAGTGGGGGCAGCCGGGGGATGTCTGCACGATACTTGCAGACATCCTCCATGCTGCCCGACACGGCAGTCTATTATGACGGACAGCTGTCCGTCATAATAGTCTGCCGTGTCGGGCAGCATGGAGGATATCTGCACGTATAGTGCAGACATCCCCCAGCTGCCCGATTGTCCCTGGTGTCTAGTGGGGCAGCAGAGGAAGTCTGCGCGATGAGCGCAGACCTCCCCTGCTGCCGCCCGGCACGCTCGCCGGGACTTCTGTGACGAAAGCGGAAGTACCCGGCTTCTTCACAGAAGCCCCGGCGGTCGTGCCGGGCGGAAGCAGGGGAGTCTGCGCTCGTTGCGCAGACATCCCCTGCTGCTAGAGAGGGGGATCCAGGTCCCCTGCAGCTCTGCTGGGGACCTGGATCCATGTCTTATAATCTGACCTCAATTTGAGGTCAGATTATAAGAAGACCTCGATTATAAGACGAGGGGTAGTTTTCAGATTTTTTTTTCTGAAAAAAACCTCGTCTTATAATCGAGCAAATACGGTATTTAGTTTCCACATCATCTGCAACTTGCAATTAGTGGAAGAACTAACTTGACAAGTACTGAAGATACGTTTTTTTTTTAACCTAAAGGACTAAAATCACAATTAGTCCTTTTTACAGCCAAACATTCATACATGTTGGTTGGTATGTGAATGAGACAATACACTCCTTTAAGATGATGATTGTATGAGAAGTTGTGGCCAGCCTACGAGGAGGAGCTGACACCGTCTGAAAATCTGCAGGATCTTCCTACTCCAAGCCTCCATCTTAGGAGACTTTATGAGATCAGGATAGTTGCTGTAATTGGAATTTGAATGTGGTCATGATCACAGTTCATTTTGACCACAATGTGTAAGTTTTAGTGTATATATCCAGAATAATCTGAAATCCTCGGAAAGAAAATTATTTTATAATTGGTAGTTTGTGGATAGACGTAAAGCTAGTTAATGTGCTGCTTTATTTCTGCCGAATGATTTAAAAGGTTTTGAAAAAGCCTTGGTTACAATTTCAACTGGTTGTTTTTCAACTAATACCAAGATGCTTATAAATGAATTGAACCACTGACACTTATTCTAAATATTATTTGAGAGGCGTGGAATGTTCCTACAATGATTCTTGTTGCAATTCAGTAGAAATATGCCTGAGAAATGTTTGGTTTGCCATGTAGTTGGATGGTTCAGTGTTGTAGTTTTTATTTACAGACAAAGAAAAAAAATCTATGGCAAAATTCTATATCAATGTGCATTTGTACACAATGATGCAAGTTCCCTGTTCTTTCTCCCATATCATTTAATCATGGCTCTTTGTTATGGTTATATATGAGTTTTATTTATACAATGATTTTGAGGGCTTTTTGGTTTTTGGTTTTGCATGGTCCATTACTGCAATCAGCACCAAAGACAAAAGCCCAGAACCTCTCATTAGTGCTGATTACACGAGTTGGTCAATTTACTAAGTGGAAAGTTTATAAAGGGCATGGCTACATTCCAACATAATCAGTACATTGTATATGTCATATTGTAAGGAAGGTACACTAAGTAAATAACTCATAATGTTAGTTTTAAAGGTTTCCTTACATTGCATGTGTTGTTTCACTGGGACTTATGGACCTGTATTGTTAAAAATCAAGGTTGAATATGAAGCATCTCCTGTTAATACACTGTAACATTGAATTACTTAATTTCCAAAGTGCTTTAAACTGTTTTCTTATGGGAATTTAGTAAATTATTCTATCATTTATAGGAACTATTGGATTATACACGACAAATAAAGGGATGTTTGTATAGCTGTGTGCAAGTTCTAATATCCTTTTACTAATGTTTAAAATGAACGCTTTTTAAAGCGCACAAGTATGAGATCACAATATTTTAAAAGAAAGGACAATTATGTTACTTGGTTTCAAGTGTTGTTACATGCTTCAGAAACACATGGATTTAATCACTTATGGTACGAGAACCAATGCATATACTGAACAATTTTAAAGGACACTAAAGTTGTTGTTTTTTTACTAAAAAGTGAGTTTCCGGTGATCTGGAAATTTTAACTCAACAATTTAGCTATCCATGGTGCAGGGACGAACTCGGTGAGTTTTCTTAGCTGGGAAACTCACCAGGTTTGTCCATGCACAATGCATAACTAAAATGAAAAGATAAAACGTTCCTCTCACCTCAGTTCACCTGCAACTAACCTTTCAGAAAGCAGCTCCCTAAGAAAGCTGCTGTTTTTTTTATTATTGTAAGCAAATGTATTTTTCTTTTAATAAAAACCATAAAATATACACACAAAATGGGTACACTTACAAATTGCCAAAGCATACAGCCTGTGCAAAATTGCATGTCAACAGTACAATGGGTGTATGAAAGACAGATGATCAGGTACTCTCACTCCCACAACTCTGAAGAAAGGAAAATACAAAGATCAACACGTTTCGCAGGAGACGTCCAGCTTCCTCATGAGACAAAAAAGTGTTACAGTGCATCCAAAGGTGCATAAGTATCCAATGTGCTATTTTATAAACTTTACACAAAAGACATATATTGTAAAATAGAAAAACATACAATGTTCCTATTTATATATAAACAACACATGTATAGTTAAACAATATATTAAAAAATGATAAAAGGAGGACACCACCCAGCATAAGTAGGAGGACTAGCCAAGCCTACTCCTATACAGATGGGGCATACCACAACTCCTTAAAGATATATACACAGATAGCAGAGTTTTAATAATACATTTCTCATTTGTTTACGGTTATTTCTTTTACCTATATAATAAACAAGAAGCAGCAAAATATATATATATATATATATATATATATATATATATATATATATGTATATCTCCAAAGGAAAGCACGCACTCACTGGGATTGCATGAAGAAAGTCGATGTTTTTAATCACTCAGTGTAACAAGGCAACAGCATGAGAATACAATCAACATATCGGTCCACACCGTGGACCTTTCTAAAAATATATATATAAATCCTGGGGTAGGTGCCCCGGTGCAATCCCACCAGACAATGTAGCAGTTGGAGAAAGGAGCACTCAGGGAACTGGATAAAAGTCCCATAGATGGCAATGAAATGTTAATATTTGTGAAATAAATCTCATGATATCAAGACTTTTATAGAAATATATGGAAGACTTATCGTTTAAATTCATTGAATGGAGCATCACTGTTCAGAAACAGTCTTCAACACATAGCTGCTGCTAATGTTGGTTATAGTGAATGCTTCTCAAAAGATGTTCCATTGGTTTTAATCATATGAAGCGAATGACAGACTGGGAATGATGGCAAAACATTGCAGTTGTGCGGTGAGACAGGGGAATGACTCCTCTGTTGGGCTAATATTGTTTCATCTGAATCATTAACAATGTTGAAGTCTGCTACCACACCGTAAAGATTACCTTCTACAAAGAAGAATGGGAAAGATCTTTCGGTGGTCATGGTACATGGAATCTGTAATTGCATGATGGGAATCACATCATGCAATTCATACCATGTATGCCCAATATCAGCTTCATTGTTTTGCCTAACAAACAACTTCTGTCAAATCATTTTTTTTCACAATTAATACTACTTTCAAAAACAAATAAGCGTCATCGCTTAACACCATTAGGTTCATGGATTTGTATAGTAATATCTTTATCCCTGAAACTTTGGAACTTAAAATGTTTGATGGCCATGCCCTCCAAATGAAGAAATAAATAAATAACTTTAATATTGACTTTCCTTTAGAAAAAAAAAGTAGGAGGTTTTGGTATACTGGGGTCTCTGAACAAACCCCTCTTGGTGTGTCAATTTGCATATACAAGAAAAATATATGCTCAGTATGTCAAGGAATATGTAACAGCTTATAAATTCAGCACTGTGTAAAGCAACTTGAAGGTCTCTTTTTAGTTTATGAAATATCCTGAAGAAATCATTTTTAGATAGACCGAGACACTATTCCCTCTCCTCTTCTCCCCTATCCATTTTGGACCATCAATGGGGGTACTGTGAAATGTCAGTGAGCACAGCAGTCAAACCGGGAGGCCATGTGGCCATAATACTACTTCTTTTACCTTATGAAAAATACATCTTCATTAGACAATGCTGGTCATTTCAATTTTTTAATGATCTTAATTAGGTATGTACATTAGAAACATGACTTTATAATCAGATTACATGAACATAGTACCTTTTCCTCTATGAAATACTATTTATTCTATGAAATCTCAATTTTGCCCCATTATGGTCCCGATATTTGATGACTTCTTGCAATTGAATCATTGCCAACTTCTTTGTGAGTAGCTTCCTATACAGATTGAATACATAGTAATATTAGTGTATGTATTCCTATTCTCTTCATTGATGTCTTCAAATATCTTTGATAACCCAATTCTTCAGGGAAGTATGTCAAACCTTTGATTAAACCCCCTCCTTTTCTTCCTTTGATTTACCTCACCACTATCAGTTTCTTAACATTCATTGCTCAATCCATATATTACCTTTCAACTCAAAATCATATCATTTAACCTCAGAGAGTGGTCAGACCACCTTTTGTGCCCTGTACCCCCACTGTGTTTAGACTGTAAGGTTGTATGAGCAGAGTGACTTATCTTTTGTTCCAGGATAGTCACGTTATCTGATCTATGCTTTATGTTTTGTTTGTACATTGCACAGTGCTGCAATATAATGGTTCTTTTAATATAAATTAATAATAACAGAAATAAAACAATTATATATGATGCTATTTACTGTAGTTGTTTTTATTAGATGTATCTGAACTGAATAAAGCAAGAAGGGTAAGTTGATGTCTGCTTCCAGCCAAGCACAGCCTGGGTTACCATGGCCACCTCAAAGAAAACTTGATTTTTAATATAAATCAGTATTTTTAGTGATGTCATAGTGGCATCTGAATAAGTTCACAGATTTAGGATTAATGTAGTGATTGGCAGCTGTGTTCAATGTAATTACCTTAATCAGAAATATTATTGTGAAGAGATGCTGAACATTTTCTTTTATCACATTTGCATCCAAAAAACTGTCAGTCCACTAGTTTGTACAATGAATAGAATGATTTTTATTCATGATCTTGGAACAAATGATTCTCCAGTACTTATCATGCTGGCTTCCAAGCCTGCCTATCAGGCTTTCAGATGTTGGAATAGACAGGGTGATGCTAGGATAAACTGTTATAACCCACCACCATCGAAAGGTAGCAATCATTCTATTACCGGAATGCAAAGAAAGGTTAGAACAGCAGTTTTCCAATGCTCCTGCCTTACCTGTGTCCTGCATACTGGAGTTATGTCTACATTACTGGATGACTTGTTCTGCAAAAGTTTCTTGCCAGCCTCCAAAATGCAAATTCTGGCATATCACCTGATGGTAGTATAGCTGGCAGGAGGAAAGCAACAGTCCCCAGGGTAGCAAGACATCTGTTCAAATTGTCATATGGATGAAAAACCTTCCAGAGGAGATAGACAGTTATGTAACTCTCCATGGGGCTACTGGAGTTTCCTTGAGAAGAGGCACGGTTGGATGTATACTGTGCGGGTGAGTCTCTGGAAACAGAGGAAGATAGAATAGTGGAGGAGAGACCAGCAGAGAAGGCTTCTTCTATAATTTACTTCCAGAATAACTTGTATTGATGCCTTTGCTACATGTGACAGATGTCCCAAATGAGACATTTTCTGGACAGCAAAGAGAGATCATAATACCCAGAAAGAAAGCTATAAAAACCTTGAAAAAGGGATGTGAGAAGACTACATAACTACATAAGGCATATTTTTAAATATCTATAGAGGATACAACCAGACTGTAGATGAGCCAACCAGTACACTATGGTCAGACTTAAAAGAGCAACATATATTTTACATACCAGGGATTATTTATCATATACAAAGTGTGAGTTAATTATAAACAATTAGGGACAGGAAAGGCAGCAATGAACTGAAGATACAACAGCATGGAATATACATTTGTCAAGGTTAAATTAGATAAAAATGTGATGCTAGCTGAATGTCCTGTCTTGATAAATGCAAACAAAGGTATTTTATTTGCTTATTAATGACAAAGTCAGTCTCAGGTGGGAGAAGGCAAAGCAGGTATTGTAAGAAGGTAAGCAAAATGAGGATCCATCTTTCAAGTTGCCAGCAAGGAGAATGGGATGGCAGGTGTCAGCCTCTCAGTTAAGAGAAAAAAAAACAACAACAACACATTAGTACTAACTTCATTGTGAAACTATTACACACATTTTTATACTCACATGAAAGACTCCTACATCATACCCCAATATCAGGTGCAAACCTACACCAGCAACATGAGGATAAATTTCTCCAAATACACTGTATAGAAAGTGTATCCGTGCTGCATTATGTGTACAATTATTATCTCTGGCAACTAAACTTTATGACTTAGAATCATGGGAGTCATAGTCCACTGCAGCTCCTATGATACAGTAAACTATTTAATAAATGATACTTGCTGCTATGAAATGCGTAGGGCTGGTAATGAGTAGCTTAAGACCTGGTATTTAACATCTACTCATGTAGAAGTCTCATTACTCACCCTGGCCTTTTAATACCAAGCTCTTAGCTGCTTCTAACCAGAAGCTTTTTTACGTCAAAACCAACACCTAAAAATAACTGCATGCATTGTGATAACATCATTATTTTTTTTTTTAAAAAGAACATTCAGTTAGCTTTTTCATTGTAATTGGCATTTTTTTTTATTAATAACTGTTAGAACATGCAATTGTGTTTTAACTGCAAAAATGATTTGTGTCCTATCTTATGGTTTTATGGCATTTAACTGTACACAGACTCTACACAAAAGCACTATACGTTCTATACTATAGTATACATTCAGTGTGCCCATTTCAAGAATCCTACATGTAAGCCTATGCTGTTTGTTTTTAATTAAAATCACTTGCATTCTCTAATGTTCTGGCTTCTCCTCTAGCTATTTATTGTAGCCTGCCTGCTTCTGTGCTCCGTTGCTGTCTGTTTGTAACTACATTGCCATCCAGCATATTTTATCCGGTATACACCCAGGGCCGGACTGGGTAAAAAAAACAGCCCTGGAAATAATTGTATACCAGCCCCATAGCATAACATCACCAGCCCCATAGCATGACATCATTATACCAGCCCTATAGCATGACATCATTATACTAGCCACATAGCATAACATCATTATACCAGCCCCATAGCATGGCATCATTATATCAACCAGCACCATAGCATAACATCATTATACCAGCCCCATAGCATAACATCATTATACCAGCCTCATAGCACGGATATATATCCCTGTGCCTAGGGCAATATATGCCCCCAGTATGTACACAAGGTTATATCAAACACAGTGCCCTAATATAATTCCCATGCACATTGCCATATTTAGGTACCCCAGTATGTACACAAGGTGATAGGAATTGCCCTGTGCATGGGGTATATATCAGAGCAGTGTGTGAGATTTAAACTTGTGAACATACTAAGTGGATATATTGATTTACCCCAGCACCCGGACTGCCCTCACAGAACGTGCCCAACCGATGGCCTATCCCAGCACTCATACTGCATTCACAGGATTTGCACCAGGCAGAGCTTACCCTAGCACATAGATTGCACTCAGAGGACTTGCCCCAGGCAAGGCTTACCCTAGCACATAGATTGCACTCACAGGACTAGCCCCAGCCAGGACTAACTCCAGCACATAGATTGCACTCGCAGGACTTATAACAGCATGCAGATTGCACTCACAGGATTTACCCCAGAATTCATATTGTACTCACAGGACTTGCCCCAGCACCTAGGACTTACCCCAGCTCACAGTCTGCACTCACAAAACTTGCCCCAGCACCTCAAAAAGCCGATTGCAGTTACATGACATGCTCCAGCACTAAGAATGCACTGACAGGACTTCCCACAGCACTCAGGACTTACCCCATCACTTAGATTGCACTAACAGGCCTTGCCCCAGCACGAAAGAAGGCTCTAGCATCATGTAGGAGGGAAAAGGCGGCCATATCGCATTGGCCGCTAGAGTATTCTGGCACACAGCAGACACTGCACTGCTACTTTTTCTGATATTGTTTGATATTTGATACACACAGACATAAACCCTTACAGACAGTCACACTTACACACACACAGTCACACATCCATACAGAAATACACACACATACAGAAATACACATGCACACTTAGATACACTTACGGTTACACAGACGCACCTACAGTCACACTTACAGACATACACAGTCACAATAGCAGACACACACAGTCATACTTACACACAGTAACATGTACACTGTCGCACACGCAGACACACATATACACACAGATTTTTTTATTTAAATGCTGTTTGCAGGGAGGTGGCTGGATAAGACCGAGCGGTGAACACACATATCCAGAAATACACACACTAACATACAGTCACACTTACACACAGTCGCATTCACACTTATAGAGACACACTTACATACAGTCACACTTACACACAGTCACACTCACAGACAAAAAGTTACACATTCACACTTACAGTAACACATGCCCACTGTCTCACAAGCAGACACACTTACACACTTATTTTTTTTAAATTAGCAGATTGAGATGTGTTTTTACAGTTTGCACACACTCACTATCACATTCTAATTTGTACTCATATTTACACCAGTTAAATCACTAATTATATTGCTAAGAACTGTGCTAAAATTAAATCATCATAAATCATGTAGTTCCTAGACCCATGTTATGTTTATGTACAAGACCCTATCTCAATGTATCTAATTCATCAATAAAAGCACACAAGCCAATGGCACAATAAAACAATCACTAGACACAATTGTACATAAGTAAAATATGTTACAACAGCATGCTAAATAAGCAGAACAATTATGGAAGTCCCAAACCACCCAATATTCCTGTTGGCAATATTTGTCCCACCATCTGCTCCAGTGCATATCCTAAATGCATTCCAAAGGATATAGTCCCACTTTATCAGGAGGACAAAATGTAGAACAAACAAGTCCATGTTTAGTCCATTGCTTCTGCCAGATATTCTATGCTTTGGTAGAAAAGATGAATAGATAGATTTTAGTCTTAGAAGGACCTGTCTCTTCGAAAAAAAAAATGGACAAAATTTAAAATAGTGTCTCACCAACAATTAATAATATAAAAAAAAGTCCTTGACTCACCAACGCAAAACTCTGCTACAGAAGCCTCAGAGAATTATTTCAGATATAGCAATACTCAACATGAAATCAAATATAGTGTGCTTCTTTTTTTTTTTTCCCTTCTTTCTCTCTTGTCCTCTCCTCTCCCTCACGAATTTGAAATGATTTCTTAGTTTCTCACGTATTAAAAAGGCCCATCAATATATGTTCAATATACGTTTATTATATGTTTCATATGTTTGCACAATGTTTAATGTATTATATAAACAACAACAAATAAAAATTGATTGAACCAAAAAAAAAAAAAAAAATATATAGTGTGCTTAAAGCACTGGCGCTGGACAGATAAAAACAAAATCAGTAACCCTACGCTGTCGGAAACTATAATGTGCATGTAGACACTTCAAAAAGTGGTAGTGTTTCACAATTGTGCAGGATGATAAATGCCTTACGCATTTCGCACCATGGCTACACTTTCTCTAAGACTGTTATGCTTTTTTTTTTTTGCATACTTATACAAACAGTTTAAATGGATATTGAAATTAGTGCATTACTTTTATGATGCATAATGCCAGATTTGCCTAATTATCCATTGATGGTTTAAATGCCCTTTTAATATTGTGACACACTGCAATGTGTTTAATAAATAGTAAAGAATATATTTTTTTTCTAATGCAGCACATATGTGTCTTGTGTTTAATTTCATGGAATGAGATTAAAAAGAGATAACAATTCTCATTGTGGCTAGTTAAAAAAAAAACCAGTAGAAGAGAAATAATTGTACTTGATATTAATAATTATATTCGCCACCCATTTATTACTCTTTTCAACAGCAGTCTTTCAAAGTTAGCAGTTAAGATGCCAAGCATAAATAGTGTAGACCTTAGAATCTGTAGAGTCAGTGTAAATTCATTTAACACATTTCTTGGATAAAAATCTACTTTAGTAACATGTATTCATATCCTTTTCATTCCCTAAGAGCTGTTTATTTAATTAAAGAAAAGCTTAACTCTGCTTTTTAAATTAAAGTACGCTACCAACTTTTCCATCAAGGGAAATTAAGGCTAGTCCAAGAAAAACAGAAAAACAAGTAAGCATTACACTTTACAAATACCAAGCCAATACTGGCCACTAGCAATAGACATACTGTTGCTCTTAAAAGTAGTCTACAATTGCGTGTTATGGCACATCAGGATGTTTGGCTGGAGCTACTTATTTATATACTAGTGAAAATACAGATCTTCTACTGAGCCTCTGGGAGTTTTTGCAGGTGAAAGACTAGCATGTACTTTTACAGAAGCTGCATCATAGACTTTGAGGAAAGTAACAAAGTCGGGCAAAATCATTTTCAACCAACGGGAAAAAGAGTGTTCATTTTGTCGACTAAACATTTTCATCATATTGTTTTTCAACTGCATATTTTCAGTGACTAAAATGAAACAATAACTATAAAAAAAAAAACTATGACTAAAATCCATTGCTATTTTTATCATCTGACAAAAATGTGACTAAAATATTAGGGACTATTGCAATTAACTATTTGGACGTTTGGTTCTGGTTCCCTTGGATCTCTGCCAAAGCCCAGTCCCCTGACTCTACCAGCAGCTGCATTGGCTGAGATGCAGGATCCCCATGTCTGTTTGCCGCCTGAGGTAGAGGATACTTCTCCATATGATTCACCTGGTACTGTTACATAAGTGTTTCCCCTCCCATCTCGCTAGCAAGTTAACTGAACACTGTGTAACAGCCTTCTCAGACCTGTACCCTCACCTCACTGCTGCAGACTGAGTCAACTAAAATCAGCTGGAGACTTAGTCGAATAAAACTAGACTAAAACTAAAACAATTCAGATGACTAATATACGACTTAACTAAAATGGCATTTTAGTCAAAAGACTATGACTAAAACTAAATCAAAATTTTCCATTAAAATGAACAATGTATGGCACGGAGCTTGTTTCATAGTGTAAACACTATTTTAATAGCTAATTTCACCTTTTTAAATACATTATACATAAATTATGCATCATGAATTGCTTAAGGGGTGTGCATTAAATAAGAAGATGGTAGTATAATCAAATAACATGTTTCTTCTGCCTCCATTTTACTATTGGGCACCTGTCAACCTTCTATTTACCTTGAACTGCTTGTTTTACACCTTCCACAGAAATATATATTGCCTCCGTCTAACCACTGAAGAGTTACCTGCTATCATCCATTTGTTGATTATATCAACAAAGCTGTTCTACCCATTCTATCATTAACCATAAAAATGATACTTTTTTTGAAAACAGTCGATTTAAACCTTTTTGCAATGCTTTTGAATTACAGCTAAATAATTAAACATAGAAACATAGAATGTGTCAGCAGATAAGAACCATTCGGCCCATCTAGTCTGCCCAATTTTCTAAATCGTTTTATTAGTCCCCAATTCCCTATCTTATAGCTAGGACAGCCTTGTGCCTATCCCACACATGCTTAAAATCCTTGACTGTGTTTACCTCTACCACTTCTGCTGGAAGGCTATTCCATACATCCACTACCCTCTCAGTAAAGTAATACTTCCTGATATTACTTTTAAATCATTGCCCCTTTAATTTTAGACTATGTTCTCTAGTTGTGGTAGTTTTTCTTCTTTTAAACTAAAAACTAACTAAAAAACACATGTATTCTTGATCATGTGGATTAAGGTGAGCAAACTGCTGTTTTATTCAGAGACACATATGACAAATGCAAACTCCAGGGATGTAGTCAGTAAATGTATTGACTGGTCTGCAACTTTTATCCTATACAGCCCAGCAGTGTACATTTTTCATATGTGTCCCTGAATAAAATGGTGGTCACCTTAATGTAGACAAACTCATAAAAAAACTTAGATGTCCTTGATATCTAGATTGTAAGCTTGCTAGGAGGGCTCTCTACCTCGTGTACCAGTTTATTCATGTAATGTTGTATGTAGTTTCCTGTACAAAGTGCTATGTAAATTGTTGGCACTATATAAATAAAGTTTAATGTAATGTCATGTGTGGTTCCAATTTGTCACTGAGGACTTCCTACAAACAGCACCACCCCTGGCCAGCTTATTTTGCATAAAAATAAATTGCCATGAATAATTGCTAAGCTTCCCAATTAATTATATCACTCACAGTACAATGATGTACGAATATTTCTGTAAAATACATACGAGTTTCCCTCCATGCACTTCAGGTTCTAAGCTGTTTTCCTCTGACCACTGACAGACAGAAAATGTGAAAATACTGTAGTACTGCAGGCCCAGGTATAAAAGGGTAACATTTCAGATATTTGAAATGAAATTAATGCTTTTCAACTTCCTGTTGTAGCTGACATCAATCTTACGTTGTGAAAGTGCTCATTTAATGCTCTTAATCACTCAGATTCTTTAATTACATATTTAGGCACTGAGACAAATAAATGATGGTATGTCAGTGACATCTAAACACATATAACAATATACTTTTCCATTTAAAGTAACTTTGTTAGTAACTATTTCTAGCTTGGTATGTTGATTAGTGGATGTTAGTTCTCCTTTTGTTTTTTTAAGCTTACATTTTTTTTTTTTTATAAAACTGCGTAGTATATGCTTATTTTTGGTTTAAAAAAACATAAACACAAAAATGTGTTGGATTAGTATAGTTACCTTTAAACAAACCTTGCATGATGACTGATGACCTGCAAGAAACAAAGTAAAAATCAATGCCATATTTGTAATTCTTTGAAAAAATAAATAGCTTCACAAGTATAGCTCACAACCCTCCCACCATGGACTGAACTATACCATCAGACTGAACTCTGATGGCATACACTAAAACACTTGCAACCTCAGTGGAGTAAAGAAAATCCCTTCACTATAAAAAGTAGAAAACAAGTAGGTTTAAAATTATACAATTTATTGGCTAACTGAGAGTTTGGTTGCAAGTTTTCAAGACTAAGTTGTTAGGTGTCCTCCTTTCAAAAGTGAGCAGGTTTGTTTTTTCCCCACAGTACTGCAAAGGACTTTGGGTAAGGATGTATATATATATATATATCTTATAATATTTGTATAATGCATTCATAGAAGAAGAAAAGAGAACGTGCTCTGGTTGCTGTTATAAATCCATGTATCTATAAATTTATAATGTCAGTATAACTATGTATGGGTGCCTGAATCCATTTTGCAAGAGGATGGAACCATGCCTTAGGAAATTCTAGATGTTTTGTTGTCCCCCACTTTTCCCTTGGTGAAATCTTTTAGGTAAAATCTTGATGGATTTTCATACATACCCAAATAACTGACAGAATACTAAATTACCAAAATCTATTAAAGTATATTTGGGGATTGGAATGTCTGTTAAAAAGGGAAATTGGAAAAAAACCCACTATAACTTGACTATCTTTTCAACTAAATATTTAAAGCCTGATTTTTGCAGTTCCCTTGTCAATTCACTTTTAGCGAATAGTCAGTAAAACTACATCATTTTAGAAGATTTACATTATTTTATGTGTGATCCATTTCAAGGCCTTAGCAAATCCAAGTTCCCAGAACTCCCGGCCTTCCTGTGAAATGAAACCATTTTGGAAATCCTTCGTCTGTCATAATGTTGCAATAAGGATTTCCTCTTAATAAAACACCTCATCTAATTACAATGTTCCCTCTTAATGACCGTAAGGAGCTTCCAACTCATCATGAATAACTGGTGTACACAGGCATGATAAGGCACAATATGTAGTGCCAAAACTGATTTTCCTGTGAAACGGTTCAAAAACAAATCAGTTGAAAGCTTCTTTTCATAAAATGTATATTTGACATTTTTTTTAGTAGGCAGTATGCCTGAGAAATAGCAAAACATTTATGCCTAACCCATGAAGTGCCAGGAAGATGAGCAACACATTGAAAAGCATCTGATTATGTACTTATATCCCACTTGAACGGTTAAACATAAAATGCAGGAGATGCTATTTATGATCACTTTAAATGCTTTTATAGTACCATGAATTATGTATGCATACTGCTAAAGGAGTTTGATTTAAGCAGTTTCTAGACTAATAACTCCTGTGTGCAGGCTATTAGTTTTTCACACATTTCACTTTCAGTGACTTCTACTTGTGGAATCCCATGAGGTAGTATTACGGCAGTAGTGAAGATGTATAATTACCCCATTACTCATAAGTGCTAGAAAGTTCTTCTAAGTTATGCTCAGAAAATGATCTGAATGACCCTGTGAGGCACATTAATGTTTCTTTTCAGTTTTATTCATTAACAGTGTGCCTATAGCATATAAGGAGGTTACTGCCTTCCTTTCAAATTGTGACTTTGTTTATCGGACAGATTCAGTGACACCCAGGTGCAAGGTTTGGCTCTATTACTCTATCATATCCTCCAACTGTCCAGGACAGTTGGGACAGCGGGACTCAATTCCGCAGTCCTGATCTCATTCTCCGGTGTCCTAGACACTAGAGAATGTTTACTGCTCATGCACAGCACTGTGCGCATGCGCAGTAGTTATCCTGGCTTCAGATGCCAGGATCTGCAGCCATCGCAGGACACTGACAAGCGATTCCACTTCTCAGGAGTTCAAATAGCTGGGCGACAAATCAGTAAACTATTTTCATGAATATAACAACAACAACAAGTGTTGCAGTTTGGTGTATGGTTATCGAATATATTGTAACTGTTACTACTGCTACACATGTTTTACTTCAGAAAGATTAAAGCTCAGTGGAACATTCTACTCACCATTGGTTATTTTTTATTTTTTTTTATGTGTGATAGTTTTTTTTTTGTCATCTCCACAATGTCATATTCCCCCACATCACTTTCCACGATGCCACATTCTCACACTAACGTTTTACTGTGCTATATCTGCCACCACATCACATTCCACGGTGTCATATTAAATTAGAGGAACAGAAAATCAAACTTAACAGTAAAGGAGTTTAAGCATGCATGGGATAACCATAAGGCTATCCTTGTAAATCCTGGGATCATCCACAATGAATAGCATCTCCTTGATCTTTGCTCAGATGAACAGTAGCAACTGATCCATTTAAACCAAAACAACAATTCGACAAATAAGTGCAGAAAAGAACTTAAAAACAGACACATACTCCTTATGTTTTGTGGTTTATATATTTACTGCATTACACGCTTTAGTGTATGGGTGACATATTTTGTTCAATGATATAATGCATCTGTGAAAGGAAAGAATAGCAAAGAACAAACCCATAGGTTGTCAACTGTTTTGTGCATGTATGTTACCACGTAAATATGGAAGATAGCAGTGGGAACATAAATGGCCCATTCAGAAACACTGTTCAAAGCTGCAGTTCCATAACAGGCTGTTCTGTTTGGTGTGCTCCACTGGGAACAAGATGCTCATAGCCTGTCCTCACTATTGACAATTCCCTTGTTTTTGCTGAATAAAGACCCACCCCATTAATGACACAGCACCACGTTGGAAATCAAAGAGGCCACAGCCTCTTTGTTAATGTACCTGATCCTGCTCTATGCAATTCTCTTAGGACTCCATGCCAATGATAAAAACTAGGCTATTAAAAGAGGGAGGGCACGAGGTAAATCAGTTATTCCACAAATGTTATAATGAAGTTGGCCATGAGGTGATAACCTACTAGGAGACACCAAATACAGAGAATGAAAGGAGCGCAGGTGCGTGAATGTATTATTATAATTAAGTGAAAATTAGGTGAAAAAATGCTAATAAAACGTTTAGTAGAAATAAACCATTCGGTGAAAAAAAGAATTTCTAAAACAATGCTTATAATTAAAAACAGATGGGTTCAGGTTGGTTTTGATTGAAGGTCTCAATTGATTTTGGGGGTATCCAGAATATAAAACAGAAAGAAGACAATAGTGTTCTCTGCTTGAAAAATCTTCCACAAATGCAGTGAATGATAGGAGTTATACTCACAAAAGGGGAGCAATGTACTGCTCTCTTAACAAGTAGAAAGGGAGATCTTCTTATTGATGTAGTTACTGCATCTCAATATATATATATATATTGAAGTACAGTATAAGCAGTGTTTAATACATAAAAAAGAAAAAACTTACTTTAAAAAGTTGTGAGTATCATCAAGTAACTCACAAATGTGCTGTAAACAGGAAAAGGCGACTGGCTACAATATAACTGAAGTGTTGGATGTCAAAGAAGGCTGCTGTGAACACCCAACAAGAACGGAAGTCACAACGTAAGTCACGGAGAAGAGGGGGCGTGTCATAATTGTCACTAACATTGTTCGGCATTCATTGAGCTGCAAATAGTATTAATTGGGCACAGGGCCGTCTTTAACATTGACTGGACCCGGGGCAAACATTTGTTTGGGGC
This sequence comes from Pelodytes ibericus, assembly GCA_036172795.1. Classification (NCBI taxonomy): domain Eukaryota; kingdom Metazoa; phylum Chordata; class Amphibia; order Anura; family Pelodytidae; genus Pelodytes; species Pelodytes ibericus. The sequence goes on along the minus strand of CM069857.1, from coordinate 215,442,464 downwards.
CCCTGGACCCCACCCCTCATTCCCGGCATGCAATCACACCCTCCACCGTAATACCTCCCTACAAAAAAATAAACACACACACTTGCTTTGTGTGTGTGTGTGTGTGTTTGTGTGTAATAAATATATATATATATATAAACTTACACAGAAAACCTTACACAGTCAGATAGACACACTTACATACACAGTCAGACACACTAACACACAGACAACATTACACAGTCAGATAGACACACTTACACACACAGACTTACACAGACAAACTTACACAGTCAGACACACACAGACAACCTTACACAGTTAGATAGACACACTTACACACACAGACTTACACAATCAGGTAGACACACTTACACACACAGACTTACACAGTCAGATAGACACACGTACACACACAGACAACCTTACACAGTCAGATAGACACACACACACACAGACTTACACAATCAGGTAGACACACTTACACAAACAGACTTACACAGTCAGATAGACACACTTACACACACAGTCAAACTTACACACACTCGTTTGTCCCCCTCCTTGCTCACTTACCTTACATTTGCAGGGAAGGGGCTGTTTCTTCTGTGCGTGGCTCCATGTGTTCTGAGCACCAGTATGTCACGGACATCCGGTACTCTAACATGCTCTATGAGGGGGCAGAGATTTTCCCCCTCACGTGACACACTTACACATATATATTCACTTACACAGACACCCTTACACACACAGTCACCCTTACATACACACAGTTATACACACCCTTACACACAGTCACACTTACACAAAGATACACAAACACTCAGACATACACAGTCACACTTACAGATACACTTACACACACACACACTCTTAGACAGCCTTACACACAGTCACACACTTACATTTTATTTATTTTTACTGGAAAAATATATATGCTTGTGTGACACTAACAGTCACACTTACAATTATACACACAGTCACACTTACATACACACACATACACACACTGTTAAACACACCCTTATACACAGTCACACTTACACAGAAATACACACACTCTTAAACACACAATCACCCTTACACATATACATACACAGACACCCTTACACACAGTCACACACTTACATTTTTTTTTACCGAAAGAAAATAAACATATGCTTTTTTGACACTAACAGTCACACTTACAAATACACCCTTACACACACAGTCACATTTACATCCACACACAGAAATACACACCCACAGTTATACACAGTCACCCTTACACAGAAATTCACACTCTTAAAACACACACTCACCCTTATACATATACATACACCCTTACACATAGTCACACTTACACACATAAATGCATGCCCACACTTACAGACACACTCTTAGCCAGCCTTACACACAGTCACACCCTCCCCAGTGTTCTTTCTATCCCCCCCTCCCCAGTGTTCTTTCTATCCCCTCCTCCCCAGTGTTCTTTCTAACCCCCCTCCTCTGTGTTCTCTCTATCCCCCTCCCCACCCATAACGTTCTCTCTATCCCCCCCTCCACTGCCCTCCTTACCCTAGCGTTCTCTCTTCTCCCCACCTCCCTCAGCGGGGAGACGCAGGCAGCATGGGCTCCGTGTGTGTTAAACACACTGAGCGCTCAATTCATGCTGCTCGGGCTCCCCGCGCGTAGTAATGACGCAGAGCATCGTATTTCCGCTGAGGCAGCCGGGGAGAGCAGAAAACGCTGGCCGCACCTGTACTATGCGATCAGTGCTGATCGCATAGTGCAGGTGCATACGGAGGGGCAGCGGGACCACAAGGCAGCTGCCTTGGGCCCCCCAGGAGTAAGTGGGCCCGGGGCAGCTGCCCCGTTTGCCCCGCGTTAAAGACGGCCCTGATTGGGCAATTGTAGTAGCGCCTAACACTGTTGTGATTTCTACTAGGAGACACCCCCTACAGAAAGCCTGCTGTCTCTCCAACCTAGCCTCTTGGTGAAACATTAAATGTTACGAAACCTGACTGCCCTCTAGCTATTAAAGGTATTCCGTTAATCTGGTCCAAGCCATGGAGCCATTCTTGTAGTTCTTAGTTCCAGGGATATATGTTTCAATTTTAAATAAATAAGTAAAAATATTGTACTTCACAGTTATGAAATAGAAACATATTGTTTATAGACAGAGATACATTCATAGTATTGTTTTTACATTCAGTATTTGCATTTTCACATTTAATAAATGCATGTCTATTCACATATCCTTATATCTGATTTGGGTGACCATGGCAGACAAAATAAAGCTTTTGCAAAAGCTATTTGAGAAAATGGACTTGACTGCAGTCCCACATGTTCATGGGAACCAATCCAGCATAACCAGGGAAACATTTTCTACTTTGTCTGAAGTTTGCTCAAGGAACTAAAATGATCAACTTCTGAGTCACATGCCATTTGCAAAGTTCTTTAATACAGAAAGGCAGTTTCTAAGGCATCCTTTATTCAGACCCTTCACCAGTTCAGCAAGCCCATGGAATTCAACTGACCACAGGAAGTAGTTGAGAGGTTTTCCAGTCCAACCATATGAGTGGTCTCCCCGCAAGAACTTCCTATTTTGGAAGAGCTTCTTTAATCAATTTTAAGGTTGTTTGTTACACTCAACATACATTTCAGGAGAGATTGTTTATTGTTAGATATTTCTTACGCACAAGCTCAGCTTAGTTCAGAATTTCTCCTGTTTGCTTTAACTGGCAAAACGGTGCTTAGCTCCCATAGAAATGATGTTCTAACTCCTCCATTACGTTAAATACAAAGTTATTATACTAATGATAACATGTCCACATGGCAAAGAAAAACCTCTGTATACTGGAAGAAAGAGACTCTGTGTTATGTAGAATATAACAGCTACTGAAATCTAAAAAGTCTTTTTTTAACCTTTGCTAGACGTGAAGACTAAGTCCTCTATTCACCATAATACATTATTAACCTACTTGGCACCTAGACATAATTAAAAGGTAAATAATGTTTCGGTTCAGCACACTCAGGCTAGTGCACACACTTCTGTGTAAATGTTAAATGATGACTCTCACTTGAATATTAATGTTAAAAATCTCAAAAATGTTTGTATTGACTTACGTTTAGATATCTGTATTCTAAATATGTTCAATTTACTAAAAAATTCAAAGCATAGATGTTGGGTTCTTGCATTTGCTGGTTACACGATTTAGTATATTGGTATTAAGTGTGTCTATAATAAAGCTGTATGTTTTCAATATTATTCAGACAAGTCTTCCCTTGTTTTTGCTGGACACAAAGCTGAAGAAAGTTGTGGAACAAGGGTGCAGGTTCTCTGCTAGGAGAGCACACACTTTGGTTAATATTTTATCCCCCAGTCTTTTGAAGACTGTAAAGGAACATCCACAGAGTTGGCTATCTTCTGCACCAGGCTATTATCAATGTGGTAGTCGCTGTTGTATCTGCTGCTCCCATTTGAATGTGTGTCAGGTTGTTCCTTCCATGATAACTGCCAGTTACCCCATACGTAAATGTCTTAATTGTAATTTGAGTAATGTAATTTATCGTTAATGGATGCTGATTACGTAAAACATCTTAGTTTAGTTACTAACACTAAAACTAAGTCCCCACTACGGAAGCACTTTCAATTGCATGAGGAGGGCATGAGGGCCCTTACATTTCAGATCACTCAGAGGGTCTTGCTACCAACTCCGGTGTGATCTTCATAAAAAAAATTGTCAACAGGAGGTCTATTGGATTTTTACCCTGGGAACACAGTTCCCTCATGGCTAAACTAGTGGGATGTAGGGTATTACTTAAAATTATTTCTTGACCTCACTCATAAATAAGTGTACTGTAATATACTATATATATTTCAAAAAAACATAAGCACCTCCCCCTTTTTTATTTTATGCTATTTAGTCTTACATTTTTGGTTCTATTAATAGTTTCACGTGATTATTTACTTATGTTATTTTATTATACATTTCGGGTTCGTACTGAACATTACGGTTTTTGGACCCCGAACACAGACAATCCACTGTATGTTCGTGTTGGAGTTTGGGGTTCGGCGATTTAATGGAGCATTTTGAAAGGCTTCAGGGCAGCCAATCAACAAGCGTTTGACTCGTTTGCCCTTAGAAGCCATCACAGCCATGCCTACTAATGGCATGGCTGTGATTGGCCAGTGCAGCATGTGACCCAGCCTCTATATATAAGCTGGAGTCACGTACATGCACATCACATTAGCTCTTCTTAGTGTAGGGAGAGGAGGCTGCAGCTGTGAGGGACAGATTAAAAAAAATTATTTGAAAGTGTTAAACGATCAGCACATCTTCATAGTCGGAATAAGTATATTATACTCTTGATGTAGGAATAGGATAAAATGAGCAGATCGGCAGGAAAATGGTTAAAAACCACGTATAGTGGTAGAGACGGAGCTTCTTATGTAAAAAGATGGCTGTGTAAACTCCGCAGATGTCGGGAGACTGATTGAAAAGGCTAAGCCAGAAGTGAAAGGATCCGTAGAAACAAAAAAGCAACTTCCACCCTACGCGTTTCGTAACTAACATGTTACTTCATCAGGGGCCGGTTTGACGCACATCTCTTGCCTGGCACATGTGCTGAATTTGGTGGTGCAGAAACTACCCAGATATATCAGAGCTGCTGCAGAAAGTGCGGGCCATCTGTGCGCACTTTAGGCATTCTCACCCTGCTGCTGCTCGTCTGTCTGCGCTGCAGCGTAGCTTAGGCTTTCCCGCTTACCGCCTCATATGCAAAGTGCCCACAAGGTTGAACTCCACCTTGCTGGAGAGGTTGTGCGAGCAGCAGCAGGCGATAGTGGAGTATCAGCTGCAGCACGCTCGGGTCATTCGCTCTGCAGAACAGCACCACTTCACCACCAATGAGTGAGCCTCCATGCGAGACCTGTGTGCCATTTTGCACTGTTTCGAGTACTCCACCAACATGGCCAGTGCCAATGACGCCGTTCTCAGCCTTACTATCCCGCTTGTATGTCTCCTTGAAAAAATGCTTAAAGCAATAATGGAAGAGGATGTGGCACAGGAGGAAATGGAGGAGGAAGAAGAGGGGTCATATCATGCCAGTCATTCACAAGTGGCTTGGAGGGTGGGTTCCTGCACCAGCATAGGCCAGGTACACAACTGTCAAGCCAGGGCACAGTTTTGGAGGAGGATGAGGATGAGGATGATGATGATGAAGAGGAGGAGGAACCATGTTCACAGCAGGGTGGCACCCAACTCAGCTCGTGGGCAACACTGGAGCATGGCTTGGGGGATACAGAGGACACAGATGATACACCTCCCACAGAGAACAGCTTGTCCTTGCCTCTGGGCAGCTTGGCACACATGAGCGACTACATGCTGCAGTACCTGCGCAATGACTGCCGAGTTGCCCACATTCTAACTTGTGCTGCTTAATGGGTGGCCACCCGGCTGGATCCCTGTTACAAGGACAACGTGGCGTCCTTAATTCCATCACTGGAGTGTGATCGTGAGATGCGCGACTACAAGCGCACGCTGGTAGACGCGCTGCTGAGGGCATTCCAAAATGACACCGGGGGCTGAATGGAAGCACAAGGCGAAGGCAGAGGAAGGGGTCGCCAAGGCAGCTGGGGCACCGCCAGCACCTCAGAAGGCAGGGTTAGCATGGCTGAAATGTGGAAAAGCTTTGTCAGCACACCACAACAAGCAGCACCACCATCTGATATGCAACGTCTTAGCAGGAGGCAGAATTTCAGCAACATGGTGGAACAGTACGTGTGCACAGGCCCACACGTACTGACTGATGGGTCTGCTCCATTCAACTTCTGAGTCTCCAAATTGGGCACATGACCTGAGCTTGCCCTTTATGCCTTGGAGGTGCTGGCCTGCCTTGCAGCCAGTGTATTGTCTGAACGTGTGTTTAGCATGGCAGGGGGCATTATTACAGTCAAGCGCAGCCGCATATCCACAGCCAACGTGGACAAGCTCACGTTTATTAAGATGAGCCAGGCATGGATCCCACCAGACTTCTCTGTACCTTGTGCAGAATAGACATTTATACCGGCCTCACCCAGTCATTGTTATACTCAAGTGCACTTATTCTTTGTTTTCTGTTGTTATATGTCCCAATATTTTGGGGGCTACCCCAATTTAAAAAACCAAAAAGAAATAAAAAACAGTGTTGGCTACCTCCTCCTCCTCCTCCTCCAGCGCCGCTTCCACCTACACCGCCATGGTCACCGCCTCCTCAACCTATGGATCACTTAGAATAAACTGAAAGAGATTACCCTGCACTCCAACCCTCTCTCAAATGGATATTTCTGTTGATCCTCCTGGCAGCCATGCTTTAGATTTAGATTTATGTTCTTCCAAAGCTAAAATCAAAGATTCCATCTAGTGCTATTTTATGGCTCAGCTGTATTTGTAATTTGTATGTATTTTTTGTTATTTTAAGTTATTACCCTATCCACATTTGCTTGCAGGGCACTTGTCCTACTCTTACCCACATTTTACTTCATTTTGCAGCCCTCTAGCCCTTTCCAGGACTTTTTTAGAGGCATTTTAGTGGCCAAAAGTTCGTGTCCCCATTGACTTCAATGGGGTTCGGGTTCGGGGTCAAGTTCGGGGTCAAGTTCGAGCACGGACCCGGAAATTTTTTCGAAGTTCGGCCGAACCTGTCGAACCCGAACATCCAGGTGTCCGCTCAACTCTAGTTACAGACTCTATGGACGGGATGGATTGCACCTCAATGATGAGAGGGCTGCGGTATAAAGGAAGAGGATTAGAGGGTTAGATGGGTTTTTAAACTAGGTTGTGGGGGGCAGAGTCAAGATAAAAATGGAGCAATGGTAGCTAGAGTAGATTGGAAGGTGGATCTAGCTATGGGAAAGAAGGAGGAAAGCAGTGGTGGGGTTAACAGATTATGGAGAGGTACATACATTTAAACCTGTGGGCATTAAGTGTTTGTCAACTAAACAGAAAATGGGTCGTAATCTTAAATGTTTTTTAGCAAATGAAAGAAAATTGACAAATAAAATGGATGAGATGGAGATACTGGTAAGTGCTGAACAGTATGATTTAATCGGTATCACAGAAATGTGGTGGGATGAGACCTATGACTGGTCAGTTAATTTACAAGGCTACTCACTTTTTAGAAGGACAGAGTAAATAGAAAAGGAGGAGGGAATCCTAAATTAAAGCCCAGTATTAAACAAGGAGTGCATGATGAAACTGGATCTGATGTGGAGACACTGTGGGTGGAGATTAGCATAGACACTAAAAAGAATCGCCAATACTTGTAGGTGTATGCTACAAACCAACAAATATTAGCATTGATGGAGAAGATCAGCTTTGAATTACAAATTGAAAAGGCTACAAATCTGAATGAAGTTTTAATCATGGGAGGTTTTAATTACCCAGAGATAGATTGGAAATTGTGGAACAGTTAGTTCTGCTAAGGGCAGCAAGTTCACCTGCTTAATAACAAATTTATGGCACAATTAATAGACACCCCAACTAGAATGGATGCCTGTCTGGATTTGGTTTGGTTTTGATTTTTTGGTTAATGAGGACAGAGATGAAGCAGACATTTTAATTACTTTTTTTTCTTCTGTTTATACGAGGCAAGAACAGATGGATGAGCCTCTGCTACCGGAATTTACGGAACTGTCACCACAAACATGAGATTGACTGACATGAAAAAGTGTTGAAGCAAATAAACTCTGTTAAGATAGGCCACAGGGCCAGATGGTATACAATCAAGTGAACTGAGTTAAGCATAATTCTGGACAGACCACTATTTTTTATCTTTAGGGATTCTTTCAGTTCAGGTATAGTGCCAACAGACTGACAAAAGGTGGATGTCATTCCAATATTTAAAAAGGGATAAAAATCTCTGCCAGGTAATTATATTCGAGTGAACTTGACATCTGTAGTTGTCAGGCCTGTACCTCGCAGTCACGGGCCTCGTCCTACATCTCACACTACGGCGGGTAGCGTGGACATGCGGCCGGGTCCTGTCCGTTCCAGCGGTGGTGTCCTTCTTGCCATCTGCATCTTCACTCCCCGTGTCTTCACGGGTAGAGGGAGATGGCAATGGCGGGTTGGTGCGGAGGTCAGTAGAGTGGGCGGGGCTTTGGTCCTTGATGTTGACGCCCCCTTCTCTGCCTCTAGTGAGTAGTGTGTGCTTGGGGGGGCAGTGCTCAGTTATTGATCCATCCTGCTACTGATCAGTTGTCCTGTTCTGTGCTCCCCTCTTCTGACCCAGATTTCATTTGACCACTACTTTTGCAAGGCTCCTACCATTGCGACCCGGACTGCCTATTGACCACTTTTTTTGTCAGCCTCTTACCATTGCGATCTGGACTGTCTAGTGACAACCCCTTTTGCCTGCCTCATACATTTTGTCTGCTGTCTGCCCTTATGACCTCGGGTTGTCTGTGACTACTCTTCAACTGCAGTTTGCCCCTGTGTACTCAGTTCTGTTCCTGAACATTCAGAGTGCTCTACCGTTCATCTTCTGTGAGTACTTCTGTTTGTTTATCGTTATTCTACATATTGGGCTCCTTTTCATTGGACCCCCACATCGGGTCGTTACATAATAACTGAGCCGTTAACATGGAGTCCGCAGGAATAGCTGAAGCTATGACAGCCATGACGTAACAGCTCTCACACATATGGTACAAGATCGGCAAGCCGAGCAGTCTGACCTACATCACCAAGTACAAGAGCTACATTCTGGACGTATGGGCCCTGAACCAGTCCCTCGTTCTCTGCAACCTCTAACCATTCCGTAGGGTGCTTTGGTCTCAGAACCCTGCATTCCCTTACCCGAAAGGTTCTTTGTTGATAGATCAAACTTTTATTACAAACCTTTAGTATCAAACATTTATTACAGCCTGTCAGTTAATGTTATCCCTGAAACCCAGAACCTACTCACCTGATTACGCCAAGGTGCATACCACTATCACAGTACTCACTGGAGAACCACAACAATTGGCTCATCCCCTACTCTATATCAACAGTCCCATTCTAGATACATGGGGTTCTTTCCAGCTGGTCATGGGAGCCTTGTACGATGATCCACATAGAGCCTCCACCACACAAAACATCATTCATCATCTAAGACAAGGACGGAGACATGTTGAGGAGTATGTAACAGAGTTTTGCCAAGCTGCGGTTGAAACTTGCTGGAATGAGGCTGCACTGTGGGATCAGTACTGTCTAGGACTTTCAGACACCCTAAATGACTAGCTGGATCGTGTAGGGGTTCCTCAAACACTGGAGGCTCTAGCTGACTTGTCCATACAGATCGACAGATGATTGCGTGAGTGCAGACAGGAATGTGCTCTAGTCCACAGCCCTCCTAGATGTCGTACCTTGCCGACCCCTATTCAGACAAACACCGCTCTGACTTTTAACACCAATGAACAACCCATGTAAATTTGGCCCTTCAGAGATCCCATCACACGAAGACGAACCTTGCTTGTGTCTTTACTGCGGCAAAGCAGGTCACCTCCTCCATGAATGTCCCAAACACCCAACAAGATCAAGAGGTAAGGTCTTATCTACCCGTCCTATGGCCCTACTTCATCTATCATATGCCAAACCTCATTTATCTGTTTATCTTCTGCTTCAGTGGTCTGATTGTTCCATTTAAACCACAGCAATGATCGATTCAAGAGTGAGCGGCTGTTTTATGGATTGTCTCTTGCTGCAGACCTCTGGACACCTCGCCAATCAAAAGAGAACCCACTCCATATGCACTTGGTTGATGGAAACCCTTTGGCATCGGGACCTGTCACACACAAAACCATTGATTGTACAGTTTGTCTGGATACCAGTCACCTGGAGTGTCTTTGTTTTGATTTGGTCCAATCCCCTTTGTTTCCCTTGATTTTGGGTCTTCCCTGGTTGAGACACCACAACCCTAGTATCAACTGGTCTACTAGAACTATATCCTTCTTTTCCTCATACTGCCACCAGTTTTGCCTACAGTACAGAACGAGACCACAGGGACAACTACATACCCTTGAATCCTCTGTAACCACAGATACAACTCCTTCTATCCTTGTGGCATACCAGTCCTTTACAGACCTCACAGTGAAGATATGATTGCCGTATTGATTTGCTTCCAGGTGCTCCCATACCCTACGGACGCATATATCCTTTATCCGCACCTGAACTACACACTCTGAAGAAAGGTATCATCAGACCTTCTACATCTCCAGCTGGGGCAGGTATATTTTTTGTAGGTAAAAAAGATGAGGATTTACGGCCCTGTGCGGACTATCAGGCTCTGAACACCATAATCAAAAACCGATACCCATTACCATTGATACCTGAACTGATGGAGCATCTCAGCTCTGCCGATGTGTATTCCAAGATAGACTTTCATGGGGCTTAGAATCTGGTTAGAGTTCTTGAGGGAGATGAATGGTAAACCGCATTTCGTTCTCGTTATGGACACTACGAGTATATGGTAATGCCCTTTGGTCTCTGCAATGCCCCTGCTACATTCCAGCACTTCCTTAATGATATTTTCCATGACTACCTCAATGTCTTCATAATAGGATACCTCGATGATATCCTTGTTTTTTCTCCTTCACTAGAGGAACATCGAACACATATGCACAAGGTACTCACCCGCCTCAGAGAGTAAAACCTGTATGCTAAACTGGAGAAATGCACATTTGAGTCCACTACGGTGGAATTCCTTGGTTTGCTGTTAACTCCACAAGGCCTTCAAATGTATGAAAAGAAAATTACAGCTATCACCCAATGGCCTTGCCTGACCAACAAGAAAGACGTCCAGCGCTTCCTGGGTTTTGCAAACTTTAATCGCAAGTTCATTCGAGATTTTTCCAAAGTAGTCCAACCTCTCACAGCATTAACAAAAAAGTATCAATGGTTTTTCTGGTCCTCACAAACACAAGAGGCCTTTGACCGCTTATAGAAACTTTTCACCATGGCCCCAGTTCTTGTGTTCCCAGACCCATTATTTCCATACATTCTCGTTGTGGATGCTTCAGAAACAGCTATAGCTATCGGAGCTATCCTGTCACAAAGACAAGGGGAACAAAAAAGCTGATGCCTTATCCCACACATCTGATCATCAAGAGGCTCAATCAGGGGAGAGAGAAACTGTACTAAACGAGGGTCACTTTATGGCAACAACGCAATGTTTTTGGGAGAAGCTCCGTGATTGCAGTACCACAACAACACCACCTAACACTCCACAATTGGTATCCCGAGACTGGCTTCTTTCCCACCGAAAACAGATATACGTACCTCCACCGGTGCACCCTGAGATTATCCGTTTACATCATGATACGATCACTGCAGGAAATGGTGCATTAAAAAAGACCGAAGATCTCATAAAATGATTGTTCTGGTGGCCTTCCATGCGGAGAGAGATTGTCTGCTACGTATCTACTTGCCATATCTGTGTGACCACCAAAGAAACAAGACATAAACCAGCAGGTTTATTACCACCCTTGCCTACACCTAAGTAACCATGGACCGACATCGTAATGGATTTTATAGTGGAACTACCACCTTCCCAGGGTTATACCACTATCCTCATCATGACTGATAGGTTTACAAAGATGGCACACTTTATCCCAGCCAAGAGATTTCTCACAGCCTCAGAAACAGCAACATTGTTCATCAGAAGGATTTTCCGTTTGCATGGTCTACCAGAGACCATCACTTCTGATCGTGCCTTCTGTCATGGTCTTCATATTAAAGTCAACCTGTCCTACCATCCACAGACCAATGGCCAGACGGAGCACACAAATCAAACACTTGAACAGTATCTCAGATGTTTTATTACTTATCTACAAGATGACTGGATGAATTTGTTACCCACAGCCGAATACGCCAACATCACCCAATTACAGAGATTCATAGGTATCTCACCCTTCTATCCGAATTATGGTTACCATCCACTTACCCGGCGCACCCGCTTCATGTACCGTTCCTGAAGCAGCATCAAGACTCTGATCCCTACAACTCTCGTTCAAACACATACGTTGAACCCTACAGAAAGCACAAGACAGATAAAAGGCTTATGCCGACAGACGACACATCCCGGCTCCTTGTCATGTACCAGGCGACAAGGTTTGGCTTTCCACATCTCATCTAAATCTGTCTTGTCCATCCAAGAAACTGGGTCCTCGATTCATATGTTTTTGAATTTCCTATTCTTCGCGTAATAGGAACTTCAACAATTAATCTTCTGTTACCGGATACCTATCGTATTCACTCTGTCTTCCCCGACTCCCTTATAAAACCATAACAATGGGATACCCAGAACCAGAAGGATACCATGCTACCTGCTCCTGCCCTGGTCGATGGCGAGGAGGAGTTTGAGGTCCAGACAACTCTGGATTCCTGAATCCAAAGAAGTGGTCTAGAATACCTGATCCACTGGAAAGGATATGGTGACCTGGGAACAAGCACAGAACCTCCATGCCCCTGCCAAGATACGTGCCTTCCACCTCCATCACCCAGGTCGTCTGGGCCCTGAGCATCCCCAGAGGGTCCATCTGGGAAAGGGGTCCTGTCAGGCCCATACCTCACAATAACGGGGCTCGTCCTCCATCTCATGCTACTGCATGGGGTGGACATGCAGCCAGGTCCTGTCCCTTCCAGCGGTGGCGTCCATCGCGCTTCTTGCCATCTTCACTCCCCATGTCCTCCCGGGGAGAGGGAGATGGGGATGGCAGGTTGGTGCGGAGGTCAGCAATGAATGTCCGTGACATTGATGCCCCCTTCTCTGCCTCTAGTGAGTGGTGTGTGCCTGGGGGGCTTGCCCTGTGATGTCTTGCATAATGTCATGCTGGACAGCCCCTATATAAGCCTCAGACTGCCCTAATGCCGGTGCTCAGTTATTGATCCGTCCTGCTACGATCAGTTGTCCTGTTCTGTGCTCCCTGTTTGTCCTCCTGCTGAGCTCCCCGACAGGTATTTCATTTGACCACTCCTTTTAAGAGCCTCCTACAATTGCGACCCAGACTGCCTATTGACCACTCCTTTTGCCAGCCTCCCACCACTGTGACCCGGGCTGTCTATTTACCACTCCTTTTGCCAGCTTCCTACCATTGTGATCTGGACTGCCTAGTGACCACCCCTTTTGCTTGCCTCATCCCATTGTGACCTCGGATTGCCTTATTACTATGTTTTGTCTACTGACCTCGGATTATCTGTGACTACTCTTCAACTGAAGTTTGCCCCTGTGTACTCAGTTTAATGCTCATTTACTTGTTTGTTCTTTAACCCCTTCAGGACAATGATATTCTTTGTTCTGATGTCCGTTCTGGACAGTAGATTTTTTTCTACTTTAGCTATGTGTGTGTTTAAATTAAAGCGTAAGCTTTCTATTTTAATGAATCGCCACATATAATAATGAAAATAATGAATAGGAAAGGTGCATTGTATAATAATATGAACAAAAAAAATACCATTCATGATAGAGCAAATTGTAAATTTATGCAAATGTATGTTTCTAATATTCTGTATTTCATGGAAAGTCTTGGAGGGCTAAATAATGCAATGAAATAAATAAGAAAAAAATTATTGAAATGAAAAAAAAAATGTGTTTATAAATACAGCATTAATGAATTAACTATATCAACCCAATAATTTTCTTTTCAAGACTTACTGTATTCCAGTTATCTACTACTCTTTCCACAGAACATTACTTTCCTGACTTACCAATGTGCTGTTACTTTGTCAGGAGTTGAATGTTGTTCAGTATGAAACTAGACTGTGAGCTCTTGTTGACACAGTTTTCCTTCACTTCATTAGGAGTGACTCTTACTTCCACTGTTAATTAATATATGATATCCTGCGGCAATCATTTGCAGCTTCACAAATAAATTACACATACATACTGCATTGAGATTTTAATTGTTAACTAATTTGCGGAACTTCCTAAAACAGGATCCAGTGACATGATTGAAGGCTTGTACAAATACAACTTATAATAACATGGACATTTATTGAGTTACACCCGCTGTAGTAAATCCTTTTCCATCAGCATTAATAAGAACTCGAAAAAAGATTCTTTGCCAAGAACGAGTATCAACATTTTAATCTACTGCACACAGGGCTCGTTTTCATTCTACAGAATGGGAGGGAAACAGAACTCTCTTTGTTCAGAAAAATATTGCACCTGCATTAAGTTCATTACTGACATTGTCAAGAGAAAAGTAATTTTTCTTCATTTTCTCCTCTCCTTCAATTCAATATTTTTTAATATTCAGGAATTTGTGGCATGCAAGACATCATTCATGTCACTGACAAAAGTTTTTCTTCATCTGTGAAAGAGAGTAAGCCTTCCTCACCCACTTTTAAGCTAAGCAAGGCCTCTCAGCAAATGCACCTGCACCTTGTAACGTTAGACTGTACTTTGCAAAGCTTCATACTTGTGTGACAGACTTCAGAGATCAATTTCCTATCATTTTGAGATGAGAGCAAAGAGTCCTGTTCAGGCAAAGCTGTTCTCTCTGGAAGAATAAAGTGTGTGAAATAAAAGTGCCAGTTGTTTATGACTGATCTACAGCAACAGACAGTAAACAACTACTTCTAAAAGGCATATTATTTGCTAACTAATAACATAAAACACACCTAATTAATATGATCACCTGTTTTACGTGTTTCATAACAGACCAGGTTTTCATGTAGTATTAGTTTTTGTAGTGGTTGTTGTGTTATTTGTAGTCAATTTTCTTTCATATTGAGTGCTGCCATAAGATATTACGTTAATTTAGCGACATCTTAGTCCCACATCTACAAAAAATGTTTAATTCTATAGTCCTGGGATGCGTACTACCTACACAAGCCCAAGAGGCTCATATCACGATCCTACCCAAAGAGGGTAAGGACTTGGAACAATGTGCTAGCTATAGACCTATATCTCTCCTAAATGTAGATGTGAAATTACTAGCAAAAATCCTAAGCAACCGCCTGAAAGAGGCTTTACCAGACATTATTCACAGGGACCAGGCGGGCTTCATTCCTGGGCGCGAGGCGAGAGATAATACTACTAAAGTCATTAATCTTATATACAAATCAATCTCTAATAATATCCCTTCTATGTTACTTTCCACCGACGCGGAGAAGGCATTTGACAGGGTGGACTGGTCCTACTTACGGGCAGTGTTAAAACACATAGGTTTAGGTGAGTCAATGTATAAATGGATAACTGCCTTATATCATTCTCCCACGGCCCGAGTACGTGTAAATGGTACACTATCTGGACCAGTCACCCTGTCAAATGGGACAAGGCAGGGATGCCCCCTCTCCCCCCTATTGTTTGTCTTAACACTTGAACCTTTTCTAAATGCGGTCAGAAACAATTCTACAATAAAGGGCATAGAAGTAGGCCCCCATCACCACAAGGTTGCTGCATATGCAGATGACCTATTATTCGTAATCACTCAACCCTTGGTCTCCTTACCTAATCTAATAGAAGAACTAAGACAATTCGGCCTCCTATCCAATTTCAAGATTAATATGACCAAATCCGAAGCTTTAAACATTTCTTTAAACGTAAATCTCACCCAACACTTACAAACAGAATTCCCCTTCCGCTGGGCCACTACCTCAATTACATACTTGGGAATAAAACTCTCTGCAGACCTGAATAGATTATTTGACCTAAATTACAGCCCCCTCACCCACACACTTAAACATGATATGGATAGATGGAACACCCAACACCTTTCGTGGTTTGGAAGGGTAGCAGTAACAAAAATGAACATTCTACCAAGGATATTGTATATTATTCAAACACTACCTATACATGTCCCTACATCATTTTTCAAATCCCTTAAACGTTTGCTTAGTAAATTCATCTGGCAGGGTAAAGCCCCCAGATTAGGTTACCAATACCTTATACGACAGAGGGAACACGGAGGCCTGGGACTACCTGACATAGAAACCTATTATAGATCTACAGCTCTAGCACGAATCGTCGAATGGTCCATACCCACAAATAAATTATGGATATCACTAGAACAGAGGGCACTCACAGTACCAATCCCAACGGCAGTCTGGCGCCCAACTTCTCAACAAATCATATTAGACACCAAACACCCGACAGTTTTTCCTACTATTCAGACATGGAAACAAACAGCTACGATAACAGGTTTCCTAGGCAATCCGTCCCCCATGCTCACACTCATAGCCAACGCAGAATTCCCACCCGGGCTCTCTTGTGCAAACATACAACAACTATTTCAGAATGAGTTCCGCTACCCCAGACTGGGCCATATGCTTAAAGACTCCACTATACGCCCACTAGAAGACCTGACGGGTACACATAATAATACACAACGTAACTTATACCTATATAGGCAATTGAAACACTACATTACTGCTATACTTAAGGATAAAAACATGGAAAACTCCCTGACGCCATTTGAGACACTCTGTGCCACAAACCGACAACCTACTAATCTTATATCAGATATCCACAAAATCCTACTGAATTTAAAACATAACACAAAACCATATTTTGTACGCAGCTGGGAGAAAGATTGCAACACAGTGTTTACTGATGACCAATGGAGTAAAATAGCCATGCTAACGCATAAAGGTTCGATTGCAACAAGAACCCAAGAAAATAGCTATAAGATTTTCACACGCTGGTACAAGGTTCCTGCTGTGTTTCACTCCATATATCCCACAACGTCGGATAGGTGTTGGAGGTGTCTTACCCATAGAGGAGATTTCATCCATATTTGGTGGCACTGTAATGCTATACGCCCATTTTGGGATGCAATAATAGACACAATCCGAATGTTGGACAATCCTGATTTCCCCTCTACACCTGAGGCATGCCTACTACACCACACATCACAATCACTCCACAAATATAAGAGATCACTGACTATACATCTTCTCAACACCGCTAAATTGCTGATTCCAAAATATTGGAAACGACAAATAGCACCAACGTACGGAGAGTGGATGTCCTTAGTGGAACAGACAAGATTAATGGAAGACCTTCTTATGTCGGCACAAGGTAGGGGTGATCAAAATAGTCAAAGATGGTTTTATTGGATGGAGTTTTTCTCAGGCACAAGGGGCGCAGAAGCTCTGACTAAGTATAAATGATGCAGATAAACTGAAATAATCTGGAGACGTGTAAGACGCGTACAATACCTGTATTTTTTCATTAGGTATTAAAAGATAGACCGGGTTTCACCTCGTTTTCTTCCTTCTCTATTTCTTTATTCTACTTATGTGTGCAAATATGTATGGTTAATGTATGTATATATGTTATTAATGGTATCTCACATTTATTAAAATAATTCAAACAACAACTTATACAAGATGATGACGGATCCAGAGAGGACTACAATTTCCATGCCAACAGAAAATACAAGTCTGATCCAACAAACAATATGAATATGTATATCACATACTGTTATTAATTTTGTTCAAAGACCTGTAGATTTATATTCTTCAGCTGCTAGATATATAAGGTCTATATGAGACACACTATTATTGCTATCTGTATGTAATTTTCTTTCTACATTTATGAATATTCTAAATCTTAATAAAAAGAAATTGTACAAAAAAAAAAGATATTACGTTAATTACCATATACAGCCAAAAGTGATTTTAATTCCTAAAACACTACTTTTTATTTTCTGTGCTGCTAACAGTACTGGAATTTTTTTAATCATTAAACCACACCAAACTGTTCTGAATAATTTTTCTAATTCACCAGTCGATACCCTCATATATTATATATTTTTCATTCTTTTTGTATTAATTCAGTTTTAAATTCAACTATTTCTATAAAAAAAAATCCAGAGTCCAGGAGACTCAAGGAGTGCTTTGTAAATTCTTGTGCAGATCTTTCTTTTGTCCACGTGGAGTAATAAACATGTACATACAGTAAGTGAAATCCCTTGACGCGTTTCGCACCTTAGTGCTTAATCATTAGCTAACTTATCACAGAAAGAACTATCTTTATTTACTACCTACAGTTACATCTAAACATACACGAGGTGATGGATAAATTAAACCTTCCATCTCATCATAAACATAGCACAAGCGGGGTAATCTTTTTAAACTAAAAACATGGGATTGGAAAACGTAATCATATTGTGTCACCAGCAGGGCTAATCGTTTTATTTTTTAATGGGTCCTCGGGACAGAGGTAGAGCTCAGCTGGACAGTAGGACTTTAGACTGAAATCATGCAGTAGCGCCGCAAGTGTGAGTGATAGTGCTTTACGGCGCATGTGCTTATACAACCTCTCAAGTTCTGCCCCCATCATCGCAATTTGCCAGGGCAAGAGTTGGGAAGTACACACTTGCATACATTACTAGATACTAGGTTCTGATTAAGCTAATTTTTGGAGTTTTAACTTTTGACTTCCAGCAAGTAGATATTGCATATTTCTACATACAAAATGTGTATAATTAGTTACCTATCTAAATGAGCCGTGTAAATTCCATACATGAAAGAATTCTTGTTATATGAAGCATATTACATCTCTTTACTTCCCCCACTGTATGATACCATATTTGTGTCTGCCCCTCCCTTAGTTAATAAAAAGCATTGCCTTATTCTCCATCTGCTTTAGGAATGTTACTTTTTTTTTTCCAGAAAAACATTTGGAATATGTTCAGTTGTCTGTTTTAAATCTTTAATTCTTGTCTTTGCTTTTGGATTATTTTAGTCTATATGTGCTGGGTTTAGTAAATTATAGCTGAACAACTTTTGTTCTGCAAACACAAATCTTTTAACTATTAGTTCCCAGATCCTAGCATTAGGATGTGTCAGTACACTTGTAGATCTACTTATGACTCATGATAAACTGATGTGGGACAATACAGGGGTTGGTCACTTCACTCATTAAACAACGACAGAGCATGACGAATATATCTACTGGCTCTCAAAGGGTGAAAGGATAAAGAATGCACTCGTTTATGCAAGAAAAGTAATGTTGCAGTGGAATTATGTTTTCTCTTTTTCTCCAATTATTCGATTAAATTGATGTAGTTAATAGTGGATTACAAGAAACAGGAGCATATCCATGTGTGCAATGATATTAAATCCCTGCGGTCTCAGATTACAACACAACAGGATGTAGAACAATTTAAGCAGCTGGACATCAGACTGGAAATTAAAGTTAATGCGTTACTGGGTGAAATCAGGAAAATAGAGTGTCTAACTTGTGGTAAAGTTAATTTGATTAAAGATCTAGTATATAGGAAATATATCTGTGAAAATAAATATTACTCACAAATCGGAAACTTATTTATGCGTAATAACTAGACATGTGCAAAACTAAAATTTTTGTTTCGTTTTCGTCCATTCGGACGAAAATGTTATTTATTTCGTCTAAAACGAATTTCGTTCATTACTGCAATCGTTTCAGACGAAATTCGTTCATTATTTTAGTTTCGTTTAGTTTTATTAGTTCGTTTTAAAGAATACGTGTAATACTATTGCTTTCTATAAACCGAACGAGAGCCCCATTCATAAGAAATTCTTATGAATGGGGCTCTCGTTCGGTTCATAACGAATTCGGTCCGAAAACGAATGCACATGTCTAGTAATAACACAGAGGGCAGAATAACTGGCACCACTGTGTTATAGCAATAATGGTGCACTTTATACATCAGTATTACAGTATTTATAAAATTATAAAATGCTTGGGCTATGTAAAACAAACACAATTTGGAGAATTAGAGATTTTATGGGTTGATTGATTCTTTTGATATTTCAAGCTATAAGCCTACTTATTAAGAGAAAATTGGAAGAATTTGCGAAATGTGTGACAACTATAGAAACCAAAGGGATGTTTCTGCTGATTGCGCACAATGTAGCATTTTACCCCAGTTTTGCATACATCTGCCTCTATGTTTCAAATATTTCTGCAGTTTCCATTTACTAACAGTGTTACTGTTTCCTGCTAAATCAGAACAATGGAACATTGCATACATGCTTCTCACTGGTGTCTCACTGCAAGAAACAAGGGATAGTGGTGTGAAAATACAGTTCTTTGGCACCAGGAGTGATGATGTCCTGTTAGGCACTTTCTTTGGTCCATAATTAGAGATGTTTAATAAACAAATAAACAGATGTTTAATAAAACACATGAGTATGGTGACCTCACAATATTAAATGATAAAAATACTAAATGGTGTACATCAGGGATATGTCCTCAGTCCTTTTCAATCTGTTTATTAATGATCTCCCAGTATGCATTGAGAGCCATAAAACTTAACCTAACTTGATGTTATTTTTGTATATTAAAATATACAAAATAGGACTTATGAGAGGGAGGGTGGCAAGATGGCATGACCCAACTGTATTCGCTCACCATCCTCGATTTTTCTGCACATCTGGGTTCCACCAAGCCCTTTCCTATCACAAACTATTCATGGCAACCATGGAGACCAATCGGCCTGTCACTGGTTCTGATCAGTGGGGAGGGCCCACCGAGGCAGTTTGACTTTAGCTAATGCGACCTGTCTATTTCTCAAGTCTCCACGGACTGAGCCTCTGCCATTCATCCAAACTAAAACACCAGAAGTACCAATTATACCACACAGGCAAATGCAACTCTCACTCTGCTCAGGGCTCTGGAACTGGACCATCATAGAGGTGTTGTTTCAAGAGGTACAGTTTTGCCTTGCCAGACTGTAGCCTTCATATTATTCTGTCCCACCAAAATTCTTGCGCATTTTCCTACTTTCCCATGCTAATTTGTTTAGGGTTATGAAGTTGGGCCTTTGTGGCCTATTGGACTTTCTACACTGGCACAACCCACTGTAATTGGCGATGCTATTTATTCTCATCCTCAACAGTGGTGACTGGATCCTGCATCCCGCTTCCTTTTATAGAGGCCCGCTACCCTTCCTGCCAAAAACTACAAAATATGCTGCAAACATGATTTAAATCTTTAGAAGTATTTGTGTATAATTGTCAACAGACTTAACAACAATATGAAATTTTGTTTTATTACTGCTAAGGCAATGTCTGAAACTTGATGCACAGAAGGAAGATAAGAATATAATTTTGATAAGAGGATAATTTTGCCTCTTAACTAATTCATTGTGGAACTGAAAAGGTGAAGAGAAGGTCTTAACTGTGAATAAAGACTAGAACATTAGCTTTTGCATACATTAAATGCTATTTTAGAGAAATTATGGTAACATTATATAAATATAAACATGACCAATACAAAGAGTTCTCCAATTACACATTTATAAACAGAACTGTGAAGAGGATAAGAAGTCATCCAATGAAACTTAAAATCACATGATTTTGTCTATAATCTTAGAAGCAAGGGAAATTGTTATGGTAAGGACAATAAACATATGGAACTTCTGCCTAGAGAAGTGGAGCTGACAAATATAATAATAATTCTTGAAGAAACCAGAAAATACAGGGCTATAAATCTTAATATTGACATTTATATTTAAAACTTTTTGATCCAAGGAGATACAAGGAAATTTGACTGCCCTTTAGCGTGAAGACATTTTTTTTCATTTAGTGACACAATTCTAAATTGCTTAACTCTGTCATTACTGCAGTGTTAGAAATGCAAACTTCTATCAGTTTTAACATATGAAAACATCCATATTCTATGGCAATAAAGTGCAAAATATAATAAGAGCCATACAGTTTATGCACACATACATCCATAGGAGGAGTTAGCTTATATGATTTTGATCATATCCTCTCTGTTAGCATACAACTTCAGTTGCTACTGATCCTACAATCTAATTCCATTTACAACAACTCTCTGCATTCTATCTTTTAGCCAGTTTTCAATCCAAATACATATGTTTTTCCCCAAGCCTATTTCTCTCAATTTGTAGAGTAACCTTTTATGTGGAACCATCTCAAATACTTTAGCAAAGTCTAAATAGATCACATCAACTGCCACACCTAGATTTATATTTTTACTGACTTCTTCATAGAATGCTATTAAGTTGGTTTGACAATACCTGTCTTTCACAAAACCATGTTGACTAATGATATTCTGATTCAGGAGGGATTCTTGAATGTATACCTTTCAAACAATTTCACCATTACAGATGTCAAGCTCAATCTCCTATAATTATGCAGCTGAGATTTTGATCCCTTTTTTAAATATTGGCATGACATCCACCTTGCGCCAGTCTGTTGGTACTATACCTGACTGAAAGAATCCCTAAAGATCAAAAATAATGGTCTGGCCAGATTCATGCTTAGCTCCCTAAGAAGAGAAAAAAGAGAATTATCTCTGCACAAGGGTGTGACCCAAAACCATGAAGACACCACAATGGAAGTCGCTTGTTTCTCAAGAGCCAAAACCGAAGCTGGAAGCGCCTGCAATTTATTTACTATTGTGGTGTGTTCACAGTTTTTGTTTGCTTCCTTGCTCAGAGATTAATCTCTGTTTTCTCTGCGTATTTGAGTATTTGTGTGTTGTACCTATTTAGATCTGCTAAATCCCTGCTTCCCTTTTCTCTACTGGCCACTCCTTAATTCTCATTTGTCTAGCTCTCTAAGAACCCTTGGGTGTACCATCTTAACATTATTTAATTGCTTAAGCACTTTTTCCTATCAGCCAATCCCATGTTTGCTGTATCTGTTCCATAAATTCATGCAGCAGGGACTTAATATATTGAGCACAGCATCTCCTGTTCTTCAAACAAGATACAACAATTTTTGGGGTAAACCGGGACAAATGTAAGACGCATTTAAACACCAAGCATTTTCTCGTTTAGAAACCTGTAAAGCACTAATTCAAAATAAATATAATTATACTACATCTTGCAGAGGGATGGCTAATATATCTCAAAGTTATATTTTGCTTGCATCAATAATTAATTTCTCAATGCCTCCATCCATTTCAAATATTTATTAGTAATATATGTGTTTTGAATTATTATAAGTAGGAAAGGAAATCCATCTATGTAAAGTAATACTTCTCCTACTAGTTTCCAAGGAATGGTTCTATATTTAATGTCCTAAAAAAGTAACCGGCATAAATATATGTTACGTGCAATAAGAGAAATGCATATATATATATATATATATATATATATATATATATATATATATATATATATATATATATATATATATATTAATATATATCGTGTGTGGAGAAATAATTTCTGCTTTTGGTTATATTCCAAGGCAATATATTTCTTCATAATCTAAAACATTAGCTGTTGCCGCAGTCTTGTTTGATCACAACACATTAGAGTCTGCTTGAAATTAAGAGTAAAAAATAAATCTAAAAAAGAAAATGTTTTATACTCTTGGAAGTGAGAACAGGTTTCAGCTGCTGAGCATCTTGGCAGCCATAGCTGGACCTCCCTGATGAATAAAATAGTGCAAGATCCTTTCCAAATCCTTTCGGAAATTGCCAGTTTAACAATAAATAACAAAAAAAATAGTACAAGTGACACCAAGCTTTTTAGTACAAAATTAAAATATCTAAGGAAAATGTAATAAAAAGTGTTATATTAACATTAATTGATCAGAATTAATTTGATTATTTTGTATATAGTGTTTTAATTCTAAATATATATTGGTTTAATGTGACAAAAAAAAACATGTCTCTGCTCTGAGTTAATACAAAATGATTTCACTGTCATCTCAGTTAATTGCCTCTTCACACATTGACAGCTTTTAAATGGGTCCTTCTGTATCAGTAGAAATTATAAGGGGCTCCTGTATTTTGCATGAATGTTTTACCACAGTCAGATTAAGTTTTGGATAAAGCATTGTCCTCATTCTCTGAAAACCCACAAAAAACAATTTTTGAATGTCCTGGCAGTGTAGATGTGTAGTGATACCTTTGACTTACATTTTGATATAGCAGGAAAGTTCTCTGAATCTATGGTATCAGTCTTCATCCACAATGTAAATTGAGTTCCTTATATTGATCCAACAATACAGGTTGAAACGTTTCCCAGGTTTGGTTGAATAATACAGGGTTGAGAGCTGTTTACCTGTGTAGCTGCTAATAAATGTAGCGCCTGTTACATTTATATATAATGGTTGCTTTATTGTATCTTTAGAAAACATGAATAAACCCCAAATAACCTATCCGACAATGAACTGAAGGAGCTCCTTCTCATAGGACATCAGGTGAGGAATATCTACCACGCCAGAATCCTTTAATCTTCTGGTTGCAACGAAGGCTGTGACAGCATTACCATTCACCTGGTCTTTTTATTGAAATTCCACTGGAGGTAATATTAGTATGAAGTTAACAAGCATACAATCAAACATGACTTATTTATTTTCTTCAACAGTTGACATTGTTATGTATGTAAAAGGCGTGCTATGAATTAGTTCTAACAGTATTCTTGGTTTAAGTGCAAATAGAATAAAAGAAACAAAGCTGCATTGATTGGATTGATTTAAGATTAATAACCAGGTTTCTAATTAGTTAAAATTCCTTTGAATTTCTCGTTTTATTTAATTTTGTTTGTGAGACATGTATTTCTGGTTTCACTATAATCAACATGTCTGACTTCAGGTTCATGCCACCTGAAGTGTAGAGAATCAGTACACCAGCATATTCGGTTGCACAGAATATTTTCACCATTTCTTGTCTAATCTGGTATAAAGTCCAGTAGAGGATGTGACATCTTATAGAAGAAGCCCCTTTGTGGAAGTGAAACGATGTTTGGTTGTTTACGAGCTCTCCTGCTATACTTCTCCGGTGAAATACTGTCATTCCAGGTGCTATTGTTTCTAGCAAGCAGTTATTATTGACTGCGTGCAATATCTTTGAGATTTCCTGAGTGCCACAGGTGGTCTTTCATTTGGTACTTATGGTTGATTTACAAACAGTAGACAAGGGCGTCAACTATCAGCCCTCATCCGCTAGGCAGAAAAATATTAATAGCTCAGTGTGCCTTGAGTACCCCCTGTGTAATGGATTGCAAGCGTTTGTCGGCATGGTGTAATTGTGGTCTATAAATGGATGCCATTCTAAGGAAATTCAGACACATCATCCAGCAAATGTTTACCATTATCTCATTGATCTATTAAGGCTAGGCCATTTGTGGTTTATCCCATTTTATCTGGAGCTGTCTCTTGCTTGCAGCTTTGCTTTTGGACTGGCCAGCTACTACGGGACTCGTTTTGCTCTATTTTTTTCTGCTCCCTACACATCTAACTGGATATTACAGTGGACTGCTGCTTGTATGCACAGGTATATGTTTTATCTATTTCAACAGTGTCCTCTCCCTCGATAACTCTAACCCGAGCATTCTCATCTTCCAGTTTACATGTTTTATCCAAGTTAACCGGCAGTTGTAATCTGCAGTGTCCATTGTGAGCAGTAGTTACCTTACTCACTCCATTAAGCCCCAGCTCTAACCGCTTGCTCCTAGGAGGCTTTATCCTGCATTATATTTCTCATCTGGTGGGAATAGCTGACAATTTCATGCTACTCAGAGTATTTTAAAAACATTGTCTATCTGGATGCCCCATGCACATTATCAATCTTTTTAAATTAATCATATTAGATAGGCACATGATCAAATTATCAAATATTGAATGAGCCCCCAGCTTATACAAACATATGTACCCCACATAAAACAGGACAAAAACAATAGACCAATAGGATGCCTTGACCATGAATATCCATGTGGCGGTTTGATGGTTAAATGGATGTGCCTGTAGTTTAGGCATTGTTGTTCTATTTGAAATCCATCCCTGTATTAAATACAAACAACGAGTTATTGCTCACATATAATGCAGCATATTACTCAATATTATTTTATTGTACTGAAATGAGCTACTTTTAAAAACAGTCACTTGTCAACTTCATTTCTCCATGGACAATGTCTTTGTATAGTTCATGTTGCGGGCAACCCGTCAGAACATTACCTCTCTGCAGATAGATTAAATAAACATACATGCATATTGTATTGGCACATGTACAGAAAACCAACTCCATCAAAGTGAAAGGATATGCATTAGATACTTTCTGGATATTGCTTTCTCACATCTAACAAAAGTTTAATATTACGAGGAGAAACATCACTGTGACCCATGGTAGTTGTCTTTCTCTAATTATAGAGAATGTAGATTTAGTGGCTGTTAATGAGACATGGTATAATGAAAAACATCACTGGGACATATCAATACCAGGGTACTCTTTATATAGAAAAGACAGAGAAGGTAAAAAAGGGGGAGGGGTGGCCCTGTATGTGAGGGATAGCTTAAAATGTAACGTAATACAAGTTAGTGAGGCGAACATAGAGTCAGTTTGGGTTACATTAGAATTTGGTAATCATATGGTAACTCGGGTAGGTGTGATTTATAGGCCCCCTGGACAAATAGAGGAGTTAGATAATCTACTAGTTGAGGAAATAGCTAAATTGACAATGAAGGGAGAAGTGATCATCATGGGTGACTTTAATCCTCCTGATGTGAACTGGAAATACAAAACAGCTACTTGCGCCAGGAGTACGCATATCCTAAACTCCCTACTGGGATTATCTCTAAAACAAGTAGTGGAGGAGCCAACTCGAAAGCAGGCCATACTAGACATAGTGTTCACAAATGGAGATTTGTTATCAGATATTACTGTAGGTGAAAGTTTAGGATCTAGTGATCACCAGACAGTGTGGTTTAATATAAGAACAGTGACGCAGTCACACCACACAAAAACAAAAGTTTTAGATTTTAGAAAAACAGACTTTTCTAAAATTAGATTAGGTGTAAAGGAGTCATTATCAGACTGGAGCAATTTAAATGGAGTCCAGGAGAAATGGGATTATCTAAAAGTTGCTCTACTGAAGGCAACAGAAAATTGCATAAGGCTTGTCAGTAAGAGCAAAAAATTGAAGAAACCACTGTGGTACTCTGCAGAGGTGGCTAAAATAGTAAAAAATAAAAAGCTAGCATTTAGTAATTATAAAAATACTCAGAGTGAGGAAGATAGAAAGATCTATAAGAGTAGGCAGAAAGAGGCAAAGCAAGCTATAAGAGCTTCCAAAGCACACACAGAAGAGACTATAGCCCAGTCAGTGAAAAAGGGGGATAAAACATTTTTTAGATACATAAATGAGAAAAGGAAAGTAAAACAAGGATTAGTTAGATTAAAAACAAAAGAAGGATGCTATGTAGAAGATGATAAAGGCTTAGCAGACTGCCTTAATGAATATTTTTGTTCAGTTTTTACAAATGAAAATGAGGGTAAGGGACCTCATTTAGGGAAAAAGACTAATGAGTCTTTTGATGCATGTAAGTTTACAGAGGAAGAGGTTTTACTTCAGCTGTCAAAAATAAAGACAAATAAGTCGATGGGACCTGATGGGATACATCCAAAGTTATTAAAAGAACTTAGTGGTGTACTAGCAAAACCATTAACAGATTTATTTAACCAATCATTGTTAACGGGAGTAGTTCCAGAAGATTGGAAATTAGCTAATGTTGTGCCCATTCACAAGAAAGGTAGTAGGGAGGAGGCGGGCAACTATAGACCAGTAAGTCTTACTTCAGTAGTGGGGAAAATAATGGAAACCTTGTTAAAGAATAGGATTGTTGAACATCTAAAGTCGCTTGGATTTCAAGATCAGAGACAGCATGGGTTTACTTCAGGGAGATCATGCCAAACTAATCTTATTGATTTTTTTGATTGGGTAACTAAAATAATAGATCAGGGTGGTGTAGTTGACATTGCTTACCTAGATTTCAGTAAGGCTTTTGACACTGTCGCACATAGAAGGCTTATCAATAAACTGAAATCTTTGAGTTTGGATTTCAATATTGTTGAATGGATTAGACAATGGCTGAGTGACAGGCAACAGAGGGTTGTAGTCAATGGGGTATATTCGATGCAAGGTCGTGTTACTAGTGGGGTACCTCAGGGATCTGTTCTTGGACCCATTCTCTTTAATATTTTTATTAGCGATATTGCAGAAGGTCTTGTTGGCAAAGTATGTCTTTTTGCTGATGATACAAAGATTTGCAGCAGGGTTGATATTCATGGAGGGATAAGCCAAATGGCAAATGATTTAGCTAAACTAGAAAAATGGTCAGAGCAGTGGCAACTGACATTTAATGTGGACAAGTGCAAGATTATGCACCTTGGGCGTAAAAAACCAAAAGCAGAATATAGACTATTTGGTACAGTCCTAACCTCAACATCTGAGGAAAGGGATTTAGGAGTAATAATTTCAGAGGACTTGAAGGTAGGTAGGCAATGCAATAGAGCAGCAGGAAATGCTAGCAGAATGCTTGGTTGCATAGGGAGAGGTATTAGCAGTAGGAAGAGGGAAGTGCTCATGCCATTGTACAGAGCACTGGTGAGACCTCACTTGGAATATTGTACGCAGTACTGGAGACCGTATCTCCAGAAGGATATTGATACTTTGGAGAGAGTTCAGAGAAGGGCTACTAAACTGGTTCATGGGTTGAAGGATAAAACTTACCAGGAAAGATTAAAGCATCTTAACATGTATAGCTTGGAGGAAAGACGTAACAGGGGGGATATGATAGAAACATTTAAATACATAAAGGGAATCAACACAGTAAAGGAAGAGAGTATATTTAAAAGAAGAAAAACTACCACAACTAGAGGACATAGTCTTAAATTAGAGGGGCAACGATTTAAAAGTAATATCAGGAAGTATTACTTTACTGAGAGGTAATAAGCTATAAGACCGGGAACGGGGGGACTAATAAAAGTACTCAAAAAAAATAAATTGGGCAGACTAGATGGACGGAATGGTTCTTATCTGCCGACACATTCTATGTTTCTATGTTTCTATGTTTCTATACTTCAACTGCTAAGTGTACATTATGCAAATGTCTAATTATGTATTGCCTTTTGGCACTTGTGATGTTGCTATGCTCTTCCAACAAATCAACTTTCAAGATAGAAGCTGCATTTAAAAACTATTGTGTATGTGATCTTCTCGGCCAATAGACATCGCTTTCAGAACACTCCAAGGTTATACAAACTGTTCTTGCATAAACAAGGTACTAATAAAATAGACCTTGTGATCCCTGTAGACCAATTGCAAGAATAGTTGAGTGCTTAGCCATCGGTGGCTACAGATGCCTATTCCACCACCAAAGCTAGTGTGCTTGCATCTGTCGACACAGTTTTGGCTACTGATGTACATGCTCTATATGTACAAAACAATGGCTGGATGTGCATAACAATTTTAAAATTCCATTTTAAATAGAAACACAAAACATTATTATGCTTTTATATAATTAATCAACTGCACATGTATTGTGATTTTCTTGATTTCATTAAAGACTGCTTTTAACCAGCATGGGTCCCGTATATTAATAATTACAGTAATGCGACTGTAGTGTGCTGAAGGACTGTAGAACATTTGACCAGATTCCTGGTAAGGATCTTTGCTGCTCACGACTCTTTGTTTTCCTTCTTCACCTCAACATAAATCTTGTGTTTCTGATATTTAGTGAGCTAATCTGTTTGGCATGCTCACTTTAATGTTATCTTTTTCCTCTAAACGTGTTCTATGAATGTGATGTCCTTGAGGGTACACAATGATAGAACATTTTCAACATTGCTACACACTTCTGTTTCACCCACAACCTTGGCTCACTTCCTAGCCATGTTTTCTTCCCTCCAACATACTGATTGTGGAGAACCACAAGGTGTGCAGATCAGCAGTTATAACACAAGGAAAAATTACAAGTAAACAATTCAATATGGAATAAATAAATATTCTTTACCCACATACAATTTGGTTCTAGAGACAGAAACAGAATGATTATGCTGACATTCATACACATAATAATACACTCTCTATTTATTTTTGAGATACTAGTTATTTTTAAAAACTTGAAAAAAGAGGCCTGGTGACATATGGAACTCCTGTTGTATCGTAACTACAACTCCCATTATGCTTAGCATGCATAAACATCAAGCCTCATGTTGAAGGGGTACTACATTTTTCATTTTTAGGAAAGCTAACAAGAACATTTGCTATATACAATGTTTTCATACTCTTACCTCAGAAATGCACCAATAATACTTATCTATACTCCTAAAGATAGCAACACCAAATGCATTAAAACAATTCTCCCATAGTTTAAAATGAGTCACAAAGTAAGAATTATTACAGTATCATTACTCATATCTTGTCCATCAGATATAAATAGAAAAGTAATTCAGAAATACATTTGCAAATATTTATTCATTAAAAATGAGTTACTACTAAAATGATTTCATGCATTAAACCATTATAATTAAAATAAGATTTGCACTTCTTCAACTGAACTGTGAAGAGAAATTATCCCATGCAGTTTTATGTTAAAGACTAAATCAATATATATATATATATATATATATATATATATATATATATATATATATATATATATATATATATATAATGTTTAGCCTATGCTTTGTCAATTCCTAATGAAAGAAGATTATGACATCATTAATGATTTAGAAAAATGACCCTTGTTGTTTATGTGGTGTCTAACCATAACTCAGGAAAGGAACAACATAAAAAGCTTAAAATAGTTGCATTGACCTTCACATTCCAGCATGGATAAACTGTGGAAATTGCATGATTCTAGAGTTCAGCATTCAAGAGTTTTTCCTGCTTCAGGCAGATACAAAGATTTTCTGTTTTATATATAATTTTTAAGAGACCAAACATGAAAAAATAAATATTAAATTATATTGACAAAAGTATGTATTTCCTATCTTTAATTTTGGTCATACAAATGTTTCTAATTTTATTTTTATTTTAATAAAATAATGATTGAAAAAAAAACTCAGTGAGGTATTTGTAGAGAAAATCTGGAGAATGTAACATCTGTGGTGGGTTCCCAGTGAGCTGAGTTCCAGATCTTTCCTGTAAATTGCATTATTTTTCTGGGCAGTGACGAATCATGTTAAGAACTTGGAACGGATTCTCACACAGCAAAGTCACCCTTAACAAGCTATGAGTCTGTACACTGAATCATTAGAATTTTCTTGCAGTGATTCACATTTCCCATTTTGTTCCATGGTACACTAGCTTGATAATAATAAAAATAATTAAATATGAAAATAGAAGAAATCAGCCTAGATAAGCAATGAAACACGTATTATGCAGTGAAACATTTCATATATAGCCCAAATTATTGTCAACATGTCTGTATATAATCAGTTAACACAAATTAGATTGTTTACTTCCCAAGAGTTTTTATTTATCAAAAATTAAAGGTCAAAATATTTTATTTTTAATACTGCCAACAAATACAATGAACAGATTTTCCATTGCTAGTTATTTATAACACATGCAAAACACATGATTAATTTGAAATGTAGCACCCACGGAATGAATAGAGACAACTACCTCTGTACTTTCTACATTCAAAGAGGTAACATTTCAAGGACAACTCATTTTATTTTTCACTTGTGCTTCTAATATAGACGCACAAGTGAAACGTAGTTGGCCCTAGTCTGAGGATAAACTGCCATGTACTTTTCCCAGTACGTCAGTCTATCCTCTGACGAGTAGTTGCTCTGTGACTGTCTCTCTCCGCGAACGCAGAGAGAGACCCTTGTTTCTGAATGGGATCAGCACAGGGGACCACAACTGGACCAAACACTGCACTCTGTAGACCCCAATCAAATGAACGAGGCTAACACTCACTGACATTGTCACCGTGTACCAGTCTCCATGTCGGCTGTGTATCAGTTGGACAGAGAGTATTGATGGATCAGTGTAATGTAGAGAAGAATCATATGCCTTTCACCACTCCGTACTCTGACAATTACAAAGTGGTAGAGACGATTTTGAAGACATTTTTCTTAAAATAGATTTAATTTTGAAGGACATCTTACTCATAAGACCAAAAATAATTTATAAGAAAAATAAAAATGCTTGCAAGCAATAAGCAGATAGGGGCACTTAAGAATCAACATAAAATCATGGCCAATTTCAAATGTGGACTCTGAAACTGAATGACCTGTTAGCATTTATTGCATAGAACTAATACCTTTTCTGGACCTTACAATGACCAACATACAGTTAGAGGCTTTATTAACTGTGATATGGAATTTGTTGTCTACTATACTATATGCAAATTCAGTATGAATTATATTGTCCGAACATGCAGACCACTCAGGGTTAGATTTTTAGAACACGAATGCAATTGTTTAGGTGTTAATGACAAATCTGCAGAGTCCAAACAAATTTAGATCTGCGGCAATCTTGTTAAAGATCTATCTGTATTGGGTCTGGAACATATTCTTCAATGTACAGATAGAGGGAGATGTTTGAAATTGCTTAGTGCGAGAGAGAGAGAGTCCTTCTGCATCCATAAACTTGGCAGTTTACTTCCAGATGCTATGAATGACAAATTAGATATCAACACATATATAGAATAGCTTCTCTCTGTCCCCTTGCCTTTATGTGTTTTAATTTACTTTTAACTTTTTATGTGTTCTAATTTAATTTTATCTTACATTATCAATTATTTATTAAATACTTCTCATCTCTTCTTATATGAGAATACTTTTCTTTTCAAAATGTAAAAAAATGAGAGATGTGTTTGTTTATATTTTACACAAAGTGCCTCTATCATGGAAATTTATTTATTTATATAGTGTCACTATTATCTTCTATCATTTGTTTTAAATTTGTACGTTTATCTGTAATATATCATATACAGGTTCCTCCAGTCACAATATTTATGTGTTTTATTTATATTTTTATATATATATATATATATATATATATATATATATATATATATATATATATATATATATTTTACATTACTTTTGCATTATTGGAGAAAAGAAAAGATAGGCACAGCGCTAGTGAACAGATACTACTAGTGTCAAAAAGTGCATAAAAATAGACCCTTTCACCAAATATATTTAAAAAAAAATACTAACCAATGGTTTATTGTATATAAATACACACTGTTGGCAAGGAGGAGCACGAACTGACAATGTAGAGATAGAGATCCCAAATCGTGTGGAGCAGAAAAAACTCCACCTGAATATAGTATTAGCAGCTACTCTTAATAAAAATGCAATGAGAAATACCACTGCAAAAGAAAAACAGGTTGATTAAAAAGAGAGACAGCGCTAAAGCATAAAACAAAGGAATAATATAGACTCCAGAGACAGGTGTATGTAATATGAAATATATAATTTTATTGCACAAGTAAATATTCTAAAAATGTACAGACATTTCAAGCGAAATAATCCAAGGCCATTGTATATAGAAAAGTGGTCACATGATTAAAACAGATACAATATAAAATAACAAATAACACACAAGAAAATACAAATACAAATACACAGAAAATTCCTTAACCACTGGGTTTGTTCACCTGGCCAGGTATTTGAACAATTAGGTAATATTTGCACCACAAAAACCGCTACACCCCACAGGACACGTTTCGTTCGCTTCCTCAGCTGGTGGGTGGTAGTGCACTACCACCCACCAGCTGAGGAAGACTAATTTATATAAAATGTATACATTTTATATTACATATATCTGTCTCTGGAGTCTATATTATTCCTTTGTTTTATGCTTTAGTGCTGTCTCTCTTTTTGCATTATTGGAACGCACGTCAATGTGGTGTTTTTAAATGATCTATTTTTGTATATATTAGATATATGTAACAAGTAACAATATAAACACTGTGAGGGTGTTATGTAGTATCGCTATGTCATGATTTAACTCTGAATAATGAAAACTAAATAATAAAAGAAAAAAGGCATTATTTTTTTATGTACTTTTAGTCTCTATCAATTTTATATGATAGATTATGGTTTTATTAATGTGCCATATTCTATTTATATATATATATTTATATATATATATTTAGATATCCATAGATCTATTGTGATATTTATTTAATTAATACTGACTTTGCATTTGTGAAGTAACTATATATAATATATATTTTACTGGATACCAACCAGCTACAGGATACACAATATCATGAATATTTTCATAGGCAGTGTGTGATCATGTTTGCTATTGTAAGTTTTTATGAAAATATTTTTTTGGGGTGAAATATTTGCCAA
This sequence comes from Pelodytes ibericus, assembly GCA_036172795.1. NCBI lineage: Eukaryota > Metazoa > Chordata > Amphibia > Anura > Pelodytidae > Pelodytes > Pelodytes ibericus. Next base: position 215,408,465 of record CM069857.1, on the reverse strand, counting down.
TTATGTGATTAGATGTATCTGGTACAGGACTGACAGTCTACATTTGTCATCTACGTTGAAGATTTCTTTGTTCTTAATGTAAATAGGCATTTTTTTGTTTGGTTTTTAAATATATTTCTTATGTGCTTGTAATAAACTGTATTTCACGAGGACGCTGTGTCTTTTTATCGTTTCCTATTTTATGGGGTTGCGGCGAAATTACTCATTGAAGAAGAGGGCAGCACTTCTCACCGTCTCCTGTGGGATAAGATTCATATGAAGATTGTAGTGCACATTTATGGTACTTCCATTTTCCTTCTAATCTGGTTATTTAGCACTTATTTTTGGTGACATTTCATATATATTTTATTTATATTTTCAGGGTAATTTATGTCATTTTAGTCTTTTTTAGGGCAGGTGTTGAATTTACTTTATTTCTCTATCTCACATGCTGTGAGTGTATAAGTGAAGCTTTCTGGAAAAAGATATTGTTGTTACTACATTATAGTTATTTAACAACTGATCTGCTCTTGATTAACTATCTTGGGATAATATCTCCATTTTCACACATTTCTAGCAATAATGTACCTGAGGGACCCTTGCTTTCTCAAAAATTCACTTTACAGTGCGTTGTATCACTCACATTAAAAAGCAAAGTAACAAAAATATATATGTTAAATTACAGATATACACAGTTCCTTCCTGACTAAAACTTGTAGTCTCAAGATAAGCAGGTAACTGGAACAGGAAGACAGCTTTATTAATTATTTATTTGTTTGCTTAATGTATTTCTGTCTTTAGTATTTTTATTTGTCTTACAAAGTTTTTCCTCAAAGATTTTTGAAAAAAAAAGTAACCATTTTTGCAAATGTTCAAAATGGAACAAGTCGAATGATTTAAAAAAAAAGAAGAATAGTTTGTAACTGAGTCTTATTATACACTCGAAAATACCACATGACTTCCAGTTTAAATGCATGTTAAAACATAACAAGGCATTCAGCCAACTATCTTTCACAACAACTTCCTCCATGCGATGATTGATTTGTAAATTAAGTCTGAAAGCTCTACATTTTTATGAACTTCCTCTGTGTACAATAGCTGTACAAATACAATGTATGTTGCTATTACATGTGCACGCTTGTCACAACTTCTAAGAGATTCAAAACTTCAGCTTATTTCCTGGTTTTGGCAATGAGAGCAGCTTCGCTCACAGAAAAAAAGTACTCAAAAACAGAAGACTAATATTGCAGAATTATTATTAGACTTAAAATAATTTTTGCTAAAAAAAAAGTTATTCAAATGCATTCTTATTGAGTGTATCAAAGTAAGTTTGGAAACACAATTGCATATAAAAATCTCCATATTTGGTTAGCATCTCCCTACTACCACATTTGTCATGTCCGTGAGGGTTTAGTCTGAATAGCTAGTGCAATGTAGTAAGAATGTTCCACTAGTTAAAATAGGTTAAATAAAGATGTGAAAAAGGGAAGCATGCTGACAGATAGACTTGCCACTTTTTCTTCAAAAATGACTTAACATTGGCCTCAAGCTAATTTTTTACTGGCCTGCTGGTAAAATACCAACTGGGTGGCAATCCTATTGACAGATGGAAACGTGATATAAGGTAAGTTTTAGATTTTTTTTTTTTTCATTATATCGGCGTATAACACGATCCCATCATTTTCCCCCTATTTTCAGGGAGAAAAAGTGCATGTTATACGCCAATAAATACGTTATATATATATATATATATATATATATATACACAAAAATCCAATTTGGTCTCAGCAGCACCCCTTATAATATATGCTAGTTTAGGTGAGTGCATTCCCTTTTTGATTTGTGTGTATATATATATATATATATATATATATATATATACACATACACCGGTGTATTTGTAATCTCATCTGTGAGATACTGTGTCCCTGAATGGCAGAAATATGATTATTGTATTACATTCTGAGTTATGCAAAAACTATGCAAAATTGAACATGAATAATAATATTCTTCAAATACTAAAATCTACTTAATCAGTCTATAAAACATGCATGAAAATGCTAAAAGGAAACAAGTGATATTTAAGATTAGTAAGTAATAAGGAAGTAATTCAGAAGCACATTATGCTTTTTAGCTGCAGCAAGGCAGACATTTTTGAAGGTATTTAAGACCAGTAGAAGATTTATGTTTTCTGGTAAGATATGCCAATAGGAATGCCTTTAGAAGGCAGCTGGATCCACTTCCTTTTTGTAATGTGTAATGTAAGTAAAGTGTTGGAGGTAAGCCTGAGCTTGTATGGGTGTGAAGACTGAGCATGCTGCCAGAAAAGTGGCTGTGAAGTTAGGCAAGCAAGGTGAAGGGTCCATCTGGAGTCTAGTAGTAACCAGTTTAGATCTTTTAATGGGTAGTGGAATTATATATTAGAATCAACCGGTAAACATAATGTTGACAGATGGGTCTGTGGTGCATTTATTACATCTCTGTAGTCAACAATTTACATTATTACTTGTTACATGGTCCTTTTTGGTTAAAGCAGGGGTATCCAATCTTTTGAGATTGCGCACTGCTTTTATTCATAAATGACTTAGGCATTAGATAGATACTCTATATCAGCTTGGTTAGGCATTTCTATTCTTTTCTAATGTCCCTAGAGGGACAGCTTTATTTTGTGGGAGTGGCTGAAGGGGCAGTTGTGGGCTGGGCCATTTGATAAGTTATTTAGAACAAGAATAAAGTATGTGGTTTCTGTTCGTGGCAGTGTATCTGTAAGAAAAAGTAGGACTTTCAGAAGAACCACCTTTCACATCTGCGGAATGAGAATCTTGCGGAACAAACCACCAGGTTCTCTTTTTTAAACATAACCAACAGAACGTATGATTACTCTGCAATTAAGTGCATTATTTGGGAACATCTGTAACTATGGGCTTGTCCAACTTGAGGCTCACATGCCAGATGTAACCTTTTTTTTTTTGGGGGGTGGGGGGTATAGTGAATTCTGTCCTGGCTAGAAAGCCTATATATTATATTATATTACATCACATAATTAAAAATGTCAAGCTCCCAGCCTGACCAAATTGAAAACTTGGAGAACACCATGTCAGCTGGTGTCTTGACTACATTGATGTCCAGCTAAAAAAACAAGTGGATATAATTTTATTAAAAAAAATAATAATACTATTAACATAGTGTATGTATTACTAATAATAATGCTTAGAAAACCTAACCTATAAAAGTGTGATACGACAGCTTAACTTGAGTCTCTTATTATTATTCTAAATTGTATAGATGGTAATTTCACAGATTTCTTTCTTTTTTCCCCCCCATTTATCTTAGAGGCGGTGGAGATTCTATTCATATAGAATAATATATAAAAGTATGGTTAAAGCATGGTGACTAAGAGTCTTTTAGTGAATTTCAATTGGCTGGACATTTTAAGAGCCAAATAAGTAACAGGTTTGTTAAGTCACTGAGTATTAATGAGTTAAAAATGCAATACAGAAGTCTTTACAGTCAAAACATCATACTTTATCATGTGCAAACCTTTTCCAGACACATTTGTTTATTTTTCAACCAAGTATACATAGGAAATAACAGTCTTCAAATGCCACACAGAGGGTGTTAATCTCAAGTTCCATATAAAATGCATAAACTAAGTTCTAGCGTCACTGACCTATACCTCAGATTTTCCCTAAATTGGTTTTGTTATTGCCACAAGGTAGTTTCTAAATTCAGACCAAAGAATTAGACTTATGTGAAAAAAAATGAAAAACCAGATATGGGATGTTTTCATAAAGTAAACAACACAAATTGTATGTTCTAAACTAAACAACCAAAAGAGACCTGTGACATAAAACCTTCCAATATTGCTTCTACAAAACTGTACATCCATATATTGGTTATATATCCACAAGGTGTTAAACCTGCTTTCATTATGAAAAATCCAAAATGTTTTATTGATATCCACATGTTTAGGCAAAATTGATTTTTCCAGCTTTCTATGCCACATGTGATATAACTGCTTTGGGCTTTTACTAGAAATAAGCATTGTTATTGATGCTGAAGAGATGAATTTTCTCCACCATGAATGTCAGTAAATTCATTTTGGAAAGTATTTCTATAGATAGGTCAATAACAAATTATCCATCAGCTATATAATCACTAATTCAGTTTACTTCATGACAAATTAGTTTCAGATTTAATTGCATCTTTGATGTAAATTCGGCCGACATGGTTAATATTCTGACAAAAAAAATTCTGCATAAAAGAATTGAGAGCATTATCAGGAAACAAACTGCTGCAGCAACAAAACGAGAGATAAAAATAGAAGAATGGACTGTAAAAATAAAAAATCCTTTGCAAGTAAGTATTCAGTGAAGAAAACAATGATATGCTCTATTCCAGTCACTCATCAAAGGTTATTTACATATTACGGAGCTCATTTGCTTTTAACATCCGTCTGGAATAAAAGCAGGGTTTTATGTGTGTTTGTTTTCTTTTGTTTAATCAAATCCATAATATGCAAATTTCAAGTAAATGCTATGTATCTTTCCTTATTATTACTTCCTGCATGTGTAGACAACAAAAATCATTATGTTAAGCTAAAAGGCCTATCTTTTTGAAATGACTATACTTTGAAACGGGCATTTTCTTCTAATCTAATCTGTGCAAGATCAGCCATAAGTGTCTTCAATTACCAACGAGAGTGAGAACTACCAACACTAAAATGGCTACATTGCAGTTAAAAAAAACTTTAACGTTATAGTTCATTGTACATTTTATAGCCAAATATTTGGAGTATTCAAATTCACGTGACTTTAAACCAAGTGCTAATCACAACCTTCTCTGTTAAAATAGTGTGTTCATTATCATATTCAATAGAAAAGATTGAAGACTGGGCCGGGTTGAACTCAAAATCATTGTCATAACAGAGCCACTGAAAACTAATATGACAATGACACCCATTTAAAATAGAACACAATATAGCATAAAACTTATATATAATTTCCAAGAACATCTCAGAGCTTGCAAGAGATATTTTGCACCATTAATATGTACAACCCTAAAAGAAAAGCTTTCCCATATGCCTTCCACAAGATCTGAGCCACAGACCTGCTCAAACGCACCATATATTAAAATTCCAACAAACCCCACATTTTTAATGAAACACTACATTTCTTACTAACCGCTGCCTTAATTGTTGTGAAGTAATAAAGGTGCTTATAAACTGACCTGAACAAACTATGTACTCAGAAAGGGAGGACAAACACAGTCAAGGGTGGCACAAAATGTCTGAAATGTTCTAAATTAATTCCCTCTTAAACCTGAAATACAGTTCAATATAAGCAAAAGGAAATGACATACACAAATAAAGGCCCTCCTCATAGCCCTGTCAAGACACTCACTGCCAAACTATGTTGCTCCATATGCTACATTCTAGTTTATGAATTATTTTTTGTCTATCAAAATCTAGGAAGGTTATGTATAAAACATGTCTAAAAATAGTGGATCTAATATATATAGTGCTAAATTGAGAATCAGAAGTTAGCACTATGTACACCAAAACTGCAGTTCTAAGTTTTGCTGGCCCACTAACACAGGCCATGTGTGAGAACATAACCCAGACAGTTCACAGCACCAACATAGTGTCCAGAATTGGTAAAATAAAAAAAAAATAAAAAAAAAAGTGGAATGGCTTTTTATAAATTTCACCTCAGAGATGAGCCTTTTTTATTCCATACAATTTGCTGTGTGCAAGTTTTATACATAACCCCCGATATAACCCATAGCATATCTGTCAGACATACATGGAAAAGATTGACCACATTACAAACTTAGAGACAGGAAAGGAGGGTGTAATCATGAATCATGATCTCACTTTTAAACAGTTGCTTCAAACTGATTACCTGCCTCATTCAAATATATATTTACATTATTAGCGAAGGTGACACAGCAGCGTGATTACACTGGCTCAGTTGTGCCCAACTTGACACTGATTGGAATGTGATGAAACCTTTACTGCTGAAGGTTTACAGTAAAGAAAGATATGCAAATACAAAGCCTCCTGTCTTGCTATAAAATTCAATTTATATATCAAAATAACTCAATTTATATATCACTCATTAGATCACCATCTAATTATGTTGCTAAATTTTAATATTAAAAGTTTGTAACTGTTAAAAAAAATCCAATACTAAGTAAGACTAGGATCAACCATATTTCTTTGCATTTATGATGTGATCTATGTGAAAATCAATTACATTGATCACATGCAATAAATGCAAAAAAAATACAGTAAATGACAAATCAGTGTTGTGTGAACAAACTCCTTCAAAATCCTTCCCCTCTCTCACACTTGATCTTGTATCAGAGAGAGAGGAAAGATATTTACAGTGCCCCAGAAAAAATGCAAATAAAAAAACACTTTATTTTGACATTATTTATTAAAAATTATACAGTAAACAAGGGGTTAGTTTCAAAAAATGGTCTCAAGTCATAGCCCTATTTATCCTTAAAAAATAGAATGTGATATGGGGGGATTCATTTAAGAAGCAAACAGGCACTTTTATTTAAACACATATGGCTAAAGTTGTAAAATAGCTATTGTCCAGGATGGACATCAAAACAAAGAAAAGCATTGTCCTGAAGGGGTTAACAAAAGTGATAAATACATTGCTGGGCATCAATTAGCCTTCTTTATTAAAAGTGTAATTGTTAATGCCATTCTGAATGGACAGAATAAATTAATAAGTTTAATAATATTAGGTGTATTAATATTGTTACTATTAAACATGTGATAATAATGCATTTTCATACTCTAAAGTTCTATACAATCGTATATACCAGTAGTAGGAGATATGTATATATATATTTCTATGGTGCTCTGCACTTTCATATAATGCCTAGGTGTGATGGTAAGCCACATAGATTATAAAAAATGGCATTCACACATCTGTCTCCTTGATATATATACTTATATATCCTTTATTCCACAAAAGAAGGTCTTAATAAAGATTAGCTATACACCAATATATTCATTTTTTTTAATACTTTGAAGTACTTTTCTAATTCTATGACACAAAAAGGGTTAGCTAAAATATGGTATGGGACCAGAAATCAAGCTACATGGATGTAAATGATAAGCTGCTGCTGTCACTGCAGTGGTTAAAGGTAGCCGCACATTTAATATCCAAATCACGCCCCCATAGTCGTCTTTTTATATTCTCAACTGGTGCCAAGCACTGACAACCACTGTAGTCTCTAGGACACCATGATCTCTGCTTCAGACTGAAGAGAGCACAATCCTGTTATGTTTCCCAAGGATGAGTCATTTCCTAGCAATAATCTGGAGATTCAATTTATTGTCATTTTGCTGATACGGAGTGTAGTTTAGTTTCTCGGCAAAGTCACAGGACAACATAACCTCCCTTGTCTGTCCATTAATCATTAGGAATGGTTACGAAATGAACAAATAGAGTGGGAGTTGCATTCGTGAGTGGCCTTTAGCTGTCTTCTGTTCAATGAAATTATCCTGTGTGAAGGCTTGTTTTATGAGAGATTGGTTTATTTGTAACTAAATGACTTCCTCCACTATTTGATAAGCTCAAATATTTGCTGTTGATAGTCAAAGTGTCACATTTGTTAAATAGCTCTAGGAATTGGCCTGATTCATTGTGTGCAAGTTTTTGCTTTTCCACTGGATGTTGGAAAAAAACTATATTCAATTAAATAAGACATTTATGGTGTAATATATTTAAACAAAGTAACTATTATTGCAGATAGATATCACGGTATTAGAGTGTCAGAAAGGTGCTTCCACTTATTACTGAGATTTATAATGATATAATTTATTTCAGCGTTCTACTGCAGTGTGCTGAATATAAATAAGCTTCTCAGTAACAAACCTTAATGCAGAAGAATGCAGAGCAGCTCAGGAGAGGATAAATTAGAAAAAGAGTAGCCACTCTGCAATCCTGACAGTCTTGTAGAATAAGAACTCCCACAGTCCTAAGCAATTGTGAGCAAGATAAGAGGACATCCTTGTCTGTTTTGTCCATGTAAGCAACATGGGAAATCTATTCCACAAAGCTGTGATGTAAAAAAAAAAACAGTGAAAGCTAACTTTGTGCACTCCTATTTTTGTTGATTAAATTTCACTGATGCTTCACCAGCTGTTGTTGATTACATTTCCCATGATTCTCAGACAGCCAAATCCTAAGCATGTAGTTCACAACAGCAAAAGTGTTAAAGGCAGTGGTAGGTGATGCTTACCCAATGCAAAACTGGCAAAATATGCCTAAGTGACATAAGTACTTAAAATTATGACCCCTGGGACTTCTACTGTTATGGTTTATATTTCCCATTATGTTAAGCCAGTAGAAATGTGCCATATTTTCTCTAATGTGTAGCTCATCTATCATACCTGCTTACCTGATCCTGAGTGGGACCGGTGGTGCTCCTGTCCTGTGTGCTGCCTAATGGCAATCCTCATTTGGGCACATTGTCAGTAGACAGCGTATGCCGGACTGAATCACTGACCCCTTATGTGTGACTTTTGTTGACTGCAACTCCCATGATGTTGAGCAAGCAAACATTGCTAGTTGATTACTATTGGAATAGTAGCTAACCATTGGTGGGGTGAAAGGGAGCCACATCTATAGCACTAAATACATTTTTTTTTTTACTGGATCTACTATAATAATCAGCCAGCCATATTGCTAGCTGTATTTCCTGGGAACTGTGGTTAACTATACACTGTGAAGGCCTACACTACTTTTTTGTTGACTGCAACTCCCATGATATATAGTCAGACTTTATTGGTTGAACACAAACAAAAAGGTTGTTTCCAGTGCTTTGTGTCTAGACACTGAATCCAAAACATAAATTGCAAATGCCCATTTTGGTGACTGTTAACAATATATGTGAAATGAGCATGAAATACACACTGTGACAGCAGTGAGATGAAATACAATATAAACAAGTGATTTCTTGGGCTTGCAAATGCCAAAATGACTATATATATATATATATATATATATAGTGTAACACTGACACACATATAAAAAATTATATAATTACTTAGCAGGAGGGCACTCTTCATGTGCTGCTTTGACCTGAAAAAAACAAAGTGCCAATACCTAGTGCAACATGCATAGAACAATGCAAGAAGCAATATGGAAAGAAAGAAAAACGTGAAATCACACTCACAGCTCCTATGACCTAGGAGAGTGGAAATAAGCACTGTTTGGTATACTTGCCCCCACTCTGTGCAACTGGTGAAGATGATGCAGAAAGCCCAGCAGTGGAAAAAAGGCAATCTTTATTTCTTCATTGTATGTTTAAAAGGGATAACTGTCCATACAGATTTTCAAAATGCAATAATAAAAATCCACATGGATTAAGGAAAAAAAGAGCTACTTTGGTGCTGCACTGAAACTTCCCGGTATACGGTGGCTCACAGACCTCAGAAAGACACCCAATGCGTTTAGTTCATCAGAACTTCATCAGGGGAATCATGAGAATCATCAATTTCCCTGATGAAGTTCTGACGAAAGAAACGCATTGGGTGTCTTTCTGAGGTCTGTGAGCCACCGTATACCCGGAAGTTTCAGTGTTTCAGCGTCTTTCCCAGTGTTCTGACATTTCCTCCGGGAATCCAGATCTTACCATCACGTGAACCGTGCATGACTATGATCACTCAAATCAGTGGTTAGACAGCATGGAGGAAATGTAGACTACCAGTCACCACTCATGCGCGCTTCTCGGCTGAGTCTGAAACAACTACACTTCCCATGATGCCTCCCTAATGCAGCAGTATGAAATCTGATCTAGATCAGGGGGGTGTGGGTTACAGTGAGGGTAAGAGTCAGGGTTAACGCTGGGGGGTCAAGATTTGAGTAAGGGTATGGTTTAGAGCTAACTGTTACCCTTATCCCAACCCTACTGGGTTTAAAATAGCAATTAGATCCCCTATTCACATCACACAAAACTAAAAACATGCATAAATTGGGAGTTATGTAAATGTAATCCACTCCACTGTTCTGCAGTGCAATGGAAATTGGATTCTCTAACAAGAAAATGTAATGCAAATTCAAGAGACTGGCATGGATCCATGTGGTTTAAGCTTGGCACAGTCTGGTGGGAGAATTCTGTTATGCCCTGGGTTTTGGCTTTGGCATGTTTTTAAATCAAACATCCTATTAACCAGTGTGGGACATTACTGTCATGTTTGAGTTTTAATGTGGAAAGCTTGTAAAAATACAATACTACTGCTATTTACAGGTAAAAATAAAACAGTGGAATAAATGACAGGACATGAATGTCAAATATATACAAAACCTAAATATATAACCAAGAAAAACTATATATATGTTATAATTATTAATCAGCACATCCAAATTATTTGGATAAACATTTAGTTTTTTTTTATACATACAAGTATAAATATATATTTTTTATTACTATGTATTTATGTCCATAGAGCTTTACAATATGCAAAGTTAGGGTAACATGATTATGACTTTGTGGAACAAAAGTTAAGGATGCCTCTGCTCAACTGAAGGATATACAATGCTTTGTATATAGAAGTATAAGGGGAAAACTTTGTGCCCCTAGTGTGAGGATATACTGGCATGTACAGATCCTCTGGTAGCAGCTGCCATGCTTCCCTGGGAGAGTGAGACTCTCATTATCAAAGGGGATCGACAGAGGGGACCTTAATTAGCAAGTCAGGGAATCTATAAAGAAGCAAGGGATAACAAAAACGGTAGTTGTCCTTTAATCTGTGATTTTAAGAGGAAATGGAAATACAGTTACACAAAGCTAAAACTACAGTAGGTTAAAGTAGTTAGCAATCCAAAAAAGATTAGGTAAAAAGTGTGATTTAATCAATGACTTTATTGCATTAGGGGGGACGGTTAGGGGGACATGCCTGACCAGATCAATGAACCTCTACTGATAAAAATTGTGACAGTTCCTTCTTAGTGTCCTGGAACCTAGCAGGTTATTAAATAAGTAATAAATTACAACAACATGTTCCAAAGTAGAGTGTATCATAGAGAAAGAAAAGGATAGCTAAAACCTAACAATATTAGTAAGTAAATTTCTATATGTTCTTTAAGAGTCAATGGTACTACATCCTTTTCGCATCACCCTCCCATCACTATAAGTATCCATTAATACAGTAAGTATGGTTAGGGTACATGGCAATGGCCTTTATTTTTAGGTAGCCTTACCTTTATTGCTTTCTGCTTAGAAGAATTACTTTCTTACCATGAGATGTAACTAAGTATCCCTTTTTTAAATTGAAATATATAAATATAAATATTAAATATTTTACTGTGATAAAAATAAAGCATTGTATATTTCATAAGAAGGAGCCTTCTAAAACTATTCAGTATGCATATATGCATTAAAAGCATGCCTTGAGGATCTAAACCATGTATATGGATGCATAATACTTAATGACTGCATGTAACAAAAGTAGAAAAATGGTGTTGAGTAATACAATAGATACATCAAATCTTTATTGTTATTATTATTTATTGCCCTGTCAGTTTTCTATTACCAACATTGCCATTTTGACAAATCTGGAATTTTTGGGCCTCACAGAAGTGAAATAAAATGTTGATAAAGCTTCACATAGTGTTATCGCTACAAAGCTTACATTTCTGTAATCTACATTACTGAAAGTAATTTTATTGTCAGTCCACCAATTTGCCCTTGAGACAAGTGACATGGTTTTGCTCTTGCTAGCATACTCAGAGATAAATGAATCAATAATTCCATCACTGACTACTTTGGGCCATGATTGCTAGTTTGCCCTTAGGCAGTTTCTCACTGCAAGGTCAGAGATTAAACATGAAACTTTTTTTTTTTAATTTCATTTTAATGCTCATAAGTGGATTGAGTTGCTTAGAGAAGGATTGTTATCTAAGGCAAACATAGAATGTTTCCTGTTTAGACTATGTATTTCATTTACAAGTGCTTTTTCTCCTTGTCATGGAGTAACTTGGCTAAAAATTTGTGTAAACATCCTGTAATTTACTGTATTGGTAGAACACAAACTTTATTTCATTTGAAGGAGAAGCTCTTATTCTTGCCAACTTTTAAATGTAGTCTGCATTATATTGGTGCTTAGTAGAAACCTTGTGAAATGATTTGATGGAACGTAGTAGCTATTTGTGCTGTTTTCTAGTTGTGTTAATGTTCTAGGATTTGGATGTCCAACTGGCAACCCACATTCCAGATGTGACACTAAGGCGCTTTTATGCAGCCCGTATCCTGGTTAAAAAGCCTGTAGGTTTTATTGCATTACCTAAAGAAACAGTGTCTGGAACCCAACCTAAATTGCTGCATAGTATGTGGCCCCCCTTATTAATAAAGCTAGGTAATGCACTACAATACTGAAACCTGGCTTACCTCATCTGACAATCTCTCTCCTGCTTCTCTCTCTTACGGTGCCCTACACTTTAGCCACACTCCAAGACCTGGGGACAAAAAGGGTGATGGTGTTGACATTCTCCTATCTCCTGTTTCCTCCAACCCTTACCCCCAGTCCCTTCCATCTCATTTTCATCATTCGAGGTACACACTATTCCTCTTTTTTCCCCCTCTATTCCCCCGTGTTGCAGTTGTTTATTGGCCCCTGGGGCCCACTTCATAATTCTTGGACAACTTTTCTGCATGGCTCCCCATTTTTCTTTCCTCTAATGTACGATGTCTTAATATAGGATATTTCAACATTTCCATTGACCAAACCATCTCTCATGCCACTTGAAAACTCCTTTCCTTAACCTATTCCTTTTTCGCCTCTCCCAATGGACCAACTTTTCAACCCACACTGTAAGTCACTCACTAGACCTAGCATTCACTAAGTCATGTGCCATCTCTAACTTCTCTCATTCTCCTTTCGCCCCGTCTGACCACCACATTCTTATCTTCTATCCCACTGTACCAGAGTCAACTACTGCACATCTCCCTCTGACTGAATTCAAAAGGCTGAATCTAACTCCACCCTCCCGCAAATTACCACAGCTTTTCACCCCTCCTTCCCATCCACTTACGTCCGGAGGAAGCATCAAACTTTTACAAAAGCATCCTCACCTCAGCCCTTGACAACATTGTCCCTGCTGTTGCCAGACATGCCCGCCTACCCAACCAACAACCGTGGCACACAAAGCAAACTCCCACGGCTGAGCGGTGCTTTTTAAAACTATAATTTCATACTGTGCTCTTATAATTCTGCTCTCACTCAGTCCAAGCAACATTATTTCTCTACCTTAATACCCACCCTCTCATCAAATCCCATACGTCTCATCTCTCCTCTGCCCACCTGCTCCTCTGCCCCCCTGCTCCTCTGCCCTGCTCCTTTCTCACTTCAAAAATAAAGTTGATGCTATCAGGTGTAACTTCACGACCCGCGACTTGCCCCAACTACCTCCTGCCTCATTCCCATCCCCCAAAAACTGCACTCCTGCTCAAGATCTACTACTTGTGCACTTGATCCCATCACAATTCACTTTATATCCTCTCTATCCCCTCTTCTCTTTCCAACTCTAACCCATCTCATCAACCTCTCTCTTTCCTCTGGAATAGTACCGTCAACCTTCAAGCAAGCTCAAATCATACCTGTTTTGAAAAAATATCCCCTCGACCCCACACTTCCATCTAACTACCGTCCTATATCCCTTCTCCTCTTCGTGTCCAAGTTGCTGGAGAGAACTGTGCACTCGCGACTAACAGACTTTCTGATGGCTAATGACCTACTTGACCCTTTTCAGTCTGGCTTTAGACCCTTACACACTAATGAAACAGCCCTCGCTAGAGTATCAAACGACCTGCTCTCTGCCAAATATAAAGGCCACTTCTCAGTGATGATCCACTTAGATCTCTCTGCTGCAATACCACCTATATGCGGATAATACGCATATCTATATCTCCTCCCCTGACCTCACTCACTTTGTCATGTCATGTGTAGTTGATTGTCTCTCGACCATCTCCACTTGGATGTCTGATTGCTACCTGAAACTCAATCTGTCTTTAACCTACAAAGCCTTCCACTCCTCAGCCCCTCCGTACATTGCCTCCCTCATTAATTGATACCTCCCTGCACAACCTTTGTGCTCCTCAAAGGGACTAAAACTCTCCTCCAACCTCATCTACACTTCTTACTCGCGTCTCCAAGATTTCGCCCGAGCTGCCCCCTATCTCTGTAACTCCCTTCCTCAGAGCATCCATCACTCTCCCTCTTTTTCAAACTTTAAAAAGTCCCTCAAAACTCATCTCTTTAAAGAATCTTACTACCCAACCCACTAGAATACCGGTCACTTTACCTCTGGCTAATCCCACCTAGCTGGAACACACACAATTAATCTTTGGACTATCCCACCTGGTGCCACCAATCCACACTACTGTTACTACAACTTCGTTCCATCTGACCTCTTCAATCCCCCATTCCCTCTAGATTGTAAGCTTGCGAGCAGGGCTCTCTACCTCATGTACCAGTCTATTCTACTTTGTCTAACTTAGTATGTAGTTCCCTTATATGTCTGTACCTAGCGTTGCGTAAATTGTTGGTGCTATATAAATAAATTTTAATGTAATGTGGGCATGCCATCTAACTGTACTGTTAGGAGGCTTCATATCTGCATAATCCTTTACTGAAAACCTCCAACGGCAAAACAGTTAACAAAAAAAGTGTAAAAAACAACCAATCAGAAAACAGGATGCACATGCAAGACCCTATCAGACCCTTTCCCTTTCTATTTTTTGCTGCTAAGCCTTCAGGTGAGGGAAAACCCACTGTAGTAGATCACGCTTTCATTTTTCAAAACAGATAACATCCCCCCAGAAGGAAAGGATCTGAATTAATGGGGTCCCACTGCTCATCAGAACCTGATCAACTGCGCAAATGGCCATGGGCAGATACCGCCACCTCAGCCAAGATTCCTCTGAAGAAGGCAAGAGCGGCCCCTTGCGGAAGTCATTGACAAGGATAACCACAAAGTAATTGACAAATACTATGCTGGGACCTCTAACCCTGGGTCACCAGGGACCCAGTCACCAACTGGCAACTACCTACATTAAAGAAACAGTACTGAGCATTTCCCACCAAGGTTTGGCCAAAATGGACATGCCCGTGTAGGTGTTATATGCTTCAAGGTTTCCCCTATATGTCCCAAACTGCATGGCATTCTCGGTCCTCAAAGTGGTCTTCCCCTCCACACATTGCCGAATTCCTATGGTACTGGCTACGCCAACCGAAGCGGTTCAGCAGAAACTTCAGGCCAAATACCTGCGACTCACACTTCCAGACAAAGTATGTCAGGCCTGCCGCCAGACCAGCTACAGAGCGGGACATGGCACCTTACCACATCCCCTTGTCTCTCTGGTGTCCTGAGCCCTGGCTATAATTTACTATTCTGACCTCTGGTTATATTTGTATTCCTCTTTCTTCTGACATCCTGACACGGCTTGGCTTTCTGGATTACTCTGCTTCTGAAATCCTGACTCAGCTTGGCTATTTGGACTACTCTATCTGCTGGCATCCTGACTCTGGCTTGGCTTTTTGGACTTTCCATGATCTCTGGCTTCTTTATTCTACCTGCTTATTGGATTATTTACTAGTCACCCGTGCTTGCAGCTTACTCCTAGAGAGTCCTGTTCTCTCCCACAGTTCTCTCTTCGCATACTGCCTCCGCAAGAGTGACGACCTCGCATCTGGGATCCAACATCTGAAAATGAGTACATATTTTTACTTACCTAGCAAGGTGTCTAACACACCAGAATTTGACCAATTTGTCACATTTATGGTGAAAAATGGCAAAGAGCCATGAAATTCTCTGGAACAAGGGCAACGAATCCAGGACAAGTTACTTGACATTTCCAGGCAGAAATGATGATGGCAGATGAGGTTCTAACTGAAGGACCCTTGATGGACGCCCAACTATGAATCAGCTCAGTGCTCCCATTTTTTGTACCAGTGAATCGACTTCGGGATGCCTTCTTGATTGTTCGCATACAGGGCAAGCTGCCAGAAACAAGCTTTTTTTAGCTGGATCCTGGAATCACTTTCTGTAACAGTATATATATGCTTATCCAGACATGGCCACAATGTCATTTGCAGGGTTTGGTTATACAACTGCTGTGATTTTATTTATTGGTGTTTTCTTACTGTACTGTTTATGGTAATTGGATGCCATCCATAGGTGATCAGTTTACTTTCACTATACAGGTTGAGTATCCCTTCTCCAAAATGCTTGGGACCAGAAGTATTTTTGGATAACGGGTCATTTTTGATAACAGCACTCTTGAAATATAGTAGTTTCAGGTCCAAGGATCCATCTTCTGTCCCCGTTTGCAGCTGTCACACATTAAGGCGAGGTAGGCTGAATCCCCGGCCTCGAGTTGCTAGCCACCCGCTCATGATGTGTTGAAAGAAAAATAGTGAGCACTACTCCGTTGGTGAAAAATTGAATAGATTAATAAAGTGAATCGAATAAAAGGGAACAGAAACACAGCAACAAGTGGGTTGAGGAAAAAGGTAAGGTCGCCTTACATGTTTTACGTGATAACACGCTTAATCATACCCGCTCACGGTGACTGCAGCTACTTCCAAGAGTTTTAAGGGGCGTTTTAAGTGTTATATATATCAGAAGATCCTTTATGGTCAGTGGTGGTGCTGAATAAGTGGAGTTTGCAGTGGGTAGCACTACACTCCTGGTTATAAAAAAAAAAAGCTGGCTGTGTTTTATTGTCATCCCAACTTAACATTTCTGTAGATGTGACCAAGTCTAGGCGTAAGCAAAAAAATCCATGTATTGCAGTAAAGATGGTTTTTACTCAAGCCTAGGTTGTTATTTTTTATTTTACTGGTGCTTTTTATTTGGTGGGAGGCTGGTGGTTCACATGCAGTGGTAAAAAAAAAAAAACTACACTACTAGGTAAAGTAATTAACTATATAGATTTGTACATGAATACATTTTTTAGAATAAAACGGGTCTTTTTATTTACACAACCTAATGTATACATGTATTTACTGCTGTTTACTACACACATTGTCATTTTTATTGTTGATGAGTTCTGTGATATAGTAATACTCAGGGCGCATACAAAAGAAATACATTCTACAAATATGTTTAATGCAATAAAAGCAGCATTATGTTGCTGGCAAATAATTACATAAAATGTGTTTTGCAAGCAGAGAGGTATTTCATAGTTTATTTTATAGTTTGCATTTTCATAATCTACAGTATGTGTTTGGATAATATAAGAATAATGCAATGAAATCGAATGCTTTTATTAAATCACAATATGATTCAGCAAATGGCCACAGACACCCCACTCAGGTCTAGATCTACTCAATTTTTGGATGCAGATCTTTAATATATAATATAATTACGTAGAATGTGAAACAGTATTCTATGTATATGGGAAGGAACTTACTGAATTGGTAAAATAAATAAACATAGCCTTTTATTTATATTATTTGAATTATAAGAATATATGAAATTATAATTTATTAATGTAAATTACAATTAAGTTTTCTCTTTTTTATTAACTAGTAGGTTTTTTGTTAAATTTGCTATAACTAGGGCAATTAATTCTAGTTATTTCTTTTTTTTTTTTAAATTTGTTCCTCCCCTCATTTAATTTAAATTTGTTCATCTCCCATGGTCAACACTTGTCTCTTTCACATAGTCTAGTCATTCCTATATTTTGTATTCTCTGTTTAACAAACCCTGCAGGCTAAACATACAATGTGTTGTCAGGTAATAACATTTTGTCTCACCATCATTCTTATTTTATCCGTATTCCATTTAATTAAATTTCCCCTGATTAAAATGTGATACATTTCAGGTTGATAGCTGGACTATTTCAGATCAAGTAAAGGGTTTGTTGCTTCGTTTGAGCAATACTTTTTGAAAACAAAAATAATGATACTAATGTGTTTGTTTCGTAATATAATTCTTATGATGAGTTGTGCGAGGACATGAATTACAAAGATAATTGATGTATTCGACGCATACGTATACTCCTCCTATACTTACTTTTACTATGTGTGCTAGAAAGCCATTGCATGCATCCACCATCATCTCAGTAATGTCCTGTTTGATATTACTTGTAACCATCTAAAGCTAAGTCCTCTTGTCCTAGTATAACCCTTAGCCTTTCATGGTCATTTCTATCCTGTAAACTGTAGACCATTGTAGTAGTCCTTCTCTAGACACTCTGAAATATTTATATCCCTCTGGAAACATGGTCTCACGTACATCACACAATACTTTAAGTGAGGCCGCTACTTGATTCATTCCACATTGGCAAGTACCAATCTAACTTTTTACTTTATTCACTTTTACTTGTTGTCATTACTGACTTGTGCTTTGATGTCTGACAACTAATCTTTATAAATCCCCCTGATAAGGGAACTCAATAATAAACTAAAAGCACATGCATGAATATACCATTATACAACTTTGTTAAGAGGGATAGCAAATAATGACAGAGGTAAACCTTGCATTCCACATACAGGGACCACAGGATGCCACTAATAAAAGCAAAAATGTTGGGTAAAATATGTGCCTATAAATTTAATTCTGCTTATATTTACATTTTAAGGCCTTATACTCCCTTTAACAATCATGATTAAACCATATGAAAAAGCTTCACTTATTTGGAAATAATTATACATACTACCCCTTAATTCTTATAGACTGGTTCCTGTGATACCTTTTCAAAAGCCATTATCTTTACCAAAAGAAAAGAAAATGCCTAGATATTAACCATACTGTATCTGATTTTCAAATAAAAAGAGAGCAAGCAAAGATGCATGAGCAACATCAATTAAATTATTGTAGAACAGTCAAACATCATAATTGTGAAATTACAACTCCCATGAGCATCCTAACGATCTTTTGACTATTCCTGTCTTAGACCAAGAACAAACTGATTTATTTGTATAGCATTCTCAATTGATGTAGCCATAAATGTTCCCTGGCTAATTATTTGCAAGTGCAACTCTTCACTTCCTGAGGTGGATTTGTACTAAATCCTATTATTAGTGTTGCTCTGCAATTGCCATTGTCTGTAACTGGAAACAAAGCTCAAAGGCTACAGTCAGTATTTTATTTGCAAAAAATGAGAATAGAGGTTTGACTCAGCCTTCATTCATTTTGTTTCCCAGTTATTTTGTATATTTTTGTATACAAGCATATTGAATGTTTTTTTTTATATATTTTCAATTTAGATATTTTACATTTAATTAAACAGAACATAAATAACAAACCGGTGCTAGGCTATGTAAATTATCTTATTTGGAAGTTTATAACATACAAAAATTTGTGATTTAGACTCAAAGTAAGTTCTTTTAATATATACGGAATAGAAAGTTGATCCATACTCTTAATGATCTCTACTCAATATGTGGCAACATTTGGGCTGAAATGGTGCCTCCAAAATCGGTCTGGAACTGAATTTTGAGCTACCCAATATGCCCCATTGTGACTTCTAATACCTTCGCAATTCGGACATCATAGCTGATTACACACTGATAGCTACCGAATCCACACAAATGCAGCTGAAATTCTAGAAAATGGTAGATTTTGGACACACAAAAAATAGCCAAAAATTTTTTTAAATCCTACCAAAAAAAGTAAAACACCTATAGGTAACAGGCCAATAATCGGGGCAGGGGCCAGACCAGGGTAGAAGTAGCATCAAAGGGGTAGTCAAAGCATACGTGGTTCCAGCAAAGTTCCTTAAAGGACGGCAACTCCATGTTGGCACATAAACTGTGCCAATATTACAACCATGTGATAGGGGAGCAGCTAAGAGGACAAGCCAAAGGAGGAAGAATTAACTCTGGCATCAGATTGTGCACACCATTAATGCAGTGGGTGGGAATACCAGGTCCAAAGAGGTGGTGAAAAAAAGGTAAGTCTGTTTAAAATACTAATACACCATAGGCAGCATGTTATATCAACCTAAACTCCCACCTGTACTTCGTGTAACACATTTATTAGGTGCGTCAAGAATAACTAGGAATGTACACTTATTAGGGAATTGGTGCATGTGGCTGCACATGTCATAATGGCTGCCACACATCGAGAAGCTGCCAGGGTGTGTGTGACCTGCACAGGACACAGAAAATTTGTCAGTTCATCCTCGTTCTTCACCAGGTCAGACAGAAAGCCTTGGTACCAGCGACCGCTTCACATGTCTATAGCATGGTTTTTTACCAAACGTAAAATATGTTTATACAGTTTACTTTGGAATTTATAAATACATTGAAAGTAAACACATGCAGCAAATGTAAGTCCTACAGTTTTTTTTTTTTATCCTTGTAAGAACTCTTTGCCAATCCCTGAACCGGTGGTGTCACTGGACATCATTGGACTAGATTTGAGTCACGGCACAATGGATGCATGGTCACCACTACTCTCAGCCCATAATTTAAATAAAATGTAGTTTGGTGGCTTTAGCAGTATTTCCCTGATAGGACTAGTTCTTCTAAGAAAAGCAGATATTGTGTTTGTTAAATGACAGACCCACATCTCATATATTAGTGGCACAAGCTTGAAATGATTCCTGTGCGATAGTTCAAAAATGTAAGACATAATTATGTCTAAATGTAATCAGATAAAGACCCACGGGAACTTGGTAATAACCCACTGGTACGGACTTTAGTTCAGTAATAGTCAAAATGCTATTTTTAGACTTGAAAGCCTCTCGTTTAGCTGATATAGCACAAAAAGATTAATGTGCAGCAGATGTATCAGCCTTCTTCAAAAAAGGTTCCTGCAGTAAATTTGATATACTTAGCTTTTTTTTTGCAAAAGCTATTGGTATCATGCCATAAATGAGATTGATGTACAAATTAAATTAGAAACGTTTAGGAGAAACTACTTGTTCTTGGCTAGAAAACAAGCTACACAGTTATCAAGGAGTGACTTAAAGGTCTACTCAATAAATAGAGAATTGCATGGAATTGAGATGAGAATTCAAAATTTAAGGCCAAAGTAGCTGAGTTGGAAAAATTATCCAATACAGCTGAATGGGATCATTTTTCCAACTCAGCTACTTTCACCTTACGTTTGAGATCCCCATCTTTTTTCCCTGCAATGCTCTATTTATTAAGTAGACCCTTAAGTGTTCTGACCTGGGTTCACTTGTTGTAAATGAGAACAGCTAGTTGTATACAAGACTTTCACTAAAATGAGGACAATAGCAGCTGCCAAAAGAACACCAAGATGTGGTTCCTCAACACACACAGTTAAAATATTGGTGAGAGCGCTGAATGGAAAGACAAAAAAAGAGTTGAAAAAAATGTACTTCCTCCTGTAAAAAAAGATAAGCTGATGCGTTTCGCCGCACTTCGGCTCCTTCAGAGGTAGAGTGATTTAATAGAAAGAGAGTCATGTCAAATATTTACCATAGAGGGGAAACAAAAGAATCACAAACAAGAGGCTTGGGGAAAAACATCTTGTTGGTCTGAATACAGGGAGACCAAAATGTTAATGTTCCTCCTTATCATAGACAACAAAAAACTTAATTCAAATACATGTTTTTCCAAATGATATGTTTTAATTAGAGTTGAGCGGACAACTGGATGTTCGGGTTCGGCCGAACTTCGAAAAAATGTCCCGGTCCGTGCTCGAACACGAACTTTTGGCTACTAAAATGCCTCTTAAAAAGTCCTAGAAAGGGCTAGAGGGCTGCAAAATGAAGTAAAATGTGGGTAAAAGTGTCCCCATTCATACGAATAGGTCAATTCACCTATTCTTATGAATGGGGACTCTATTTCTGTTTATAGAATAGCAATAGCATTACATGTATTCCATAAACCGAAGCTCTATAAACCGAATCTCTTTCGGTTTATAGACTTTCGGTTTATGAAATACATGTAATCGCCGAACCCTGAACTCCAACCCGAACATACAGTGAAATGTCCGTGTTCGGTGTCAAAAAAACGGAATGTTCGGCACGAACCCGAACAGTGCGGTTCGGGTTCACTCAACACTAGTTACAATACATATTTTTTTTAAAAAGGGATTTTTTTTGTTTGTTTAGAATACACTTTGTTTCAAAGAACAGGGGAAGGAACATGCATTTCTACTACAAACATATTTAAAACATCAAACTTTTGAAACATTTATATTACCCCATTTATGTTGCAGGGAAAAGTCAAGAAAAGAAGTTCAACTGAGATGTCTTACTTTTTTTTAGATACAAGTATAGAAAATGTGAAAAAGGCTTTTCTTCTATTTAAAGGGATCAGATGTATACCTATAACAAGAGTATTTGTGAGATGGTAATTAATTGATGTTATATAATTTCATTAATTGGTGATATAAAATTTATGGTGGATAATTTTAGTAATAACTTACCCATTGCTACTCTTTATAATTCTGCCATGTTGTGGTGGATTCAGGACAGGAATCAATACCTAAATTAAAAAAATGGTTTAAAACCACAAAATGGGATCAATCTGGGTTCACTTATTGTCTGGTCTATTTATTAAGAATATTGGAACCCGAATCAAACACTTTCACAGTGTTTGTCTTCAGAAAATCATGTGAAAATAAAAGCAGGTTGTTCCAAGGATGGAGGATGAGGGAAATAGGCATTCTTTCAAAACATGTAGATATGCTTCAAAATGATGCTAAATGTTAGCGTAATGATTGAAGCTTTTCTAGAAGAACATTTGTATTATTAAAAGTAATAAGTTGCCCTATGGTTGTAAAGGACAGCAAATTATTTACTTAAAACACATAATGAATGAATACTTCCTTAAAAAGCATATACATGTTTGTAATAGTAGGGAGTAATGTTGACTACAATGAGCGCTAGTGTCCATTTAACCAGCCAACTTTCAGAAACAGGAAACAGAGCTTATAAATGAAATTAAATATCATTAGGAAACACTGAAACACTGGGGTGGCCTGACCCTGTCAGTATCTAAATATACAATCCTGAGGTTTGAACAGGTATTGCAGTTAGACCATTTACTCTTTAATGAGTTATCTCACTGGCTTAGATCCAAAGTTAGTGGTTGAAGGGACACTCCCACCAAAAAAATAAATACAAATATTTTGCATTGTTGATTTCAGTTATGTCTTTTGTTTTTGTTGTGTGAGTTTATTTTATGAAATATTTTACTAGTAAGTGTGACTGGGCGCCACCATTTTAGTGTTTTTGGGTGCCATCCCTAGTGACTTTACAGCACTAGTCTCTCACTTTGGGGCTGGGGACACAGAATGTAGTCTACAAGTCAGAATTCTTATCACAGACTTGCAGTGAATGGGAGGGTAATGTAGCTATTACATGATCCTGTCAATCTCCTCTCTTTGTGTTGGAAGGCAGGTAAAAAAAAAGTTGTAAACAGCCACCTAGTCCTGCCCACTAGTGATACACAGGAGCCAATAAGAGAGCAGGGGTGTATCTTATGACATCATCATGCAGGTGTTGGCCACAGTTGGAAAGTGAGACTTGCTGGAAGATTTTGGATAATGTTGCATTCTCAAAATGGATGCTGAAGACACTTAATTTTATTTTTACTTTTATAGGCAATTAATTCAAACATAGAAGAATAAAAACAGTGGCATTTGTCTTATATTTGTTTGTTTTAAATGCACAGGTAATCTAGTTACATCTTAAGTAAGTGGTAGTGTCGCCTTAAAATAGTAAAATTATAACCCCCTAAATATTTGTCCTTGCAATCTATAAGAGGGGTTTATTTTGGAGATGCAGACCACTACTAGTAGCTCAGTTCTATTTGGCAAACTTCTGTGAAATCTCTTGCTCTATGTACATTAATATAAAATAGCCCTAAATACTAATTTTAGAATTCCCCATTATAAAAAGTGAATTTTTTAGGATCAATTACAAATAAATATTAATACAATTTAAATCTATCTCACGGTTTCTTAAAATGCTTTATTTTAAATTAAAATGTGTATATACATGAAACTCTTCATTTGCATTTCTCTAAACATATATTTTCTTAAAAGTCACTTTGTGGTCCAATTATTTACTTATCAAGCATGTTCAAAAAAGTGGTTGACTCAAAAACAGATACTTGCTCTGAGATTAACACACTGTTGTTTTTCCACCCAACCCCTTATCTTCTATTTGTCAGTTACTGAATGCCTTATACTTATCATTCATTATTAACCTCCATGAAAAAGCAGAGGTCATACAGTCAAGTGTGGCTATCTATACATTCGTGGGAAGATCAAGTGTTAAACAGTTTCACATGGTCCAGTTCAAAAAATGCATTTCTTCAGACACTAGCCATTAATATATTAAAGTGAGCACTAATTTGTAGGTGGTGCTGTCCTACTGCAACAATTGTGAAAGTCTTCTTCTATAACGTTCTATGTTTTATTCACTATTGCGGCAATTTCAAGGGAAAATTGTCCCTGGGAAATCATCGTGTCAGGACTGTCCCGGCAGTTGCGCTGGCCATTCACTTATCATTATCTTGATTCACTTTGTGATCACAGGGTGAGCGATGGCGGGGGTTAGGGTGTGTGAACTACACTGAGCTAAATCTAATGCAATGGACAGTTGTTTGTGTTTAAACTCTACAATTGTAGAGACAATAAAGAGTTAACAGTGTTTGTGAGACTTTCTTGCTTCTAGAACTCAAACACTTGAACAACTGTACATAACAACTGCAAGATAACACTGGCAAATGAAGGGCTAAATAATATTGGTAAATGATGGGGGGAAAAAACACTGGCATATGAATGGTAAAATAACACTGGCAAATGAATGGTAAAATAATACTGGGAAATGAAGGGCAAAATAACACTGGCAAATGGAGGGCAAAATAACACTGGCAAATGAATGGTAAAATAATACTGGCAAATGAAGAGCAAAATAATACTGGCAAATGAAGGGCAAAATAACACTGGCAAATAAATAACAAAATAACACTGGCATATTAATGGCAAAATAATACTGGCATATTAATGGCAAAATAAAACATGGAGGAGATGGCCTGGTGAGTACTGGGGAAGGGGTGGAGGACAGTGTTGGTGCATTAATGGGCACATTTTCTGCGGCATGTTAATGGGCAAATTGGCTGTGGAATATTAATGGGCAGGCTAATAGGGGCATATTAAAGGGGAAAATGGCTGTGGCATATTAATTGGAAATCTAGCTATGGCATATTAATGGGCAGGCTAATAGTGGCATAATGGGAAAATTGGCTGTGGCATAGGGTGGATTTCCTTCAGGCAGAATAATTCTGTTCTGTTGCCGGGGTCCATTTTAAAAGACCTATACCTATTCTGCACAGCGGTTCCAGCCTCGTACCAGAACGTGACAGGTATGTTCTGGCAGGCAAATTGACACTATAGCATGCCAAATCATGAGTACAAGCCAAGTGCTATGGGTACTGTATAATGCTGTGTTAAGTTCCTTAGGTGCAATGTGGGTGCAGAGGAATGGAATAAAAATATGAAATGAACAATTTTTCAATAACATTTTATTACATATGAAAATAGTTGAATATAATATTAAAAAATTCATATAAGTATAAATGCAACTAGTTATATGCATATATTTGGGGTCCAGCTCAAGCTTTTGAAAATGCTGGAAATATTTAATATTTTAATTTTTTTTGTGGTCAGAAACGTAATATTACTTTTCTGAGAGGGTGGTGGGTGCATAAGGCTATCCTTAATATAAGAGAAGGCCAGGCAATAATTAAAGTATTACTTTATTAAGAGCTTGGTGGATGGATGTAATAGTCTTCCTGGAGAAATGGTAGAGGTTAATACATGAAGAAGTTTAAGCATGCATGGGATAAGCATAATGCTATACTTGATAAAAGATAAGGCCAGGGACTAATGAAAATATTACTTTACTGAGAGGGTAGTGGATGCATGGGATAGCCGTTCAGCATAAGTGGTAAAGGTTAATACAGTGAAGGAGTATAATCATAAGGCTATTCTAGATATAAGATGAGGCCAGGGATTAGTGGAAGTATTAGTTTCTGAGAGGGTAGTGGATGCATAGAATAGCCTTCCAGCCAAATCACCTTTTTTGCCGCAATCTGCACGTGCGCCGTGTTTATACAGGACCCCCTATGTTGTTATTTAAATCTCTGGTACACTGTGTTGTGGATAATTTGTGACAAAAGTGTTTTTATTAATTTAATATATCAGAAGTGCGAGAGAGGCCTGACTTAGTGGAAATCTCTGGCATACCAAGTGTTAAATATCCCGATGAAAACCAAAACACATGCAGCTCATTCATACGATTAGGAAATGAGATTAGGGGCTTAGTAGGGGGTAAGGAAAGTATTACTAGCAAAGAGAGACAATTTCTACTCAATTTAATGGAGACATACCAGGTACTAAGATACAGTTTCCTCTTCTGTCACCACATGGCTCTAGGGATTGAGAAAAAGATAAGAAGTGATTCAAAACACTGCTGCCTTAGGCTGTTACTGATTGTTGCCACTCAGTGGGCCTTTAAACCTCACTCCCACATGGAAATAAAGCTTATTTATAAAATGCAACCATGTTATACAATCTGGTAGAGTGCGCAGATAAAAAAAAATACAAACATTTGGAGACAGCGTTACAAGACACAGAGGAATTAGAAGAGAGAAAGGCCTACAGTGTGAATGCTTCCATTTTAATATACTGTCATTTTAATATAAATCTCCAATTTAACAATGGTGCAAATTACTGTAAAATCCTTTTTTTCAGCAATATAGATCACAGATATAAAGAAAATATCATTCATGGACATGATGTCTGTGTTTGTTTTATTCATTCAATCAGAAAAAAGAGTAAGGTCTTATTTTCTCGCTTTCACACTGCAGAAGCTTTAAGCAGATACCAATGAGTCAGAGAGGTGGGCAGCAGGCTAACAGACTCATTCTCCTGATGTACCATCAAAAAGATCTTGTTTATAAGCCTAGTGTTCACAACAACTAGTCATATAAAAAAAAGATTCCTTTTATTCTTTATTTCATATTAATTTTATAAAGACACACATAAATGATGTACAAAAAAACTGTTCAGAGAAACAGTGTTTATGTCTTATTTACTCTCATCTTCTTTATATTGCTTCTCTACATAAAACATATAACAATGCAATTAACCTGTTTGTCAGTTATTTATGCTTGGAGAGGGCACTTCAGGATATTTCATTGCAGTGTCTTTCTGGTGGTTTGTGCTCTAAATGCCAGTAAAGTAGTGTGTAATTAGCTCATGCAAGATTTATTAGGGTTTTTGCTCGATTTTAATTTATTTATCCAGTTATCCCATATCTCTGCTTGGTGGAGTCTTTTGGTTGCATTTGCAAAGCCTTTTTCCATTGCCAGAGAATTTGATTGGATATGGTTTCCAGTGTAGGAGTGTTAATTGATTTCCAGTTTCTGGCTATCTCTAGTTTAGCCGCAACTAATGTTTGCATCAGCGTTAAGTTTTGTTCTTTTTATTTTTTTTTGTCTAGTAGAAGTCTCTCATTTAATCTCCAGTAAAAAAAATTCCCTGTCGAGTCTGGTGATTTTATTATACAGGTAACTGGGGAGTGATCGCTGCATGTTATTGTTCCTATGTGGGTATTAACCAGATTTTCTAGTCCATAGTGCGATATCAATATTGTATCTATCCTTGAATATTTGCTATGTAAGCTTGAGAAAAAGGTAAAATCTTTTTGTTGGTCATGTTGTAATCTCCATGTATCAATAAGCTGTGCTTGTCTTAATGCTTTCTTGACTTTATTTCTTTTCGGACCTGACATCTGTGATTTGCCATCGGATGTATCTAGTTTAGGGTCCAGTACCATATTTAAATCAGTTCCAACCAGGATCAATCCCTCTGCATATGTTTCTAATTTATTGAAGGCTTGTCTTAAAAATCTCTCTTGTTTGTCGTTGGGGGAGTAAATTGATGCCAGTGTCATCATGTTGTCTCCTATTTTTCCTTTCATAAATAGCATTCTTCCCTCATCATCTTTCCAAATGTTTTGGATTTGAAATGGGAAATCTCTTACTAACATAATTGCTACTCCTTTTGTTTTAGATCCTTTAGTATTGTTCGTATAGACTACTGGGAAGAAATGATTTTCTAATTTAGGTTGTGCCCCTTCTTTAAAATGGGTCTCCTGTATCATTGCTATTTGTATCTTTTGTTTTCTCAAATCAAACTGTAATTTAGATCTTTTGCAGGGTATATTTAATCCATTCACATTTATTGACAGTACCTTAATTGTTCAAACTTTGAATTTTTGGGTGGAGTCCTATTCTCTTGTCGTGTGCATTTGTTTTATCACCTACAAATCTAGCATACCTCATCCATACACATTCATAAATAAAAAACGATAATTGGGTGTACTGACCCTTGTACTCCCTCCCCTTCCCAGTGGACTTCTTAGGCGAGCACTCCTCGCCTCTAATTTCCCTAGTTGTGGTCCGAGCCCACACTCTAGGCTGGTCCATGGGTGCGTGGATCTTAATTGTGGCATGGTGTGAACCCGCAATGCCTACTTATTCATTGTTATCTGCATCTTATCCTCTTATTTTACTTTTTCTCCCCTCCTTTCCCTCTCCTCTCCCTTTATGCATGTCTTGTCTACCTCGTTTTGATGCCTAACTGATTAACTGAGGTTATCCATATTTATCCTCTTTCCTAGTCTGGTGCGGCATTATCTCTTTTCCAGTCTAGGTCTATTTTATGTCCACCTCGTAAAAAGAAAATCACTTTTATCAGGAATATACTGAATAGTTAGTGTGTAAAAATTCAAGTATATATATCCACTCCTATCTTAGCAACAGATATACATATACGACAGTATTAAATCATTTACATAGACCAAGTGGTTTAACAGTTGTTACATTCATGCACATCTATTAAACATCATAATACACGGAAAACACAGATATTCCTATATAATTCAGTTCTCCAATCCCCTTCCATAGTACAGACCTTTATTCCCGGTCTCCCGGTTGTCACATTTCGAGAGCTTGCGAGAAAAACAACAGAGATAAGCAGGGGGGGGAAGGAGAGAGAAGAGGAAAGGAAAAAAAGAAAAAAAAAAAAAAAAAAAGACATATTTGGGGGGTTGAGAAAACAAGTAATGATAGTTCCTCCTCTATTTCTCTATTTCTCTAACCCTCCCCCTCCCATTCTATTTTCGGTCCCCTTAACTATGTGTTCATCCTGTATAGTTCTTTAATCCTCCTTTATTTACTTCCCCCTAGGCATTTATCGTGAGTATATACAGTCCCCCGTTTTGGGGTAATTCCTAAGTTTTGTTCTTTTGACAGTCTTGGCACACCCAGATGTAGTAGTAATTTTTCTGGGTGTTTGTTAATTTTTTATGTTACAGACTTTCTGCAGTCAATCTAATAAGCTGGTCCAGAATCTTTGTATTGATTTGCACTGCCACCATATGTGAAAAAAATCGCCCTAATTGTGTCCTCATCTCCAGCATTCATTTGACACCCCTGTGTACATTTTAGCAAATCTGTCTGGCGTTAGGTACCATTGACTTGCGACCTTGCAGTGCACTTATGTTAAATTCAGACAGTATAATACATTTGTTTATTAAATTAATTAAATCTGTCCACTCTGTTATTGAAATCTGTATTTCTAGTTCTTTTTCCCACCTTTTCAGGGCCGGGTAGTCTATAGTTTTTTGGTTGTCGTACAGCAAGCCAGAGCTCTTTGCCAGTAATTTTTTTGTGCTATTTGAATCGAACAGCTTGTTGATTTTTTTAAATTATCTCCAGATTATGGTCTGCCGTATGAGTAGTTAGGAAGCCCTAGACTCTCAAAAAATAAAAAATTTCTTTACTTGGTAAGTCGTACTCTGTTCTCAAGTGTTGGAATGGTTTCATATTTTTGTAGCCAATTAGGTCTTTTAAATTCTTAATACCTTCCAGCTATTCAAGCATATATTTTCAACTTTACTTTCTATTATGCGGTATTATGTAGTGATTGAATCATCTTATTTTCTAACTTGTTTCTTTTTTTTAATTTATTCTAAATTTTGACTAAAGTCATCGTTTATATTTTATTATTATTTTTGCTTACTTTATTTTATTCCTTTGTATTAGTCAGCCAGAAGGCATCTTTAATGTCTCTTTTGGTTTACTTTCTATACCATACCACGATTCTTTCTTTGATCTCTCAAAGTGTGTTTTCGCAATGTGCGTTAACCGACTCACCAGGTAGTGTTTTTGGAGGTCTGGCATCCCCAAACAACCTTCTTTTTTCTTAGTATAGATCCTTCAAAGGCTCAATCTAGGTTTTTATTTGAAAAAATGCTACCTGTACCATTTTCAGCCACTGATCTGGGAAACTCAGGGGTATCATTCTGATAAGATATGACCACATTGGTAGAACATATGCCTTTATAATATTAATTCTCCCTTGTCAGGAGAAGCTCAGTTCTTTCCATGTTTTTAAATTGTTGTTAGTTTGTTTTATTAAAGGTAGGACTTTAGACTACCAAATCTTGATTGTTATACCTAGGTACTCCACATAAGGCTTTTCTTCCTTCAATCCAAGCTCTCGAGTTAGGATCTGTAAGGTTTCTACTGGAATATTTTTAGCTATAAATGTTGTCTATGTTTCATTTGTAGCCCTTAGAACTGAGCATACCTTTATATTTTTTAGTCATTCTCTGATTGAGGATTTCAGCTTGGACCACGTCAGAAGGATGTTGTCATCAGAGATAGATTTTTATTTAATTGTTTTCTGCCTGTATCCCCTCTATTGCATTGTTTCGTATAAAACCATTCTTGACAGAATGAAAGAGTTAAGTAGATTTAAACACAAGTAATGAGTTGCATTCATAAAGCTCTAGTTATTTGTCAGGGACATTAATAATAAATTTACACTCCATGGCTTAGATCAGTGAAACGTAGACCAGACTCCAATCTTGATTTTGTGCAGACCCAAAGCATGCATGTATCCTGTGCATCTCTGAATTAAGTGATGCACTGTATAAAATAAAGTCTGCATTTGATATACTATAGGTATATACATATATATGTGTCCCTGAATAAAGTCTGCATTTGATATACTATAGGTATTTACATTTATTTGTGTCCCTGAATAAAGTCTGCATTTGGTATACTTTAGGTATATACATTTATATGTGTCCCTGCATAAAGTCTGTATTTGGTATACTTTAGGTATATACATATATATGTGTCCCTGAATAAAGTCTGCATTTGGTATACTTTAGGTATAAACATATATATGTGTCCCTGAATAAAGTCAGGATTCGGTATACTTTAGGTATATATAAATATATGTGTCCCTGAATAAAGTCTGCATTTGGTATACTTTAGGTATATATATATATATTTATGTCCCTGAATAAAGTCTGGATTTGGTATACTTTAGGTATATATATATATATATATTTATGTCCCTTAATAAAATTTGCATATAGAGTAGACACGTACTTTGACTGCTATGAACTACAAATCACATGATTGAAGGGTCTACTCAATAAAGAGAACAATTGCAGGGAATTGAGACAGGAATTTCAAACTTTAGCCTACTGAAGAAAAGTTGGAAAAATTCTCCAAAGATGCTAAATGGAATAATGTTTTCAACTTACCGTATACACTCAAGTATAAGCCGAGTTTTTCAGCACATTTTTTGTGCTGAAAAATGCCCCCCTCGGCTTATACTCGAGTCTGGGGGAAAAAAAAAATCTAAAACTTACCTCGTTCCTGCACTGTTCCCCGGTGCTCTGAAGGTGCGTGGCTGTGAGGGAAGCGTTGTGCGCTCCCCTCCAGCCGCGCGGTCAACAAAGTGTGTGTTTTTTAAACAAACTTTATTGTTCCGCGCGGCTGGAGGGGAGTTCACAACGCTTCCCTCACAGCCACAGACCATCAGAGCACCGGGAGACGGAGCAGGAATGAGGTAAGTACTGGGGTCTGGGGAAGGGGGGGAGGAGGGTGGCATAACGAGCATACTAAGGGGCAATATCCTGGCATATTAAATGGCATATTGGGGGCAATATCCTGGCATATTAAATGGCATATTGGGGGCAATATCCTGGCATATTAAAATGGCATATTGGGGGCAAAATCCTGGCATATTAAATGGCATATTGGGGGCAATATCCTGGCATATTAAATGGCATATTGGGCGCAATATCCTGGAATATCCGGGCCTTCATACGGTTGAGGTAGATAAAATGAGTACCATTTAATGTAAAATAAAAGAATATGGGAACATTTTTTTCTGGTGAAACACGTTGTTGTTGTTATTATTATTAATATTAGTCCCTTAAGGACTAGATGGGTTTTGGAGGTTATAACAATTTACCCCATGTGCAGTTCCAAGTGAATGTGCTCCATCACTTTAAGGTTTCCTATAACAGCAGACTCATCTGTTGTGAAGCCATGTTGCCAGTATGCAAAAAATGTTATAAAAGTGTTTGTAGAATCCAAAATGAAATCAATGTTCTTGAGGCTGGACATTAAAATAAAATATAACTGAATGCCTGTCTGCCTAACATGTCTCACCCTCAGAATAGGACTTAATCATAGGCACACCTGTCTCCCCTTAACCAAATGTTTTTAAAGAGACATTGCTGTGTCCTATATTTGCATATGTATACGATACAATTAAAAACAATGCATATTGACTCAAATTTACATAATGCAAAATGCAGGTTAAAACTATTATACTAATATCTATGGACTTAAAATGCAACACATAAAAAATGAGTATCAGACCTCTAAATGCCTGGTAATGCCTCAACATCAAGGCAATACAGCAACACCGCCTGAGACTTGCTTCCACTGTTCGTGTTAATGGACGACTCCATCCAAATGGCACAAAATGCTATGACAGCATGGAATGTCCCTTGGTCTTAAAATACTTTTGAGATACAGTGGATAAAATGTAAACTGCTAATGTCTACATAGTGATGACCACCATAGAGTAGACATTTTGTATAAGGGACTGCGAATAAAAAAGGAATGCAATCACACTCCTTATAAGGCACAGTAACCAGTATTTCCTGTCAACTGTAGTACATAGATTATAACAGGATGTTTAGCCAGTTTTAGTATTAATTAAAGAATTCTTAAATACCATGCTTTTATTTTTGTACTGCACTCCTAAAGCACTGATTGCATATGTAGATTCCCTTCTGGCTTTTGTTTTATATACATAGAAGGTTTAATTAATTTTATTTGTCCTTGTTTTTTTTTTTGTTTGTTTTTAAATCTTTTCCCTTCAGCCATCCTGCATTCTTTCATAGTGAGGGCTGAAGATGTAAATGAAGCAGAGCAAACTGTCTGGTTTTAGTTACAATGTCTGTTTGTTGACATCTCATATCAAAGCCCCGCTGTGTCTCTGTCTACTTCATTTCCCCTCTAATAAGGCTTTGCTCTCAATTAAGTTAATGATGCAACTTTTCCTAAGGATCATTTGGTCTTTCAATCAATTAGCTAAATATGAAGAGAACATTTCCTTTGACATGAGCACATTTTGCATCACATAATGCTAAATAAAACTTGGGGTTAGAATGTTTTGAAACGATAGGTCTGTAGAATCTGCATAGAAATACACTGGCATAGTAAATCTATGTACATTGCTGTAGTTTATAATCCATGGTGAACAGATTTACCTACATACACACCTACATACACACAAAACAATGCATCATGCAGGTCAGTTATTGTTTTAAAGGAAAGCTGCAGTGATTTGTTTTTTCATTATCAAACTCAACTTCAAAGCACAATTTAAATTGTTATTGAATAGTTTTTGGAGCAGTATAGATAGCACATTTTATAATATTTGCACTTAATGAATATGATTTTGATTAAGGTAGATCATCACTTTATTCAGAGATACTTATAGGAAATGTAAGCTCCAGGGCTGAAGTTAGTAAAAAGAAGACAAATCTGCAGTCCTTATTATACCCTAATACAGCTCTGCAGAATGCATTCTTCATAGGCATACCTGAATAAAATGGCAATGTGATTACCCTATTTGTTACAAATTATTTTATATATATTTAATGGATGCACTTCACCAAGCAAACTTGTTCTCTAGCCATATCCCCAAAATCGTTTTGGTGGTATGCTCATCAAACCCTCATTACTTATGAGACAGTGATATCATTTTAAAACCTCTACAGGATAAAAGCCATAACATGAGCATTTTATATATTGTTATTAGTGCTGTTCAAGAGATCAAAATACAAGAAACTTGTTGGTCCATGCTATACAATTTTTGCAGCTATAAAAACCTGATTTCTGCATCAGAGAGTTTTTTTTTACATTTTGTTTTACATTTTTCACTATTATTTTGCAGGTATAGCAAAGGGACAATTTGCTTTTTTTAAATTAGGTGCCTCCCTAAAGACAACTCTTGGGGCATCTAGCAAAAGATTTTTCAAGGTATCATGATTTATTATTAAAGTAAAAAATGAACTATTGGCATCTCATTATTTTCTTTAGTCTTATACATTAAAATATTTTTGGTCCATATTAGCTACATCAGAGATAATATTATCTAATTCTTCATTAGTGTAACTCTATATAAATGTGTCTTTGAGGCACTCTGATTGCTGTTTATAAACCACTATATCATCATTAATTCTTTTTGAAGAATGTTTTAGTCTCAAAGGGACAGTCTAGTCACCATATTTACTTTGGTGCAAGTTGTAATCACCAAAGTTTTAAGAAAACTGACATTTATAAATTTTTATTTAGTCACTCTAGTCCTTCCCAAGTGGTCTTGCCTCTGTAACACAGGAGTGTGTCCGCATTACCCGAGATCTCCGTCTATCACTTAGTAGCCATTTACTTTTTTCTACTAATATTAAATTAAGCTACTGGGGTTTTTTGTTGTCTAGCTCCTCCTTTTCAAGCTCCATTTTGTAAAAGTATTATCCCATAGAGACTATTGTGGCTTATCTGTTTATGTAGTATTAAGACCCACAGCAAGTATGTACTAGTTTTTGACGTACAGGAAGTTATAATATCTACAATTACTGTGAACACAGAAACATAATTGCTATATTTATTCTGTAAACAGGTTTGCTGGTCTCTTCTATGAACTGCATCCTATAGCATCTATTATCTTAGCTGATATATACTACAGATCAATACACAGTAGCAATCGTTCTGAGTACAGAACTTATAATCACAAGTTTAAAAACTGCAATAGCTAGCTTACACACAGAGTGTTTACTTATAAGCAGCTTGCTGGGTTCTCCCTGTAGTGTGGAACATGGCAAAAGTAGTAACTGCGGACATACCTAGTCCGATGAACATGTAAAGAGATATCACTGCTATTTAAGTGCTTTGGTTAGCAGCAATATATTTCTCTCTATTGAAGTATAATATTTTGATATATTTTTCACAGTAGCTCATGTAGATGTAGTGGGTTTCAAGTCCCTTTGGCAATAATAAAGGCATGCATGTCATATATACAGTTATAAAGGGATGAAAAGGTCATTCTCAAAAAGAGGCTGTTGTGTACAGCCCCATATACTTCCAAGCAAGACGATTGGTTTTATTCACATGGTTGTTACCCTTTATTTTCCATTCTTTTGTGTCATCTGAACCACAACAAGTTTAGCTTATTTTATTTTATATACAAGAATGATAGTTAGATTTTAACAATAAAGGCAGCACCCCGTCCTTTTAAAACTACTGTTTATACACGACCATATCTATTTCTCCTCAAATGCACACACTGACACTTGGGGATACACTTTAACCAAGGAGCACAGCAGAAGCTCTGACTACTAATAAAAATAATTGCATTTCGAAGAATGTTTTAATCTTAATCGAACAGTTTAGTCCCTGTACTCACTTTGGTGCAAGTTGCGATGACCAAAATTTTAAGAAGACTCTCATTTGTAATTTTCAGAAATTTGCTGTCAAGTCCTAAAATAATAATTTTTATTTACTCACTCTAGTCCTCCCCCAGTAGACTTGCCTCTCCAACACAGGAGAATCCAACTAGGCATGTGCCATTTCTCCCAGAACCACCCATAACGCATTGTCTGTAAGTAGCGGGACTGCATCTCGAGTGATGTAGGAGTTTCCATGACGGTCAGCTGAGGTTTGTGCAATGCTCATCATACTAAGACGGCCCTGAAATGTACTGCCATGTCCATCATGCCCATATTGCCCTGGAATGCACTATAATGCCCATCATATCCATACTGCCCTTAAACAGACTGCCATGCCTTCCATTATGCTCATACAGCCCTGAAATGAAATAAATGTTTGAGTATAAATTCAAATTATATATATATATATAATATATATATATATATATATATATATATATATATATATATATTGTGGTGGGCTTAGCATCATATGGCCATATATGTGACTAAATCTCCAATTTTGTTATCTTAGACAGGTGTTTTTAAGTAGCTTTATTGTAACCTATAGCTTTAAGAGTTTTTCTCCTACCTGCTTTGAGGTGAGTGCGCTGATCTTTGGATTTTGTATATATATATATATATATATATATATATATATATATATATATATGTTTTATTTTTTCAATAAAAGGGTACTTAGAGAGGGAGTATCCGCAAGGTATGTCCAGGGAAGGAGAGAAACGACTGGGTTATAGAAATGGTGACGGAACAAGAGAGTTTCATGACTATTAGCAATTTGCTAATCACATTTAAGGACGATGGTGAGCAGGTCAACCTAAATCTTTCTCAGCTAATAAAGTATTTTGCAGACTTGTCTGTTCCTTTATGAATGTATTGAAAAATAAATGTTATTACCATTTTATTGAAATGGTAAAGCTCTCTGGGAAATTATAATAATAATATATTGTTTTACCATATCTTTATAGTACTATTACTTACCCCAAATAGTTCTTTATTATTTTTTCATATTCTTTTAACTTTACAATATATTTATTACATGTAAGTTCTTTCATTTTTGAGGTAATATACTACATGCCTGTCTAAAATAAAGGATGGGTAAACCAATAAATGTCTTCATAGCTATCTTTGCTATGAGCAAGGAGCTCCAAACTTTGGCCTGTGGGCCAGATCCAGCTCATGGGCTGTTTTTATCAGGCCTCCACTGCTCAGTGGGGGTTCGGAGGGAGGCGATGGGGCAGACTGTATTGCTGTTGGTCGAAAGATGGTGCAGTGATGACCAGTGTGCCTCACCCTCTGAAGCAGCATGATTCAGTGGGGAACTGCGGGCAGCATCAGCTCAGTGTTAAACTCAGAGCGTCAGAGCTACTCACGCTCCCCGCACATAGTGATGACTCAAAACCCCAAAATAAATGTGTATAGCACTCAATAAAACCTTCATTAAAAAAATAATCATACCTAAGCAGAAGGTTAAATTAAATATTCAGTGTACAACATAACAGCAGCATATCCTTAAGAACATGCCCCAAGAGAGATTGCAAGAAATGTAAACTTGGGATTTAGAGACAAAGCAAAATGACAATCTAGGAATAATCGAGAAAAGCAGATAATATCAAACACGGACAGTGCTCCATATATAAAAAATCTCAAAGTTTATTTCATCCACCTGTAATACATATTAAGAAATAGTCACCTATATTAAAAAGTGACTTATAAAGTAAAATTACTAAAAAGAATTCCTGCATGGGCTTAAGTATAAAAGGGAAAAAAACTGACCCCTAAAACACACTTTATCAGCTAAATTCCAGCTGGGAAAAATGTAAACCGGAGGTGCCTCAATAGTGATGTGTATTGCACACTTCTGCAACTGGCAGGGGTAATGCTTGTTTGACTTATACTTATGTAGTTAGTTAGTAATTTGGCTTTATCTGAGACTTTTTAATAAATGTGACTGTTTATCAAAATGTATTTTAAAGCTATATGAAATAATACTATATGTCGTTATATTATTGCAATATACATAACTCTAATATATATACACCAATCAACCATAACATTATGACCACTGACATGTGGCAAGCTAGTGAAGGTAGTGTGATGCTTTGGGCAATATTCTGCTGAGAAACTTTGGGTCCTGCCATTCATGTGTATATTACTTTGAAATGTACCATCTACCTAAACATTGTTGCAGACCATGTACACCCTTTCATGGAAACGGTATTAGCTGATGGCATTGGCCTCTTTAAGCAGGATAAAGCTCCCTGCCACAAAGCAAAAATGGTTCTGGAATGGTTTGAAGAACACAACAACAAGTTCAAGTTGTTGACTTGGCCTGTAAATTCCCCACATCTCAATCCAATCGAATATCTGTGGGATTTGCTGGACACCCAAGTCCAAACCATGGAGGCCCCACCTCACAACTTACAGGATTGAAAGTGCTGCTAATGTCTTGATACCACAGCACACCTTTAGAGGCCTAGTGGAGTCCATGCCTTAATGGGTCAGGGCTGTTTTGACATCAAAAGGGGACCTACACAATATTAGGCAGGTGGTCATAATGATCTGTGTATAGTGTATTTAAAAGAATATATGCATTATTATCAATTTATTCAACTAGTCCCTGCTGTTAACATGTTGTCAAATCAATGGGAACGGGGGACTAATAAAAGTACTCAAAAAAAAAATTGGGCAGACTAGATGGACCGAATGGTTCTTATCTGCCGACACATTCTATGTTTCTATGTTTCTATGTAATGCATTTTGGTGCAATGAAAAAAGGTGCTTTGAGGCTATTTTTTGCCAGCTCGTGCTTTTTATCATTTCAGGTCAATTCAGCAGGTGGGAAATCGGTTACCAGTCAGTTCAATTCTTGTCAATTCATGAATACATGAACAACTCATTTTATGGAGGCAGTTTTATTGTATAAGAAACTTGATTCCCTAAAATCCGGTTTCATTCCTGTCAGTTTAGCAAATTTTGTACCACATGAATAAAGACCATAGTGTCTACTTGACCACATTACTGGATTTTGTCCCTGTATTATTCATCTTATGACTATAATTGGATGACAGGTTTATTTACTGACGTATTGTAATTTGATCATAAAAATCTTCTGCCAGGTCAACTTTTGTTAGTTGGGACTTCCATTTAGGGTTGCCCCATTGTATTTTTATTATGAAACTCTTATAAAAAAATAAACACTACAAGGTTGTAATTGGTAAGATGAAGGTCTTCATTTTACCAAACACAAATACAAAGTTTGTATATTGCATGAGCATTTCTAAATAAAATGATGCTATTATGGAAGGCAGAGGATTTCGGATGTAAGTGACTGACTATCCAATATTGCAAAATAAATAAGATGGCCACCCTTGTTTTATACTGGGGAGCTTATCAAACTTTAATCAGTATAATGTTGTCAGTTTGCAGTTTTTATTTTGCTTCATGCAGACTCAAAGTACATACTTTTCATAAAAAAGGCACTGTGGTAATTCTAATGTAAAGAAGCTATGGTATGTAAAAAAAGAATAAAATAGCACGGAATAGCATCAGACTAATTAAAGTCCTGGCCTATATAAATCTGAGCTCTGCCATCTGTTTTCTAGATTTTGTGAATGCCACTTTTATTTTTTTATTTTTTTACAACAATTGTGTCTTTATGTTTTCAGTGGCATTTGTTCTCCTGTAAAAAGCTGCAATGACTTATTCAAGGACATTGTTCTTCCTTTTATAGTCTTTTATTTGTTGTTGCTGAAGATCAACAGGATTGCTAAATGTCATGGTCACATGTACAACGAAATGTATTTGTTTCATGGAAAGAGATTTGTGTGGCTTAAATGAGAAGTACAGCTAAACAATGTGTATGATTTCATAAACCAGGCAATGAGCACCATAAATTAGAGAGATTTAATCACTATTTTATTTAATGGAAACCAGGAGCATGGAACAGAAAACAAAACACATTAATAATGTAACATGTCTCTAAGAAGACCTTTAACTGTAACATGTTATCTTTTATGGAGGAGAAGAAGATGCATTGGACTGCTTTGTACAAAGTAAAAACAAAGCTTTATGACATGGGGTTTGGTGTTGCAATATAATATTCTACTATTGTATCCTCTTTTACATGCTCACGCCTTGTGAAAATTCAAGCAAAAATGAACCACTAGAACTAAAAAAGCATACCTCTCAACCTTTCACCTGCCAATATGAAACAGTAGGAGCCGTACCTTTAAATATGGTGTAATGTGCTACTGCACAGGAGCATATATTTGTGTTGTTAATACTGTCCTTCACTGTGGTTAATCATTTTGTGCATGTACCAGATGTTGTGCCCTCCAGTGTCCCCAAGAATTGAATGCACATGTTCAAATAAACAACTAGAAAATATGACACTCTAATAGGAGGGAGCAGGCAGACAGTGAGACACAGGCCCAGCCTTAAGGGTTCAGGTACCCTGTGTGGGCCACCCCTGTGCCCCCTCCCCTCTACCTCCAGTCTGTCTCTCTCCTCTCCCTTCCCATGTCTGTCTGTTTCCTCTGCCTTGCCATGTATGCCTCTCTCCCTTCCCATGTATGTCTTTCCTCTCCCTTACAATGTCTGCTCTCTGCCTTCTCATGGATGTCTTTTTCCTCTCCCTTCCACGTCTCTCTTTACTCTTCCATCCCATGTATGTCTCTCCCCATCCCCCATATCTGTTATCTCTCCCCCTCCTCCCTCCATATCGGTTATCTTCCCTCCCATATCTGTTGCTAACTCTGTCCCCCATACCTGTTCTCTCTCCCGCTCTTCTCACCATACCTGTTCTGTTTCTCCACCATATCAGTTCTTTTGCCCCCTCCTCCCCTATCAGTTCTTTCTCCCCCTCCTCCCCCATCTATTCTTTCTCCCCTGCACCCCATTTCAGTTCCTTTTCCCCTATACACCCTTTCATTTCTTTCACCCATCCACCCCCTTTCAGTTCTTTCTCACCCTCCACCCCATCAGTTCTTTCTCCCCCTAGACACCTTTCAGTTCTTTCTTCCCCTTCTCCCCCTATCAGTTCTCCCCCCTCCCCTTTCAGTTATTTCTCCACCTTCCAGTTCTTTTCCACCTCCCTCTATCAGTTCTTTCCCCTACTCCTCCCGTCTATCAGTTCTGCCCCCTT
The DNA here is from genome assembly GCA_036172795.1 of Pelodytes ibericus. Lineage (NCBI taxonomy): Eukaryota > Metazoa > Chordata > Amphibia > Anura > Pelodytidae > Pelodytes > Pelodytes ibericus. The sequence continues at coordinate 215,367,475 of CM069857.1, read as the reverse complement.
CCCCCTATCAGTTCTCTCTCCCCCCATTCATGTTTTCTCTCTCCCCCTTCGCCCCACCTCATCCATTCCATCTCTCCCCCCCCCCTCCTTACTTGACTGGGAGCACTGCACAGCATGAGCTCCAGCTGTTAAACACACACACAGAGCCATATGTTGTTCATGTATTTCCGATGCTCTGCATTATCACTACGCGGAGGGAGTTAGCAGCACGGACAAAGCTCTGTGTGTGTGTTTAATACGCAGAGCTCATCCTGTGCACTGCTTCTCAGCATGGGGGACAGACCTTCACGTCGCACCTGGTGCGGTCCACCCCCTCACCTGGATACATCTGTTCGGCCATGAAGAGGGCTGGCGAGGGGAGATCTTCTGATCTCCCCAGCCAGTGCCTCTACCGGCAAACTTTTTTTTTTTTTACATGGCACCCCCTTGGGTGTTGCGCCCTGTGAGATCACACAGGTCGCACACCCCTAAGGCCGGCCCTGGTGAGACAGACCCCCTATGGTGGCACTATAATATAAAAGGAATACAAAACATGTTGAAGATTTATAAATAAGTTGTTTGTCCCAGAACATTAGACCTGGTTAAAAGGTAAGCATTAGGGGAACACTGTTATATGGAAATTATTTATTTTGGGATTTTAATCTCTCATTAAAACAGTGGTATGTTATTCTTTTATACACACAAAGTAATAAAACAAAAAGAAATTCATAATACTTCATATTAGAGAAAATAAATTGTCCAAGAGCCAAAAAAAGACTCAATAAATCTATATGCAAGCCTATTACTCTTATCATGTTTGTTCCTGTTGGATTTTAAATGAATCACTACAGGAACAAATAGACAAGGAGAACAGATAATTCACAACTAATCACCATTGTAAAACTGGCACCCGATGAACAGTAAGGACAAAACAAATACCCAGAGCATTAAAAAGGTAACCATGTAATTATATATTCACATGGGTTCAGTGGTGCTGTTCAACATAGATGAAACATTAACTGAGTACTTTAATATGCTAAAGGAACTACCAATCCCTTTTTTAATTACTTGATATTTGATTTTAAGAAAAATGTATACTCCATGTGTTCCTTATTTACAAAGCCCCCTCAATGCTGTCCAAGCTGCCAGCTGGAATGGTGACCTGATCTGCTGCTTCATAGATCTTAACAATAATAATAATAATAATAACCACCATTTAATTAATGTTGCAAAATATTTAAGCAAAAATCTTACTTCTGTTTAACTGAAAGATTGCACAATGTCTAGGCAATTTGAACACACATGCTTAAAGAATACCAAGCTCTCTTTGAATCTATAGCTCTTTCAGTGGGCTGACATCTTGAGTCAGCCACCTGATAGAGCTATTAAAAAAAGAGGGCTCAATAACGTACCATATTTGTATTCATTAAAGCATTTCTAATTTAAATGCTTAACTTGATGCAATCTTTCAATTAAACCTTTGGTAATTACTTGTATCCCCTGTTTTATCCTTGGTGACCCAGGCCGTGCTAAGACAGTATAAAGAAGTAAAAGTTACAAACTCTATTAGACAAAGGTTAAAACGAATACATAAATGAAATTCCCTTTTCCGCAAGCTTACAATTCATACAATAACAGTTAAAAGATGAATTCACTTGCGAAACACGAGATACAACAGACACATTTATAAAACATTTTCGTTTGCATTTGCTTATAATTATGCTAGTACAATGTATTGATATGTTTGATTTTTTTTTTTACAATGTACATTCACAGTATTAACAATGTTTTATTTAGCTTGATGCCCGGTGTGGACAATCACTGGCCAGTAGGAAATAAAACTATGACTAAATGACCAGAAGCCCTTGCAACACTTCCGCAAGAAACCCTTTCATTGGGCGAAACGTATCTGCTGTGAAGGATGTGGAAGGAGCGCCAGGATGCTGAACATGAATATCAAGTCTGAAGAAGCCTGCCTGTTTTTTTGAGGTAGGTCACAGAACATCTTGCAGTCCAGCTGCAGATCCGCGTGTACCCTTCCTTTTCTCGATGTGCACTTTTCTATACCTTCTCAAGCAAGTGGCTACAATTAACGGGCCGGAAATGAAAAAGTATCTTGCAATATTACACTATGTTCTTTTTTTACTCTCCTATATGATTGTTTTTATGTGATTTGGTGGAAACTGATCTCAAATAGGGTGGGGATTGATTGCAGTATTACCCCATGAAGAAAATCAAGCCAGAGCCAGGCATTATATGCTCTGGTTAATGTGAGTCCAGTTTTTTGGGGGTGACCTTGCAACCTTTATATGGTATATAGTTTTTATATAGAGTCACACATTGTTTTTTTGTCTCTCTTTTTTATTTTACACTGGAACACTCCACATTGGAGATAAGTATATTCATTCGTTCTTGTATAAGCAACACTATAATGTAGATTAAAGTTAAAATATACAAAATTGACATACAATAATGTTTACAAGTGAATAAAGATGAATCAGTCTGCCAAAAGATTGCATTAAAATTGCACACTGATAATTAAAAACAAACGTTTAATGCATTTTAAAGAACACTGTGGAAGATAACCAGACTCATTCATAACTTATTAGTGTTACATAAGTCAGTCAACCTTTGTTAATGGCAAGTCATACAGTAAGGAAGTAATTGAGACAGATAGGCAGAGCCTTTCCTCTGTACAATCTGCAAGAACATTCACAATGTACTTTGCAGGATTCCAGGAAAAAGAAAATGTGTTCCAAAGTATGTGTCAGGATTAAATGTCTGCAATATCATTGTTAGCATGAACACTTTGACAATAAACAGAAGTTCCTAAAATATTCTCAAATCACTGTGTTTTATGGTGTTTATTTTTATTAATCCAAATCCTAAATTGGATTTACGGTTTAAAATATATATGAAAATATTTAATCAGTTTCTGGCCCAGGCTCTGGAAAGTTTAGGGAACCTTGTATACATTAAATATTTTTTTAAAGGGACTCTCCATTCTCTTTAATATTTTGAATAGTGATATTGCAGAAGGTCTTTATGGTAAGGTATGCTTTTTGTGGGATGACACAAAGATTTGCAGCAGGGTTGACGCTTCTGGAGGGAGAAACTAAATGGAAAATGATTTAAGTAAACTAGTAAAATGGGCAAAGCCAGTGCTGTATTTAGCGCAAGGCAAACAAGGCAAGTGCATGGGCGGCACTTGCCTTGCTTGCCTTGGGGGCAGCACAAAGACAAAACTTAACAAATGTAAAAAAAAAAGCCGCCCCTTTAAAAAATAAAAACTCGCTTGCCGGCAGAGACGGTGGCTGGGGAAATTGGAAGATCTCCCCCTTAACACCACTTGCTGGCTGAAGCATGAGAGACGAACAGGCAGCACAGACAACCCTCCATGCTGCTTTTTTGCCCCCCACGTATGGTATGATGGGGAAGTGCTGACAGTTCACATGACCCGGTGCTCTGACGTCAGACACATGCCAGTTCACGTGACCTGCGTGGGGAGCCAAACAGGCAGCATGGAAGGACACCATGTTGACTGCGACTAGCCACCAGGGTAAGTCCTGGGGTGCAGGGGGTATGTAATGGGGGTGATGGGGGTCATGTAATGGAGGTGATGGGGGTCATGTAATGGAGGTGATGGGGGTCATGTAATGGGGGAATGATGTCAATTGATGGGGGCCATGTAATGGGATGATAAGGCATTTAATGGGGGTGATGGGACATATAAGTGGAGTGATGGATGCATGTAATGAGGTGATGAAGGCATGTAATGGTGTGATGGAGACATGTAATGGAGCATGTGATGGGAACATGTAATGTGGGTTATAGGGGTATGTAATGGGGTTGATGGGGCATTTGATGTGTGTGCATATGGGTGATAGGGAATGTAATGGATGATGGGGCATGTCCTGGGTGTGCAACATGGGTTATGGGACATGTCCTGGGTGTGTAAAATGGGTGATGGGGCATGTTGTGGGTGTGCAATGTGGGTAAGGGGGTACCCGAATTTTGTATGCCTAGGGCAGCACAAAACCAAGATACACCACTGGTCAGAGCAGTTGCAAATGGCATTTTATGTGGATAAGTGCAAGATAATGCACCTTGGGCATAAAAACCAAGGGCAGAGTATAAACCCTATAGGTTGTAGTATAGTATAGGTTGTAACCTATACTATAGTATAGTATAGGTTACAACTGTAGTATAGCTTGTAACCTATAGTATAGGTTGACAGAGTCCCTTTAAGGCATATAGAAAGAGTTTTAAAAAAGGTCCAAGAGTTGGGAAATAACTGACTGACTAATTAATATCAATTAATGGATTAAGTGCACTTTAAATTGTTGGAATTTTAAGTGTAAATGTTAATGTAAGAATGTTTTACAAATGTTTTACAAACAGACAAGATTTAAGGACAACTGGAAAAATCACCAGGGTGACCGAATATCTGCCAATACATTCTATGATGTCACTGTGTAGCTGACATGACATCACTGGTATTGTCATTCCACAAGAGCTGTTATGTTGGTGTGTAATATGATATATGTTACTGTATATTCATATATAGATTGTCCCTAACTTTTATGATTCTATCTCCGAAAATTCGCAACTTTTCAATCCTACTCTTTCTCACTGCTCCTTTATGGTATTTCTGTAAAAACACATTACATCGTATTACATTAACATTCATTTATATAGCGCCAACAATTTACCCAGCACTTTGGTACAGAGCATAAAAAGGGAGTTACAGACAAAATCAGATAAACAGATTTATACTAAAACATAAGATAGTGGGCCCTTCTTGCAAACTTCCAATCTAAAGGGGAACATGAGAAAAATAAAGTGAGTGAAGCAGAAGGAGGAAAGTTGAGGTAGGGGAGCAAATTATAATTGTGGCAATGGAAGGTATTGGGGGAATGTGACAGCTGAGTGAGGCAAGCCAGAAGTTGCTAAATATGTGATCTAGGTCATGAAAAATGGTTTCTTAGCCATCACAAAAATTAAAATAATAGTAGCAGTAAAGTGGGACTTCTGTTATAAAAACAGAAAAAAAGTGATATCTTATATCAAAAGGTTATAAGTTATGACTCCAAAACTGAACTCTCACCAGTTAATCAATTGATTCTGCTTTTTCAGTCAACAAGTTTGGCTTTTATATATCACTTTATCCCTTTTTATCATAGCCAGTACATGATGCTCTCTGTTAGCATTTGCCCCATTAGCAATAGTTTTCTGACATGTAATGTCCCACAATATAGAGTGAACGATAAAATGCTTTCAATGTTAGCTCTCCATGTTTTTTATTCCCTACAAGGTTGTGGTACTGTACTTCTTCATATAATTCACATTTTATTGATCTAATGTATCCAAAATAAATTAAAGACCCACAGAAGTTGTTCCAACACTGTAGCATTTGAACTGTGCAGTGCCAGTAATATTACTGTAAAAATAAAGAAAAAGAATGTTATATAATGCCTAATAAAGATACTATGAAAATAATATTGCCGTTTTTGTGACCAATGGAACATATCAAAGTGTCAGACTTCTTAAAATAATTAAGTATACAAATGGGAATGGTACACAGATACGTATATTATATTATTACTTAGTTTCAAGTGTGTAATGGGGATGTTAGTTACCCAAAAACAGGTTACACCTATAAAAAAAAAGTGTTGCCATATTAAAGAGTTCAACAAACACTTACTTTCTCCTTCCCTTTTTTCACTGTCCACTAGGGTTGCCAACTTTTCATTAAAAAAAATACCGGTCTTGCTATATTCTCCATAGGTAATTAGGACACCTGACCATTACCTCAGCAGGGACTTTTATGACATTGCATTCTAAATACATAGACATTAATATGTAGTTGTTCCCCCCCCCCCCCCCCTCCCCTTTGCAGCTATAACAGATTCCCATTTCCATACGATTTTGGAGTGTTTCTGTAGGAATATTTGCCCATTCATCCAGTAGAGCATTTGTGGGGCACAGTCATGCTGGAATAGAAAAGGACTTTTTACAAAAAAGTTCCCACAAAGTTGGAAACCTAGCATTGTCGAAAATGTCTTGGTATACTGAAGCATTAAGATTTCCCTTCACTGGAAATAAGGGGCCTATACCAATCCCGGAAAAAACAGCCCTGTGCCACTATCCCTCCTCCATCAAACTTTATAGTTGGCACAATGCAGTCGGGTAACTTTCTCCTGGCATCTGCCAAACCCAGACTCGCCCATCAGATACGACGATTAGCATTATACTTCGTGCTGTAAGGCTTTGTATGCTGCTGCTCAGCCATGGAAACACTTTCCATTACATTCCCGCTGCACAGTTTTTATGCTGATATTGATGCCAGTGGAAGTTTGGAACGGCTATGGAATCAGCAGAGCATTTACGCACCATACTCTTCAGCACTTGGTGATCCCTCTCTGTGACTTTGCGAGTTGCTGCTGTTCCTAAATGTTTCCACTTTCCAATAATACCGCTTACAGTTGACCGTGTAATATCTAGAAGGGATGACATTTCTCAAACTGACTTATTGCAAAGGAGGCATCCCATCACAGTGCCATGCTTCAGTTCACTGAGCTCTTCAGAATGACCCATTTTTTCACAAATGTTTGTCAATGCAGACTGCATGGTTAGGTGCTGATTCTAACCACCTGCGGCAATGGATCTGATTGAAACACCTGAATTGCTAAATTAAGCGGTGTGTCCCAATACTTTTGTCCATATACAGTGTATGTATTGCAACTTGGCAGTACATCTAATATGACTCACATTTATGTTTGCCATTGTGATTTAGTTACTTTTAGTTACCCTTTAGTTACTCTTTCAAGTAGTGTTACTGTTCTTATTTACCCCTGTATATCACTCCAGTATATCAAAGCATTGCAAATTGTTATGAACAATACAATGGGTATTTAAACAACATTATAAAGATGGACAAGAATCAGAAGCATGCATGAACAGACTCTTATCATCTTTTATTCAGTAGGATTCAGTAGTGAGCGCTTCTTGGTCCCTTGGTGTTGATGGAGTGGAATCCTGATTCAGAGCCAGGCATATGAATGTCATAGAATGGGGAACGTGCTAGAGGTAATCTGCCATTAACAGAAATGCCAATTACCATGCTGGCATAAATGGACAAAAATCGAAAAATAATTTTAATTATTGCAGTCATTCAAAACTATTATGAATAGTAATGACAGTAAACATTTAATAAAGGTGATAAGAAGCTCTTTGTCAGAGATTATGATCTACAGGGAAATCAAGTGTTTGGGAGTGAATACAGCTGTACAGTTTACATCTGTTGAAAACAATTCTAATCATTTTCTGTGTTGGCATTTTCAAATGAAATGTCATTGTTTAATAAATACTACAATGAATATATATATATATACGTATTTATTCCCAGTAAACAAAAGATTAATTTCTCGGCATTTCATATGAAATAAACATATGGTAGTTTTCAGTGTAACTGTTAGGATGTTAATAGGACATGAAACAATTATACAATCCTTTAATGAAATGCTAAATTTCGAATGTGGGGCTTAACTACAGTATGATAATTACAGACCAGTTAGGTACCATCACATCTGCTCCAGGTGAAATACTTAGAAAAAATATGAAGCTTAGGAACAAAGCACACTGAAGTGTAAACTATAATTATCTGTATAATCCCCAGAGGATATCTATAATTATAAAAAAGACATTCAGAAATTCTCATTTGTCTCAAACAATAAATGAAGCTCTACTTGTATATGTTTAAGACCACTATTATTTTCTTTTGTCCCCTTTTGTTAGGGATGCTCTGCAGAAAATATGTGTGGCAAAATGTACAAACTTTAATATTAAACCCTTAATAAATCTTAAGGCAATACTCAGAAAGTATAGTGATTACAGTGAATATCATGGCATTAAACTCAAGCTGTTCTTTTTTCATGAAGAATATTCGTTACTTGTTTTATTCCATATACATATAAATCCAGAGACTTTTGTAACACAATTAGATTTTTGAAAGCTTCTGAAACATACCCAGATAAATTGTATTTGTGAGTGGCCTAGCACATCTCTGAACAATAGAAACATAGAATATGTTGACAGATAAACATTCAGTCTAGCTATAGGCTGTATATATATTTCTACTTACTGTAACATTTTAACCCTTGCCTGGTCATTGGCATTACCTTATATTCAGGATAACCCTGTGTTTATGCCAGGGGTAGACACCAAAATTGTTCATGGTTGACATGTACTATACGTAATTATGTTCTATGGACCTTCCCAGACCTTGCCATGGACACTGGGTCACTTGTACTAACACTTTTCCTATTCATAGTTTATTCTATACATGCTTAATGTGTCCACAGAGAGAGCAGTTTTGTTTAATTACATATGCTCATTAAAACAAATGTATATCTATATGAGACTATATGAGACTCAAATGTACTCTGACTCAAATTGTTTACTGTGAGTAAAGAGTTCCAAACACGTTTGAGCATTTGTATGAGTAAAACCACTGAGGCCAGTGCACTATTTCGGCCTGGGTAAACTAGGCCAGGAAGGAGGCGGCAGCAGACTGAAGGGGGGGACAGCAGAGCCAAAACTACTTGTTAATGGTACATCCTCCCACTACCTTGCTCTGCCTACACAAACATTTGAGCTGCCCTCACTAGATCACCAAGGAGCAATATGCAGGGCCGGTGCAAGGATTTTTGCCGCCCTAGGCAAAATAATAATTATGAGATTATGCCCCACAATATCCCAGGATTATGCCACTCAATATCCCATAATTTCCCCCCACAATATGCCAGGGCTTAGCCACCCAATATGCCAGGATTTCCCCCCACAATATGCCAGCCAGGACTTAGCCACCCAATATGCCAGCCAGGACTTAGCCACCCAATATGCCAGGATTTTCCCCCACAATATGCCAGCCAGGACTTAGCCATCCAATATGCCAGTCAGGATTTAGCCACCCAATATGCCAGGATTTTCCCCCACAGTATGCCAGCCAGGACTTAGCCACCCAATATGCCAGGATTTTCCCCCCCAGTATGCCAGCCAGGACTTAGCCACACAATATGCCAGCCAGGATTTAGCCACCCAATATGCCAGGATTTTCCCCCCTGTATGCTAGCCAGGACTTAGCCACCCAATATGCCAGCCAGGATTTTCCCCCATAGTATGCAAGGATCCTCCCCCTTTCCCCTTACTTACCTCGTCGCTGCTGCTCTCCCGGTGCTCTCATCTGCCTGTCCGTGGCTGTGAGGGAAGCGTGGTGCGCTCCCCTCCAGCCAATGCGCATTCAGTAAAGTTTTTTTTTTTTTTAAACAAACTTTATTGAATGCGCATTGGCTGGAGGGGAGCGCACAACGCTTCCCTCACATCCACGGACGGGCATATGAGAGCACCAGGAGAGCAGCAGCGACGAGGTAAGTAGTAAGTAAAGGGGGGGATTTTTTTTTTTTTGAAGCAGGGTTCTGGCGCCCCCAGCTAAGATGCGCCCTAGGCAGCTGCCTAAGTCGCCTTACTGGTGGCGCCGGCCCTGGCAATATGGTATAATAAATATGGTACAGTGGATGTGGGGGCAATCAGATTCTGTGGACCCTTGTGTGTTCAATCTGGAATTGTTGTAAGACATGTGGGGGAAATCTGGTGTGGTGGAAAAGCTTTACAAGGAAGAGGTGCAACTTTGAGGGAAAAGGTTTAAACAAATTAGTGTTTGGGTTTCATTTAAATTTAGTCAATCCTAGTGCAGCTCAAAACTTAAATACTGACTTGGCTATGAGTAGGGTTGTCACCTAGCCATTATTTTACCAGCAGACTAGTAAAAAAAATAAAATGGCTTCAGGCCCTGTTTATAGCCGATTTAAAAAAAAAAGAAAAGGTGGCAACCCTAGCTATGAGATTGTCATAGAGCATGCCTAACAGGATCTCACTGTCTCTTCTGATATTTTCCCTATTGCTTCCTGCCATTGATGTTTATTATTTGTAATGTATAAAACCAGCCTCATTTAGCTTTACCCACTGAAAGGTTCTATCCTTTCATGGATGCTTTGTTCATCTAGCAAGAAGAGAGCCATTGCCTGGAAGGAAATAATATGCTGAGAAGATGTACAACTATGCAAGAAGTAAAGGTTACAAGGTTATACACTTTTAAATGCCCCTATGCATAGCTGAATTAAATCATAATTAGTACATTATATCTTATTAATAAAGACATGTGACAGAGAATGTGACATTGCAAGGAGTATATTCTGGGTTAAATCCTCATCTCCTTTTTTGTTACAATTAAAAAAATATTTCATTTATTTCAGTGTAATTATTTAATACTTCTATATTCTACAAAGTTTATTAGTAATACTTATTTGTACTAGGCATTAACTTTAACTAATATGTATCAGAATATTTTACATGTATTCTTACTTACTTGGATTAAGTATTTGCTTACACCTATGTTAATATTTAAACAAAACTGGTTATATTTTAGTGTGGAGAGTCAGTTGAGTCTCTTACAACTTTTTTTTTTTTTTTTACTTCTAACTGTATATTTTATACTCTTGTCCCTGATCAAGAGTCAATAAGATTTGAAGGTAGAACATAATCATATTATCAGGAGCTTTTAATGCAACGAAAACAAGAACAAGTAATATACTTTCTTCCCTGATTCATGTGGCTAATAGCAGGTTTTTAGCTGTTTAATAAGTAACTACACGTCTTTCTTCCCATCTGGGAGAACAGCTGGTCCCAGTATTAACATACACCTGGTATACCTCAGATGCATTCTATCAGAATATACTGCATTCCCCCTGTATAACTTTTGACCACAGTATAAAATGTTTAGGCTTTTTGTGTTACTTATTAAATTCCATGACATAAAAATTCCACTCTTTGTTTATTTCCTGTGCCAACTAATGAACTACTTGGGTGTGTTACATTTCCCTAGATATTCATATTTGTGTAACTGAGTAAAGCATAGCAAGCTAAATTAAAGTTTGTTGTTTGTTCGAAATGCACATGTGCTCAGTGACCAGAATATTTCCTACTTATGTTATAAAAGAGCTATAAATAAATTTCAATAACAATATCACATTGGCCATATGGTTTCACAAGCCATTTTCTGATGCTAATGGCATTAGCAGCTGTCTTACAAAGAATTAGCTTTATTATTAATATTTTTATATATAACTTTTTTTTTAACAGGACGGATACATTGAGATTTCTTTCATTTTTATATAGGTTCTTGGAAACATGCCCCATGTGATGTTTGTTTACATAACAAATATTTACACAAGTAAGCCCAATAGAGAGCATATAACATAAGGATACATATTTGGACAAAAATACACGTCTACAGATGGAATCAATACAAATTGTTTTAACAGATGTAGAAGGCAAGTATTTACTTTATATGCAGACATTTTCAGTGTTTGAGACTAGTGGAGAAATGAATAATGTATGGAAGACAATTGCATATTTAAAGAACTCTTACAGTAGGCACCTTGGCCGTCTCAAGAGATCTGCCAACACCCAAATTGGATGGTCCATGCCATGTCACCAATTTTAGCTATACATTGCGCAGAGACATTTCTGTTGCATTTGCGCTGCAGAGGAAACTCAACAGTTTTGTCCCGGCACAATGTACAGCTAAATCGTTGTGATGAAATATTTGATTTTGTTCATTTTCTTGTCATTATTTAATCTTTCTTTTAGTGCCACCATTTTTTGTGGGTTTTAATTATTTTATGCAAGGTCCTTTTAAGTTAGTTTTTGTCACATGCTAAGTTAGTATCATAAAAAATGTAGTCTATATTAGGCAGCACCGATCTTTGCTACCTTTGTGAATCTGCTGCTGCCTGGGTGATATATCTAGCCACTCTCTACTGCTAGGGGCAAGTGCAAAGCACTTTTAAAAAAAATAAAATGTCCCTAGAAGACCACGGGCTGTCCTAACATGTCACTGGTGCTCTGTGGGAAAACCTTTATTATTTTTTGTTGATATATATATATATATATATATATATATATATATATATACATATATATCATTATTATTATTTATTTTTGTTTATTTTAATTGCAATTTTAATACTTTTTTAAACAATTTATAGTTGCAACAAACTTTTTATGTTTTAAACAAAAAATTAACATATCTACAGCATTGACAATCTATATAGCACATAGGTATAATATAATCTTTCAGTTTTTAATATACATAACAAGTAGGTATATATGGACTTTCAGTTTTTTCTTAACAAATTTGAAAATAAAAATAAATGTTATTTATTACTAAATAACATACCAATAACAATTAAATACAAGTTATAAAAATATACACATATAGATACTGTATATATACTCCTAAAAATGTATTATTAAATATTAGAATATATGGCGTAACTTATTTCATTTTGCCAAATTATATTAATAATTTAAATAAAAGAATAAAGATTTAACTTTTTTTTTTTAAAGGTGGTGGAGTGTACCTTATCTTTAAATTTTTGTCTTTAACCCTAACCTGAACCTTACCCTAATGAATAAAAAAGTGTATTTTTTTAATTAATAAACATCTGTTGGAACTAGGAGGGCTAGGGAATTGCTGGAAACAGGACAGGGGTTGCCTGTTGATTGTGTAGTTAGTTGCTCCTTTCCCCGTGGTCGCTGCAGGGCAGGGAAAGACCAAAGGAAGGTACATGGAAAAAAAACACAAACCAATGAGCACAGTGTAGGATACATAAAATGACATACAAAATAATAAAATGTGCTGAGAAAAATAATTGAAATATCACATTAGCCAGATTAATGTGCAAGAAGATCTTACATTAGGGCATGGGAATTTCAAATAGTGATTAATAACTTGATGTAGACCCCATGAAAAACCTGGAAAATGGAACAATGCCTAAAAGAAAAAGTAACATATAGATTTGCACACTCTGAAATGAGACTCCAATAACTGACTTCACTAAAAATATTCTTTGATTCAATAGCCAAAAAAATAAATAAAATACATTTATCCAACACAAATGTGAAACACATATATTGCACATAATAAGAATACATGTATTAGAAGTAATGTGATAATTATGTGTGAAAAAAATGTAAACACCATCAGACAGCAGTGTATATTTACACATCAGGACTTTAGTATACAGAATATCATATCAAACTTTAGAATAAATATTTTCCTTAATTAATTACTTATTCTTCTACAAATTTCGAAAAATATACATTCCAATATGTTAAAATATAGACTGAAATGTCAGCACTGAAACATTGAATAAAAGTGTTTTTTCTGTTGCTTGCTTCCCATCTTCACTGGTGTAGATGGGCCAGAGTGGGTCACTTTAAAACTGTAATCAAGCTTATTGCGTGCACTCAGTAGGGTGTTTTTATTGTCTGCCCTGTGGCAGCATCCTGTACCTACTAAATTTGGAACAGATGATATTTCCTTTAATCACTAGCATTTTTTAACCAATTATTTTCTTCTGATCATCTACAATCTGCTAAAAGGGCCTGATGTACATTCTATACGCTCCCTAAACATATTATTAAGGACATACATTTGATGGTGGTGAAAAATTAGTGAACAGGGCATTAAGGGGTTTAGACATGACAGTCTGCTTTCTGCAACATCCTGGAAAACTGAGACTATGCACATTGTTAGCTTTGGGAAATCCTACCTGGATCAATATACTAAATTTAGCTCTGTAAACAGAAAAAAGATGACCATTTGCCAACCTGATGAGTTCATCACTTTTATTGTAGCCCTGTAATAATATACAAGGAATGTGACATAAAAAGATGATCACTTGCTAATAAACTCTATTAGCAACCCGATAGATTTTTAACTAGTATTGTGGCTCTATATAATACAAACATAGAATGTGTCGGCAGATAAGAACCATTTGGTCCATCTTCTCTGCCCAATACCAATTATATTTGCCCAATTCTGATTATCTTATTCTGCCCATATAACAATTTAAACTTAATGTGATGGGAAGGGGTAAATAAGTAGGGAACTATGGAGGATGTATAATAGAGGTGCACATAGGGATAGCGACAATACTGGAAAATGTTGCTGCGCGTGCAAATGTATGATGCAAACCCCAGACCTTTGTCTCCATTTACTCACCTATGACTGACCACTCTTTATCATAAAATTGTGCAGGAATTGCTGCAGTGCCACAATGTATCCTGTGCAACCCATGTATAAACATCCAGGCATTTTTTAGCTGAAAAATATCGGAGAACCTCGGTCAAATACTGTTTGGTGGACATGCAATATCATGCACACAAAAACACAAAAATAAAAAACAAACACCATTACACATAAGATACAGTGATTGTGCTTTTTTTAAACTTTCTGATAAGTTAGTGTGTGCAATCTTTATATATCCACTCTAATGTATCTAATAAGTAGAAAATGCTAGTTCACTTGTAATTCCATCTATAACTTCACAGAAACTCTATAATAACCATATCTGAATTGCTCAGTAGGAAGCAAAAATCAGAATATAAAATAAATGGTATTAAGAATGATATTTCTAAAATCAAGTTCACTTTACTATAGCCAATATGAATGATAAACATTATAATTATACACAAATGTCCTGTTCTTTTTTTGTTATATTTTTAGAAAACTGACTTCTTTACAATGTATAATAAGTATCAACATTTTATGTTAACAATTTCTTTCTATTCAACATTTGAATTGCTTTCTGCTCTAGTTGGGATGCAAAAAAAATACAAATAATTATTTTGCTTGTATAATATACCATAAATGCTCAGCAAATAAAGAATATAAAGGAATAAAATCACGATCTACATAATTATACAATTCATATTATGTCACTTATTTTATATTTACATTCCACCATTAATTTCCAGCTACACAACATACAATACCAAGCTGACAAAAGTGAATACACAACACCGAAAAAATATTTCGGAATGGTGGTCTAGCTCTGTTTCTCCATAACATATATTTTGTTAGTCATTATTTTCCATTTTCTATAAGCCTTTTTGTATAATCATTTTGCTTGTTTCAGTTGTTTCATCACTACCACCAATAGACATGCTGACTATTTAGAAATTGTAATTGTACTTTGGAACAGAATAAATAAAATATATGAAAAATGATGACAAGGAAATAAAGTATTAAAAAGGTTTTTGAGAATGTTTTTTTATTGAACATTTTACTCAGCTACTTCATGGACATTAAAGGAAGCATACAGGGAATGTTAAAATGTTAAAGTAAACTAAAAGGGTTATTGAAAGCTGAACATGCAGTCAAAAATGTGAGAGGTTTCGCTGAGTACATGAGGGAAAAAATGCCATTCTGTCATTTTATCCAGAAACAAGTAAACAGTAAGCCTGACAGAGTATACCAAACACATTTATTTGGCAAGTGAAGTCTTGTAGAACTAGTATTGCAAAATAACAAAAAGAGCAGAATGCTCAGATCAGATGCAATTCTTGTCTTATTTTAAGATGATTAATTAAACATTAGTAACTTACTCTTAGCACTCTATTTTAATTGATCAAAAACATGCTTATACATCTTATTAAAGCTGGAATTTGGAATAGAAACAAGGGAGTTAGGGGTACAACCATAAACCAGCATATTTAATACAAGGCGCTGCTGAAGTGACCAAAATATATACACAATATATAAAAATCAGCAAGCAACCAAAAATGGTTAATTTTTCTTTAAACTAAAAAAAAAAAAGTTTTTTACACTCTGCTCTGCAGAATGTACAATTGATATTGTTGAGGGGTAAATAAATTATTATAGTAGTTCCTATGAGATCCACTTCTTGATTAATTCGCTGATTCCCTCTGAATACACTTTTATTCTATAGGCTGCAGGGGAGCAGGTAAATGTTTGTTATGCTCTCCCCAAAAAAAAAACTTGATGACATTTGTAGTTGTGTGCTCTGAACTGGTTTATTTGCTATATACAGCATGTGTACACATGTTGCAAGTACAGTTTTCATTTGAGATACTTTTTTCCCCTTTTAAAAAACAAACAAACAAACAAACAAAAACCATTTAAAGTGTTGCTTTGTTCCTCACAGGCTCCAGTTAAATGCTGAGAGCTAAGTGTGGGGGTCAGTAGGCCGGAGTGGTCCTTTAAGGACATCAAATTAAATGTATTGTTTGTGTTTCCATTAGGACAGGGTTGGCTAACTATTGGCATGTGAGCTCTTATGGACTACATTTCCATGATGCACATTAATCTGTCCAAATGTTAGCAATCCCTGCGCTAGAATGATGTCAGTAATTAATATGTTTGTAAGATAATAGACCAACTCACATGTTTTCTATTATTATATTCACACCAGTTCTATGTCTGACATATACAGAGTGCAGTGTGAAGAATCTTACAGATAGTATCATATTTGGAGGCATGATTACTTTACATTCAGAAGATTGAACTTGAAATCATGTACATGTTTTGGCCCATAATTAAACATATAGGTTTAAAACACACACACATGAGACAGTGTTCCATCATCAGATGAATAGGAAAATAAAATGATATAACAAAGTTTCTACAGTCTCAAGTTTAAATCAACACAAAATCATTTCTGATAATTTGGGTTTATAGAAGCAAAGCAAGTGACGGACCATTGTCTCATTTCCAAAGCTAATTTTAGTGCTGAAGCTAAATTCTATAAAGTGGATTTGTTCAATAAAAAAAACAGCATGGTCAAGTATTGATGACTATTTCACTACGTGGAAGGGATAAATAAGAGAGCTGTGTTATTCAGTTGAAATAAATGACTGGCATGTTGTCTTTACAAGTTCAAGGGAGGTGAATTCTGAAGCTTAGTTTAAGATCATCGTGTTAGTTTCAACATTGCTGTGTAAAACACTAACATCTGCACTTAATCAAATATATCCATAAGGCAAACTGTGTTAATACACCACAAGGGGTGACAATACCATATAAATACTGAATAAAGTGCATTCAGTGTCAACAAATGTAAAGTGCTGTGGAATGTCTTAAAAACAAAGTGTAATTATTATTATTATTGTACAAGAGAGGAACACTGCTTTTAAGTGTGCAATTACTAACCGACTTTTAGGGAATTGAACCCAATATGCAGTGCTGTATTTACTGCGAGGCATCCTAGGCGGATGCCTATGGCGGCAAATTTTGGGGGGCGCCCCCCAGCACTGATAAAAAATAAATAAAAAAATATATAAATAAAAAAAAAAAATCCGGCCCTTTAAAAAAAACAAAACCCCACCGCGCTTGCAGGCAGAGACGGAGTTGATCGGAAGATCCCCCCTCACCATCGCTCTGCCTGCCAGGCTGCACGGGGAGCTGAACAGGCAGCACAGAGAAACCTCCGTGCTGCCTGTTCGGCTCCCCGTGCAGTGTGCCGACACGGAAGTGCCGACAGTCACGTGACGGGCGCGCTGACGTCATACGCGCGCCCGGTCACGTGACCTGTCGGCACAATCGCCGGGAAGTCGAACAGGCAGCATGGAGGGACCATGCTGCCTGCCTGCCAGGGAAAGGTAAGTGCTGATGGGAGACTGTGTGTGTGTGTGTGTGTGTGTGTGTGTGTGTGTGTGTGTGTGTGTGTGTGTGACTGACTGACTGAGTGTGATGGGAGTCAGAGTGTGTGTGATGGGAGACAGTGTGTGTGACTGAGTGTGATGGGAGTCAGAGTGTGTGTGATGGGAGACAGTGTGTGTGACTGAGTGTGATGGGAGTCAGAGTGTGTGTGATGGGAGACAGTGTGTGTGTGTGTGTGTGTGTGTGTGTGTGATGGGAGTCAGAGTGTGTGATGGGAGACTGTGTGTGACTGAGTGTGATGGGAGTCAGAGTGTGTGTGATGGGAGACTGTGTGTGACTGAGTGTGATGGAAGTCAGAGTGTGTGTGATAGGAGACAGTGTGTGGGTCTGAGTGTGATGGGAGACAGTGTGTGTGTGACTGAATGTGATGGGAGTCAGAGTGTGTGTGATAGGAGACAGTGTGTGTGACTGAGTGTGATGGGAGTCAGAGTGTGTGTGATGGGAGACAGTGTGTGTGACTGAGTGTGATGGGAGTCAGAGTGTGCGTGATGGGAGTAGGAGTGTGTGACTGAGTGTGATGGGAGTAGGAGTGTGTGACTGAGTGTGATGGGAGTGTGAGCTTGATGTGAGTCTGAATGATGGGGCATGTCTTAGGTGTGTAACGTGGGTGTGCAGCTTGGGTAGGGGGGTGCCCGGATTTTGTCTGCCTAGGGCAGCACAAAATCAAGATTCACCACTGCCAATATGTATATTTTGAAACTTAAATTCATGGTTGCAGGCTTCTTAGAAGTAAAGTTTATTCAAATAATGATTACAAACAGTTTCTTTTCTTTCTTTTTTTTGGTGTTAACTTTTGGCTTTTGGCAGATTCTAAAAAAAAAAAATAAAAAAAAAGGAAAAATAGAAGAAACTATCAATTTTAGTACAAAAAGTTAAAATTCGAGTCCTGAAGTTCAGTGAATACTGAGCATGTTGGTGTTATGAATGGTCCTGATAATCGGGCCATTCAGATATCACAGTAATGCCTACAAATATGGCCAAAATATGGACATGACAGCCAATGGGAGATCGTTGTGATCAGTCCCTCAAATCAACTGAAATACATCAGAAAAGGGCCGAATCAAATCTGTAGCCCCTAATATATCCTATGAGAGGTTTTGGAGAAAAAAATATCCATCTGAAATTCAACTGAAATATACCAAACCTACCTTGGGAGTTGTAGTCACATTCATTGGCATGTCTGTGTTGGTACGTGCAGGATCACCCCTTCACTACTTTCATGGAATGTTTTGTTTAAATACAGGTGCTATATCCATCCTTCAAAACTGTGTGGGATTTTTGGAAGAGATCTGTCAACTGTGCAAGGCATCTCACAATGAAATGTTTGTGTTACTTGTATGTAATCTGTTTTGTTTTTTAAAAACTCATAATTAAGAGGTAACCACAAATAAAGATACTGCATGATGACACACACATTACTTACACTTGTGTTGCTGTTTTATTTCAGGTACTCAGATAGGTGCACCACAAGAGCTGGCCAGGCTGAATGACTATGAGATTAATTAATTAACCGATGCACCAAGCAAGTATAGAACATCTACAGATGTGTTATCTAGCTCAATTACCACATATTTATTAGAATTGCAAGAATGAATGAACAGTAAACTTTTACATTCAACAAAGGTATTTAATTTACACTGAACACTTTTGTTTTTGCCCCCATTTTTCATGAGCTTAAAAAGATCTAAGACTTTTTCTATGTACACAAAAGGCCTATTTCTTTCAAATATTGTTCACAAATCTGTCTAAATCTGTGTTAGTGAGCACTTCTCCTTTGCTGAGATAATCCATCCAGCTCACAGGTGTGGCATATCATGATGCTGATTAGACAGCATGATTATTGCAAAGGTGTGCCTTAGGCTGGCCACAATAAAAGGCCACTCTAAAATGTGCAGTTTTATCACACAGCACAATGCCACAGATGTCACATCTTTTGAGGAAGTGTGCAATTAGCATGCTGACTGCAGGAATGTCCACCAGAGCTACCTGTAATGGGGGTGATAGGGGTCATGTAATGGAGGTGATGGGGGTATGTAATAGGGGTGATGGGGGTACGTAATGAAGGTGATGGGGCATGTAATGTGTGTGCAATGGGGGTGATGGGGGCATATAATGGGGTCATGGAGCATGTGATGGGGACATGTAATGAGGTGATGGGGCATGTAATGTGTATGTAATGGGGTGATGAGGCAGTTAATGTGCGTGCAATGTGGGTGATGGGGCATGTTATTGGGCATGTAATGGGGTGATGGGGGATTTAATGTGTGTGCAATATGGGTAATGGGCATGTAATGGGGTGATGGGGGATGTCGTGGGTGTGCAAAGTGGGCGATGGGGCGTGTCATGGATAGAAGGGGTGCCCGAATTTTTTCTGCATGGGGCAGCACAAAACCAAGATACACCAATCCTTATGATATTATATGTTTGATGCAATTTATGCATCTAATACACTTCATGTATATTTGTAGTTGAGCATTATAAAATGGATTTCAGACACAATACACACTATATTATATTTGCCGGTTCTGGTTGTTTGGAATTGTATATCATGACGCATCAATGTATTTATTTATGTTGCTTTGTGTTTAATACTTTTCATCTGAGCCATTTTTATAAAACAAGAAATCTTTTTTCAAATATAGAATGATTGATTTAAAAAAAGAAGAAGAAGATTCGGGAAAGAAACAAGCATGCATGGTGTCATTTCACCCAAACAAATCTTCCTTTTCTAGAGAAGGAATGAAATCTATTTATAAAGAGAGCATTCAGTCACCATGTACATAAAAGGTGAGCAGAGAATAATATATTCATTCTTCTCCTCGTAATCGTTTGGTGCAATGCTCGAATTGTGCAGCATAGTTAACTCTTTTAGTGCTGGTTGTGGACATTTGGTTATTATTTAGAAGTATTTGTCTCTGACGGTACCTGTGGCATTGAAAGAGTCAAATTTTCTGAGAATTGGAATTCCGACGTGATGACACCATCACTCATCATAGTAATTACTGTACAATTACTGAAAAGGCAATGACCTTTACCTTGGAATTCTGTAATCATTTTTATACTGGAACATTATGTTGGTAGAGGTGGGTAGGGTGGACGGTAATTTAACCTCTGAGTACTCCATATCAATTACAGTGTGGTATCAATTTCATGTCAGGATTTCAAAGTAATGCAAATAATTAAGATTATAGTATTCATTATGTGTAAGGGAGAAGAAAAAAAAACAATGTAGTGGTTTAATTATTGGCTACTGTTCAAAACGAGTGACAACACAAAATGAAATTGAGGAGGCCAGTTTCACCCAGCTCATGTTCTGTATATGGTACATGTGTTTAGAATATTGTACAGTTGTGTCATTTTACAAAGAAAATAATTTCAAAAGGCCTGTAACTTCAGCGACCACCAACATGGAGGGCTGTTGTAATAGTAACAGCAATAAAACTATTACACGTTATTTACAGGGTTTAGGCGAAAGGAAGCATTGAGGAAATATCTGATGAGACATCTTTTCTCTTTCTTTAATTTCCTTGATCCAATACTTATTTAACGGGACTGTATCGCGTCAACATTGTTTCTACTGTGCATGTAGAGTATAAAAAATGATTGAAAATGATCAATACATTGTGTTAACTGAATTCTAAGCAAATGCCTAAATTAGGCGAGAAATGGATTTAAAATGTGTCTGCATGTGTGGCCTAATATGCATATGATCTGCCTTTCAACAGGAAATGTGTAATTTGCATATTAGGCCACAGGTAATGTAATAAACTAAAGACTCCACAGATACATTTGAAACACATTTGTCTCCTAATTTAGGCAATTGTATGTAATATTGCTAACACAATTTATAGATTGTTTTCAATTATTTTACATGCAAAGTGTAAACAGTGTTTCGTGATACAGTCCCTTCATTGTAGATAGAATCACCCCTTTAACTCCACATCTTACAAATTGTATTTCACCCTTATATAAAGGTCAATGTATTTCTTACTTGTGCTTTTAGAATTGATGTTTAGTGGCTCATTAAGGCAAGGGATGGTATAATGAGAGATCCCAAATTTACAAGCTATTTTCAGTGTTCTTAAACAATAAACAGTGTTATTGCATTGGTATTTTATATGCTTTGTGTGTACAAATTTTCATGTTCAGATATTACAAAATATATGACATATATTGTCACGAGTCAACCTGCATTCAGGCTCATCCAAGCTGTATCCAGGCTTTTCAGTTTCATTTCTACCTTTTCTGTTTTGTTCTGCTTATTTGTTATTCTTGTTCCTGACTTTTTTTTTTGCTGTTATCCTTGTGTGTTCTGTACTCCTTAGTCCCGCCATGGTGACATTTCCTAGTTCCAGCCACAGAAGTGGTACTTCCCAGTTCCTGGCAACAGTGGTGGCTTTTCCCAAGTCCTTGTTCTGAGTGGCACCTGCCCAGCTGGCCACAAGTTGCACCTGCCTAAGCCTAGCGACAGACCGGTAGCTGCCCAAGTCTTGCTATTGTCTGGCACCTGCCCTGCCCTGAGCCCTGTAAAAGGATGCCCTGAGTCCCTTAACTGGTATGCCCTGAGTCCTTTAAATGGGATGTCCTGTGTCCCTTAAATGGGATGACCTGTGTCCCTTTAAATGAGATAATTTGTCTTAGTGTTCTGCCCTGTTCTGTCTCAGAGTTCCAGCCCTGTTCCCTGTCTTAGTTATGCCCTGCTCTTGTACGCAGTTTGTTCTCTATATAAGTGTGCTCCACCAGTGCTTTAGTTTCCTTTTAGTCCAAGTCATGTGCAGTCTACAGCTATGTTCTGTGTTTTAATGTTAATTCAATGTATGTACTATTATTTATTCATTTGCTAATATTAAGTCATAGTTAGGGACTTGCCTAATTTGGGGTACTTTGACGTGGTTTACAAGCTAACATCTAATTGGCCAATAGGTGAACCAAACCATCACCATTTTACCATCTTTAGTGTTAGGCTAGTTTCTGTATTTATGTTTGTTCCTTTGTAATGTTCTGTTGTGTTCCTTATCCCTGTCCTTTTTTATGTAGTCTTAGTTATATTTGTGCCTGTCCCTTTAAGTTCTAAATATGTCCTTTGTCTGTGCCCTGCATTATTCCTATGTTATTAACTGCAGCCCTGGGCTTGTATTTGGTTTCTGCTTTATCTTGCTATGTTTAATCTTTGTCCTGCAATCTGTATTTCAGTTTTGTTTTCTGCCTTCGCTCTGCTTGGCTGTCACTTAGTTCTGTCCTGTCCATGGATAAAATCTGGCCTGGGACGTGGCTGCATAAATGTTTTGACCCAATCGGTCTTTGATGGCTTGACAAAGACCTATTGGGTTGAAATGTTGCCACTGTTTGGATTAAACTCCACTTTACCTGATTTGTGCTGAGCCGTCTGGGAGTTGTTTTATATATTGTGGAGGATTGGTGGAGCCTCTGGCTCAGGCACTTCATTTACCTAGTGTGATGCTTTTACCACACTCTGATTTGATTTTCAGCATTGATGGTCACCATGATGGCCATCTCATTGCATGTGCTATAGGTTAGCCATCATGAATGTAGTGCAATTTCTCTCTTTAAACATGCAAAACAATCTTCCATTTTGCAAAACAAGCATGCAGCAGGGAAAGAGTACTGGTAGCAAAACCCTGTATGGCAACAGGTTCACAATCATTTACGTTGGTGCATATCAATATAACACACTTATGTTACAATTAATAATATTATTATGGTTATAAAAATTGCATTCAAACGATTAGTGTGGAAAATAGAGTACCTGGATGTATGGTAAAGTTTATTGTGTTTAAGAACCATTATCTAAACGTAAATCCAGAAAGCTATTTTGAAATATAAACCTCACTCTAGAATTTGAAGAAACTGAGACACTCTGTATAAGTAACAAAAAAAAGGAGTATAAACTTTAGTACAAAAATTAAAAAACAAAAGTTGTTACCCCAGTTCAGGCCAATTCTACATTACTTTACATGTTTATACATTGCCAACAATATATACCTCACTTGTTATAGAATTTGATAAACAAGGAAGTGGATGTGTAAATAATATATATAAATCACCTTTTAAAGGTTTAGGGATAGGAATTTCAATGTTTTCCATGAAAACATACATCAAATGAGTTTCAAAAGGAATAGGAAATACAGCCAAAATGTTTACTGATAAACTTGGATTAGCTAACACAACATGCCATTAGACCACAGGAGTGATGGTTGCTGATAATGGGCCTCTATATGCCCACGTAGGTATTCCATTAAAAATAAGTCGGTTTCAGTTACGGTATTCATTTATAAAACTTACAATGTGTACACAGACCCATTGGATGTTATTTCAATGGACAAAATTAGTTGTTTTTTTTTTTAAAGACACACTCCCACCAAAAATGAAAATGATTTCAGATATATATTTTGTTTTTTGTTAAATTAGTTTATTTAATCAAATATTTTACCAAATAAGTGGGAAATATAGTGTTTTTGGGTGCTACCCCCCAGTTACTTTACAGCACTAGTATCTCACTATAAGGCTGGGGACACAGAAGTCTGAATTCTGACCATAGACTTGCATTGAATGGGAGGGTAATGTCACTATTACATAACAAGGGGGCAGACTTATGATCATGTCTGATCAGGTCAATCTACTCTCTCTTCCAGAAAGATGTACTTTTTGTGTTGGAAGGCAGGTAAGAAAAAAGGTATACACAGCCATTTAGTCATGCCCACTAGTGATACACAGGAGCCAGTAAGAGAGCAAGGGTGTATCTTATGACAGGTTCTGCCACAGTTGTAAAGTGAGACTTGCTGGAATATTTTGGAGAATGTTGCATCATGGGTAAAATTTACAAAATGGATGCAGGAGATTGACACCTAATTTTATTTTTACTTTTATATACAATTAATTCAAACAGAAACACAAACAGTAGCATATGTGTTTATTTTAAATGCACAGGTAATATAAGTTCATCTTATATAAATAGTGTCCCTTTAAAAAACAAGGACATGTCAACGTGACACCAAACTTTTGAACGGTATTGTGTCCACATGTAAAGGTCTGAGTTACTGAAAAATACCTCTATTTTACATGTTAAAATTGAAGTTTCAGCCGATACAGAGACATTTTTTCAACATGCCGCTAACATATACCTTAATTGTCTTGTTGTTAAGAATGGAGGTTGTCTCAGTATTAGAATCTAGGTTTAGTGTAAATATAGCTTGTAAGATATTTTATTAGCGATGATCAAACTGAATTTAATAATTAACTATTTTTAAACTGTAAGGTCTTCTAGAAAACAGTCATTGCTGTATGATAGTAATTGTGATACTCAGGGCACATTACAAGCACAGAAAACAGATCCATTGATTTTGGGATAATATTCCATGAACAATTGTTCTATACAACTCACCCACACTGCTTTAAACATTTGAAGCAAAGCCAAGGTGAGAATGCAAAGCCAATAAACAACTGTGTTTTTATTTCTGTTACATGTAAACACACACAATGTGTATGTATAACTGTAAAAAAAAAAAAAAAAAAAAATCATCGTCCACGTAGTTATTCTATTTCTCAGTTCAGGAATGAAAAGTGCCAGCATGTAACTACCTGCGGCTGTGAGCCTTGAATGGCTTTAGCCTGTGGTGTATCAATAATAAAAGCCACGAGGAGCCAGATTCCCTCCCCTAGTCCACACCCACCATAACAGACTGGACTGCAAGCACCCTAGTTCAGTCCACAGAACTGTTTGATTGCTTAAGCCTGGTGGTCAGACAATAGAACGATAAAGAATGGCTGTTTCCTTCCTTCCTGTTGAGTGTGCTGCCTGAGTGAACAAATTCAATGGCACTGTGCTTCATAGCAACACTAGTCTCTAACACAGGCAAAAACCAACAATGAGCTATTATTGGGCACTTCCAACTCCACTTAACCCTCTGAGTGTCCGGAAGAGTGAGCAGCACATTGCTAATCAATGCCTGGCACATCCACTGTCTCTCAACGGGTTAATCTAAGCCAGTGAGCTGTGGAATCATCCAGGGAAGAGGAGTGGGGAGGTGGAATCACATCCCTAGCACTGCTATAGAAAGGGACTTTTGTGAATACAAAACACAGTAAACAACAATTGTAACGTGTGCATTTACGATTCATTTTTTTGTCATTTCCAAATTGTCAAGGCGCAGACCGAATAGGAAATCCCACACACTTAATAAAATGCTTTCACACTCTATGAAATCTACATTTCCAGTTACAAGCTTGTCAAAAGCCAATGTGTGCCCAGGAAGACATTACCAAAAAATCTGAAACTGTAAACTGTTTAACCTTTGGATGACAGTATAGGAGGACCATAAAGGGTTAAATATAAAGACATGTAACAATAAATATGCATAGATAAAGTACAGTTTAACTTGATACAGTTAGCATTACAAAAATAAATAATTGTCATAAACAGAATAGCTATGGAAAGTCTCCATGGAATATTGGTATCTACGTATAAAAAATAAAAAAGTGGTGACCCTCGACCTCCCAAGTCCTACCCCAGAACATTGCCCCAGAATTCCTCCTTATACATGTAACACTCTATGCACACGTGAGATTTGAACATCATACAAGCTTGAACTGCAGTGAACTGCAAAAATTAGGCATTAGTAGCTGCGTTGCAATGATATGAAAGTTAGAGTTTTTCCAACTGAGCTAATAATGCCTAATTTCTGCAGTTCACTTGTCTGCCCACTTTTAGTAAATAGCCCACTATATCTTTTTTTCATATGTGGATAGATAAGTAAATCCTGCATATGGGTACATGAATACAAAAATGCATAATTAATAAGCTCGATATAGGCATGGAAAAACATTAAGGTTTTAAAAAGGGAACACAATCGGGGTTATGTATAAAAATTCCCGCACTGGAAAGTGTTCGGGAGTTTTATAAAACATTTTTAAAAAAGGCTCAATTGCCATTTTTGGTATGTATAACATCAATTGCACTTTGTAGTGCAAGAAAGGGACGTATACATAGGTTGCGCCAACACAACCTAAATCTACGCATTCGGTAGACTCACAAAATGTGTTGGAGTCTGCTTTATACATTGACACACAAGCTGATTGCACCAGTATTTGGAGACATTTGCGTTTGCGCCGTGTTTGTACATGCCTTTCAATGTGTAGTAAAGAGGTTAAACTGCACTGCCACAGGTTGATGTAAAAACTTCCATGCAGAACTACTCATCAAAGAGGGGTGGCTGCGTTCCAACTCTGTGTGAAGTTCTGTCTGTGACCACAAGTTGGATATGTCATATTTATTGAAGGGAAGAGAGTGTATGTCTTTTTTAATAACTGCATTTTGGTAAAGTGCATGCCAAATCGACAGCAGACAGGGTGGTATATATTAAGCAAGTGTAGTTACAGGCCAGAAAGAGGACATTTTTTTGGCTCAGTGGAGAGCTAGGCAAATTCAGCTTCCCAGCTGTTGTTGAACTACAACACCAGTTACTCTAAACTAATAGGTCTACAGGCAAAGGAGCTGGAGGAACTTTTGATTCTTGTGACAGAAGGACAGATAGGGTGAACCCTCACAGTGCGATAGGGATATGGAATAGGGACCTGTCAATTAACATAGACCTACAAGAATGGAATAGTGCCTCTGCCCAGGTGGGAAAGGTTAACCTGAGAGAGGTACAGCTCATGGTATATAGTAGATGGTATATAGGCAAGGTACTACGGATAGCTGCTGGAGATGCGGCATCATGAGGGGTAATTTTCTCCACATATGGAGGTTATGCCCTTTAATTAAGCCTTACTGGGAGGAGATTCTCCAGCAGATAAAGACCCTGGCGGGTGTTGCACTACCTCTTAAACCAGAAGTTGCTTTGCTACACCTGGGTTTCCCCAGTATGTCCCACCTTGTAACAACATTAATTATGCACCTGCTATTAGCAAGTAAGCTTATAATAGCTCGGGGCTGGAAAACAACCAACACACCTCTTTATGATATGAGAACAAGCTTTATGCCAGTTGGAAAGAGGAAGAGGTATAGTTAAACAGTATATAATTAATAATAAGCCCCCGAAAATGTGGGGTGCTCTGATAAGTAAAATGTTGGGGAGACAGGCTGAGCAGGAGTAAATGATCAGAGGGGAAAATAGAGGATAATAGGTAGGATATTGCCCTCTCCTTACCCCTCAGTGTCAGCAAAAGTATTGTTTTAAATGTCTTAGTGTTGCAGTTGTTGTACAAATCCATGTTAATTATTTATAATTGTAAGAATGTAGTTTTTAAAAAAAAAAGGAAAGTAAAAAAAAAACGAATAGGTCTACAAAAGAAAAATTAGAGCGCCTTGTTTTATATACTACACTTTATTTTAGTCTAGATTAAATTATGCATTTTGCAGAGATGATTCTTTTGGTAGGAAATCGTTTGTCCCTGCACTATGTTGGGTTACATCAGGAGGTGAAATGTTCATCTCACCTCAGCTCACCTGCAATTCACTGTTTACTGAATAGCTCCCCATGAATTTAAGAGGCAATAAAGGAAAAGCATTATTTGCTTCACTTCCTGTGTAGCACATTTCATTAGCTTCCAGTTCATTCACCTCACAACTTCCTCGGATGTCAGATTCATAGATTCCCTTATTAGTCACGTGTCTCATGGCCTGTGATGGTTCAAAAGTTCAACAGTGAACCCCAAGTTCTTAGTCTGTAGCCTGGCATGAATGCCATTGGATTACATGCCAACATTTGATCCTGAGATGATCCTTAAAAACAAAGGGGTGGTACCATGCAACCCCAGATTCAGCTTTAGCCTCCCCGGTACAGATACTGGATAGCTGGAGCTCAGTTCTCCTCATTTATAATATGTATGTCTGTAGGACATACACAGTTTAAATGCAATTCAATGTATTAATGCAGTCACTGTCCCGGCAAACTCGGGACTGCTGGCATTTATGCATTGGAAGCAGGGCCGGTGCAAGGATTTTCGTCTACACAGGCGAAGGTGCATTTTGGTGCCCCCCTCGACTCCCATACTACCAACCCTCCATATATTTTATATATATGAAAGTATAATGTATAGTGTGAAAAATAAATACATCTAAATATTCAACTCGCATGCTCTAAATTTGTCACACATTGACACCCTAACACACATTGAAACACTTAAACACAAAGACACCCTTGCAGTCACACAGAGACACACTTACCACTTACATACACACCCTTACACAGACACAGTGACACACTTACACACACACACACACCCTTACTCAGAAAGTGACACACTTACACACACCCTTACCACTTACACAAACACAGTGACACACATAACCTGAGACACACTATTTTGCTACTCAATATGCCAGTATTTAGCCACTCAATATGCCATTTAATATGCCAATATTTTGCCCCTCAATATGTCAGGAATTTGCCCCTCAGTATGCCAGGATATTGCCAATTAAAATGCCAGGATATTGCCAATTAATATGCCAGAGTATTGCCCCTTAATATGCCAGGGTATTGCAAATAATTATGTCAGGGTATTGCCACTTAATATACCAGGATAATGCCACTTAATATGCCAGGGTATTGCCAATAATTATGCCAGGGTATTGCCACTATATGCCAGGATATTCCCAATATGCCAGGATATTGCCAATTAAAATGTCAGGGTATTGCCACTTAATATGCCAGGATATTGCTACTTAATATGCCAGGATATTGCCAATTAATATGCCAGGGTATTGCCAATAATTATGCCAGGGTATTGCCAGTTAATATGCCAGGATATTCCCAATATGCCAGGATATTGCCAGTTAATATGCCAGGGTATTGCCAATAATTATGCCAGGGTATTGCCACTTAATATGCCAGGATAATGCTACTTAATATGCCAGGATAATGCCAATTAATATGCCAGGGTATTGTCAATAATTATGCCAGGGTATTGCCACTTAATATGCCAGGATATTCTCAATATGCCAGGATATTGCCAGTTAATATGCCAGGATATTGCCCCTCAGTATGCTCGTTATGCCACCCTCCTCCCCCAGCCAGTACTTACCGCCTTGCTGCTGTCTCCCTGTGCAGGTCCATGGCTGTGAGGGAAGCGTTGTGCGATCCCCTCCAGCCGTGCGGATCAATAAAGTTTGTTCAAACTTTTTTTTTTAAACAAACTTTATTGATCCGCGCGGCTGGAGGGGAGTGAACAACGCTCCCCTCACAGCCACGGACCTGCACCAGGGGAACTGCAACAAGAAGGTAAGTAAACGTGCCTGGGGGCGCAGTGATGTTCCCACCCCCCCTTGGGGCGCCCTAAGGCAGCCGCCTGTGCTGCCTTACGGTAGCGCTGGCCCTGATTGGAAGGCTAGGATAGTGACGACACAAAAATAGACAATACAAAGATATATTCTCTCAAAGTGAGATGCAGGTAAGTGGAGATAATTCCAGGAGTAAAACAGAGCTATATATGTTCCCTGTACCTGTTACAAGAGTCTGCACTGATGGCAGAGAAAAGTATCAGACTGTTTCTGAGGTACTTATCTCCATTATTTTTTTTAAATGAAACAAACATTAAAGTTCATGGAGCTGTGCAATCACCATGGAAGCCATAAAAGGGTATATCAGGGGGAGTAATTTATGGTAAAAAAAAAACAAAACATTTTGCATAAACTCTGCATGCTTAGGACTAGAAACTTCTTTAAGTTGTGAACAATTCTACTTTTCTACAAAACACAATACTCTGTAAGCATAATGGCATTGTATTGCAACCAGTCAGAAACTACACAGCCTGGATGCTAACGTCCGTTGATTCCACGTTAAACACAAATGTTTTCACGATTGTTTTCCTCAAGGTATTCTAGCACCAATAATGTACCTGGGACCTTTTAAGAACTCATATGTATGAAGTTTACTATATTTTGCTGGCGAAATTAGTATTATGTTGTTGCCCCAGTGGTAATCAGTTTAATATATCTCTTGATAGAAATAAGAAAATAAGAATAATGTTAACAGATATCCTCTTGAACACAGGTGTCATTGGGTATGCAAAATGACGAAATTCAACATTATAAAATGCATAGGTCATAAACTATACCCATGAATGCACGTGTGAATTAATAGTTATATGTTATCTGAAACTCATGTTTTTGTTATTCACTCACCAATGTTTGTCCCTGCACAATGTATAGCTAAATTAATGAGCTGAAATATTCATCTCAAGTCATCTAATCTCACCTCAGCAGTTTGCTGGTCTGGAGCATTCAGGTGTGTTAACCCAATGCCAAGGAGGAAAGACATCAGCAATGATCTTAGAGAAGCAAATGTTGCTGTCCATGAAATTGGGAAGGATTACAAGGCCATTTGCAAGCAATTTAAAGTCCATCATTCTACAGTGAGAAAGATTATTCAAAAGTGGAAAAGTTGTCAGTCTTCCCGGGAGTGGACATCTCAGCAAATGTACCCCAAGGTCAGACCATTATAAAACCCAAGAGATACATATCAAACCTTACATGAATTAGCATGTTAAATGTTAAAGTTCATGACAGTACAATTAGAAAAAGACTGAACAAGTATGGTTTGTTTGGTAGGGTTGCCAGGAGAAAGCCTCTTCTCTTTAAAAAGCACACAGAAGTACAACCTAGATTGGCAAAGTGGAATCTGAACAAAGTGGAGATGTTTGGCCATAATCCACAGTGCCACGTTTGGCAAAAACCAAATACAGCATACCAGCAAAAACACATCATACCAGCTGTCAAGCACGTTGGTGAAAGGGTGATGATTTGAGCTTGTTTTGCAGCCCCAGGACCTGGAAACTTGCATTCTTCCAGTTGACCATGAAATCCTCTGCATTCCAAAGTATTTTAGAGTCAAATATTAGGCCATCTGTCTGTCAGTAAAAGCTTGGCAGAAATTTGGTCAAGCAATAGAACAATGATCCCAAGCACACCAGCAATTCTACAACAAAATGGCTGGAAAAGAAAAGAATCAAGGTATTTCAATTGCATAGTCAAAGTCCTTTGCCTTTAATAGAGCTGTGCATAAACAAATGGCGTCAAACCTCCATGAAGTGAGGCACTGTTGTAAAGAAGAGTGGGCCACAATTTCTCCACAACAATGTGAGAGCCTGATAAAGTCATACAGAAAATGATTACTTCATGTTATTACTGCTAAAGGTGGTTCTAAAAGCTATTGAATCATAAGGTGTATATGTTTTTTTTTACAAATGGCTTCTCCATTTTGGCATTATTTGTGTTAAATAAATCATGACGTGGTGTAATATTTCATGCGTTGTTGTTCATTTGTGGTTGTATTTACCTAATTTTAAAAACCTGCTAAGGAATGATTTGTACTTTCTTTTTCCCATGACAGTATATAGAAAGTCCATAACTCATCTGATGATAGACATAGCTGCCAATTCTTTGCATCTTACCTGAGTTCTGGGCTTTTAACACCAGTTCATATTTTCTCTGGTCATGAACTGGAACCTCACAATTAACTATTCCCAACAGTGGAAGTACCACATATATCACCAAAAAAGACAATCAGTGACAATGGATATACTTGGCATGTTCTGGATTCAAAACCTGTATAGGCAACATTTAAGGCTTGTTTCGGGGCAATTTCAGGAAGGACGTCAGCTATTACGGAAATAGCCAAAGTCCTACCATTTACTTCTAAGGAAAGATTAATTAAGATAATAAGCCTATTTTGGGGCCATTTAAGTAGTCAATCTCTGGAGGACCTGAAATAAGATTAAATCCTCCCTATTTAATTTTGGGAGGACCTCGGGCTACTACGACCTGAATGGACGAATAAACAAATGATTTGTCCGTTCAATCAGCTTCATATTCGTTTATGAATGAATGGCTGAACGGACGAAAAATACACTTTTTGTCTGCGAGCACAATCATCTGAAAACAAATGCCCAATTCTATTTTAAACAATGTTTAGGTGACAGAGTACCTGTAAAATAAAGACTTGGAGTCCCTTCGTTTTTAACACTCAGACCAGCCCCTCCATCAGGGGGTGATGGGCGATACTGGCGTCCCGGGCCCGGCGGGTCCAGCGGGCCCGGGTCACGCCAGGGTATAAAAAATAAGCCAGTTCGCGGCTGTGAGGGAAGCGTTGTGCACTCCCCTCCAGCTGCGCGGATTCAATAAAATTTGTTTTAAAAACAATGCGACCAGAGTACCTCCGGTCGCATTTTTTTTTTATTATTAAACTTTATTGAATATGAGCGGCTGGAGGGGAGCGCACAACGCTTCCCTCACAGCCGCGGACCTGCACCGGGAGACAGACAGAGCAGGAAGGAGGTAAGTACTGGGGAAGGGGGGAGGAGGGGCAAACGAGCATAATGCTGGCATACTGAGGGGCAAAATACTGGCATATTAAATGGCAAAATCCTGGCATATTGAGGGGCAGAATCCTGGAATATTGAGGGGCAGAATCCTGGCACTTTGAGGGGCTAAATACTGGCATATTGAGCGCAAAGGAATGGCATATTAATTGGCAAAAGAATGGCATATTGAGGGGAAAAATACTGGCATATTGAGGGGTAAAATACTGGCATATTAAGGGACAAAAAAATGGCATATTGAGGGGCTGAAGCCTGGCATATTGAGGGCAAAAAGAATGGCATATTAATAGGCAAAATCCTGGCATATTGAGGGGTAATATCCTGGCATATTGCGGGGCAAAATCCTGGCATATTGAGGGCAAACTCCTGGCATATTGAGGGCAAAAGAATGGCATATTGAGGGGCAGAATCCTGGCATATTAAATGGAATATTGAGGGGAAAAATACTGGCATATTAAATGGGGAAAAAATGGCATATTGAGGGGCAAAAGAATGGCATATTGAGGGGCAAAATACTGGCATATTGAGGGACAAAATAATGGCATATTAAATGGCAAAAGAATGGCATATTGAGGGGCAAAAGAATGGCATATTGAGGGACAAAATACTGGCATATTAAATGGCAAAAGAATGGCATTTTGAGGGGCAAAAGAATGGCATATTAAATGGCAAAAGAATGGCATACTGAATGGCTAAAGAATGGCATATTGTGGGGCAAAATACTGGCATATTAAATGGCTAAATACTGATTTATTGAGTGGCAAAATATTACTGGCATATTGAGTGGCAAAATATTACTGGCATATTGACCAACTGCTTACAACCACCCTCCATATTACACTAGACTGGGATAACATGCTTGTGAGGGTAGGTGGGGCGAGTGGGATATTTTTTGGGGGGAGGGTAGGGGGCCCTGAAAATTTGTTCAGTAAGGGGCCCTGAAATTCCTGGTGGCAGCCCTGACTCAGAGCCGGTATTGTGGGCTCTATACTGTGTGAGTGTGTTTTCATTGGGGGATATTATCCATATTTATTCTCCTGCTAACCATACTACACATTATATTTGTATTTTTTTGTATTTTTTGTTTGTACTTCACCTGAGAACTCTTTAATTTAGGATAGGTATTGTTTAAATTTATTTATTTTTTTTATTATTATTTTTGTATTCACTGTTTTTGTGTTTGTTTGATGGAACTGCACTAGTGTTTTGCTGCATTGTTCACTATTATTTATTCACATATATATTTTATAGAGCCATTTTTTCACTTTTATAAAATAAAGAGGGGCTGGGTGAACTGATCTAGTAACCCATAATATAACATTTATAACTATTGTAAAAAAAAAAAAAAAAAAAACACACCAAATGTTTCTTTACTTATAAAAAATAAATAAAAGTAAGCCAATTACATTGAATATTATTTTTATTATTAGATTTTTACTATCGTTTCACTTAATTTAAGTCTCAGATGGGGGAAGCTGAGTAAGTAATTAAATTCATGTTCCCATTGCTTTGCAGACTAAAGCTGCAATGTCAGTTCTTGCTGATAATTCTAAATAATGTTGCTCAAGTTAGGAAGTGCAATTATGGGTAATCACTTAAAAAAGCTGTGCAAATCTAACTTAACCAGATCAGTATTTGAGAAGAGTTGAATGTTTTAGCTTTAAAGATGTTTCAAGGCACTTACCAGAACACAAGGAGTTAAGTCACAGCATGGAATGTGGGAGGACAATTTAGTTCTCACCCTTTTCTTGTCTATTTTTCAGGATGATATCTAGCATCCTGCTACATGGCCTGGCAGCTGCTCTCTGTTTGATGTGTGCTTTTCACCTTAAGGCTATTAACTCATTACTGCAAGCTACATCTGCAAGCTCTGTGATCCTCAAGTACAATAATTTAATGGTGGAAAAAGAATGAATGTTCAATGTCTTTTGAAGTCTAACTCGGGACCACAGGCACTAATAGCAGCACATGAATTACGGCATGCAAATGCATATTTAAGATTTCAAGTATAATTTTACAAGTAAAGGAGACATGTTTAATGGATTATGATTTGCTATAGTTAGATTTCTTTTCAATCTAATGGAGTCCCCTATGGATGCATCAGAAATCCAACAAAATAATGTTTTTAAAATAAATTAGCAATGGCAAAAATTTCATTTTTTTTATTTATGAATTTTTCTTTTCATCTTAAATACATAAATGTTTAAGTTATTTATCAATATATACAGTATCACTTACCATAACAGACAAACATTAATAGAGCATCACAGACAAATGTAGGAGAACCTAGTGGGGTAAGTCAAGGGTTTTCATAAACAAGAGCCAGCTTAGGTCTCATTAATATCCTGAGACATATATGTCCATACAGGTGTAGATAACATACCTATATCTATACACATACATATTCATTCAGAAAGTGTAGATACAGTATACATGCATACACATTTCTACATGTATATACAAATAAAAGATTGCAAACTTTTAACAAGTACATTCCTCTAGATTGTAAGCTTGCAAGCAGGGCTCTTTACCTCAGTAACCTCAGTCTGTTCTTGTTCGTCTAACTTTGTATGTAGTCCCCCTCTGTGCTCTGTACCAACACTAGGTAAATAGTTGGCGCTATGTAAATAAATGTTTATTTAATTTTAGTTCTAGAAGCAGTGATGCAGTCTTTTTAAAGGGTTTTAGAATAGTGGATGATTTGATGGTTTTGGGAAGGCCACTTTTGAGGAACTATTTAAGAGAACGCATCTCAACCCATTTCCTTTTTGTAATATGTAATTTGACACATGAAAATTAGTACCAGGCAAGTAAGTTAACTATTCCTAAGCTTTAGGACTCTTTTAGATGGCGCTTCAATAAAATTATTTTTTCTGTCACAACCACGTTGCATTGCAATACTTTTACTGCGATCAGAACATGGACTATTTTTTGCTGTTAATGTGTTCAGTTTTGCCTACTCACTGGTCCGACTGTTTTCTATTGCTAAATTATTCAATAAATGTCGAGAATCTTGGATTGTGATTATTTAATACTGGATTTCCTTGTACATGTTGTACATGTTGTACATGTTCTTGTTTCTTGTAGTATTTATTTTCTTTAATACTCACACTGGTGATGTCTTCTTTATTCATCAATTTATGTTATCCGAGAAAAAAGGAAATCAATTTGATAAAAAGTTTTGCTCATACATTACAACAAGATAATTATAAAAGATTATAACTTTGTTTATTTGAAACCACTAAACCTTCGGAACTAAAAGTAAACATTTCCAAGCAGTATTTCAAGTGGTATTCACAAATGTGTGGATGACAATGCACCCTTACATACCTATACAAAATGTGAAACTATCGTGGCGCTACAAAAATTCTAAGACACAAATAATCTAGCAGCGCACAGTGAAAAAAAGTGCAACTTCATCCACAATTCTTAGAATGAACAAAAAAAATCAAAAATAACTGGAGCGCTTAGCAAAAATAAGCATTAAATATTATAAATAAGCAAAAAGAAAAATAAATATACTTATAAATAGATGGTGATCTTGATACTAGAGGTCTCACTGAGACGAAGGCAGGATCCAATGGAATAAATGAAATGCATTCAAAAATATAAAAATATATCGTTTTGTATTATCTAAACAATATAAAAGTCTAAAGCTCAACATAAAAACGCAAACTAAATGTAAGATAGTCCAAGTGTCTATTAGCACATAAATTAAAAAGGGGACTATAGAGAAAATGAAGTTACAGAAATATATTCATTTATTCAGACAATATAAGTAGGATGGTAATAATTATCTAACCCTTAAAAGTATAAAAAAATTGCTTACAGCTGTAATAGCTACAAATGAATGAAATGTAACTAGTGCTTACAATTATCACAAAACAAAAAATACATATAGAACGAATAAATATAAAATTAAATCAAATGACAACAATAAAATAAAGCACATGCTTCAGCAAAAGAGCTTACACTCTTAGACGGTGGGACCTGCAGCGCAGGATCCCACAAAAAACTTTGGGCTTTTCTGTTGCCCTACTCGGTATTTGGATTAATAGATGTGGTAATCCCTTTGCGATAGGAACCTCTCCAGCTTCTCTGTATTAGATTGCATCTTGCTGTAAATATTTCGTAACGCCGCTGCGCTCAGGATGCCAGGATAAAGTCCGTTTTTTTGTGGGGGTAAATCCAAATAATAACCGAGTAACGATAAAATGTAACAATAAAAAACAAGAGCACAGTGCGTTTCGCCTGACCGGCTTCATCAAGGTTGAATGAAGCTTTATTTTATTGTTGTCATTTGATTTAATTTCATATTTATTCGTTCTATATGTATTTTTTGTTTTGTGATAATTCTTAGCACTAGTTACATTTCATTCATTTGTAGCTATTACAGCTGTAAGCTATTTTTTAATACTTTTAAGGGTTAGATAATTATTACCATCCTACTTATATTATCTGAATAAATGAATATATATTTTTGTAACTTCATTTTCTCTATTGTCCCCTTTTTAATTTATGTGCTAATAGACACTTGGACTATCTTACATTTAGTTTGCGTTTTTATGTTGAGCTTTAGACTTTTATATTGTTTATTTAGATAATACAAAACAATATATTTTTATATTTTTGCATGTATTTCATTTATTCCACTGGATCCTGCCTTCGTCTAAGTGAGACCTCTACTATCAAGATCACCATCTATTTATAAATATCTTTCTTTTTCTTTTTGCTTACTTATAATATTTAATGCTTATTTTTGCTAAGCACTCCAGTTATTTTGGATTTTTTTTGTTGACCCTTACATACCTATTGATAAATAATCTTTCATTCGTTTCTTATTGGTCTGTTCATTTGCGATAGCGATACTATATTGCCTCTTTTTTTGAAGCATTAACATATATTTTGTTGCCCTAGGTCACAGCCCCCTTTTTGTGTCATTTTGCATTATTATTTTGTTTACATTTTATTTTAGTTCATTATTTCTTATTACATGCATTGACTTGTTTATCTCATTTATTATATTGCAGTATGTTATTTGTAATATACTTCTCAATTAGTGCTGAGTTAGAACAATGTCTTTCTTGCCATCATGTCCCCGTGATGGTATGCTACAAAAATTATTCTAGAGACTACATTTTCTGAAATGCTGTGCTGTTTTATTTCCACATCTAATAACCCTTGTTGCTGGCATGATGTGTTTACAAACATTTTCCAGCTAGATATATATTATAATTCACTTCTTTTTATCCTTCCTTTTTAAATTAACTTTGTGCCAGGTTTTGTTTCATAAGTTAAATTGGAAATTGGTGGGAAACAAAAGTAAAAAAAAATATATATATATAGAATAGCATATATTACAAAGTTGAGCAATTTCCATTAGTATATGTTTATATATGATTCCTTGTTGTATATATTATAAGCAGTGTCTAAAACAATGTGATTGGGTTACTCCATTGTGAACAGGTTGCTGAGGTAACACGTTAATCTCCCAGGGTGGAATAATTCAATCAATCTGTCCACACAGTTCACCTGAAGGCGTCCACCTGTCCTCTTTTGCTGCCAAAAAAAAATTGGAAAGGAGTTATCAGAGTACATTTGTAGAAAAGTGCTGAAACTTGCAGTCTCCTGTTATTATCCGTCCTTTTCTACACATTTATGGCACATGCTTACATTTCCTTGGGCACTGTACTGAGTTTAGCATGGATACATGGATATACAGCTGAAGTTTTGGCTTTGTTACTTGCTCAAAATCAAATAGATAGTTTATTTTGCTATGTTTAAAGTGGCTAAAGTTTCAAAACCTTTCAAATAAATTGATTCAGCTGCAATTTTAAAATCCATCAACAGATATAAAAAGAAAAAAAAAAAGAAAAAGGTTACTGGGGCTTCTAAATATGTTTCTAGTGTTTGAATTAGAAAATGTCAAACAGCTCCCATTCAAATGCAACCATTACTCACAAACATAGCAAGGAACTTGCCAGATTTGACCTTCAGCTCCTGGTTTGACTGTTTATTGTTGGGCCTCCACATCAGATTGCTCTGGGTGTAGTGGTTTTACTTTCTGCATGCTCTACAAAGCTTCACTTCTTTTAATGTCCCTAATATCCAGGACCATTCACCCTGCCAATAGTGAAAAGGTGAGGTCCTCAGGTATGCTCACAAGGTATCAGAGGTTTATCTTAACTAATGTTAACTACATTGTGCTGGTTCCAGGTATTTCCTGGTTGTATGTTTTGAACATTATCATATTTTCTCATAGTAAACTCATAATTCCATCATCTTTACCAATATGTCTTGCATCATTTCTGCTTAAAACGCAGTGTTCCACAATTGCTTCCTTTTCGGGTTTGTATTATAAGTAAATCACTCCAGGGAATGGGGTGGCGGTATGCCTAAGGCTGCATAGTATGTGAACTGTATCTCATCCATACAGCAAGTCTGAATGACATGTTTTCATAACCAAAAATGTTAGCTGGGTAAAACGATAAAAATTATAATTTAAGAAACTAAAGAAACTTACATGCCCCACAAATGTATATCTGTTATAGACTATTTCAAATGGTTTGCTGTTATGGTTACAAGACAAATGGTCTAACATTTAGTCATAACTGAACTCTCCTAGGTTATACTGATATGGTAGCTGTGCAAAACTGTGGTGTCCAGAAGAATATGTTTTAATAAACTCCATTGGTGGATCAATAAATGTGGTGGGCCCGGTTAAAGATGCTTTTCTGGGCCGGCTCTCACTTTCCTGGGGGGTAGGTCTTCAACAGGTAGGTCTTCAATGTTGGGCTACAAAAGAAATAAAGAACTCGGAACTCAAAGGCTTAATTGAAAAATAGAGTTTTAATAAAACATGATAGTTAGCCTGACATTTCGACCCATGACAGCTGGGACTTCATCAAAGGCAGTATGCCAAAAAATACAAAAATAAAACGTTGGTCTATGGGCTTGGATCTCAAGTGTTGTACGTTTGGCTCTTTTCCTCTGCATACTGTGAATTACATCATGCAGTGTGAATTGGAACCACAATGGAGCTGTACAATAGAGATCCAAGTCCAAAATGTAATGACCAAGGTCATTACTCCCTCACAAGGGTGATAGATAGTAAAGGTCCCCATATATTTACCTCTTTACCAAGGGCCCCTCACTTTCAACAAGCCCTTGGACTAGATCCACCACAGATTAAAGCAAAATAGGTGCAAGCATATTCCATGGCCATTTATTATGTATAAATGATTATGTTTCATCAATGTTTTAACATAAATAACAATTAGACACATTGTTCATAAGGAGAAAGTACTGGTCTCTCCTACGAGGTAGTAAAGTAAATCCACACAAGTACAATGCCTTATGTATGAGGTGCTTTTGAGATTGTTCTACACTAAATGCAAATATGAACATATGTGTCATGGTATATTATCTAAGGTTCACTGGAATTCTATAACATTGCTCAACTTACTTCAAAAAGAACAACAATACTCTCTCCAGGCATGTTAATTTTACCTTCTGACATTGCAGAATATTATGTAATGTCATAGAGTCTGGATTCTGCTAAACAAATAAGTTCCAACAAGTGCTTCTTTCAAAATGGCCGATGTTTTCTCTTGACAACATGGTATCTTGATAGTGACGAGCAGGGGCGTCACTAGGGTTGGTGTCACCCGGTGCGGAAACGTTTGATGATTTATTTATTTTTCCGGAGGCCGAATCATGCGGATTCATCCTTGCTGGGGGTGTCGCCTGGTGCGGTCTGCGGCGACCCACCCCCCTCAGGACACCACTGGTGACGAGCAGTTATACCTTTTAACACTTGATGCTAAACTTGCTGGAATATATTAATGCTTAATGCTATCATTGGTGACATATAAATTCCCATTTAGCAGAAACATAAGGCTTTCTTCAAACATTGGTGTTTCAAGTTTTTTTTTTTTCATATATACATTGTAAGTTAGCTAGCAGGGGGGGCACCATACTTGCTTTCCATTAAGAGAAGGGTATCAAACTATCTACTTGAATACTATAATCCAGCATGAGTTTTAAAATTTCTCACATTTACATGCAAGCAGGAATTAGGTTAGTGTCTCACTCAGTATTTTGGCAAGTATTATTATGTAATAATAGTGGTTGTGTGACCCTCGAGCAATGATGTTCAAACCTCTAATTTCGATTTAATAAGAACTGTAAGTTTTTAATGTTCTGATATTATGTTACATTTTATGTATCCAGTCCTTTGGGCTATTATGACAGGTCAAAAAAGTCTGAAAGAAATAATCACAATAAATGCAGAAGGCTTCTGTTACATTACATTACCACTTACTAGCAAAAGAGTGTTAACAAAATTTAAAAAATAAAAAAAATTGCAGAACTTAATAATTGGTTACCATCCACCAGCTATTAAAAAATAATAATATTTAAACCGGAGTACAGAGAGAGAGGCATAAAAAAAAAACAACGATCCAAGAGAGTCTTAACAATGTAATTAATAAACAACTCAAATTAATAAACAATCCATAATACATATAAAATATTTTATTACAAATAATAGATTAGCAGATACTAAAAAATAAGACCTAAAATACAAAGATAATTAAAACAGACGTCTCGTTTGTTATAGTTCATAACAAATTATATAAAAATATTATATAAAGTGACAATGTAATAAATAAATAAAGCACTGATTTATCTAAGGCCTAAAACTATTATTCTCTCCTGTAATGATGAACAAAATGGTTGTAATACTCTTCTTTGTCTGTTCTGTACTTTATTTAGGTGCTGAAACACCGATGAATTGTTTCATGGCAAAGCCTTTGTAGAAAGAAATTAGGAAAATACAAGAACAAGAAGAGAATTAGGGTGATGTTAGAGGAGATTTTTCATACAAGTCTTTATAGCATATTTCACTCTTGCAATGTAATTTTTATGGACTATTTGATGAATATTTCATGCTTTAGGCTCTAGTTGTAAATGTTTAATGAAGTCAGATAAGAGTCAGTATTACACATTTGTAAATATATTGGATGAATAATACTGAATGCGAAAAATAAAATTCTTCAAATGATAGAGGTTTTTCAGGCACACATTTCACATGGACAACATGATAAACCATAAATATAGATTTATGAAAGGGATGCTGTATTGTTGTAAAGCTGCAATCTATAAAACAATTTTAGGAGAGCAAAAGTCTTGGTTAGTTAGGTCTTACTATCTAGATCAAACACTACTAGTTTTATAAAACCTGGTCAAACAGCTGACAAAAGTGACTATGTTAAAAAAAAAATCCCACTAGTCTAGAAATAAAAAATGTAAAGCTACTGTTCTAGCTAAACAAAATATTTAGTGCATTGATGGCCAACCGGCGGCCAATTGTCCAAATATGACCCTCAAGGCTTTGTATGTCCTCTGTCCTACCTAAATGTAACTAGGATCTATTTTATTACATCATGAATGTAATGCCGGCCCCCAAAATTTAAGCTTCTGCATAATATATGACACCTTAAATTAAAAAGTTGTACAACACTTTACTGGTGTATTCAATTAAAGCAAATTAGAAATATTTAAATATTGTTACTTTATTCCTTCCTAAATATTTTTGAACACATAAAAACAATGTTTTAGGCACTGATTCTCTTGCCGTGGCAAACAGTGCCTATTCCCTCTTGACAGATTTCTTTTTCACTTAACATGCCAACTTTGTCACGATTAAATAGTTGATTTCTAATGCAAAGTTTGGACATTTCAATTAATTGTTATGATTATCCTGTCTAAATTATGGTATTAAAATGTTATAAGAATGTAGGTGCAACATCATCTTTAAAGTAGGGAGTATTCAAGAGAGTTATCTTATTGTTGTGGTTAAATAATGTCACAAAATGCAAATATGTAAACACAGAGATGGTTCTAGGTTATTGGGGGGGGGGGGGGGGGGCACAATTCAGATGGGGTCCCCCATGTCACTTATTTTTCTCCAGTTCATCTTTTCTATGCGGGGTTGTCTGGTAGTGCCAAACTTAAATGCCCGTATCTACTTAATTTGGGAGGATAAAAACTAATATTAAGATGATATAATATTTATAATTTATAATATTATAAACATCACATCCAATACTGTAAAGGTTTTTAAAGATTTGTCATGCTTGTTAGATTATTAACGAACTGTTGGCAAAAAATATTATTTATGTTTAAAGAAACTGTATCACTTAAACATCGTGTTTACTGTGCATGTAGAGAATAAACATGATTGAAAATGATCTATGCATTGTGTTCGCAAAATTTCAAGCAAATGCCTAAATTAGGAGAAAAATGTGTTTTAAATGTGGAGTCTCCTGTTTATGACATCACATATAGCCTGATATGCAAAATATACATTTCCAAATGAAAAGCAAACACATTTTCACGTTTCTCATAATTTAGGCAATTACTTGCAATTTTGCGAACACAATGTTTAGATCATATCCAGTAATTTTTTATTCAAAGATTGCTCTAAGTGTAAGGTATTTCAAACATAAATGCTTTAATGATATAATGCAAATAAAACCTTATTGAACACTCTCTTCTTGTATAGCACTATCACGGGGCAGACATCTTTGGTCAGATGGGTCAGATCTTCATTAATCTGACCCCAGATTGAAATCATCACTTCCACCCCCTTTTAGAGCTATAGAGAGCATAGAAGAGTTAATAATAAGGTACTTTGTTTGTATTCTTTCACTGAAGCATTTATATTTCAAATACCTATACTTGATGCCATCTTATAATGAAACAGTAATTAATTGTTTCCCCAGGACACAGTATAATTATGAAAAATAAAAAAATAGCACCTGACATTATTATTATGTTTCAATTCCCCATAGGTAAAAATAAAATATTATTATTAAAGATATTGTGGGAGAGGTTTGGGCAGAATTATACAAGATATACAGTGAACTTGGAGAAGCTTCAATTTGCCCCTCAAGATGTTCCTATAAGGTATAGTAAATAAGAAAAGCACTAAGTGAAACTTTAATTCAGAATGCAGACTATAAAGTATAGGTCTAAGCAAAGTCTATTAAACATGTCATTAAATTTCTGGTAATATGTTGCTTTAAATGTAATAATTCTCAACGGTCTATTCAAAAAC
Organism: Pelodytes ibericus; assembly: GCA_036172795.1. Taxonomy (NCBI): domain Eukaryota; kingdom Metazoa; phylum Chordata; class Amphibia; order Anura; family Pelodytidae; genus Pelodytes; species Pelodytes ibericus. Next base: position 215,323,451 of record CM069857.1, on the reverse strand, counting down.
GACAAATTTGAGATCAAACCCAATATTTGTGTGTAAACTAAATATATTTGAAATACATATATGAACATTTTAATACATGCAAAATTTTTTATTTTTTATTGGACTTTAATATTATTTCAGCAACAAAAAAGTAAATTTCAAGACAAAGGGTCTTTTAAAACCTCCAACAACCCTAAGTACTCAAGTTAATTTGATGGCAGTTATTATAAAATGTGAAACTTAGAGATAGACATAAAGCTGAATGCATGCTTTTTGTCAGTCAAAAACCTTGAATGTGTTGTAAAAAGTTATTTGCCAAAATATTTCAGTCTGTCTTGATATACGCCTCTGGCACTTTTTAATTTCTTTTAAGTGGGTAAGAGAAGGTTCTGCAGAGTAGTTTATGATCATGCTATCAGTCAGGAAAATGTATACAGAAATCTCTAAATTGGAAATACTCATTTTAGTCCATCTTTGACTATCCTCTTAGTGACATTACTTTTTGGCCATGTCTTTCCCTTGGTTACATGGAACATTTTAACATTTCTGCAGAGTTTGTGTTTAGTTGTAATTTTCTAATTTAATGTACCCAGACAAATGATATATTGTTTTTATCAACATAAGAAGGGCTTTGTTTAGATACCATTATTCTTATATTATCATATAATTTACTACACAAAAATCATTTTGTATGTCAGGTGTGTACCACGGTCCCTTGTTGCCCACTCCGGAGCTCAATGGCAGGCACCACCAGTCAGGTCCCACGATCAGGATTGGGGAAGGCCTGTGTGCCCCGCCGCCAGGACCTCCGTTCAGCGTGTGCCCGGCAATGGTCACGTGCTGCAACTCTCTGGCTTTTCTATCCCCAGTGCCGATATGAAGACAGGCAGCGCGGCGCGTATCCCACACATCACGGGGCGGAGCTATGGACCTTTAAATAGACAGCGGGCCTAATTTAAATTGCTTGAGTATTTCACAAGCTAGTGTTTTGTGCCTTGTTATTGCTTCCTCGTTATTTGACCCTATTTGCTCTCTGGACATCCCCACCTTCTGTGTTTCTGACCCGGACTCTGCTGATTTCTGAACTCCCTGACCTGGCTATTCTACTCGACCTTCCCGATTTCTGTACTCCTGACCCGGCTTTCTAATTGTGACTTCGCTCCTACTCTGGCTCCCCAACTCAGATTGTTCCTCGACTATTCTAGAGCTGGCACCAGTGTCCGTCCAACATCCAGATGCTCATGCCCGCTACCGATACTGAAGCCTGCCATATCCTTTGGTCCTTCAGTGTTTGGGGTCTCTGCAATTGGGGCTCCTCCACTGAAACACGGTACGTTCCCCTTTCGTATTGTTACAATGTATGATGAAAACATTGAAGAAACACACTTTTTCTAACTGACCTGAAAATCTTTTAAACACTTACAAATGGCAAAAAAGACCATGTCTAACTAGTTTTGAAATGTGCCATGTTTACATATTTTTCTGTTGTTGTTTTTTTAAAGTTAACCCCTTAGTGACATGACTTTTTTGGCTTGTCCGACGCTTGGTGACATGGGCTGTTTTAACATTTCTGAGCAGTTTGTGTTTTGCTGTAATTTATTTCATTTAGTGTACCCGCACAAACTATATATCGTTTTTATCGTCATAAGAAGGGCTTTCTTTTGATACCATTATTTTGATAATAGCATATAATTTGATGTAAAAAAAATAATAAAATATGGCAAAAAAATTGAAAAAATTATTTTTTTATGACTTTTATTTGAAAAATCGTATACTCATGTACAAGAGACAACAAAAAAACACTGCTAAAAAGTTTCTAATATATGTCCTGAGTTCAGAAATAGCCCATGTTTTTATGTTTTTGTGCTTTTTTATTCATGTTACAGGGCCAGAACTATAAGTGGTGCAAAGCTATTTTAAAATCCCTTCTTTCAAAATTAGCGATAGTGACATTGTAACACTGATTTCTGTACTAAATCCATGAATGACCCCCAACATGTACATATTTTTGAAAACTAGACAACTCAGGGCATTTAACTTGGGGTATTTTGACACATTTCATGTAGCCATTTTACCACCAATCTATGCCAAAGTTTGCAGCAAAAAATCTTTTTTTTTAATTTTTCACATATATTGCAATTTAGGTAAACATTACCTTAAAATGTGAAGGGGTATTTCCAAATAACACCTCAATATGTGTTCAGCAACATCTCCTGAGTACAGGGATACCACCCATGCATAGGTTTGTTTGGTTTGTTTTGGGGCTAAAAGGCCACATTTAGGGGGTGCGCATTTTGGTTTTCCAACTTGGAATTCTGACATGCAGAAAACTTGTGCCCATGTCCCATTTGGGACATTTTTGAAGCCAGAAAGTGTATTCTACCCCACAAAACCATATATTTTTTTAAACTAGACACCCTAGGGTATTTCAAATGGTAGTATTTTAACACTTTCCATGCACTAATTATACTACCAGCCTATGTCAATGTTTTGGGTAGTAATTTTTTTTCACATACATTGAACTTTGGGCATGAATTCACAGATCCTGTTATATGTCAGTGCCAAACAACACCTCAATATGTGTTCAGCAACATCTCCTGAGTACAGGGATACCACCCATGTATAGGTTGGTTAGGTTATTTGGGGGTTAAAAGGCCACATTTGAGAGGTGCGCTTTTTGGTTTTCCAACTTGGAATTCTGACGTGCAGAAAACCTGCGCCCATGTCCCATTTGGGACATTTTTGAAGCCAAAAAGTGTATTCTATCCCACAAAACCATATATTTTTGAAAACTAGACACCCTAGGGTATTTCAAATGGTAGTATTTTAACACTTTCCATGCACTAATTATACTACCAGCCTATGTCAATGTTATGGATAGTAATTTTTTTTCACATACATAGTACTTTGGGCATGAATTCACAGATCCTGTTATATGTCAGTGCCAAACAACACCTCAATATGTGTTCAGCAACATCTCCTGAGTACAGGGATACCACCCATGTATAGGTTGGTTAGGTTATTTGGGGGTTAAAAGGCCACATTTGAGAGGTGCGCTTTTTGGTTTTCCAACTTGGAATTCTGACGTGCAGAAAACCTGCGCCCATGTCCCATTTGGGACATTTTTGAAGCCAAAAAGTGTATTCTACCCCACAAAACCATATATTTTTGAAAACTAGACACCCTAGGGTATTTCAAATGGTAGTATTTTAACACTTTTCATGCACTAATTCTACCACCAGCCTATGTCAATGTTATGGATAGTAATTTGTTTTTCACATTCATTGTACATCGGGCATGAATTCACAGATCCTATTATGTGTCAGTGCCAAACAACACCTTAATATGTGTTTAGCAACATCTCCTGAGTACAGGGATACCACCCATGTGTAGGTTAGTTAGATTATTTGGGGGCTAAAAGGCCACGTTTAGGGGGGGGTGCATTTCCAACTTGGAATTTTGACATGTAGTCAGCCTGCGCCCATGTTCCATTTGGGACACTTTTGAAGCCTGTCAAAGTATTTTACCCCATAAAACCATATATTTTGGAAAACTAGACATCCTAGGGTATTTAAAATTGTGGTATTTTAACACTTTCCAAGTGCTAATTCTACCACCAACCTATGTCAAAGGGATGGGATGTCATTTTTTCCCCACACACATTGTAGTTCAGGCAGGAATTTTCAGATTCTGGTATTTGCCACTGCCAACCAACACCTCAATATGTGTTCAGCAACATCTCCTGAGTACAGGGATACCCCCCATGCATAGGTTTGTTGGTTTGTATTGGGTCTAAAATTCCACATTTAGGGGGTGCGCAATTCCAACCTGGAATTTTGACATGTAGTCAGCCTGCGCCCATGTTCCATTTGGAACATTTTTGAAGCCGTCCAATGAATTTTACCCCATCAAACCATATATTTTTGGAAAATAGACATCCTAAGGTATTTCAAATGGTGGTATTTTAATACTGTATAGGTACTAATTCTACCACCAGCCTTTGTAAAAGTTTGTGGTAGTACTTTTTTGGGAGTTTTTTTTCCCACATGCATTGTACTTCAGGCATGAATTCACAGATTCTGGTATATGTCACTGCCAAACAACAACCCAATATGTGTTCAGCAACATCTCCCGAGTACAGGGATAGCACCCATGCATAGGTTTGTTGGTTTGTTTTTGGCTAGAAGGCAACATTTGTGAGATGCGCATCTCAAAATTCCAACTTGGAATTTTGACATGTAGTCAACCTGCGTCCGTGTCCTTTATGGGATATATCTTTGAAGCCAGCCAATGTAATTTACCCCCACCAAACCATATATTTTTTTTATCGGTAGACCCCCATCACTACTTGTGGCAAGGGCTCAGCAGCCACCGATACATCGCTAGATGATGTATCAGAAAGCTGAATAGGGTCAAAATCGAACCCTGAGTCCGCGGCCTCAGAATCAGTGCGTAAGCAGTGATCTCGAGCAAAGAAGGGGTTAATAGCTCTTAGAAGAGCCTATCTAGTACTGTAATACATTACAGTACAAAGAAATTAATCCATAAAACAGTGCAGACAGCAAAACATACTGTTGCTGTGCAGGATTACTGCTTACACAGTGATGAATGGCAGGGAAGGGGTTAATACACAGTGAAAGACTTTCATAAAACCTGCTAATTTTATAAAATGTTATTTTATATCACTAATACTGATCTGTCTCTTTCCGTCACAAAAATGTAAGTGAGGAGAGGGAGGCAGATCAATATTTGTGAATATTGATCCGATTAATTTTGATCTGACCAGGGCGAATGGTGAGCTTAATTGAGAAATCACCAAACCGCCTTTGCCACTAATTCGCTGTTACTGATCGCTATGCGCTCAGGCAGCTTAAAAAAAAAAACTCAAATATTTTTACTTTACATGTAATCCCCTAGCGGGTATGTGTAAAAAAAAAAAAAAAAAAAAATATGCAGACAGATAAAAATTGCTTTGGCGTCAATATCATTGCGTAAGCAGTGATCGACGGCAAATAAGGGGTTAATAACTCTTAGAAGAGCCTTTTTAGTACTGTAATAAATTACAGTACAAAAAAATTAACCCCTAAAAAATGCACAAACAGCAAAAATAAATGCGCTGATGTGCACGATCACTGCTTATGCAAGATCAGTGGCAGGGAAGGGGTTAAACGCAGGGAATTGCTTTAATAAATTTTTTTTTATTGTTTTATTATTTGTGTGTTGTGTATTTATTGTTTTTTTTAACTTTTACTTACTTTTAGAACTTTGATCTGTCTCTCTCCCTCACTAAAAAAAATGTGAGGAGAGGGAGACAGATCATAACTGGTCAGATCAATATAGAGTTAATATTGATCTGACCAGTCAGTGGGGATGTTCAGGAGAGCATCCCCACTGCCTGTCAGTGTGCCTGGCAGTCACTGATTGCCTCTGTGAAGAGGCATTCGTGTGACAGCCAGAGAGCACAGGAAGCAGGTACTTCCTGCCTCCTGTGCTCTTGCCCTTAGAAGGGCAGCGCCATCTTGGTCACTTAGTGACCAAGATCGTGCATTTTTTTTTTGTGTTCCTGATTGCCTCGACTTGCGAGGCAATCAGGAACACTTTCTGAGCATAGGAAGCGAAAAATTCGCTTCCTATGCTCATTTTTTAAATGCCCGCGTTTTAAAGGCACTGTGCCTTTAAAACCGGCATTTCGATCGCTCTCCGGAGCGATCGAAATGCCGACGGGCATTTTTTTTAGCATTGTACGATGCTTCCACACGGAAGCATCGTTACAATGCGGCTTGAGCACTGAAAGCGGAAAAACTCCGCTTTCAGTGCTCGTTTTGACACAGGACGGACTAGGTCCGTCCTGTGTCACTAACGCCTCGGCACACAGGACGGACCTAGTCCGTCCTGTGTCGCCAAGGGGTTAAAGAAATAGGGCAATAACCAAAAGTAGCATTTTTATTTTATTAACCACAGTGAACTTTTCACCCTAATCTTAACCCTAAACCTACCTCTAAATGTAATGTAACTTTAACCCTAATGTTAATCCTCCCGGAGCAGTCTAGCAATACAGCAAGAACAAAAGAAAGAAGGATATTTCTTCACTTCCTTATCTCTTACCCACAAAAGGGCAGCACCATATTGTTTGCTCTGTGGAGCAATCATGGGTGCCCTAGGTATTACAGCGACATTGTTAGCGATCACTGATCACTAACACCAATCATTCCACCGCAGGACATTCCTGGCAAGTTCTATGTCAGCAACACCGTTGCATGCTGGACGTGCCTGACATGTCACATGTCTTTTGTCATGAAGGCTATACATCAGTGTGAAAGAATTTCAGTTCTTTCTCTACCTATAAATGGAATTTGTGAAAATCACCAGAAACTTTAAAGAATATGATCCAAATAGATTTTGATGTAAGTTTTTTTTTTTTAAACAAGCATTTGCCTCACAACCCTGAGGGCCCTGTAGGCTGAATGTCGTTAGTACGTGCTTAGTGTAATTAATGGGTAATCCAGTTCAGTTTGTATACTTAGATATTTACCACTTTATATCAATATGTCAGGCAAATCTGTCAATCATTTGCTTATGAGTCACTGAACAGTAAAAGTTTAGCATCTTAACTGGAATCAGCTACTAAAAGTTTATAATTCTCCACAGAAAGGGATTTATAAATGCAAAAACTACAAACTAAGTTTTTAACAATTTTACAAATAAATATAGTACAAAACCCAGTGGTCATGCCTCTCTCTACTTTTGCTGAGAACCATGATTCAGATTGGTTTATTTGGGGTCCTGTGTACTGATAATTTAAACATCAATCATCTCTTCCAGAAATACTCTATTCTCACCCAAACTCTTCTTTTGTGAGTGCATTCATGGATTATGATGGTCTTCATAAATTAATCTTCATCTATGCACTGTGCACACATGCGATTCAGTGTATTTTTACTTTTACTTGTGAAGCATAGTACGAAAATGAAGCAATAATTAAAAACACTTTTTTGGTTTCCATAGTGATTATTCCAAAATGTGCCCTTTGTTTCAGTTTTTGCTTTGCGCATAGATTGCACAGCAACATATCAGTGATAGAAATTAATTAGGGGTAGCAACTGTGTTGGGCTTAATATAGCTCTGGAAAGTTCCTATCAAGAACCAACACTGATTCCGTATTCTCATTTAAAGTTCAGCATTTTTTTCCTGAATGTCCGACCACTACTTTAAAAAAAAACAACCTAATTTCTCTAAAATGGAACTGATAATCTCCCTTTTAAGCTGCACACCCTGTAATCGAACTCACCCTTAATGCTGAAAAAAGCTAAAATTCTAATGTCTGACCAACCTGTTGTCCTTACAGCACCCAAACAATCCAGGATTTAGGAATTACCCAGTTGTTTTTAAATAAAGATATGTATAAAATTCATGGTATGGTGTTGGTTTGGAAAGTACAGAGAGGTGTTGAAAGTTGAACTTAATAGGTTTTAATCTTTTTTTTTTTTAATCTTCATTTTATTTAAACACAACTGGATTATCCTAAAATCCTGGACTGTTGAGGAGCGTGTTTTTCTTGAGGTCATCTTTAAATCGAGTTTTTTTTTAAATCTATGATTCTCCTCTATCCTTTTCCCACTCACACCTTTATCTCTGGAACTAATTTCCGCAGCATGTACAGCTATCACGATCAATCTTCAAAACGTGCCTCAAATATTACCACTTCCAAATGGTGTATATCTCATACAAATAGAACATGCATTAGGTAATCTTAGATCAGATCTATTTAGCTGACATGTCACTTTCTCCCACAGATACACTTTCTTGCCCTCTCCAACATCTTGTGTCCCTCACTCCCTTTAGAATGTAAATTTGAGAGTTGGGCAAGTATCGGACTGTCTCTGTTCATAACTTAGTCTATAACTTCCCTTCATGTTATGAACCATTTGCTGCATAAATTCTTGCATGTAACATAACGTAAAATACATCAATTGGCACATTTCTATTTATCATATAAACAATGTATCTGCAAATACAAACTTTTTTGGACATTCTAAGCAAAAGTTTTGTCTTAAATTCAATACTGATATTTCCTATTCCATCAAACTTCAAAGAGACTGACATAGTAATCTCTATTTCCTTTGTAGTTTTTCATTGTAATCTGTACTGAACAATGTCCAAACTGAGGTTGCATGAGGTTGACTGGAAAATGTTCCAACTATCATTATTTGTGAATGATTGTAGTAATTTTCAGCGGTTAAACATTGAAAAGTAGCCATCATAATATTAGCTCAAGCATGGAAAGTGTATGCCGCTTATGGCAGGGGTATGTAAATAAAAAATACATATCATTAACAGTAAGCATGTATCTATTATCTATCTCTCGCCATGTATAATCATAGATAAGTGCTTACCTAGATTCCTTTGTCTATTTTTGGAGAAGCCATCTGTAATTTGAGCTTTCTGAAGGGCTTTAAAACTGTTTCTAATTGCTTACTTTCAAACACTTGGTTATTTGGTTTTAAAAGGTTTATGTGGATTTTTTGTATCTGTTAATCCCGTTTTTGTTAAGCCCCAGGGAGGTGCAGCAGTAGCCCCTGATAGGTGTGTTTCCTGATGGCTTTGAATCCCAGTTTATACTGCTACCCAACTCCCTCTCTCTCTCAACAAAGGTATTCACTTTTTCTTTAAACTTTTTTATTGTTCAGTTCCTTTACATTTTTATTATGTGGAGTAAAGATTTACCAATGTAACATTAAATGACTTTATTTGTTTATTTTGGAGGCACTTACACTTAGCATGGGGAAGTCATTTTTGTTAACTATTTGTGTACAAGTGAGCAGCTGTAGGTGGACTGTCTCCCAGGCAAGTCTTTAGGATAAAGTTTGCTATTGCTGACAGACCCAAAGACCCACTACAAAGTCAGATAATCTGTGAAGCAGATAGTTTTATATTCTCTGAACTAAAAGCACAAACAAAAGGCCCTGAAAATCTTATATATCAGTGTTACTAATCAATCAAAGATATAAATCACCTTTTTTTTAACACCACACAACACACTTCTGAATGGACCATACCTTCCAACTTGGTTGCTGGACACAGTGGAGATGGAGCCAAAAGCAGGTAGGAGTTTAATTGCTATATAAAAATTGGTCTATAGCTGGGTATGTTCATGGAAATGTAATAGAAGTTCAAGCAAGGTAACCTAGAAATAATAATAATTAATAGCGTTAAAAATAATAATGCTACTCATAAGAACATTGTGGGCACAGGTGGTGGCTCATGATACTAACTATTAGTAATTTATATGTCTGCAAATATTACAACTCACCTGTGGTTCTTGTGGTAAGGGGCTAGTGCAAGACTTTTTTCTGGACTAGGCAAATATATATTTTGTCGCCCCTTGTTGCCCCCAGGAATTTACACATGCATTAACACTTTCAGTACATATGCAGGCAGATGCAGCCACACGTACACACAGTGTAACACATACAATGTCACACACTCAATGTCTGTCTCACTCTCCCTCCATGTCTGTCTTGTTCTCCCTCTACACCATCCCTGTCAGTCCCTCTCTCCCCATACCAACCATGTCTGTCTGGCTCTCCCCCAATGCCATCCCTGTCTGTCTCGCACTCCCCATGCCATCAATGTCTGTCTCGCTCTCCCACATGCCATGTTTCCCCCTTTCTTCTTTCTCCTCTCCCCACACCACTATCTTCCTATCTTTTGTTTCTCTCCCCCCAAGTCTGTCTTTCTCACTGTCCCTTTTTCTGTTGTCTCTCTCACTGCCCCCCCCCCCCCTCCATGCCTGGTGTCTCACTCACTCTCTTTCTCCCTCCCCCCACCTCATGCCTAATGTCTCTGTCTCTTTTTCCCTCCCCCTCCACATGCCTGGTGTCTCTATAGCTCCCCCCCCCCCCACCCCTGGTGTCTCCCCCCCCCCCCCCTTATGTCTTACCTCAGGCAGCATGAGATCCCTGCTTGTGGTGCCACAATGCCTAATCACATCAAAATGGGCACTGTGAAAGTTCAGTGCAGCAATCCTCAGGAAAACAGGAAATGAGCTGAAGCAACCACAAAACTTTTTTTTTCCCACAGATCTAATATTTAGTTGGTTTAGCTCAAGTCTAGTGAAAAGCAAGAAATCCTGCAGCAGTATATTAGGTTCTTTAGCCACTGGTTTCGTGCCATATCATATCATCTCTGCTACAGCCATGCTGTGGTGAGGTTAGAAAGGGAAATGGGCTAGTCTTGTGATTGTTATGTTGATCTTTCCGTTTAGTTAAATGTGAGTATTGTGTTCATTCAAATTTTGCAAATAAAATATGTTTTTTTTAATGTTCACATATAGATAAAATTATCTACAAGCAGCTTGGACATGTTCATTCTTGAATGACTGTGACATTTGAGTGTTTTAGTATATTTCTTAGAATTCTTTCTCTACTGTTTTATTTAATAATCATTGCAGAAAATAAATTGAAAAAAATTGTGAAAAGCCAGTTTCACTAACTTGCAGAGGAAATTGTCACCGCCCATTCCTCTGATGTGTATGTTAACATATGAAGTGTTCTACATGTTAAATGATGACTCTCCACTGCTCTGTCTCCTTCTGTCATTCACCAAGCTTCTACTCACAGTGGAAATCCCCATGTGGTTCTTTGGATAGACTTGATTAACGTTAAATCTGTCTTGCCTCACTAGTAGTAACCTTTCATTGAATTTCAAATGTCTTACATACCTTTTTCTTTCAAATAATGCTCGTAGAGATGAACAAAGCTTGTAATAATAAAGGTATCACCCATGATTTCATTAACATGAAAATGTATTGCACCTATATAACTTTCTTGAATTAAAGGTGAGTGAAGTATAGTTAGAACATAAGTGCAGAGCAGAACAAGCACAACAAAATTAAGATGTCAATAGCTCGAGTTAAATACTAAACATCATTGAAGTCTCCTTCTTTACCAACTTTCTTGGAAAAGATTTGGTAGGACTTTGTGGGCTCCATTCAATGACCTGAGCTATTTTTAATCAGGTCATTGAATACTGTAAACCAAGATAAAAGTTCGGAGTTAAGAACTAATGATGTATATACATGAAATGTATTTATAAAAAAAATAAAAACTGGTGACACCAGTGGTGACAGGTTGGAACATACATGTCTAGGTTAAAATTATTCTTTGGCAAATGGCAGTATATCAGAATCTCCCATAAACTGGCTCCCACCTTAATACAAGTTCTGCATGATAAATGTATTTTAATAATTAAATACCAGTGTAATAGATTGGCGAATGAACTGTAAACTGACCAAACTCACTTTGTGACCTCTGTACTTGAGGTGCTTTGTTATCAGCTATTATCTCCTTTCACTGACATCTATTGTTTGCAACATAAGGTGATGTGAAATTCAATAGATATACATGTTGCTAAAGGCAGGGTTGCTGAAGATTGGCATTTTGACACACAAAGCATTGCATTACGAGAATAAAAACAGTTGTTCCTCTATGATATATATACACACACACACATATATATTTCTGACACATCACAGTAAAATGTCTGCACTCTTGATTATCCACACACACACTATACATTTGGATAATCAGAACAACAGTCGCTATTTCCAGTAATGTGCAGTTGGCAATCAGACGTAGAGGGTACCCAAAATAACATTACCACTCCCCTATCCACTGCAACCATTGTACTAAAATATACCAAACCCAAACTCCCACTGGGTTGGGAGGGCATGAATAGTAGTAGTTTCTTCCACACAATAAAAGACACAGATCATCCTCTCAAAACCTAAAAGGGTAGTTTCCTGTTTCTAAATCCCAAAGAGGGATACCCATAGACTCCAGTTGTATGTATACATTGACATTCTAAATCCACTAATGCTTGAAGGCTTTATAGAGGCCTCAGGGTTGATCAAGCCCAATTTACATACTGTTACCCAACAGGCCATGAGGGGTAAGGTTCAGGAGAGTTCACTACTTTAGCTTTGAGGGATTTCTGATGTACTTGAAAATTATAGAATATCTTAATGTACCATCCTGGTTAAACACTTTGTTATTATTATTTACAGAATGCGAAGTACTGTGCTAAGTTATTTAAATTAGCATTATTTAAATGCTATGCATGTCATTTTTTGTTAAAAGTAATTCTAACATAACAATTACATCTAGGTCAGCTCACACGTCTTTCTAGTTATTGAAATGGTAATAGGTGTGCAGATCCACTATAATGTCACAGTAAAAGAAGACCTCCTTCCTTTGATCAGTACTCAAACCAGTAAAGATAAAGCTGACTTTCTGATATATTGTCTGTATTCTGGTATTCTGTAAAAGAAGGCAGGAAGCAAACCCTGGAATCCTGTTTTACAATCCTGCCCTTCGGCAAGTTTTCACCTATACACTGCAAATCTTGTGACTGAAGCAAGGATGGAAATCCATGGTGTTTGATGTACACAGAAAGCTCAGGACTCCTCCAAGCCTTAATCAGCAGAAAAGCTTAGTTTAATTACATAGTACCATAACTAGCTGAACATATGTCTTATTTTTTAAAAAAAAAAGCTTCCGCGTGTACTACTAGTCGAAAGCAACACATGGGTGAAACTGCTGCTGAACATGGAGCATGTATGGAACTGTGCAATATTTTTATTTGAATGAATCTGGCACTACACCTGCTGTGGTTTACAACTTCCAGGATGGACCTCACCCGAACCTGTAGTGGTCAGACAAGTAAAAGCACAGTACCGCAATGGATCGTAAACTCTGCATACTTTCAAACAAGTGTCCTTAAAGTGAAGGTCTGTGAAGCATAGTATGCCTGAAGTAACAATGTGATAAAGCAGATGGTATGCTCCCAGGTTAAATGCCAGCACACAGATGGTAGAGGTAATGAAAAGACAACCCGCCCCCCAATAATATAGTGCAATAAATTCAGATATAATATATATGGATTATAATGTAATCTCATAAAAGTGGCAATAGTTCTGCGCCTAAGGAATATCTTTAGGCACTCCTCCTAGTAGATCTGATGCCAGGAAGTACTCTCTTCAAATTCATATGTTTCCACATTACCTCCACTTTAAAAGGCACAGTATTCAGGGAATTATATGGCACCTATGATTAAGCTCTAGTACAGCATGAAATATGTACGGTGACTATGCTTTACCTTAATGTCCCTCACATACCTATTCTTGAGAGATCAATATTTTGGTATATGATATACATATTTATTGCATCTTACATTAAAAATAGGAGAGAAGATCTCAGCTGCAACAGAGAAGTAAGCATACCCAAACAGGAAGAACAAGTCTATGTCAATGGTTCCCAACCCAGTCCTCAAGGCCCCCCCAACAGTCCAGGAATGTCGGATTACTCAATTGAATCTAAAATAAAAACTCAAGTTCTGATTTTTTTTTTTTTTTTTTATTATTCTGGGTAATCCCTAAACCCTGGACTGTTGGGGAAGACTGGTTTGGGAACCACCGATCTATAAATAGGAGCATGCAACGCATTTCACCCTGTACAAATGGGTTTCTTCAAGTCAGTATGATATTATACATACATAGTTTAAATGCAATGTCACTTGTGCCCATAGTAAAGCTTTAAATTTAATGGGTTATGATGTCAAAAAATTGGATTGTTCCCTCAAATCTCAGACTGTTGGTTATCTGCTATCATCAGAGATAGACACACACAGGAAGGCAAGACAGATAAGGCAATTGGATAGAAAGACTGGTGTGTTACTGGAACCTTTAGAAGTAAAAAGTGGTGCAGCCCACTGAGTCAGGTTAGAGAAGGATCTAAGCCAAGATATTTTAGGAGAAGGAGAATATATTAATGTGAATGACGCTGATGTCATGTGATTATTTTGTGAAGAGAAAGTGTGGCTGACATAAAGGTGTGTAATTACAAATAGCAGGATGTGTGTTGTGCTCTGATAATGCTATGCTTTAAACTGCTAAACGTATCTATAAAAATGTAACTTAACAACTTAAGACATTAAGTTAATTTATAAATACTTTTTTCAAGACAATAATATCAATCATGTAAAAGATCTTCATGTGAGCTAACACAAATAAAACTGTCCAACATTGTAAAAAAAATTGTTTTTAAACTATCATGAATATACACAAAAAGGAACACTATTTAGATATGATTAAATATTTTTGGTATCACTAGCAACGACAATAATTTAGGTAAAACTGCAACAATCCGTTGTGAATGACAGAAAAGTAGAATAAATTGTTCACCATAATTAACTGTTTAGAATACTTGCAATTTAGACTATGAATTTTAAAGGGACCCATATTAATTATGGTTTCTCAAGGAGATCCAGTCTACAGTTGCAAATTGCACTTTGAGCATGTATCCAATTACCCTAATATTATTTATTTTATTTCATTGGTAGATATATTTTCTGTGATCGCTTCTGTTTGTTTTTCTTTACATCAACCTGTTACATTTTCGAAGGTTATAAGAAAATAAAAAAAAAAGCTAGTTTGTTTCTGATATTGCTCTTTATCACATTGTTTTATAGTGTATGCAAACTATGAATCTCTCTAAGCTGACTCATTTTGAAAGTTTCCAGCGAACTGTACATAATAATCATTGGTGATAATCATCTCTGGAAATAGTCGTTATAGTTGGAGACTACGGAAAAAAGTATACACATCAAAAGATAACTGATATTTCACCACAATGAAGGAAGAAAACTTCAAGTAAACATGGAATTTAATATACACATTTGCTTGCAAAGAGAATACTTATAAGTAAAACAATTCTGGAAAGCAAATGGAAAGTGGCTCAGAATTAATATAGCATGTGGGTAATACACCATATTTCTTTACATTGGAAAATGAAGAAAGTCATCATCTGTTGCCCTGTACAATATTTTCCTGTTCTATCTTCAGCCTGCACGGCACTACATAATTACAAAAATCAACAGCAGCTCGCTCTGTGTTTAGTCAGTTGAGCAGAGATGTGTAAAAAGCAAGAAATCTATATTCTGGGACTGCAAATGCATACTGAATAGACTTACTCTTGATAATGTTCAACTGATGGGGAAATAATGGCATAACTCTATATTTGTATAAGAAGCAGCACAATAACATAGATATTTAGTAATATAGTTCATATCAGGGCTGGTTTATTTAGTGGGCCCATAGCCGGGTCTGATCTCCCCTCACCAACTGGAGAACTAAATAGACAAAAGATTTGGGGAACTAAGAAAACAAAAAAGAATTTAGATAGGCCAAGGGCCCACCAGTGTCTTAAAGAGTCCTTGGTAAATACAAATGATTTCATTTATGGATCTCATAGACCAAAGATCACTCTAGTCCATGAAGCCATTTCCCATGATCATGGGCCAAGTCCAGGGGCTTTTTATTGTTGTTGCCCCCCACTTAAAATACCTTCATTATCATTACTGGGTTAAATTGAAAAACACGGCTAAGAATTTAAATAAAATTATAATTTAGTCTGTTTAGATGATGGTTATTGTATCTAAACTATGTCAAACCTATCAGCTAGTTCTTTCATTATAACTATTGTAAGCTATTGTAATAGCTTTTAGCATTATGGCTATTTTTTTTTAGGCCATCAAATGAAACACCACAGGCAGCTTGACAGCTTTTATTTCGATTCTTAACGGGACACTACCACTTACATATAATGTAACTAGATTACCTATGCATTTAAAACAAACACACATATAAGAAATTTGTACCAGTTTTTTTTCTTCTATGTTTGAATTAATTGCATATAAAAGTATATATAAAATTAGGTGTTTATCTCAAGCATCCATTTAGAGAATTTTACCCATGATGCAACATTTGCCAAGCTCTTCCAGCAAGTCTCACTTTACAACTGTGGTCAAACCCTGCATGATGATACACCCCTGCTCTTTTACTGGCTCCTCTTTATTATAGTGGGCAGGACTAGGTGACTATGTACAACTTTTTTTTGACAATGGGTGGGAGTGTCCCTTTAACAAATTCTATAGCAATATCAAGGGTCTATATTTTCTTACCTGGTAAACAATCATGAGTGCATACAGTGAAAACCACCTACAATGGTAAAGGTGATAGGTTTAAATTAACCTCAGGATGACCTCTCCTGACCTGCCACTTTTAAAAGGACTAGTCACAATACTATCTTCCTAGCCGTGTTAAGTAGTTCCAATGGTTTCCAAGATTTATGGCTGTTGTTTCTATTGTTCAAATTTCTGCAGTTTAGCCATTAACCCATAAAATACAACATGCCATAGGTATTGGAATCCAATACTCTGAATGTTGCAAGTAAAACTATGACTTCACTATCAATATTATCACAATGATTATTAAGTAGAAATTAGGCTTCCAAATATATATAGGGGAAGCTGCAAATGCATAAGAATATCTCAAGCTATAGTGTAGTCTTATTTGCACTATACTGGATTGTTGTTTTATTTGTTATTGGAAATATTAAAAAAACAAACATTTGTACATCTGAAACATTCCTGTGGATAATCATTACACATTTCAACATTGACTCATCTGCTATCAAACCACACACAAACACAACTCAGCTGTATTGACCTTATTGTCCTGATGTAGCTCCAGTAATCATTACCTTGATCCTATACTGCCTAATGAAATTAACAATTACGTTTCTAGTGCAAGTATTGTATTAATCCCTCAGAATAAATGGAATTGTTAGGGAGACAGAGCTTTCTCTACATTTGTGTCATTGTCTGAAGTTATGGATTATAAAATATCAGTTTTTTTTGTACGTTGCATATTTTCTTTAAGATACTTTTTATTTGAATTTTAAGAATAAAAGTGAATATATGAAAGACAATCCATACATCATTTGAGAGTTTACATATGAAATACAATATTGACATCTTGAATTTCTTTATCAAGTTATAATACAGATAATTATCTAATATAAACGCTCATGTCTTTCTAAGTGCCAACTAAACAATTGCCTACTTACAACATTTCAGCTTTGCAAATGTATACATTGAATAACACACTTCTCAACAATATGAAAAATGAAGGAAGAAACAAAAGATAGTATCACCAAACAATTCTTGTATCAGTAAATGAGGAGTACAACTTTGTTTCAAATCCAACCATTTAGTATAATAAAATATTTATCCTGGTTAGTTTATTGAGTAACCAGATGAAAGGCTCCCAGGTACCGTAAATGTATTGCCATCATTTTCTTTGTTGGCCAAGGCATTAATCCATTCTAGCATCAAAAACTGATGAAATTTAGCTTTCCACAATTCTTCTTGAGAGAGAGAGAGATGTAGGTTCCATCGATTCATGAGTATACATTTTAATTATAAATTCAATCTATGCAATCTATGAAGTCATTTGTTGATCATATCATGAAAATACGAGCAAAGTATGTCATTAGTCAAAATTAACTCGAATCTCATGAAATTGAAATTTTTGGATATATAGCTGTTTAAGAAATGGTTCCAGGAATAGAAGAAACAGAAGAAACAAATGCATGTGGGGATGAATAGATTCAATGTACCGATATTAGACAAAACCTTAAAAAGAAAAGACCATGAAACTCTGTCAAAGGCCTTAGAGGTGTTTAGACTGATCATATTTTTTGTACTGTACAGCACAATGGATTGTGAACTATACAGGGAATATTGGTACTATATAGGGAAACAAATAATCACACATATACCTTTAATCATCAACACCTTAATGGGTTGGATTTGCAGAATGTGGGGGAAAAATGGTTAATTTCTGAAACAACACCACCAATTTTTAGCTATTTGAAGACAGAAAATCTATGTGGTTTTATATTTTATATATATAGCCAAATAGATTTGTATAGAAATATATACATATATATCTGGAAATAGATACGAAAAGGAATTTTACCAGGACAAATAGATTTAGATATTCTCCTGTTTTCAAATACATGTTTGAAAGCCATTTATAATGATTATTGATTATAATAATAACAGCAACAACCATATTATCCTGGGGATGTTAGATATGCTTAACATCCAAAGAATGTTATTGATATTACCCACCTCAGAGAAATTAAATCCAGAGTTAATGCTGCCAGGAACCAAACCTATATACTGTGAGGTTTGAACAGATCCACAAGTTTATGCATCTCAATAAGATAGAGCCTCAGTCAGTCTATCTCCATGTGCACCTATTTAAAACATGGACTGTTGTGCCCTGGTGTGTAAAGACTCCCCCCTTATCTGCATTGTTGCAAATATGTTGTGTTAAGGGAATTACCTGCATTCGTATCTTAAAAATGTAAATATTTTCTTTTAATTTGCTAGAAGGCTTCTTCGGCCTCATTAAAAGGATAATTTGATGGTGCACTAATTGCAGAGACACACAGAGTTTCCTTCTGTGTGATTAAAAGATCCCATGGATTGTTCAGTCCTCTAACTACGCCCCCTAGATAGTAACATGGAACTAAAAAATGAATACAACAAGTAGATGCCCTAGTAAATATTGCTTATCCTCCGTATGGAAACCTGTTGTCTATGTAATTTCATATGCAGATTTAAAAAAGAAACACATAAAAACACATTCTTTACTCCATTAGCTCATTATCTGTTTCACCTGTGGAACATCTATGCTTCAAAGTACCTCTACACATATTGCACTTTGTAAAGTATATACGCTACATAAACTGTAAATGTCAAACTAGCAAATCTCTAATTTTAGGCTGTGATCTCATTTCTTTTCCGAGTAAAAACACACTTGTATGCAGTGCAGTGGAATTCCTCACTCAACGATTCCTATACTGATGTGGGGATTATGATTGGATTGGTAGCACTTTAATATTCGTTTGATTTTTAAAAAAAAAATGAAGGCGTTATTAACATACGCTGTTAAGATCTTGAAAAAATGTTGAATAAAATGTGTTAAATAACTCTAAAATATACACTATATGTCCAAAGATACAAATTGATGATAATTTAACAAGATATGGTATGAATTCCTTTCCTACAGACACATTTAAATAAGGCTTATATGAAGATCTGAGTGGGTGCGGTCTGTTAAAAAAAACCCTCACATCTATCAAACTCTTCCAAATATCCTACCCATCATGTCTTTTTCTTAGTTTCCCATTTTACTTATTGTGTTCATATTATAGAATAGTTTATGTTCATGTTATTATTTAATATAGTTTATCGTGTGTGTGTGTATATATATATATATATATGTGTGTGTGTGTATATAGAGAGAGAGAGGTGTCAAAATTAAAAAAAAAATAATAATAATAACTTGGCGAGTATCTCTAGTCTCATATGCACATTAATATTGCATTGTTAACTTCATTACAGACTTCACTAACTGTAGGAACACTGTTGCAGTGATTTGCTTCCCTTAACTCACAAAAGTGATGCCTGATATTGAGGGGTTAGGCATTGCTTGCAGTTTGGGTTGGGGTGACTCCGTAAAAGTCATGTCATTTCACAACAATCTCATCAATCCATCTCTTCGTGGACCTCACTTGGTGCACGGGGCATTGTCAGAAAAGGTCTTTCAGAAAACCACACATTTGTGTTCATATTCAGGCTCTTTACCGGTTTCTTTTAGAACATGAACTGTGATGCAGTAAGAAAAAGGCCGCCATTTAGACACTAAGTATCTTGTGGACTAGACTGGTACTTTTGTTAGCAGGGCAGGCAACCTCATCATTTTATAGGCTTCCCAGGACTACCAGACTTTATTATGGATAAGTAAATGGGCATTCATAAACGCAGATGAATGAAGAGGACATAAACCTTAATCAGTGACGAAAAGGATGTATGTAATTTGTGCATGTTTACTAGTACAGAAAAACCATAGCCAAGATATTTTAGGAAAGCAGAAATAAATGAATTTATCCATGGCAAGAATCTGTGGAAATGAATTTCAAAAGAGCACAGGAAAAAGTGCTGGCTCACTCACAAGTTACACCAATTTAAAAAAGTTAATAAAGATTCTCAAAAAAAAAAAAAAAAAATAGTTGTTGCATGCAAACGTGACTTACCATACTGAATTTCGTGTGTAGTTGCTATACATCAAACTATCAAGTACTATGACCGTCTTTCTCATAAGTTTCAAATCTTTAATTTCAGTGCACAAAATTGTATTGCAATGCCCATGATTAACCACTGTGGCAAAAGTATTAACATACATAGCGGGGGCGACAAGTATCTTTATGGGAGATCTCTGCTTTGCTTAAGAGATTCTGGGTGCCTCCAACAAGTAGGATAGTGTCGTGGTAGGATCAATCCCCAGCATAAACCTGCCCAAAGTAAGTTTTCAACATACCTATAAAAAAGTAGTACAATGGAGCCATTGCTTGCAGCACCTTACGCGTTTCGTCCGTAAGGACTTAAGACCTACGAATAAGTCCTTACAGACGAAACGCGTAAGGTGCTGCAAGCAATGGCTCCATTGTACTACTTTTTTATTTATTTTTTGCAACAATAAAATCAACTTTTTATTGGATCAAATGGATTATCTGCAGTCTGTGAAGTGGGACATTCTTTTCTATTTTTCTGTTTACCGTTTAAACGGTCCGGTTGAGGGACCCGCTACCCAGCACTCAAGGAGTTAAGAAGATCAGAGGACTGTGTATGTATCAGGTTTCTTTTTCACTCTTTTTATTTGTTACAATTTCAACATACCTATTACAAGAAAGGAGGGAAATAAAATCAATGCATATTTTTTTTGTTGGTCACCTTTGATCTATATTAACCCCTTTGTGGCATTTCTTTTTGACCGTCTTACACTTTGTGATGTGGCCTGTTTTAACACTTCTGTTGGTGTTTATCTGTAATTTTTCCGCTCTCATTTACTACCCCCAAATTCTATATTGGGTTTTTAATAAAACATTATTTTGATCATATCATGTAATTTACTATTAAAAAATATGTGTGTGATGGAATTGTTTTGGCCCATACTGCATTTAGATTTAGCTGTCAGAACGCTGTGATTGGCTGTCAACGTGATCAGAATTGACTGAGAAATCATGGCTTGAGAGCCAGTTCGGCTTCAGTCTGATAGTGGGACACCTGCAGGCATGCCGCTATCAGGACTACAGTACCTGCCATCTTATGCAGTTAAGCAAGTTTATCCCAAGATGTGCCTGGCATGTCCGATGTTGCGAAGGAGTTAATTGCTTTAATGTTACGTTTATGCTCCTTTAACAAATTCACATACCCTAAATCGACAAACCCTGGGTGCCAGGAAATTAAAATTGTGTTTGTGCAACTGTCTGGCTGATAAAAATTTTTGCTGGCTCCTAAAATTTTATTCAGTTTCATTCAGTCAAGCCCTGCCCTAAGTTACCATAAGCACATTCATCCACGCACACATGGAATATCCGTAAATGGTAACTGCACGCAGACATGACATTACACAGCTATGACAATGTATGATGAACGCATACATATAAATGCATTACAAAGCTGACCTGTACTGAACTAGGTTATGAAAATCAAAAGCAGCACATTCAACATTTAAAATGATATATAGCTACACTATTAAGAAAGTATTTGAAGAATGAATCTGTAAGCACTCACAAATGTGGCCTTTCCGTGTTTAATATTTCCTTTGCTATTTGTTACATGTATTTTAGGTAGCACACAGCATTTTTCTAGCTGTACAAAAAAAATGCACAGAATACATACATGCACATTTGCAGGGTTCCGCTATATTTTTATGCTAGAAAATAAATTGTTTTGATATGGTGTATTATGATTTTAAAGGAAATGTTGATACAATCATAAAAAGATGTATGTATATACACATTACACACACATTATATACATATAGCACACGGTTTTAAACAGTAGTGTAAATAATCAGACACATTTCTGTACCCATTCTAGTATGCAAATTACAGTAGCTCTGTTTTTTAAGACACTTTATAAAAGAGCCAAGTAAAAACTGTATTATAAAATTAAATTATATCCAATTAAAACCATTTGCTCAAATATGCTTTTTCCTATTAATGTATACAAATAAATGTCATAAATACTGCCCTTGGCATCTGATGTTTGCATTGTTACTATATTAACCAAACCCTAATTTATCACATCACAAACTAGCTATCGATATTTAAATCCTAGCAAGGCTGCACACTTAGTAGCCTGAACTTACAGCTCAAATATTCTAAATTTATTGATCCCCTTTTGTTTTCGTTGGCTAGAATTTAGAGCAAAATGTGCTAAACACATCACATGACTCCAGCAGAGGATCTAGCAGTGCACAGAGTACTGGCTGACCTTTATTTTTTTGTAACTCTACTTTAAGACTTGGAGACAAATGTTAAGAACAGGAAACTATGGTTTGTTAATAAGCCAGGTAAATAATTTCCTAGACTTCTGGTGGGAAACTTGGCAGTAACGACATGTTGACCTCAGTGGAAGGTAACTTTCCAGAAGAGACATATCCTGAAAGCAGGCTATTTGTTTCAAGTGAAGCACATCAATATTTTGACACAAACTGTTTCACTGCATTCTGATAACTCATTTGCAAATGCCTGCTATCATTTTAACTACCTGCTCATGCAGATACAAAGGGTTGAAGCAGACAAAGGACAGCATCCTTTTGATTACTGAGCAACTTAAGAGAATAAGTAACTATATTGAATAAATAATGTTTATCTACAATAAGCACTACTTTTTTTTTTAGAATTTTATCTATGCTTATGAAGACATGATAGAAGAAATTCAGGAATACCTTACACTTTGTTTCCAGGATGTTTGGTTCACTATAGCGACCAGGTTCCTGTCGACTGGCAGTACTTATTCTGCATTGGTCAATCATCCTGTCAATCTTTATGCAACATCATCATCTGCAGTGACATGGATGGTACTCCGCGTGGTTGCAGAGAACTGCAGCTCCTGTTATAAACATATAGTCATACTGAATCCATGCGTGCCCTGCAGTATATAACTAATAAACCCCCCCTTTTTTTCTAGAACTATCAGCATCCTAAACAATGAAGAACAGTAAAAATCCTTGGTTAAGATGGTGACCCTCAAATGCACTATAGATTTGAGCTGCATTACTCTCCATGTACCACTGCAAAAATGTATTAAGTGTATTGAAACAGAAAATGTAGGCCATGAAATATGCATATTTGTATTAAAAGGCCTGGCCTACTGACCATTTTCTCTGACTGGTGAAAATCAATGAATGTCAGCACAAACTACAACTATAAATGCAAGATTTACAGAAGGTGTGATGCGTAGTTGTGAATAAAAAAAAAAAAAATTTTATAAAGCACCATAAACATCTGTGCCTTTTTGAGATTAAAAGTAATGATGCACAGTGTACACACTAATGTCAAAAAGTGTAAAAAAGGCTTTAAAAGACCCCATGTTCCTACTGGTGATACAAATGAGACCTCTTCCCATGTTATTCTATCAACAGTCAACAGTGTATTACTTAGATTGACGAACAGTCTCCAGAGAATAACACATATTCATATTTTTACCAAATGGAGTTGAATAATAACTTTCTTAATGCAGTACTTTAAACTGGGATAGTGTTCTGTTGTAGTATACACATTAATAATGTTGGTGTCACTGAATTCATAAACCACTTACATAGCTTTGAACTTGTCAGTCAGGAACACCATTCAGTGCTTCATAAAACTGATATCTGCTCATATGAAGCCAAAATCTTAAATACCAGACTGTTATGGGGTACACTTCTTCATATCAGGTACTAAAATATGCACTTGATCAGAGAGTTTGCATTATACCACCGTTATCATGTTTTTCACCAGTGGGTATTCAAACAGGCCAACTCTGATATGGTTTTGTAACAGGCAGTGAAGTCACCTGACCTTAGCGCCACAGTTGAACTATAAAAATGAATTACAATTATTTGACCATTAACCTAATTTTAGGTGGTATACAATTCAGATTATAATTTATGGCTATAGTTCCACATATGCATTATATAAAAATACATGGGTACATCAGGCGGGCTGGGGGCATAGCAAAACTCAAGTGTATAGTATGTAGTCCACATGTCTAGTTCAGGGAATGATAAAATGTCTGTACAACTGCACCAGTGTTTGTGGTAAGGTCTGCGAAGGCCCACAGAACATTAATAAATGGTCTGTCACAAAGTCCAACATATGTCCACCATGAACTGTGTTGGTGCCTACCACTGCTCTAGTTGGAGAGTCCTGCTGTAAAGAGTGATATCGTCTGTGGTCTAGGAGCATTTAACATAATTTCTGCTCTGGTAGTCTGACAATTATGCAGCGAACCAATGGACAACAGTCAGTTCATTTGTTTATTATATTATATTTACTATGGGTGTACCTCTTATCTGACTCAGATTGACCAGAACCCAACCTTGTGATTTACTGGTTATAAGTAAACTGTGGGACAAATTTTTTTCTAAAAGTGGTCCAGTCACCATGAAAACCAAATCAAATTTTCCTGTTAATTAGATCACTTTTAGAACTTTGCCCCAAAAATGACCCTTTATACATAATTTCCATTAAGTAAACCATGTTTATCCGCCTACATACCATACTAAAAAAATATATTTTTACAACAATTGTAGCCACTTGCCACATATGAATAAATGCAGGGACAAAAGCATTCATCTGGCCAACATACAGACACACATATACATGCATTCAGACACTAACATTCTAAAACATGCCACTGTTTCATATCTGCATTCCATTGATGCTTAGACATAAACACAAAAGAAAGACCAAATGCCAAGTTTAATTTCAAACGTTAATATATTTTCTATTTTATAGTGAACATATGCATCAGTCACCCCTATTTGCAGAAACTGACATTGTAAAAAAAGGGGAAACATGTGTAAGATGCCTCTTAAAATAAATATTTCTCTTTTATAAAATAATAAAACTTCAAATAAATATACTTTACACTAAACAATATGTTGAAAAATTAGAAAATAAAGGCTGACTCTTACTGTAACTGTACAATACAAAGAAGTCTGGTATTATTACAAGTCATTAAGTGCCGGAGGGTGTGAAAGCTCCATGGGTTGCACTCCCCCTGGCACTCAAAGATTTAAGGTACCATAAGGCAAAGTACAATCTAACTATACTGATTGATTCACATTCTTTCGAATGTACATTAGTAAATTTTGTGAGTGTGCCATAAGCACGGCACCAATTTTTTCACAGTTGTAAATATGTACAAAAATATAGCACATTATCTCTGGCAGAAAAAAAAAAATAATAATTTGCTAATTTACAGATGTTGCAGGTACTATTCACATACAATACACAGTTACCTAGGAGTGTCTGTGTTGCTTTAGCTTATTCAACATATGGGCCACAGAACACTGGATCCTATCCGAGGATTCACTAGCGGTTCTTTATATTAGAAAAAAAGGAGAAAAAAAGCCTGTTAAGATGGCACATAGGGTTTAAATTTTTTTTAAAAATCACCGCAAAAAAGGAAAACATCCCAAAAGCTCTCTCATAACTGTGCCAACGTGACAACCTTTTATTGATTGCATATGTGTGTTAAAATATTTAAATGTTTTATTACTTTATTAGATTAAGTCTCCTGTGCTATGCTGGTTTTCCTAGGTTTCTTGGCTGAAGTTGAGGAACTTTACAGCATACTGTGTTTGACCTTTTGCAACGACAGCCAGGCCTCTTTGCCCGGTCATAACAGCCCTGGCACAATTTAAGGCAACCCTTGGCTGGAAGGTAACACCATAAACAAGGCAAGAACATGGACATCACACCAATAGCAGACCATCGAGTACAGCAGTGCGACTGACTGCAAGAACAAGGGTTGTCCGCACAATTGTCCTCATCATCATTTGAGCAATGATAAAATAGGCACTTGACACAGCTAACACAAGTTCCATAGTCAACCACTTCCTGGGCCGAGCAAAAGCACTGGTTGTCACAAATCCAACAGGAGGGAAGAGTCCTTGGATAGGTGCATTCTTGGCACTTACATTTCCCACAGTCCTCACATCTGTATGCATGCAAGCCCAGGTCTTCTTTGCCAGAAGGCTTTAACTCCTCTGGTTCTAGCTCTGCTTTGGGCTGTACACGAATAACTCTATCAGCAACCAATCCCATTGATGGATAAGATGGTCCTAAAAGTCTCTGTTCTGATGAATTGCTACTTGTGCTTGTCCTTGTACTGCTCAGAGACCCACTGCTAACGGTACTAATTGACCGAGACAAAGGGTTCTGTGATGAATGCATTTGAGGATGAGGACTCCTATTAAATGGTCTCTGGTCAGTTACCACAAGTATTCTTTCATTTTTGTGTTGGGCAGCATGACGAGGTGCAGGTTTAATCCAAGGCCTTGGAGCCACTGTGGGCCCTTCTGTATACTCATTAGTGTTCCGTATGGCACGTATCTGTTCCAGAGATAAAACATGAGCTTGTTGTGTCACAATTTCCCTTGGATCAATCTCACCGTTAGGTCTCCCACTGTCACGCCGAGGATGGAGTAAAGGTTGGGCTCCGCTGCCATTTTGTACTCTTGTATCCATCAGTACTCTGAAGAGTTTTCACTCCAGTAGGCTGAGAACACATCTGAAATTCTGTTGATACAAAAGAACAAATTTTCATGTTTTTTTTCATAATTATTTTTCAAATTCTATGAACAATTCCAAAACCTAAGTATGAATCTACATTGTATTCGGTTACAGCAACAGGGACTTTGATTTTGTATGGTGACAAGATAATGTACTTTTCACAAAATCCTTTACTAGTTTAAATTAAAGATTTATATTTTTACAAATGTTGGTACCTGGTCAAAAAGGAAAAAAATTACTTCCATCTAATTAAAATGGTATATATGTAAAGTAAAAAAAGACAACTTTTAACTTACATACTCTGTGCGTACCAAGAAATAAGAGCCATCTACTGATAATCTATATTTTACAACAACAAAATAACTGAAATCAAACACAAAAACCAGCTAAACTGGACTCAAATAGTGCTACTATTTAGGTTACAGGAAGCCACTCCGAAGAAGACATACAATGCAACCGTTTTCCTTCCTCTCAGATCACTACAAAAGGTAATTACAAAGCAAAGGACACTTTTACATTACCATAATAAATGATACTTGCATTTTACAACACTTTGTCTTTTTTTGGTCTGATGGCTTTGATAGATTTGCTAAAGGATCAGGTAACGAAACCATGTGAGAGGAGGACAGTCTGAATAATGCACATTATTCACTGGCATTACCACAAGACTAGCAAACAGGATGTGATCACCCCAACAACCTTTCTGGAAGAAGAGTGCTTTTAATTTTCAGGATCTATAGAAATCAGGACTGTTTAACAGAATAGCAATCCCACAAACAACACATTCTCTGTTTAGTTACTCAACAATGGAGGGATTGAGACCTTTGCTATGCAAACACTACCCAGGGCCTATCTGAAATGAAGGTGTATAGACACTTCCCATCAGGTTCTCATTAAATTTACACCAGTCATTCATATCCGCTGTATATTAACATGCCAATGATTTCATGCTAAAACACTGTACACATCTAACACAAACCTTATGCTATAAACACCTTAAAAAAAATAAATAAAAAAAAAAATATATGAAAGTCCTTTCTCACACGCAGATAGAACAAGTTTACACTGAAGGGAATGCAAAATTACTGGGCTGTTATAACCAAACAGTCAGTGTTTTGTAGCCTGCAAAAATTAGGCACAATAAATGTTCGCTTTGATGTAATGGCAACGGTGAAGTCAGCCCTCTTATGTGAGGTCTGGCTTAGCAGCCAATTTTCAGAATAATTAAATATGGTCCAATTCCATTACGCTCAATGTTTCGCCACCCCACCACCACCACTCAGTCTTAATACTTTTACAGCCAGTGACTGACACAAACTGCACAAAATGAATAAACTGAACCAACGAGGAACATGTAACTTCTTTTTACATATTGACAAAGTCAATATTTTAACAAGAATTTATTATGGAAAACGTAAAGCTAAACATTTTCGACAAGGAAAAACCCAGTACATATGATTTAGGCCAAGTAGCAACGTGCTGTATGTGCAAAGAAAAGTCTCTAAAGTTTTGACACACTACCAGTGTGTCATTTACTTTGTTTTAACCTCAAGAACATTGTTAAAGTTAAAGCACAGCTACACAACATGAGACGCAAATCTCTACTATACATTTAGGCACTTTCACTTACACCTCCCCAGACCTCCATAAATGTGTGATTAAAAACTATAAACAAAATCACTCACCATATACCTAAACTGCACTTTAATCTCCTACAATTCTGTAGCACATGTATTTATTGGGAGCCTCATTTCCCTAGATGATATTTAACACACGGTACACCTAATGTAAAATGCATTCCAGTGTTTTCAGAAGCTTTTTGTAAAGCTTTATGATTGCATAATTTTATTCTACTTCAGCTCCCTATTAATTAACGCCTGAACCATTTTGTTTAAGGAATGATAAAAGAGGACTAAAGAAGGCTGTTACGTAATAGGCAAACAAGAACTTTTTTTTCCCCATACAGGAAACACTAAACAAAAAAGATCAGACAAAGTAAATAAAAATAGAAAACCTGTCAGTTCCAGAAAATAAAATAGTTTAGATTGAATCTTGTACTTTTTTTTTTTTTTACTTATAAAATACTTTGGAGAATGCCTCCATTAAAAACAACAATGGAGCACTCACATAAATTTAACATGACACACTCTGTGGTCAATTCAGACTAGCTACTCAATCCTGGTATAATCCAGCTTGGCCAGGAAATGTCAATTCCACATAAAGATTAGATTAGATAAAAGTCCTGCAGTTCGTGCAATAGATGAAAAAAATATGTCAGTCCAGTGCCAGCTCTCTGACAGAAAGGGAAATTAACAATTGCAGAATGCTTAGGAACAACAAGACTACAAATACATTTGAAAAGCATAACAAATAAAAGTTGGGGTTTTGTGTAACATGCAGTGAAAATCATTGGAATTTTGACATATGTGTAGAACAAGCAGAACTCCATTAGCCTTGCAGAATGGAATGCCTTATGCATTAAAGGGTTAAAGGCCTGATTACAGATTGCCTGTCCATTAGTGGGTGGTTTTGTTTAGATATACTTTGGCTTCAGCAATTAAAATACAAAGTATTACTGGCTGGCTATATTTAAAATACTCTAATAATAATGTTGCACTAATTAAAACAAGATCACTAACCTATGAAGCAAACTAAATAAAACAGTGGTTCTGAGCTCTAAACAAATCAGCATCAAAGATGAAATAAAATACACTGAATTGACGAAATTAGGGAAAAAAGTAAACAAAAAGCACTATGCACATTCTTTACATGGGCTTGTTAATGTATAACCTAGGAGTTTTACTAGAAATGAGTATTCACAAAACCTGAATTATTGCGGAAATTCTCTTACTAACTTACTTAGCATAACCTATCACAGAGTATTCAATGTCCACAAATCTTGGAGAAGCAAATGTGAAGATGTTGTGAACAAAAAACATTTGAAATGAGGAGATATTTGAATTCTAATTTCCCCTTCCAGTGTCCTCTTCTACAAAAGCCTTGTCTGAAACCCCCATTAGGAGCAGAGTGTGTGATCAGACTTTGGATTGGGTGGGAGGGGGGTGCTATGGCTTTACTGTGGGTATAGGGTGAGATGATATAAATAGCTCTTGAAACAAGCCACAACATTTCCGAACATGTGCAATACCACGAACTATATCCTCTATACTATTCAAAATAGAAGTAAACACATACCACAGAATGGAAACTTTGCGTATAGATATAGAAAACTGTCTTCTGAAGGGACAAGAGGTTCCCAATGAAGCCAGCAAACTTTTTATACTTATACTAGTGACGTTTGGGTGTTGATAGAGTCAAAGCAGTATTGCTTTAACCCTTTACACGCCAATACGTCAACTAAGATCGTATTACAAAACATGCTATAACATGTCCAGGAATATTCAGATTTCCAAAGTATATTTTAAGTCCCCCCACCCCTGTAAGCTTGCAAAGGCTCAGAGGAGAAAATTGCTGTTTATATAACCAAAGTAAATACATGATTTATCATTTTTTCTCTACTCAGCCTATGTTTAAAGTAATGGAAATATGAGGCACGGAAGATTATGGGAATATAAACTATAAATCTGGCCTTGACTGCAAGAGTTGCAAACCCCTTCTGGAACCCCCCAAAACGAATAACAAGCCCACTTCGCCACATGAAGCACACATGATCGTGCCACTAATTGGGACACATCACTAATGCACCCTGCTAAAAAAAACACCCTTCCATTTACAAAACCCAATCTGTATACTAAAAAGCAATTTCTGCAAGTGCATAAAATCGGTCATGATCGGTCATGAATAAAATGCCAATACGTAAATGTGAAAAAGTTATTTTAATTAAACATAATTCCCTGAGACAGGCTGACCCGAGTTACCCCCTCAGGCCTTGCAGTATTACTCTACTGGAGAATACTTGTACTAATCTATCCAGGGGTACAACTGGATGGAATGGGAAATAGAGGAGAGTTAGTTCCACTCGGAGTCTGTGCTTATCTCTTTCCCAAAGTACACCGATTTCTTTAGAAGACATTGGGGGGGAAGAGGCGAGAAATCAAAAAAACAACAATACACAAAAAAAACTATTCTACCAAAAAAAAAAAAAAAAAGCAAAAACTTTTCTCTACCATAAAAGTGCAGTTAGCCGGTCCCCTCGAGCACATCAAGGGTTAAATGCACATTAAAACCTGTATCCCCACAACATAAACAACCCTAACTCACCGTAACAGCTTCAGCTCAGCGACTCCTCGCCCCCGGGGACTTGCTGTAGGGTTAAAGAAGGTAAATCCAAAATCCTTGGAAAAGGGGGTTAACTTGTAGCCCCAATCCTTGTAGTGCACTTCAAATTGTGGGTCCAAATAAGGGAAAGAAAACAAGTTTCCACGGTTTGTAACGAGTACTTCCCAATCCCTTGCTGGAAGTTTTATCCACAGTGAATCAGTTTGCCAGATCCCTCCTTTCTATGAGTGATGGGCTCACACTAGCAGAAGTGCATGCTCCAGCTGCTTGCAGGGTTCTGAGCACAAGAATATGCGTAATGGACTTGCAGGGTTCTGATCTGGGATCTGCACTCTCTCTCTTGGTCGGGGATCTGCAGCAGTAAATGGCGTCATGTGGGACTGAGGAGGAACAGAGCAGTTGTTGTCCCAGAGGATATATCGCATCCGGTCCCAGCTCATTGGCTCTGCGGGGCTACATTCACTCACACTGCCAGGTCTAAGCCGCAGGGGGGAGCTCGCAGGGCAATGGCCCCAAATTATTATTATTATTATTATTATTACGGCTGCTGCTGTAGGAAGAATGTTTGGTGATATTTGTTGGGAGTCCAGTGGGTGGAACATAGTGTAGCCCAAATAAAGGCTGATCCCATGCTGAATTGTACAAGAGTTCGTATCTAGTCAGTGTTACAAGCAAACATTAGCCTCTGCCATTTACTGAATGTGTGATCAATGTAATATTACACGTTTTTGTAACCGTTGTTTATTAGGTCAACGTTTTATACTTGCTTTTATCTTTAATATTTGCTATGTATAATGCATTATGTGATGATACATTTTTGGTGTTTAACTTTAAACATATTTATATGCATCCTAATAATAAAAAAAGACTAAATGAATACTGGTACTTTGAATTCATGCCTAATCTCTTACAAGAGCAGTTTTATTTGGATACTTTTGCATAAACAGAGTTGTCTCAAGTTATTAATAAAGAATAGATTGTGGTTAAAACGTTTCTTAGTTTCAGTTTTACACCTGTGATTTTATATTTGCTCTGTTTATATCTGAATAATGCCAGAAAATACAAGAGTAAAAACAAACCAGCCAGGACATTTTCCAACAGGTAATACAAGCTATCCATATTGTTGTTAAATGATCAAGTACAACAGATGGAAAATCTATCCCTGTTTGGATTTGCATTTAGTCTATAAAAAAATAAGTGAAATATTATATAAATACATATGTATTTACATTATATATATGTGTGTTTGTATATAACACACACACACACACACACATATATATATATAAAACTTGGCAGAGTTAGAAACATCTGAAAAATGTCCATCATATTATATGTGCAAAGGTCATATTACACACGACCCACATCAGTGGGCTGTGCTTAAGATTACTTTTAGTATAAATGAGTGTGTTTAGTTTTTTTCTCAAATGACTCATAAAAAACAATATACAGCTAAGGTTATTAAAATGTGCTGCCATTTCAAAGCTCTCGCTTTCTACACCCATAGCGCACATGCATTAATTGAACTGATCCCCTTTTCCTGGCATATCTGCATAATAACAATGCAAAGCACCTAGCAGAAAGCACAGGAAATGGTGTGAACTTTAGTATGCGCTCGGCATCCTCCCTCCCCCTCCTCCTAAGTGTCAATAAAAGCAGCCGGATGCAGTGTATCCAGGCTGTCTGCTTACCCGGGTCAGCTGCATCACCCTCTCTCGCCGCTAGAGGGACTTATGGCTTGTTGTTTATCACAATCCTGATTCGACATCAGGCATGTGGGGAATGTAAAGTGTCATTAACATGGAGGGATCACACACTACCCCACCTCCTTCGGAAATGTTCTTAAGGTTACTTCCGTAATGTCTGATAATTCCTTCCCTGCTGAAGGAATGTGAGTAGGTTAACCATTTTAGTACAGCAGGAGTTGAACAACTCCCTCTAAGAGTTGAATGTTCAATACCTATTATTTAATCATCAATATACAAATATGTACTAAACAGTGAATATTACATTTTTTGGTACACTTTCTATTTGTTAAAAGAAAGCATTTCATTTCTTTAAAAGGTAGTGCAAGTTGTGTATGGTAAGTAAGTACTACATGTAAGTTTTATTTTCGAGTGTGCTGTGTTGATTTACCTTATTATCTAGCTCCAGGGATGCTCTGCTTTAATTTTTGCATGTATTGCCTACAGAGGCATAACATAATTATTAAATGGGACACCATAGATTCCAACATCTATGCCATGTTTCCAGGGACACATATTTGTTCCACATGCTGCAGGAAGAGCATGCAAAGTGCAGCTCTACGCACAGACACAATCCAATTAATTAATCATGGTCGATCCTATGAGATCGCCACCCTGATTAATTTAACTGGATTCTGTCTGTGTGTATATCCATCCTACATACTGCTGGGCTGCACTTTACATGGTCTTTCTGCAGCATGTGAAGCACATATGTGTTCCTGAAAATATGGCCAATGTTGGCAACTGTGGGACACCCAGCGCCAGCTAAAAATCAGCTGAGGTACTTCAAAACCTCTCCATAAATTCCAGAATAATAGCAGGTTATGTAATAATAGCATTATGAAATTATATTTACTGCATACAATAACTCCCAAAATGTAAAATATGTGTAACGTAGCGGGATGGCATAGTATGCCAATAGCCTACAGAACAATCCATTATGGTTTGTGATGATATTTTCATGATTTCCGAAATACATATAGAAATATTGAATGAGCTGGCAGATAGGAACCATTTGGCCCACATAGTCTGCCCAGTTTTCTAAATACATTTTTTAGTCCCTGGCCTTATCTTATATCTAGGATTGCCTTATGCCTCCAAAGCATACTGAAACTCATTCGCTGTGTTAACCTCTACCACCTCTGCTGTAAGACTATTCTATGCATCCACTACCCTTTCAATAAAGCAATATTTCCTGGCTTTACTTTTAAACCTTTGCCCCTCTGATTTAAGACTATGTCCTATTGTTGTGGTAGTTTTCTTTTACATACACTCTCCTTCTTTACTGTGTTGATTCCCTTTATGTATTTAAATGTTTCTATCTGACCATTTTTCTAGTTTAGCTAAATCATTTGGCATCTCCCTCCAGGGACATCAACCCTATTGCAAATCTTTGTATCATCAGCAAAATGACAAACCTTACTATATAGACCTTCTGCAACATTACTAAAGAAGATATGAAAGAGAATGGGTCCAAGTATTAATCTCAGAGGTAGCCCACTAGTAACAAAATCTTATGTCGAACATATTCCATTGACTGAAACCCTCTGTTGCCCATCACTCAGCCATTGTCTGATCCATTCAACAATACTGCAGTCCAAATTCAAAGATTGCAGTTTATTGATAAGCCTTCTATGTGCAACAGTGTTAAAAGCCTTACTGAAATCTAAGTAATGTCTACTCCACCACCCTGATCTATTAATTTAATTACCCAATTAAAAAAAAAAATCAACGTTTGCCATGGTCTCCCTGAAGTAAATTCGTGTTGTTTCTGATCTTTTGATGTTGTTTTAGATGTACAACAATCATATCCTTTAACATGCTTTCCATTACTTTTCACACTACTGAAGTAAGATGTACTGGCCTATAATTCCCATTTACTTTAACTATCCCTACTTTCCGCCATCCTAGTTTAGAAGTTTGGAGATGTCTGTCAGTTAGCTATCTCCTGGAACATAAAAGCAACTAGGTGACTGTAGGCCACTTATAAGTAATGCTAATACAATTGAGTACAAAGCTTTGTTTCCTATTCATATCGTCAGTTGTTGAACTGGTGGAACAGGATGATTTAACAGTACCAAATTGTATTTGTTTTAAACACAGCCATTCTAAAACTAGATGTTCCTGACCAAAAATAAAGAAAGAGAAGTGTTAATCAGATAACTACACAGATGTATGTATGTGTGTAGTGTGGAGGCATTTGTTTCATTTAGTTTTTACTTTTACTTACCGAAATCCAAATGATTAGAGATGTACTAAGTAGTCAGTGGTAAGTCAGTAGTGCTTACTTGTGGTCATATCTGCACTACACTTACCTGACAGTTTTTTAACTTAAAAAGACTGTAACATGATAAAGTAAAGGTTTAATGTACTCCTATTTTCACTGTAGTGTGATGTTGAAAAATTACAGAGGTATATCAAGTCCAGACTTTCCATGATATTCTTCTCTGGAGTTTTCCATTTTGTCAATTTTATTGCACAAAATGAGATAAAACAACTTCTTTCTTTGGATCTATCTATGCTAAGAAGAAACAGTGGGTCCGTGAATGCTCTAATGTCTAATAGCCTGTGGATTCACAATAATTAGAAATCAAACATTGCATCGATTTCCAGAACTTTACTGCCCTCACTGCAAAAAATCCAATCCAATATTTAAGATGTAACAACTAATCTTAAATTGTCTGCGGGATGGAAAGGAGCCCATAATTAAGCCACATACTGACTTTAACTATACATTACTTGTTTCATAGCATGGGGGCTTCTATAATGCTCCACAGCCCCCCTATTAATAAAAAATAACATATCTACCCCCCCCCCCCCCCATCCAGGTTGGAGGAAGACAAAGTCATACCTGTAAATAAATAAATGAACACCATATAGGTTCCAGGAGGGTGAAAAGTGAAAATCACTACACTCAAAGGTGGCAAAAATTACCTTAATTAAAAGACCATCATTGATTAACAATGCCCTGGAATCCTCATCTTCCATGCATCCAAAAAAACCAATGAAGCTAAAAAGACAAGATAGAAAAAAAGCAACAACAACAAAAAAAAAAGATAAATGTGACACCAGGTACAAGCATCCATCCTTCGCTGAGGGCTTGGATTCCAAATGCCAAATAGTGATTATATAATAATATATAAAATAAGCCCCAGCCAATTTGCCCAATAATATGCCTGTGTTATTTTGACATTTAATATGCCCCAGCCAATTTGCACAATAATATGCCATGTGTTATTTTGACATTTAATATGCCCCAGCCAATTTTCATAATAATATGCCAGTATGATTTTGCCATTAATAAGCCACAGCCAATTTGCCCAATAAAATAAACATTCCGTATACAAGACACACATTCTGCTGCTAAGAACTCCATTTATTCCCCTATCAGGACAACCTTGTGGGGTAAGTGTTATGTATATTAAATATATAATAGTGTCATATGTGCCTAGTCTTGAAACCTATTAGATGCATCAGAGCAGTCCATCAGCAAGACTTTTGCACAGGAAGAGGCCAGAAATAGGATGAATCATTGTTAAACACAAATAGTATGGGGCCCAAAAAGGGTATGTAAGAGACAGATGTATAAACATAAACACATGTGGTGGTAATAAATATATGAATTCATAATTAAAATGAATTTTCACTTGGCGTAAACTACTTCTAACACCTACTCTGTATATTGATGCTGTAATATCTGTTTAAAGTAGTCTGTTAGAGAGCATGGCATGTTAAATCATATGTACATTTTTACTTTCTTCACTTCCTTCTTTGGATGTTTGCCTTTTACATTGGATTGCAAGGTCACTGAAACACAAAAAGTGGGCATTGTAATATGAATTTTATTTTTTTTAAATAATCTTAGCAAAGTTTTTAACATGCACTTAAAGAGGCAGTTCCACTTGGCTTACTTTCTGTATGTTGTCTGTGTATTTAACAAATATCAAATACACTTATTTTTTTACTTTCAACCAATTTACAGTTTTCCTGTAGTCTTACAATGATAATAATTTCATGGAGGCCTTGACATTCAGTGACATCCAATAATGAGGGCTTGGAGATATAGGCAGGAGTGTTGCTATAGCAACTGCAATAAATCTATTATAGTCTATATACACTTTTAGGCGATAGGATGACATAAGGAAAAACTGATAAAACAGATGTGTTTTTTACAAACCTAACATAATGCAGCAATTACCTAAAAAAATATTTTTTCGAACACTGTAGTTGGAAATACCCCGTTAAAGCATACTTGTTGAATTTAATTACATCCTCAGCTCCCACACACAATGAAGTTGTGTATAAGCCCAGTAGCACACTTGTATTTGTCCGAAGTCACTTATGGCCAGACTAGGCTTGAACACAATTAATCATATCTGCCAGGATACAATTACTTGTACCAGAAACAAATACTTCAACCACACAACTCTTTATTTCCAATTAATATTATGAAGAACGAAACAATATCTATCTATCTATCTATCTATCTATCTATCTATCTATCTATCTATCTATCTATCTATCTATCTCATAGTTTATATAGTGCATAACAGGGTAAGCTCCCTGATTATAATGCCTTTATATCTACATCTATACCTATCAACCATGACACTTTTTTGGCATTGCAGTGCAATCTACTTGTGCATGGTGAAATAAAATCATTCTTTATAAACATTTTAAGTTGCTCAGTCTTTGTTATGAACTGTTCTCAAACGATTCAAGATCAGCCAGAGAGAATGGAAATGTAGGAATGTAGGCAAACGTGTAATGTGTGTTTCAATTGCTAGTTTCCTGTTTCACCTTTACAATACAACTCCCTTCTGCCAAGTTGTTCAAAATACTGAGATGATTAATGACATTGGATCTGTCCCAAAAACGTGTGCAAGTATGTTTTTAACTACTTCAGTATTATCATGGAAGAATATAGCTGGAATGCAATTTTTCTGCCTAAAGTATGATATATACCACAAGTATGGTATTGGGACACCTGACCATTACAACAACAGTGACTTTCATGATATTGCATTCTAAATACATAGACATTAATATGTAGTGGGTCCCCCCTTTGCAGCTTCCTTTTTTCTGGGAAGGCTTTCTGCAATATTTTGGAGTGCCTCTGTCGTAAATTTTGCCCATTCATCCAGTAACGTATTTGTGAAGTCAGATACTGATGTTGGATGAGAAGAACTGGCTAACAATCCCTGTTCCAATTCATCCCAAAGTGGTCCTGTGGGGTTGAGGTCAGGGCTCTGTGCAGGCCAATCAAGTTCTCCTACACCAACATATCCAGTGCACCTTACTTTGTGCACTGGGACACAGTCATGCTGGAATAGAAAAGGGCCTTCCCAGATCTGTTCCACAAAGTTAGAAGCATAGCATTGTCCAAAATGTCTTGGTATGAAGAATCCCCTTCACTAAAAAGTAAGGGGCCAAGCCCAACCCCTGAAAAGCAGCTCAATACCATTACCCCTCCTCCACCAAACACTACTGTTGGCACAATGCAGTCAGGCAGGTAATATTCTTCTGGCATCTGCCAAACCCAGACTCGTCCAGCAGACTGCCAAACAGTGACGTATGATTCGTCCCACACCAGAACACATTTCCACGGCTTCAGAGTGCAGTGGAGGTGTCCTTTACACCACTCGATCCAGCGCTTGGCATTGTACTTGGTTATATGAGGCTTGCATACAGCTGCCTGGCAATGAAACCCCATTACATGAGCTTTTGTGCTGATATTAATACCACTAGAAGTTTGGAACTTTTCAGCTATGGAATAAGTAGCACATTGGCGACTTTTACACACCATGTGCCTCAGCACTCTGTGAATATGTCTTCCACTTCATAATTTTTCCTGATTTACTGATGTTCACAAATGTTTCCACTTTCCACTAATACTACTTACAGTTGACTGTGGTGTATCTAGAAGGGTTGAAATTTCACAAACTGTGAAAGCATATAAGGTCTATCAGCACTTACTTTTCAAATGGTGCCGGGTGTAGGACTCCACCAGATCCGATATAATAACTCCAGAAAAAATGATTTATAACACAGCACTCAGTTAAGTGTGGTGTTTGTTTTCACCAATGTGGTGTGGCAACATTTGAACCTTGCCAGGTCTTTGTCAACAATTCACAAACTGATTTATTGCAAAGGTGGCATCCTATCACAGTACCACGCATGAAATCACTGAGCTCTTCAAAAAGACCATTTTTCTCACAAATGTTTGTAAATGCAGATAGCATGGCAAGGTGCCATTGATTTTATTATAATTTTTATATTCTTTAGACTTTATTATATTTGAATTTTGTGCGCACAGCACAAGAACCAATTTTTGTTTTTGCTTTCTACTTTTATTGACCAGGTGCTTGGCATGGTCAGTGCGTCCCCTGCAGCAGTGCATATATATATATATATATAAACAAATCCAAAGGAATGCACTCACCTAAACTAGCATATATTATATTATACGGGGTGCTGCTGAGACCAAATATTTATACAAAATCCAAAAGATCAGCGCACTCACCTCAAAGCAGGTAGGAGAAAAACTCTTAAAGCTATAGTTTTGAATAAAGCTACTTAAAAACACCTGTCTTACTAAGATAACAAAATTGGAGATTTAGTCACATATATGGCCATATCATGCTAAGCCCACCACTACGTCAAAGTACTCCAATATTGGTGGGTCCTAACACTAAATACTGTTGCTTCTGGGGCTTAATCTCTTTAGATATGTGGTGTAGTGGTGGGCTTAGCATGATATGGCCATATATGTGACTAAATCTCCAATTTTGTTATCTTAGTAAGACAGGTGTTTTTAAGTAGCTTTATTCAAAAC
The DNA here is from genome assembly GCA_036172795.1 of Pelodytes ibericus. Classification (NCBI taxonomy): domain Eukaryota; kingdom Metazoa; phylum Chordata; class Amphibia; order Anura; family Pelodytidae; genus Pelodytes; species Pelodytes ibericus. The sequence goes on along the minus strand of CM069857.1, from coordinate 215,284,110 downwards.
TATAGCTTTAAGAGTTTTTCTCCTACCTGCTTTGAGGTGAGTGCGCTGATCTTTTGGATTTTGTATATATATATATATATATATATATAGTATTTTATTTAATACTCTTTTATATATCCTCTCAGTGCATAGATGAGTTGCTTGGCCTTGTTTCTACGTCAGAGACATGGCTTTTTGGCTACAAGACTTCCCTGAATGCCACTTCTGACAAGACATCTCCGGACAGTAGATGGGTGTACCAAGGTCCCGCTGTTTTCTGCCAAATCTTTGCTAAAGCCTAGACTGCCATATGGCAGAGCACCAAACTGGTGATGTGTTCGGCAATTAAAGTCAATTCTCATTTGAACTAAAGTACTTTTAACAACTATTGTATGCAATCTGATTAAGCCAGTCTGTTATAGAGCATGGCATGTGAAATCATATCCACATTTAGACTTTTTCAATTCCTTCCTTTGGATGTTTATCTTTTATATAGTATTGCAAGGTCACTCACATACACTTATATGTAGAAAAATGGGCACTGCAATGTAAATTTTCATTTTTTGTAACCTTAGCAAAGAACTAAAAGCCATTTAAAGCATTAGTTGAATCTAATTACACACTCTGCTAATTAAATATCGATGCTGCTTTTATGTAGGGTTGCCACCTTTTGTTCCAAAAAATACCATCCATGCTATTGTTTTAATCTTCTGGTACAAGAGTATTGGATCCTCCATACAAAATAGGTACCAGACACTCTCTAACAGCCAATACAGAAAATGAGAGCATTCACCCTCACTGCCTTGGTTGAGTCGCAGATGGTAATTAGCTGCCCCACAACTGTAAGACTATTGTAGAGGAGGTCTAAGAGTATGCAGGAGCTAGTTACTGGAGGATGAGATGAAGAACGATCAGGAACAATAACATGGCAGAGTTCAGATAAGGTCAAAATCAGGCAGGAGTAAAAAACAGAAAATCAGAAATCATAGCGCAAAGCAGAATGATAGTTGAGGTCACAAGCAAAGGTCTGGGCTGGCAGCAATCAGGAAGAGGGTCAAATATAAGCAGGATCAGGAGCACTTATAATACCCAATGCATTAGCTTGCTAGTGAGGTTTAAATAGCGCTCCACAGTTCAGACCTTCCCACAGGCTAATTAGGAGGGGAAATGTTATATAGCTCTTTAGCTTGGATTAAAAATATATATGGAACATGTGATGTCATTGAGAATGCCCCACTGGCGCTGCTTTGAGAGTGCACGGCTGGTTGGTACATCCTGTGAGGGCTGATCCCCATGGTGATGGCATGAGGCCTTAATGCTCAGACTCCCCATGAAGTCTGCCTCCACCACTAGGACGGCATGGCAGGTAACAGTTGCCTCTGTATACTTAGCATAGGCCTGAAGCCAAATTTTTACAGGCCTGTCAAAATAAAATACCAGCTGGGAGGCAACATGTTATTATGTAGAGACATGATTGCTCTCACTGTGTAGGTGATCATCTTGGATCACATTTGCATCCTTTTTCATCCCTCCAAAGTGTCCCAATTTAAGAGGAACAGTCCTCTGCCAAATCCCTTTGTACCTCTGTCCGGTTCATGTGTCCCTATTTTCTGGGAATATTAAATATGTATGAGTGCATCATAGAGCTCTTAAGCTATATAATGCATCACACAGTTTATTTAAAATGCAGTAAATGTAATTATACAGAACAGTAGTGAAGGTGAGCCGACTGAGGCACAAGCCTCAGGCGCGTTCAATTGAGAAGGCACAGCAATGATAGATACATAAATAGACTACTGCCAACTCAAGCAATGGGTCTTCAGATCACCCATTTTGCCTACTCTCAATTGTCAATGACGTTGCATGATGGGCTAAGTAATGAAATGAAACCATATCATTGCACCCCAGCCCAACAAGTCAGAAAGAGACCTATAACCTCCTTAACAACAATCACAAGATATGAGCCCAGTAGGTCTAAAAGTGAAAAAAATAGTCTCCAATCTAGATGAGTACCTAAGAAGGGGTGTATCTGATTTAATTTCTCTGCAAAATAAGTTCTATGAATCTATATAGAAGAGCAATTTCTATTCTTGCTAGCTAAGGCTTTGTATTTATATACTAGTTTTTTGGTAAATAAAATGTTTTTTTTTAACTAAATTTCATAAATGACACTTAATGGACCTGAAAGCCACCTAAAAATGGCCTAGCCATGACAACATCGTCAGCCACTCTCGCTGAAAATAAAAATGACCCTTTTTTGCCATTCCAAATGCTCGGAGAAAGTTCTAACTGGCTGCTGGCAATAAACAGGAAGTAAAAATCTGGTAGAAATCTATTACCCTTTTAAAATATATATCGTCAGTATATATTCACAACCATGCAACATTTCAAGGTTACTTAGATATCTACTATTTGAATTAATTAACCTTATTTTTTTTTTTATAACTGGCCTGAAGAAGAGATCTTTGTGTTCTTGAAAATGTATACTGCAATCTAACCCATTTAGTCAATATTATCACCTTTGCTGTACTTCACTTTTATTTCCTTTGTTTAATACAAATACAAATGACTTTGTAAAAGCACTGTGCCCTGGCACTTCAAACTAATGGGATGAAATAAAGAGAAAGCATAGCCAAGTTCCCTGCTTTATTATCATTACTGATAACATACTGAGTGTTCTTCTAAGGTGTGCTGGATTTCCTTTTTGTTACCGGAAATATTTATCTGGCAATTGAAATAAGTCTTGTATAACAAAGGAGGTACATACACAAGCTGTTCTGAGAGCTAGATTAATTATGTGGTTTTACTCAAGGATTAAAAAAAGAAATGTGGTTACATTTAGAACTTTTTGGAAGGATATAAATGTAAATTGTGTACAGAAGTCTACTATAACACTAGACGGCAAGCAATTACGAGCAAGAACCTCATGTTCCGTCTTAGTGCGTTTCATTGTTTACTATGAAAGCTATTTAGTAAATAAAACAATAGGGTATTTTACGGTATTTTAAAAAATGCTACAAGCTCTGATCAGTTATACTAACTTTTCTATGCATGACCTAGTCTGAATTAAAACAAGTGAGGCAACCTATTTCTTTTAAACAAACAAGCTAACAACAATCTGCCACCATGTACATGTGGAGCTTGGGTATCCAAAGAGGGTAAAATGTTTTTTTTTTACTTCTGTATCCAGCTTAGTTGCCCCAAGGAGCAGCAACGTACCACCCTCTTACCATGGTACAAATGAGTCCTCCCCTGCTCCTACTCCAAGAACCAGAGCACCAGCTGTCACAAAATATCCCAACACTGGGATTCATTTGAGTGTGTGGGATCACATGAGTATAGAGGAAGCACATACAGTGTATTGTATATGTAGCTATATCATATAATATACACCAATCAGCCATAACATTATGACCACCTGCCTAATATTGTCCCCTTTTGACAAAAACAGTCCTGATCCATCGAGGGATGAACTCCACTAGATCTCTGAAGGTATGCTGTGGTATCTGGCACAAGATGTTAGCAGCAGATCCTTTAAGTCATGTATGTTGCTAGCTTGGGCCTCCATGGATTGGACTTGGATTGAGTTGCTCAATTGGATTCAGATCTGGGTAATTTGGAGGCAAAGTCAAGAGGGCAATGCCATCAGGGAAAACCATTTCCATGAAAGGGTGTACATGGTCTGCGACAATGCTTAGATAGGTGGTATATGTCAAAGTAACATTCACATGAAAGGTTTCAGCAGAACATTGCCCAGAACATCACACTGCCTCTGCCGGCTTGCCACCTGCCAGTGTTCGTAATGTTATGGCTGATCGGTGTATGCAGGTGGCATATATATTATATATGTAGCTATACCATATAATATATACATACAAATATACATCAAACTCGAACACAAGATGTAATATGGGCAAGCTGGTTTAAGTAAGTTACAGATACCAATATATGAGCATGGAGCAGATCAGCAAGTGAAAAGAGCAAATAAAACAAATTATTGAATATATTTATTTCATATTGGCTTCAAGCAGAAGCCAATATTAATGAAAATGATAAAAGCAACAAAGCAAGAGCTTATCAGGTGTCAGTGTCATCTATTGCTGCACAAGTTTAGCGTACTGCTAGTATAATGGCAGACAACTGTTTTTCATTAGCCAGAAAGACACCCCTCTGACCTATGACCTTGTACCAACTAAGCAGCTTCTTCCAAATCCCTAACAGGCAAACTCACTCTGCAGTTAACAAAAGGTGGCCACATCACAGTTTGGATATATATATATATATATCCAAAGTTTGATGCACTCTGCTTCACGATGTAAGTCAGGTCTCAGCCCAGGGGCTGTGATGCTCCATACACAGAAATCCAAACAAATTCCACGCACTCACGGGACTTGGTACAAAAAAGAGTTGATGCTTTAATCACTCAATAGAAAAAAAACTCATCCATGAGTGATTAAAGCATCGACTCTTTTTGTACCAAGTCCTGTGAGTGTGTGGAATTTGTTTGGATTTATATATAAACAAACTAAACCCCCATACTTCAACATCTTAAACAAGGCAACATTTTTTATGCACTTTATAGTAGTTACACCTACATTGTAGGCACACACTGTGGGTGTCTGTGCTCAGGATATGTATAGAACTATGGTAAAGGGTGAAAAGTTGTTCAATAATTAGCATACAACTTCAAAGCCACCTCATGCTAATTACTATACAGTTGCTAATGGAATTGCCTATGTATAGTAATCATCACATGCAGGGATCAGGTAAATCACTTACAACTCAATATTTGCTATTGTGCCATGGAGTAGTATAAGTAACTATTAACTCACTCCCTGCTGCTGTTGTATTTTATGATGTAAAGTTTACAAGAGTCCCCACTTCACTGTTTTATGCAAGAAGGCCTATGGAAAAATGTATACTTCAGGACTGCATTGGGTAAAGTTTAAATTGATATTACTGATTATAGCATGACGTATATATATTTTTGTAATTGTCCTTAAAATGGCGGTATGGTCATCCTACAAGCTACTTAGAAAGTGATATAGGCCATTGTTACTTCTTTTAACATTCTTTATTTGAAGAAACCATTTATACATAAGTCCAAGATATCAATAGTATACAATATACAAATGATACCATAACATGACAATACAAGAACACATACAGAAAATATTAAAAGGACAGTACATAAGTTCAAGACAACAATAGTACACCATCAACAAATGATAACATAAATACAAAAACACGTATAAAAAACATTAATAGGACAGTAGAAATATTTCTTCAATAAATATTGTTATAATTAATTAAGAAAAAATAAAAATAACATAAGCTCGTTGTCTGCTGCTCATCAATTTATTAAAACAACCAGGACAGACAAGGTTTTGGGAAATATGATAGGAAAGTAGACCAGAGAGAACATACAATACTTAGGGTAAAAACCAAAAACTAGTAAAATAAAAATAATAAAAAGGGAGAGAAAAAAAAAAAAAGACATATATTACCCTGGGAAAGGAAGACAAAAAGGAAGGTGAATCGGAAAAGTATTGACGGAATCGGTAACGATAAGGGGGTATTGATATAATAACATAATAGGGGGACCCAAGGGTGGAGGAACGATTATAAGTCTAGAAAGTTAATATTATGTTATGTAATTTAGTAAACTATAAAGATTTAAGGGAGGGCCTTAAACCTTAACCTATGCAAACCAATGCAACTCTTCAACATGTTGAGAAAGTTTAGCAAAACTAAATCCAAGAGACCAGCTGGAGATTACAAAAATCTAAATGTCAAAAATGGGAAAAAAAGATGTTTTCTTATAAAAATAATTTGATTAAATTGGTACTAATTCTTTGCAGATACCCATGGGTTTACCTGCAACTCTGCCTGTCGGTCTATTTAGCACTGTCAGGCCAGATTGGCCCTCTCTGCTAATGCAGAGATAGATCTTATTTTTTGCAAATAATTTCATACTAGAACAACTGAACATTTCATTTATTAAGCACAAGGACTAAAAAGTAACCATAAAGTAAGTATTGCAAATTCCATTTGGCTTGTCTTGCTGGACCTTGTTAAAGGCTGATTTGTATTCAAATACATATGTGACTTAATGTCAATTGTTTGCTTTCCCATACCACACAACACTTTCACCTACACCCCTTTCCTCTCATTTTATAGTCAGGGGGCTTCTTCTTGTCTTGAATACTAGAGTTCCAATTTATTCAAACTCCCATCATTAGCACCCAGTCCCCACACTTAAATTATGAATGAAAAGCCTTCTTGTTCTTAACAAGTAACTAAGGCTACCCCAGTCAGTCAAATTCATATGAAAGTGACTGCCAGGCAAAGCACTGGTATGATGGACAGTCCACTTAGCCAGAGAACAAATGACACAGGAAGCTTTTTAAGTCATGTTTCGGACTGAACACTTCATCTTTGCCATTACAAATAAAGATAAAGCAGAAAGCACACAGGATGTGCTTTTCCCTCTCTGTCTTCCGTGATATTTTGATGGTAACAGAGAAGCATTTATTTTCTACCCTTCATAAGCTTTATGAATGTATGCCATATCCACACTCACATATATATTCTTAACATGCATATCGAAATTATATATATATATATATATATATATATATATATATATATATATATATATATAATTTGCAGAACATTTCATAGTACAGTATTTAAATATATGAAATCATTATTTGCAAGTTAAGGAATAAGGAACTATTAAGTTTGATACCATATATTAGTTAATACAAAAATTGGACCATTTACAAGTTATCAGGAAAATGTGTTTGTTTTACCACAGATATGTTTTAACCTTGAACTGTGCAGGATGTTTGTTTTATTTCTGTGTTGTATCATGCCGATATTTATTAATGCCAGACATAGGTGAGTGATACTCAGACGGTAGAGGACAAAGAACAATGCTATTCCTTCATTTAAGTGCATCCTAACTCATTTCTTGTGGTTCTTCATTAGGTACAAGTTGTTGGATTACACAAGCTTACATATGTGTGGTTTAAATCAGTTTTGTAGTGGCTGGATGTGCTCTGTCCCACCCACTTTTCTCTATCTTATAATGAATGACACATTTTTTTATTACATTACTAAAGAAATCCTTTTCTGCTTCGGCAAACAGGACTGAAGATTCCCTGCAGTGGAAACACCTACACCTCCAATTGCCATTATCAGAGTTAAAAAAGAGGGCAAAGCACCATTTATTTTGTTTTGAATGCTAAGAGTCGGTCAAATAGTTGAATTAGCACAACCCCCAGCTGAGGAGTTCCATTCTTCTTAGCTTTCTTTTGAGAACAGGGCAAAATGTAATTGACAGGCTGATTGTGTAGCCTGCCCCACAGTCACACATTGTTAATAATAGCTGTCTAAGGTGATGAGTGAGGAAGGACTGTTCAGGAAACACTTTGCGCTCTCAAACTGGACAGGCCTCAGTAACTTCCATATACTTTCTGCCACATCCATCTCTTCCAAAAATAACATAAGACCATTTGTTTTTCCTGCATCGAAGGATATGTTTCTGCATTTGGGAATCTATCTTGCTTAAAAAATATATATACATGCTCCCAAGGACAATCTTAAGTTACTGTGAAACAATTAGAGGAGCTTTAACTGGACACAAGATGTTTTTTGGTTTCCCACAGAATAAAACTGACTCTTTATACACTTCAAAAAATGATTTAGTATATATTAGATCAAAGACATATTTTTTTCAACTGGTCATAGTAATGCAGGTATTTTTTCTTGCAATTCATTTTAAAGTAAATAGATTTGTGTCTGCATATGTGTTTGTACAATTTGACCTTTTTTTGGGGTTCAGAACAAGTAGAAAAATATAAAGTCCACCTACACCAATAAAATAAAAGTAACCAAAAAGTGGTCGGTCTTCTGAATACAAGTTTTAATAATTTATTTTCAGCATAACAAGAGGGGACAAAATATGTAAAGAGAAGGAATGCCTAAAGCATTTTAGTGCACTCCTTACTCATAGGAAAACAAAAGAAAAAAAAAAAACAAATAGACGTTAAAAAAAAAAAGCCACCTTATGATTCCAACCGGTGCAACATAGAAATTCTCTACGGGAACTAAAGGAAATGTTTCAGCTAAACATTGTTTTTACCGTGAATGTAGAGAATAAAACAATATTGGAAATGATCTATACATTATGTTAGCAAATGCCTAAATTAGGAGAAAAATGTGTTTTTAATGTGTCTGTTATGACTCCAAAAACACACTAAAAACTAATTTTTATCCTAATTTAGGCATTTGCTGGCAATTTTGGCACAATGTTTAGATCACTTTTAATCATTTGTTATTCTTTATACAATGTTCCAGTTATACAATCCCTATAATACAGATACTATAGGTAAAACAAAATAAAGAGATAGGAGCATTCTATACCATGTACATGGGAGACTGAGCAATGAACAAACATCTTTCAGTGATGTTGTTCACCTGCTATTTCTTCAAATATTTGTAAATGTTGCTTTGTATCATATTCTTTTTTTTTGTGTGGTCAGGGTTCAGGTGATTTTTTTAATCCAAGTTGATTAGTATTCTAACATCTTGCAGTAATTTTAAGGTTGTTATGCTAGACATAATGGATAATACATAACTGTAATAGAGTGTCCAACTCCATGCTACAAAACTCTGTGTTGTTGTCAATAATTTACAGTATTTATGCATTAAATTTAGTTGGCAGTGCTAACAGCTTGACATTAAGTCTATCCGTTTTGATACTCTGTATGTTTACAGATATATCAAAAAGGGCCAAGTTGGAATGAGATTGCCGAGTGTCATCCAGGGCATTCACTAAAATTTATTCAGCTCTGGTCAGACCCAAACATGTACAGTGGACTGAGATATGATGGGTTTAATGGAAAATATTAAAAAAGTTAACCAGCTTCCACCTCACATTTAGCTGAAGCGTGTAGATCCAATTAAAGTATTCTGCAAGATCAACTCAGTAAAGCAAAGAGTCACTTGCCAAATAATAAAAGTAAGTAACAACCAAGGGTAAGTGTCATTTGTGAAATTTATGGCAGCATATCCTTCGTTTATACCATTTGCATACTGACATAGATAACAGCTATAATGTATTCAGCACATGCCCATAATATAGTGGTATCTTTTGGATCAACCGAAGCAACAAGGAAATAAGAAAACTTGAACCTGATGGATGAGAGCCTTTTTTTAATCTTTCTTACTGCTGCTCACCTACTGTATTTCACTTATTATTACTATTCAAACTATTCAAATGGAACCTGCTGCCTAAATGGTATTGACCAGATCATTTTGAATAGGTACATACACTATATGAACAAAAGTATTTGGACACGCCTCTTAATAATACACGCCTCTAAAATAACTGAATTCAGACCCATTTCCACCTAGTCATGCAGTCAGCATTTGTGAAAAAAAAATGGGTCATTCTTAACCCCTTCACGACAATGCCCATACATTTACTGTGGGCGGTCTTAAAGTGAAAGGCCAGTTACAATTGTCGCTGATCTGTCAATCATGCCCCTCACCCTATTCAAATCGAGTGAGGGGTGTTTCAGGCTGCCTCTGATGGAGGCAAGTCTGAAACACACAGAAAAGGAGATGTTTTAGCCTGCAATAACTGAGGCAGGCTGTCTCAGCCATTGCAGTGAAGATTTTGATTAGGTTAGGGGATAATCAGAATCCTTTGTCATCATCTCCCAAAATTGTTAGAAGGATGGGGTAAGGTTAACAGTTAGGCAGACCAGGATCAACCATTATTTTTTGCATTTATTAATGTGACCACTGTGAAAATCCTTCATACCGATCATCATAGATGCAAAAAATACCACTGTATGAATGTATGAACACTAATTATCAAAATCTTCCCTCTCTCTCACTGGTACATCTTCATCTTGTATAGCACAGAGAGAGGAGGGAAATATACTGTGTCCCAGAATTCCCCCCCCCCCCCCCACTCTATACCCGTAGTGTAATGTCTAAGATGTAATAAAGTCCCAAAAAATTATCTCAAAATAAAGCCCCATCTGTCCTTAATAAAAAACAATATATTATATGTGGAGTTCATTTAAAAAGCAAGGGTATACTTTAATTTAAATGCACACATAGCTAAAGTAGCAAAAAAGCTACACAGCGCAATGTGTATATATCTATACATATATATCTGAATATATTATTAAGCGTACACTACTTTTCAAAAGTTTGGGGTCACTTCAAAATGTCCTTGTATTTGAATGAAAAACAAATTTAGTCCATTAAAATAACATCAAATGAATAAGAAATACAATGTAGACATCATTTTAAAAGTCAGCATCTTATTCATTATGCAACTCTTTTGATGTATGTTTTTATGGAAAACAAAATTCCTAAGTGACCACAAAAATGTCAGTGTGTAGTGTACACTTATGCATGATCATTGTATACTATTGTCTTTATAGTGTTTCCTGTAAATCTATTTATATGTTTCTAAACTGACCATCATTTAAGACAGATCATGTTTAGCTGATTATATTTTATTATTTTATTTTACCATTTGTGAGTGTACATTATTCTAGAACTGCAAAAACATTACTACATATATATATATACACACACACACACACACACACACACATTTTTTTACAATTTTTCTTTTCTTTTATCTGCCATTTGCATCCAGCAGTTTTACATTATCCATTTATTGTGTGTTTTCTTTTGCAGAAGATTAAAAACATTTAATTTATGTGCTACTTATACACATCTCTGTCTTGTATATACATGTTTCCCAAGCCTTTTACATATTCTGCAGTGTCTTGAATGAAATCTTTTTGCTCCACTGCTCATTCATTACCTGTTAAACTACTTTGGTTTCAAGCACCCCTGTCCCCACCTACAGGTCACACTTAAAAATACACATGATAAAGCAGTACAGTGATCAAGTACTGCCACCTACTGAAGTATTTCTGTCTATTTTGTGTGTCCTGTATATGTTTTATTGAGTCAAGTGGTACCTCCCTTTTGTTATATGGTTCTGCATACAATGTAACAGATCCTTATTTTAGCTTTTATGTTGCTAGCCCATAAATACATTAAAATTAGTCTTGATAAACATATTTAAAACACATTTGTTTAATTAGGCATCTATTTAGGTTGTCACAAAAAAGCAGGTATACTGGAGCGCTTACATAAATAGTGGAAAAAATATTAAAATAAATACAGACAAATCTCTATATAATAATTTCTTTTAATGTTTCCCTATTTTTTCACTATTTATGTAAGTGCTCCAGTGTACCTGTTTTTTTTTGTTATTTCACTTTAATTGGAGGTTAATTGGTTGCCTCTGCCTCTTTTTTTCTGTGAGCAGCCATTTTTTTATTCACCTTTTTTAAAAATCTATTTAGGTTGTGTTGACGCTCAGTTTAGGGTGGAGGTTCCTCTTCCGCACTGAAAAGTGTCAGGATATATAAAAAGGCACAATCGCCGGTGTACAGAAACAACGATTGCGCTTTTTCCCCCCCATAAAACTCCCGACAATTTGCAGTGCGGGAGCTTTTATACATAACCCCCACAGAATATTGGGTCAGATGGGTCGGTTGAAGCAAGATATATGACCCATCTGACCCAGGATTTCAAACAACATGTCAGCCCCCGATAGAGCGATACAGAGCAAAAGAGGGCTCAATAAGGTACCTTTCAATCTTTCATTAAAATATTTATATTTAAAATATCTACACTTAATCCAATATTTTAAGCAAACATAACTTAAGTTTTGCCTACAGTTGTCCTTTAATCTTCATATCTCATGACCAGATCCAATCATGGGGAAGAAATAGACTTTTCTGAATTTATTGTGTAATACACCTAAGGGAACTGTTGATGAAATGTTCATCTCAATTCAACTCACATGCTCCTCATTTTCAGTGAATAACTTGGAATTCAAATTACAAGACTGTTATTAAACAAATAAAACTGGCCTAGGACTAGCCTGTATGTACACCACTTCACTATGTTGTTCATTCTTTTAATATATGCCCAATGAATAGTATATTCAATATGCAGTTAGGTGATTATTCCTATTTATGTTTCCACTAAACAGTCCTGTGAATACTCCTGTATGATTGTATTTGTATGTTGTCATATGAAGCTTCATTTATTGTGTAGACAAACAATTCATTATTTAGTTAATTCAGCATTGTGTATATTTGATATAACTCTTTAATAAGAATATATTAACCCCTTCCTGACATATGATGTGCCAGGCATGTCATGCAAAAAATGTGTCCTTAGTGACACATGACAGGCCTGGCACATCAGGCACTAAAATCAGCAAAAGAAGCGACCGAAGCTATGTAGAGGCATTGTGCAACACTGAATAAAAGTTCAAGGGCATGCTACGATCACTTCCCGGAAGTATGATCTGATGAGCACTTATTATACAGTCAAAGGTAAGTTAATTTTTTTTAATGTAATTTATTACACTATAACAAAGGCTCTTTTAAGAGCTAATAACTCCTTGGCACATATGCAGCCCTCTGGCCGCAGAAGCATTTTTTCTATTTTTACACCAGCTAAGGGTTAATTATACCCACAACGTAAACTTTTCTTTTTTGAAGCTGTCTGAGCACATGTATAGCAATCAGTAATGGCCGATCAGTGGCAAAGGCTGTTTGGTGATTGCTCAAATGGGCATCACTATTCGCCTGGTCAGATCAATATTGGTAAATATTGATCTGACCCATCTGGATCTGCCTCCTTCTCCTCACTTGAGCTTTAGTGAGAGAGACAGATCTAATTGTAATTAATAAAATAAAATGTTACAAAATTGTGAGACCCAATGGCTTTTATAAAATCCATACCATTAGTATAGTGTACCCTATATATTAACCCCTTCCCTGCCACTGATCACTGCACAGAAGCACATTTTGTCTGTGCACCTCTCAAATGTGTCCTTTTAACCCCAAAACAAGCTGACAAACCTTTGTATGGGTGGTATCCCTGTACTCAGGAGATGTTTCTGAGCACATATTTGGGTGTTGTTTGGCAGTGACATATACCAAAATATGTGAATTCATGTCTAAAGTACAATGTATGTGGGGGAAAAAAACAATAAAATTACCACCACAAAATTTGACAAAGGCTGGTGGTAGAATTGGTGCATGGAAAGTGTTAAAATACCACCATTTGAAATAGCCTATGGTGTCTACTTTTACAAAATGTATGGTTTTATTAGGTAAAATACACAGTCCGGCTTCAAAAATTTCCCAAATGAAACATGGGCGCAGGCTGACTACATGTCAAAGTTCCAAGTTGGAAATGCACACCTCCCAAATGTGTCCTTTTAGCCATCAAACAACCCAACAAACCCATGCATGGGTTGTATCCCTGTAGTCAGGAGATGTTATTGAACTCATACTGGGGTGTTGTTTGGCAGTGAAACATACCAAAATCTGTGAAATCATGTCTGAAGTACAATGGATGTGGAAAAAAAGACAAATTTGAAATACTTTAAAAATGTCCCAAATTGGACATGGGAACAAGTTATCTACATGTCAAAATTCCAAGTTGGAAAACCAAAAACTGCACTTCCCAAATATGGACCTTTATCCCCCAAACAACCCAACAAACCCATGCATGGGTGGTATCCCTGTAGAATCTATTTAGCAGTTTTTTTCATTAGCTTTTGTAGATGAGTAAAATGGTTTTTCAAATAAAAATCAGAACAGTTGTGCTTTTATTTAACCATCTATATATTTTTAATTTTATATTATAGGATATGATCAAAATGATGGTATCTAAAGAAAGCCCTTCTTGTCCCTATAAAACCAATATATAATTTGTGTGGGTACAGCAAATACCAAAGAAGAAAATAGAAACTAAACACAAACAGCACAGAAATGTTAAAATAGCCATTGTACAGAAAGACCAAAACTGTTACAAAGGGTCTGTCCTTAAGGGGTTAAATAAATTAAAAAAAAGTTGGAAGACCAGCCTCAATTCTCTTCTTAATTAATTTTTCCTGCCACACCAAGATAACTGGTTCCTGGAGATCTCTGCCCTACAGCATCCCCTCTTCAGGTAATGCTTTACAGGGCATGTTAATTTTCCAGGGCCTAACCTTGCCTCTTCCCCTGAACATTATCCTTTTTTTCTCCTTTACCTGCTGGATCTAAACAAGCATTTCTACCACCTGTAGATTGGCTGAACCCAATCACAGGACTGGACTTCTAGATCCTGGGACAAATCATCTGTCTCTATCAAAATGAGTTTGGTATATTTACCCAATATAGTTTACAATCTACTTATTTACCCCAAATACCCATATGAGCATCTATGCAACTTTAAGGCATTAATAGATGTGTTGCAAAATGTTTACACTGGTCCACTATTCAAACTCAGATATTATTGCCTGTGTTTTGCAAGTTGCCCACAGTTCACTGCTTATTGAATAGACTCCACTGACCTATGCTTTCACTGGTAGCAATGTATATGCCACCACATTTATTTAAGTCATGTTGAAGCAATACAAAAATGGTTCAATCATAATATTTTATTATATAGGTCTACTCATTAAAGAGAGAAGTGCAAGGAATTGAGATGGGAATTTCAAACTTAAGCCCATATTAGCCAAGTTGGAAAAATTCTCCATTTTTCCAACACTACTAAAGTTTGAAATTTTCATCTTATTTCCCTACAATACTCTTTGTGTAAACCCTAAATTTTAAAGCTGTGAATTCTTGCTGCAATTGGCATATCATATTAAAATTAGCATCTATCATTATACTTACTATTATTAATTTATTGCATACCTTCATTTAATATGCTCATTTTATTTCAGTGAGTAACACATTTTTTTAGATTATATCTCAAAGGATAGTTGTCAGCAAAAAGTAAGTTATATTTAATTGAAAGATTGCATCAGAAATATTAAAACATTTTTATGAGAATATAAAGTACCTTTTTGAGCCCTCTCTGCTGGTCTAAAATCAGGGGTGGACATTTTGGGTCAGATCTTCCTTCATCTGATCCAAGATTTAAAACGATATGTCTACCTCCTAGAGCTATACAGCATACCGCAAAGTGGCCTCATTTGACAGGAGGGGCAGTGATGAGCTGCAGTGTGTCTCAGTGCTACCCTCCAAAAAAGTTCCACCTGAGGCTGACCTCCCCCTACCTACACCACTGGCTGGGTGAGCCCCCATGCTGATTGACAGCATCAGATGAGCTTTGCCTCAACTGAGAGGCAGAGATCAGAGTAGACCTGCGTGTATCTGCAAAGATAAACATTATGTTTTACTCTGGACTAGTCTAAAACAACAATATGTGGATTTGCACTTAAGCACACAGGTGATAAAGATCTCACCCAAGACAGAAGATAAGAAAGAGAGCAAGGACCAGCACTCCAAATGAAACAGTGTGTGATTATTCTGCCAAGAAAGGTGATGCTTAGAGTTGAGCGGACACCTGGATGTTCAGGTTCGGCAGGTTCAACCGAACTTCAGAAAAATGTCCGGGTCCCTGGTCAAACTTGACCCCGAATTTGACCCCGAACCCCATTGAAGTCAATGGGGACACGGACTTTTGGCCACTAAAATGCCTCTAAAAAAGTCCTGGAAAGGGCTAGAGGGCTGCAAAATGAAGTACAATGTGGGTAAGAGTAGGACAAGTGCCCTACAAGCAAATGTGGATAGGAAAATAACATAAAATACATACAAATTACAAATACAGCTGAGCCATAAAATAGCACTAGATGGAATCTTTGATTTTAGCTTTGGAAGAACATAAATCTAAATCTAAAGCAGGGCTGCCAGGAGGATCAACAGAATTATCTATTTGAGAGAGGGTTGGAGTGCAGGGTATTCTCTTTCAGTTTATACTAAGTGACCCATAGGTTGAGGAGGCAGTGACCATGGCGGTGTAGGTGGAGGCGGCGCTGGAGGAGGAGGAGGTAGCCAGAATTTTTCAAAGTGCGCTGTAAGCACAGTATTTGATGGTTCTATTTGACTCTCAGATATGAAGTGCACCGCAAGACGCAAATGTACTATTTAGCACCCAAAACCATTAGAATTTTTCAAAGTGCTCTGTAAGCACAGAATTATCTATTTGAGAGAGGGTTGGAGTGCAGGGTATTCTCTTTCAGTTTATACTAAGTGACCCATAGGTTGAGGAGGCAGTGACCATGGCGGTGTAGGTGGAGGCGGCGCTGGAGGAGGAGGAGGTAGCCAGAATTTTTCAAAGTGCGCTGTAAGCACAGTATTTGACGGTTCTATTTGACTCTCAGATATGAAGTGCACCGCAAGACGCAAATGTACTATTTAGCACCCAAAACAATTAGAATTTTTCAAAGTGCTCTGTAAGCACAGTTTTTGACGGTTCTATTTGACTCTCAGATGTAATACATGAAATGCTATTGCTATTCTATAAACCGAAATAGAGTCCCCATTCATAAGAATAGGTCAATTGACCTATTCTTATGAATGGGGACTCTATTTCAGTTTATAGAATAGCAATAACATTACATGTATTCCATAAACCGAAAGTCTATAAACCGAAAGACGTTCGGTTTATAGACTTTCGTTTTATAGAATACATGTAATGCTATTGCTATTCTATAAAAAGAAAGTCTTTAAACCGAATGTCGTTCGGTTTATAGACTTTCGGTTTATAGAATAGACAATAGCATTACATGTATTCTATAAACTGAAAGTCTATAAACCGAATGTCTTTCGGTTTATAGACTTTCGGCTTATAGAATACATGTAATGCTATTGGCTATTCTATAAACCAAAAGTCTATAAACCAAATGACTTTCGGTTTAAAGACTTTCGGTTTATAGCCGAACCTCGAACTCCAATCCGAACATACAGTGAGATGTCCAGGTTTGGGTCCGGGGTACGGACACCTTAATGATGGTACAAACCCGAACAGTGCGGTTTGGGTTCGCTCAACACTAGTGATGCTCCAACACCATTTTTTTTTTTATCAAGCCTTACAATTTGCAAATGGCAACCATGGATATATACTTACAAAACAGTAATGAACTACTGAGAGGGGTGGGATAACACCCTAATTAATTAGTGCACAATTCAAATCAACAAAACACATCAAACATTTGGCAAGTATATATAAGTGCAGAAATTCAAAATATACTGGATTACATGCGAAAAAGTGTGAAATAGTGTAATATACTAATATGATAATTATGCTTTTTCATAAATATCTTGATTATTTTTTTCCTTATAGACTGTTGAATCTCTGGTCCTTGCTTTGCTACTCCTGTACACCTAAATAACTCTTAACCCCTTAGTGACATGACTTTTTTGGCTTGTCCGACGCTTGGTGACATGGGCTGTTTTAACATTTCTGAGCAGTTTGTGTTTTGCTGTAATTTATTTCTGTCTCATTTAGTGTACCCGCACAAACTATATATTGTTTTTATCGTTATAAGAAGGGCTTTCTTTTGATACCATTATTTTGATAATAGCATATCATTTGATGTAAAAAAAATAATAAAATATGGCAAAAAAATTGAAAAAATACTTTTTTTATGACTTTTATTTGAAAAATCGTATACTCATGTACAAGAGACAACAAAAAAACACTGCTAAAAAGTTTCTAATATATGTCCTGAGTTCAGAAATAGCCCATGTTTTTATGTTTTTGTGCTTTTTTATTCATGTTACAGGGCCAGAACTATAAGTGGTGCAAAGCTATTTTAAAATCCTTTCTTTCAAAATTAGCGATAGTGACATTGTAACACTGATTTCTGTGCTAAATCCATGAATGACCCCCAACATGTACATATTTTTGAAAACTAGACAACTCAGGGCATTTAACTTGGGGTATTTTGACACATTTCATGTAGCCATTTTACCACCAATCTATGCCAAAGTTTGCAGCAAAAAATCTTTTTTTTTAATTTTTCACATATATTGCAATTTAGGTAAACATTACCTTAAAATGTGAAGGGATATTTCCAAATAACACCTCAATATGTGTTCAGCAACATCTCCTGAGTACAGGGATACCACCCATGCATAGGTTTGTTGGTTTGTTTTGGGGCTAAAAGGCCACATTTAGGGGGTGCTCATTTTGGTTTTCCAACTTGGAATTCTGACATGCAGAAAACTTGTGCCCATGTCCCATTTGGGACATTTTTGAAGCCAGAAAGTGTATTCTACCCCACAAAACCATATATATTTTTAAACTAGACACCCTAGGGTATTTCAAATGGTAGTATTTTAACACTTTCCATGCACTAATTATACTACCAGCCTATGTCAATGTTTTGGGTAGTAATTTTTTTTCACATACATTGTACTTTGTGCATGAATTCACAGATCCTGTTATATGTCAGTGCCAAACAACACCTCAATATGTGTTCAGCAACATCTCCTGAGTACAGGGATACCACCCATGTATAGGTTGGTTAGGTTATTTGGGGGTTAAAAGGCCACATTTGAGAGGTGCACTTTTTGGTTTTCCAACTTGGAATTCTGACGTGCAGAAAACCTGCTACCATGTCCCATTTGGGACATTTTTGAAGCCAAAAAGTGTATTCTATCCCACAAAACCATATATTTTTGAAAACTAGACACCCTAGGGTATTTCAAATGGTAGTATTTTAACACTTTCCATGCACTAATTATACTACCAGCCTATGTCAATGTTATGGATAGTAATTTTTTTTCACATACATAGTACTTTGGGCATGAATTCACAGATCCTGTTATATGTCAGTGCCAAACAACACCTCAATATGTGTTTAGCAACATCTCCTGAGTACAGGGATACCACCCATGTATAGGTTGGTTAGGTTATTTGGGGGTTAAAAGGCCACATTTGAGAGGTGCGCTTTTTGGTTTTCCAACTTGGAATTCTGACGTGCAGAAAACCTGCGCCGATGTCCCATTTGGGACATTTTTGAAGCCAAAAAGTGTATTCTATCCCACAAAACCATATATTTTTGAAAACTAGACACCCTAGGGTATTTCAAATGGTAGTATTTTAACACTTTCCATGCACTAATTCTACCACCAGCCTATGTCAATGTTATGGATAGTAATTTGTTTTTCACATTCATTGTACATCGGGCATGAATTCATAGATCCTATTATGTGTCAGTGCCACAAAACACATTAATATGTGTTCAGCAACATCTCCTGAGTACAGGGATACCACCCATGTGTAGGTTAGCTAGATTATTTGGGGGCTAAAAGGCCATGTTTAGGGGGGGTGCATTTCCAACTTGGAATTTTGACATGTAGTCAGCCTGCGCCCATGTTCCATTTGGGACACTTTTGAAGCCTGTCAAAGTATTTTACCCCATAAAACCATATATTTTGGAAAACTAGACATCCTAGGGTTTTTAAAATTGTGGTATTTTAACACTTTCCAAGTGCTAATTCTACCACCAACCTATGTCAAAGGGTTGGGTTGTCATTTTTTCCCCACACACATTGTAGTTCAGGCAGGAATTTTCAGATTCTGGTATTTGCCACTGCCAACCAACACCTCAATATGTGTTCAGCAACATCTCCTGAGTACAGGGATACCCCCCATGCATAGGTTTGTTGGTTTGTATTGGGTCTAAAATTCCACATTTAGGGGGTGCGCAATTCCAACCTGGAATTTTGACATGTAGTCAGCCTGCGCCCATGTTCCATTTGGAACATTTTTGAAGCCGTCCAATGAATTTTACCCCATCAAACCATATATTTTTGGAAAATAGACATCCTAAGGTATTTCAAATGGTGGTATTTTAATACTGTATAGGTACTAATTCTACCACCAGCCTTTGTAAAAGTTTGTGGTAGTACTTTTTTGGGAGGTTTTTTTCCACATGCATTGTACTTCAGGCATGAATTCACAGATTCTGGTATATGTCACTGCCAAACAACAACCCAATATGTGTTCAGCAACATCTCCCGAGTACAGGGATAGCACCCATGCATAGGTTTGTTGGTTTGTTTTTGGCTAGAAGGCAACATTTGTGAGATGCGCATCTCAAAATTCCAACTTGGAATTTTGACATGTAGTCAACCTGCGTACGTGTCCTTTATGGGATATATCTTTGAAGCCAGCCAATGTAATTTACCCCCACCAAACCATATATTTTTTTATCGGTAGACCCCCATCACTACTTGTGGCAAGGGCTCAGCAGCCACCGATACATCGCTAGATGATGTATCAGAAAGCTGAATAGGGTCAAAATCGAACCCTGAGTCCGCGGCCTCAGAATCAGTGCGTAAGCAGTGATCTCGAGCAAAGAAGGGGTTAATAGCTCTTAGAAGAGCCTATCTAGTACTGTAATACATTACAGTACAAAGAAATTAATCCATAAAACAGTGCAGACAGAAAAACATACTGTTGCTGTGCAAGATTACTGCTTACACAGTGATGAATGGCAGGGAAGGGGTTAATACACAGTGAAAGACTTTCATAAAACCTGACAATTTTATAAAATGTTATTTTATATCACTAATACTGATCTGTCTCTTTCCGTCACAAAAATGTAAGTGAGGAGAGGGAGGCAGATCAATAATTGTGAATATTGATCCGACCAATTTTGATCTGACCAGGGCGAATGGTGAGCTTAATTGAGAAATCACCAAACCGCCTTTGCCACTAATTCGCTGTTACTGATCGCTATGCGCTCAGGCAGCTTAAAAAAAAAAAACTCAAATATTTTTACTTTACATGTAATCCCCTAGCGGGTATGTGTAAAAAAAATAAAATAAAAATATGCAGACAGATAAAAATTGCTTTGGCGTCAATATCATTGCGTAAGCAGTGATCGACAGCAAAGAAGGGGTTAATAACTCTTAGAAGAGCCTTTTTAGTACTGTAATAAATTACAGTACAAAAAAAATTAACCCCTAAAAAATGCACAAACGGCAAAAATAAATGCACTGATGTGCACGATCACTGCTTGTGCAAGATCAATGGCAGGGAAGGGGTTAAACGCAGGGAATTGCTTTAATAAGTTTTTTTTTATTGTTTTAATATTTGTGTGTTGTGTGTTTATTGTTTTTTTTTACTTTTAGAACTTTGATCTGTCTCTCTCCCTCACTAAAAAAATGTGAGGAGAGGGAGGCAGATCATAACTGGTCAGATCAATATAGGGTTAATATTGATCTGACCAGTCAGTGGGGATGTTCAGCAGAACATCCCCACTGCCTGTCAGTGTGCCTGGCAGTCACTGATTGCCTCTGTGAAGAGGCAATCGTGTGACAGCCAGAGAGCACAGGAAGCAGGTACTTCCTGCCTCCTGTGCTCTTGCCCTTAGAAGGGCAGCGCCATCTTGGTCACTCAGTGACCAAGATCGTGCATTTTTTTTTTGTGTTCCTGATTGCCTCGACTTGCGAGGCAATCAGGAACACTTTCTGAGCATAGGAAGCGAAAAATTCGCTTCCTATGCTCATTTTTTAATGCACGTGTTTTAAAGGCACTGTGCCTTTAAAACCGGCATTTCGATCGCTCTCCGGAGCGATCGAAATGCCGACGGGCATTTTTTTTAGTATTGTACGATGCTTCCACACGGAAGCATCGTTACAATACCATCAGAGCACTGAAAGCGGAAAAACTCCGCTTTCAGTGCTCGTTTTGACACAGGACGGACTAGGTCCGTCCTGTGTCACTAACGCTTCGCCACACAGGACGGACCTAGTCCGTCCTGTGTCGCGAAGGGGTTAAGGCCTTCAATTGTATGTGGAGTGATCTTCTTTCAATTTTTCTATAAGGATATATTTTTTGCATACACATATATTAACATTTTGTATGCTGTTTTTTTTTTTGTATGGGAACATCTGTGCTTTATACAGACATCAAATATCTTCCAAAGGAGATAGATGTATACAGTGACATTGTTTCAATCTGGGATCTCCGTTGTATCATTGTCATTTTTGCCTTCACATGTCTTTCAATGTGTATCACACCGTGAACTTTGTAAAATACAAATTGTAAATGTATTTAAATATTATGTTATTATTGTTTATTAACTATTTCACTTTGTTTATCATGTAATTCAGTATAATGTGAATTTTTACACTTATATGTACTTGCCTAATGTTTTGATGTGTTTTATTGATTTCAATTGTACACTAATTAGGGAGTCGTCCTGCCCCTCCCAGTTGTTAACTAATATGTTTGCAAGTATATATAGATGGTTGTCATGTACACATTTTAAGGCTTGAGAAAAACTTTTGTGGTTGATATGTCGCCTTTCTTTGTGGAATAAACACACACTTTCTCACAAGTGGCACTAGGTTTTTAACTTTAGCTTCTGTTTAAGAAGCAAAAGTTAAAAACAAAGTTTAGTGCCACATTAACTATTATTTATCCAAACTATGAAATCAATTAAGCTTATGTTTGCTGTGAGATATTGGTTCATTAGTGTCTGAGCCTAAGGACATGTGCTACTTTTATAATATTGATATCTTCGGCCATGCCGTTTGATTATATCCCCCAGCGGTAGCAAGGAAATCACACATAACAGGGATTATAAAATACATCTCTGCGGTACTCTAGTTAATGCTGTAGGTGTCAAGGAATAAAACAGATCTCTACGGAATTCCAGGTAAATGCTGTTAATGTCAAGAAATTACTTATGCTACTCTCTCTCTGATATACTATTAAAGGGACACTACCACTTACATAAGATGTAACTAGATTACCTGTGCATTTAAAAAAAACCCACATATATAAGACATATGCCACTGTTCTTTTTTCTTCTTCTATGTTTGAATTAATTGCATACAAAAGTAAAAATAAAACTAGGTGTTTATCTCCAGCATCCATTTTGAGAACTGTGCCCATGATGCAACATTCTCCAAAATCTTCCAGCAAGTCTCTTTACAACTGTTGCCAAAGCCTGCATGATGATGTCATAAGATACACCTCTGCTCTCTCACTGGCTCCTGTGTATCATAGTGGGCAGGACTAGGTGGCTGTGTACAACTTTTTTTTACCTGCCTTCCAACACAAGGAAAGGAGATTGACCTGAACAAACCCCACCCCTTGTGATGTAATAGTTACATTACCCTCCCACTCAATGCAAGTCTATGATCGGAATTCTGACTTATAGACTGCATTCTATGTCCCCAGCCCCAAAGTGAGATTCTACTGCTGTAAAGTCTCTGGGAGTTGGCACCCAAAAACACTATATTTCACAAAAGTGTGGTACCCAGTCATACTTGTATAGTAAAATATGTGATAAAATAAACTCACAGAACAAAAACAAAAGCCAGATCTGAAATCAACCATGCAAAATAAAAAAAATAAACCCTTTTAATATTTCGGTGGAAGTGTCCCTTTTAGGAAAGACTTGTGCACCCAATCTGAAGAGGTGTTGCAAATGCCATGCACTCTGGGGCTAATGAAAAATATTTATTTAGGAGGGTTTCACCACTGCTACTTTTAGTCTGTAAAATTATTATTTTTATAAATAACCAATTAATTTAATTTAGGTAAATGACAAGTAAATACAAGTTTAAAAAAATTAAAAAAAATTATAGTTTTTTAAAAATTATCCTTACCAAATTATGTATTATGCAATAATTTGATAAATATAATAAAGATGCCCATTTACTTATATATTATAGATTTGGTATTTTAATTTGTTTGCAGCCCTATTTAGTCTTAAGATGCATAGTCATGGTTAAACTATTTGTGCTTGTGGACATACTTTAACCCCTTAAGGACAGAGCCTTTGAAACATTTTTGTCCTTTCTGGACAATGGCTATTTTAACATTTCTGTGCTGTTTGTGTTTAGCAGTAATTTTCTTCTTCGTCATTTGCTGTACCCACACATATTATATATTGTTTTTATCGGGACAAAAAGGGCTTTCTATGGATGCCATATTTTTGATCATATCTTATCATATTATTAAAAAAAAATAATAAAATATGGTAAAAAAAAAAAAAATACACAAATTTCTTTGTTTTTATTTGAAACAACTTCTCCTCATCGACAATAGCGAACGAAAAAACATGCTAAATAGATTCTACTATTTCTCCTGAGTACAGGGATACCACCCATGCATAGGTTTGTTGGGTTGTTTGGGGGCTAAAATGCCAAATTTGTGAGGTGCAGTTTTTTGTTTTCCAACTTGAAATTTTTACATGCAGACAGCCTGCACCCATGTCCCATTTGGGACATATTTGAAACCAGCCAGTGTATTTTACCCCATCAACCCATATATTTTTTAAAAGTAGACACCCTAGGCTATCTCAAATGGTGGTATTTTAACACTTTCCATGCACTAATTCTACCACCAGCCTTTGTCAAAGTTTGTGGTAGTAATTTTTTTGTGTTTTTTTTTCACAAACCTTGTACTTCAGACATGAATTTACAGATTTTGGTATGTGTCACTGCCAAATAACACCCCAATAAGTGTTCAGCAACATCTCTTGAGTACAGGGATACCCCCCATGCATAGGTTTGTTGGATTGTTTGGGGGGTAAAAGGCCATATTTGGGAGGTGAAGTTTTTGGTTTTCCAATTTGAAATTTTGACATGCAGACAGCCTGCACCCATGTCCCATTTGGGACATATTTGAAACCAGCCAGTGTATTTTACCACATCAACCCATATATTTTTTAAAAGTAGACACCCTATGCTATCTCAAATGGTGGTATTTTTACACTTTTCATGCACTAATTCTACCACCAGCCTTTGTCAAAGTTTGTGGTAGTAATTCTTTTGTGTTTTTTTTTCACAAACCTTGTACTTCAGACATGAATTTACAGATTTTGGTATGTGTCACTGCCAAATAACACCCCAATAAGTGTTCAGCAACATCTCTTGAGTACAGGGATACCCCCCATGCATAGGTTTGTTGGATTGTTTGGGGGGTAAAAGGCCAAATTTGGGAGGTGAAGTTTTTGGTTTTCCAATTTGAAATTTTGACATGCAGACAGCCTGCACCCATGTCCCATTTGGGACATATTTGAAACCAGCCAGTGTATTTTACCACATCAACCCATATATTTTTTAAAAGTAGACACCCTAGGCTATCTCAAATGGTGGTATTTTTACACTTTCCATGCACTAATTCTACCACCAGCCTTTGTCAAAGTTTGTGGTAGTAATTTTTTTGTGTTTTTTTTTCACAAACCTTGTATTTTATACATAAATTCACAGATTTTGGTATGTGTCACTGCCAAACAATAACCCAATATGTGTTCAACAACATCTCCTGAGTACAGGGATACCACCCATGCATAGGTTTGTTGGGTTGTTTGGGGGCTAAAAGGGCCACATTGTGAAGCTGCGCATTTTCAACTTGGAATATTGACGTGTAGCCAGCCTGAGCCCATCTTTCATTTGGGACTTTTTTTTAAAGTAGGACAGTGTATTTTACCCCAAAAAGTATATATTTTGTAAAAGTAGACACCCTAGGCTATTTTAAATGGTGTTATTTTAACACTTTCCATGCACCAATTCTACCACCAGCCTTTGTCAAAATTTGTGGTAGTCATTTTATTGTGTATTTTTTCCCACATACATTGTACTTTAGACACAAATTCACATATTTCGGTATGTGTCACTGACAAACAATACCACAATATATGTTCAGCAACATCTCCCGAGCACAGGGATACCACCCATGCATAGCTTTGTCAGCTTTGTTGGGTGTTGAAAGGCTACATTTGAGAGGTGCGCTTTTTGATTTTCAAACTTGGAATTTGAACATGTAGAGCAAGGAAGGGGTTAATAGCTCTTATAAGAGCCTTTGTAGTACTGTACAAAAAAATTAACCCCTAAAAATGCACAGACAAGAAAAAAGGTTCTGCTGTGCAGTGATCAGTGGCAGGGAAGGGGTTAATACACTACACTATACAAAGGGTATGGCTTTTATAAAAGCCCTTGGGACTCACAATTTTTTTACATTTTATTTAATTTATTACAATTAAAAAATTATGTTATACAGATCTGTCTCTTTCCCTCACTAAAACTCAAGTGAGGAGAGGGAGGCAGATCCATATAGGTCAGAACAATATTTACGAACCAGACGAATGGTGATGCTCATCTGAGAAATCACCAAACCACCTTTGCCACTGATCGGCTGTTACTGATCGCTATACACGCGTTCAGACAGCTTCAAAAGGAATACACGTAATCCCCTAGTGGGTATAACTAACCACTAGCGAGTCTGACAAAAAAAATGCTGATAGCAAAAAAAAATCCTTCTGCGACTAGATTGCTCCATATGCGCTGCTTAGGCAGTGACCATATGCACTGCTTAGGCAGTGACCATATGTGCTGCTTAGGAAGTGATATACGGCAAGGAAGGGGTTAATAGCTCTTAAAAGAGCCTTTGATATACTGTAATAAATCAAAGTAAAAACAAATAACCCCTAAAAAAATGACAGACAGCAAAAAATGTGCTGCTGTGTAAGATCACTTCGTACACAGCGATCAATTGCAGGGAAGGGGTTAAATACTGGAAACGGCTTTTATAAAAGCCTTTGGGTCTCAATTCTATTAAATATATTATAATTAAAAACTTACATTATACAGCTCTGTCTCCCTCCCTCACTAAAACTCAAGTGAGAGGGAGGCAGGTCTACACGGGTCAGATCAAATATTTACAAATATTGATCTAACCAGACGAATGGTGATGCTCATCTAAGCAAAAGCCAACCCGCCTTTGTCACTTATCAGCTGTTATACATGCGGTCAGACAGCTAAAATTTTTTTTTTTACGTTAAACGTAGTCCCCTAGCGGGTATAATTAACACGTGACGGGTGTAATAAAAAAGTAAAAAAAAATTTAAAAATGCTTCTGCAGCAAGATTGCTGCATTTGCGTCAGATCGCTGCTTAGGCAGTGATCTACAGCAAGAAAGGGGTTAATCTCTCTTAAAAGAGCTTTTTTTTTATACTGTAATGAATTACAGTAAAAAAAAAATGAACCCCTAAAAAATGCAGACAGCAAAAAATGTGCTGCTGTGTATGATCACTGCGTACACAGCGATCAATGGCAGGGAAGGGGTTAAATGGCTTTTATAAAAGCCCTTGGTGTTTAAAATTTTATTAAATATTTTTTTTATTATTTTATTTTATTTTTTTTACTTTATCTGATCTGTCTCTCTCCCTTACTATAACTAGTAAGGTGAGGGAGGCAGATCAATACTTGTCAAATGCAATATTTGATAATATTGCCTTTGACTGTATGGTAAGTGCTCATCAGAGCACTTACCATACATGCCTGCACACAGATCACATAGATCTGTTGTGCCGGCATCGATTGGCTCCCCCTAGAGGATCGGAAGTGAAATACTTTCACTTCCGATGCTCTTGCCATTAGAAGGGAAGCGCTGCCTGTATAGGCAGCGTTCCCTTCTACTGAGCCGATGGGGTCGCTCAGGAGAGCGACCACCATCGGCTCTGGGGCAGCTGAAGGTGTTGTTAAGTGCCTCGCTAGCGAGGCACTTTAACAACACCGCAGATGCTTAGAAAGCGAACGATCGTTCGCTTTCTAAGCACATGTGTGCAGCGGGCGCAGCCATTTTTAAATGGCTGCTACGATCACTCCGTGGAGTGATCGTAGCGCGCCCCTGCACATTTGGGGGGTGTTGCACAATGCCTCTACCGCTGGTCGCTTTCTTTACTCCATTTAGTGCATGACGTGCCAGGCACGTCACCTGTCGGCAAGTCCTCGATTTGCCGTGACGTGCCTGGCACGTCATCTGTCGTTAAGGGGTTAAAATGAACCCAGTGTGAAAAACAAAACATTATATAGCAATGACTTAACAAGTGATTTTAGTCTGGTTGAAAGGCCTATGTTACCATTAAAATGAGCCATAACTGCTTTTAAGACAAACATAAGGAAATGACCCTCGATGTAATTATATCCATATAAACATACTAAAAGTCTTTGAAAATGGGATCTCAGGAAGACTTTCAAACCATAATACTTGAATTTGGAACATGCACGTGCAATTAACGAAAGCTGTTTACTGTCATCGTCCAGAATCCAACTGATCTTACGGAAATATAGTTTTTCTTCTTAAGTTAAAACAAAACACAGTAGGCCTCATTTAAAATGGCAATCCAAGAAACTCCTCTGCTTTGATACATTCTCTTTAATCCTCTCATGGCACTCTTTTATTGTTCAGTTGACTTCACTTAAACATAAGAAAAAACAAACAATAACTAACCAAAAGTACTAGAAACAAAGATTGAAAACTATTCGGACAGAATAAATAAATATGGCATTTTCATCAAATCATGGTAAATTTAGACAAACTGTTATCCCCTGAAAATACAGAAACAGAGCAATCCTTCTTGCCTGATAAATGAGATGTTAGTCAGTGATAGGTTAATAGCAACTGTGCTGAAATGTATGCAGAAAACTGTCGGGTCCCATAGGAAGAGCAAAAGATAATCAGGTCCATCTATCAATGTGCCATTGTTTTTGATCGCAGCACAGGCTGTTTATCACATCTGTTTCAGAATGTCAGCCCTAGAGGATTATAACAAATCTGGCCTTGCAGATTTCAGGCACATCTAAGTTTGCTGGTATTACACTTAACTTGTGCTTTAAAGTGTAGTCATCCACCAGGCACAGGATAGAACAGATTTATGCTCAGGTGAATAGATTCATAAGATGCATTTAATTATCCTAATACTCTGCTGCAGTGTAAATTCCATATCAAGTTGGATTTGGGGTTATTGTAGGTCAGACTTTGCCCATTCTTTGTTATGTGAGTGTACTAATAAGTATAGTTCAGAAGGAATGTCTCACTGCCACTGTGTTTCTGTTACTAAATTAAGGTTTTAATTAAATATGTTCAACAATAATGTATGATACATTATGCTAAGAATTAATCATGTCTAGTTCCCTACTTAGGTTGACATTAACTGAGTTAATTTTCAATTGTTTCCATTGGTAATGATTAATGATGGGAGGCTTTTTTTGACACAACAATAATGCTTTAGCATGGAACCTGGAAAATATACAGGTGATAAGGTGAAATTAAAAACTTACCTGTATGATATCTGCACCCACAGTATTTCCAGATTTTGGTAAATTTGTATTCCAACCATGCAGATAGCAAAAGTTTTGCTGTCAACATTCATTTTCTGGTAGATAAGCACTGTTCTGCAGGTAATTTATCAATCAGTGGAATGAAGGAAACATATCATAAAAATTATTTGAAGTGTTATTTGGTTTATATCGAAAGCAAACAGATTTGATCCAACAATAAATTTGACTGAGCATCTCTCCCTTCTGAGATTGGGCATCTAACTTCAATATTCAGTATAGTTGTATTCCAGTAACATCCAACCAGCACTAAGGTAGTGTTCTCATCACGCTGTGCCAGAAGCTTGGTGATTTGTGGTGTATCCATTACCTTCCCATCTCTGTACCCATAGGATGAAAAGAAAGAAGGAGCTCATAATGTTTCTTGAACATTATATAATTTTTTAACCCACCACACAATAATTAACCAAATAAAAGCATCCACCTGCTGGTAGGTTTGCCACCTCTGCTGAAAAAAATACTGCCCATGATTTTGTCTCTATAGACTTAACAGTGACCTCAAATCATGCCAAGAGGGCACCAATGGTAAGTTTTAAGTTTAATTATTATCTCTATTAAATCTACTAAAGTATAAAGAAAGAACAAGAATGTTGTGTACTATATACATATTAATAATGAAAGTTGACAACTAGAGTTGAGCGGACACCTGGATGTTCGGGTTCGAGAAGTTCGAGCGAACTTTGGAAAAAGTCCGGGTCCGTGCTCGAACTTGATCCCGAACCCGAACTCCATTGAAGTCAATGGGGACACAGACTTTTGGCCACTAAAATGCCTCTAAAATAGTAATGGAAAGGGCGAGAGGGCTGCAAAAGGAATTAAAATGTGGGTAAGAGTAGGACAAGTGCCCTGAAAACAAATATGGATAGGGAAATAACTTAAAAAAAATACATACAAATTAAAAATACTGTACTATTTAGCACCCAAAGCAATTAGAATTAGGTTCTACTTGACTCTCAGATGTAATACATGTAATGCTTTTGCTATTCTATAAACCGAAATAGAGTCCCCATTCATAAAAATAGGTCAATTTACCTATTCTTATGAATGGGGACTCTTTTTCGGTTTATAGAATAGCAATAGCATTACATGTATTCCATAAACCGAAAGTCTATAAACCGAAAGACAGTTGACCTATTCGTATGAATGGGGACTCTATTTCGGTTTATAGAATAGCAATATCATTACATGTATTCTATAAACCGAAAGTCTATAAACTGAATGTCTTTCGGTTTATAGACTTTCGGCTTATAGAATACATGTAATGCTATTGGCTATTCTATAAACCGAAAGTCTATAAACCGAATGACTTTCGAACCTCGAACTCCAATACAGACATACAGTGAAATGTCCGGGTTCGGGTTCGTGGCACGGACACCGTAATGTCCGGTACGAACCCAAATAGTGCGGTCTGGGTTCGCTCAACACTATTGACAACAATTCTTCACAGGATAGGCAGGTGTGGCAGTGGGTTAAAAGTCCCGACTCATTGGACCAGCTCTGCACCAACGTTCCCTTCTAAATGCACACTGCTTACTCAGTATTGTGGGCACAACACTGAAGCTGAAGGTTGGTCATTATATTACAGCAGTGGTGTCCAAACTTTTTTCAAAGAGGGCCAGACTTGATGAAGTGAACATGCGTGAGGGCCGACCATTTTGCCTGACAGTTAAAATTAAGTACAAATTAACTATTTTATGCAAACTTTATTGCAAACGATTTGAATGACAATTCTAAACAGTAGTAAAATCACTCTGCCTTTCATATCTGAAGGCCAGATGAAAAAAACAACAACACAGGATGCTGAAATATATGTCAGGAACACAACTAACATTAACTGAGATTTTTTTTATCATGTATTCATCTCTATTGAAAAAAATGGCCTGCACTAATGTGAAGGGTGAAACTGAGATCTGGACTGCAGCACATAGGCTAAGTCTGTTTCAAAGGCAGTGGTTTTAATACGCAAAATGTCACGCAGGTGAGAGTCACTTAGTCTTGGCCTCACGTGGTTCTTGTTAAAGTTCATAGCAGAGAATGTCTTCTCACACAAATATGTTGAACCAAACAAGCTCAGTATTTTCTTAGCAAATGTTCGAATCTCTGGAAACCGGCTCTTATCCAGTTGGCGAAAAAAGTTCACAAGAGAGAGTTGTTGGTGACGACTGCGTAACTCGCTGTCGCAATGCAGCTCAATGAGCTCGAGCTGCAGCTGATCTGGAGCATCATTGGGGTCAACAGATTAAAATTGCACTTACTAAGACAGGCAGTAGACCTCCTCGGTCAGCTCCACATGGGGCTACAGGTGGCTGTGTAGTGAGAGAAATAATGCAGATTTCAAATTCCTTCAGCATTTCTTCTGCATTCCCGCGTCGTGGGCGGCGCCAGGCACATAGAGAAGAGCGGGGGGCATGGCCTCTCTCGGCTGCTCCCGAGTCCCGCCAAGTTCCGCTCCGCCCCCCGCCCCATCGCTTCGGCATCGGGGCAGGGATGTGCGATGGCTCAGACACAGAGAGAGACATTGATCAGCCTTGTCTCTGGGGCCGTATGGAAGTAAAGGGCGGGCCGCAACTGGCCCGCGGGCCGGACTTTGGACATGACTGTATTACAGAGAAATAGCACTGGAGGCAAATAGAATTAGGCTGTGCTGGATAATATTTGGCACAGTTATTGTTGTTAAAGGACAGCTGTAGGCAAAAAATAACTCATGTTTAATTGAAAGATTACATTAAGTGTAGATGGTGTGTAAAGAGATGCTTTAATGAAATAATTCAAATAAAACACCTTATTGAGCACTCGTTTATCTCTAACAGGCGGCAGACATATTGTATAGAATCTTGGGTCAGATCTGCATTAATCTTCATGCAGGCGAGAGAAGATCTACACCAAGATTCTAAACAATATGTCTGTCCCCTGTTAAAGGTAAATAGCCCTGTGAGAGAGCTTAATAAAGTACTTTTTGTTTCTTTAATTAAAACATTTCTATGTAAAATGCCTACAATGGATGTGATCTTTCAACTAAACACAAGTTCATTTGTTGGTACAGTTATTCTTTAACTACATTTGCAGTGATGTCCACAGAGGGCTGCTTACAGGCAGTACACCGAACTAGAGTCCCCATTCATAAGAAATTCTTCGGTTTATAGACTTTCGGTTTTTAGAATAGCATAGAATTACATGTATTCTATAAACTGAACGACATTGTATGAATGGGGACTCTATTTCGGTTTATAGACTTTCGGCTTATAGAATACATGTAATGCTATTGGCTATTCTATAAACCAAAATAGAGTCCCCATTCATACGAATAGGTCAGTTGACCTATTCGTATGAATGGGGACTCTATTTCGGTTTATAGAATAGCAATATCATTACATGTATTCTATAAACCGAAAGTCTATAAACTGAATGTCTTTCGGTTTATAGACTTTCGGCTTATAGAATACATGTAATGCTATTGGCTATTCTATAAACCGAAAGTCTATAAACCGAATGACTTTCGAACCTCGAACTCCAATACAGACATACAGTGAAATGTCCGGGTTCGGGTTCGTGGCACGGACACCGTAATGTCCGGTACGAACCCAAATAGTGCGGTCTGGGTTCGCTCAACACTATTGACAACAATTCTTCACAGGATAGGCAGGTGTGGCAGTGGGTTAAAAGTCCCGACTCATTGGACCAGCTCTGCACCAACGTTCCCTTCTAAATGCACACTGCTTACTCAGTATTGTGGGCACAACACTGAAGCTGAAGGTTGGTCATTATATTACAGCAGTGGTGTCCAAACTTTTTTCAAAGAGGGCCAGACTTGATGAAGTGAACATGCGTGAGGGCCGACCATTTTGCCTGACAGTTAAAATTAAGTACAAATTAACTATTTTATGCAAACTTTATTGCAAACGATTTGAATGACAATTCTAAACAGTAGTAAAATCACTCTGCCTTTCATATCTGAAGGCCAGATGAAAAAAAAAACAACACAGGATGCTGAAATATATGTCAGGAACACAACTAACATTAACTGAGATTTTTTTTATCATGTATTCATCTCTATTGAAAAAAATGGCCTGCACTAATGTGAAGGGTGAAACTGAGATCTGGACTGCAGCACATAGGCTAGGTCTGTTTCAAAGGCAGTGGTTTTAATACGCAAAATGTCACGCAGGTGAGAGTCACTTAGTCTTGGCCTCACGTGGTTCTTGTTAAAGTTCATAGCAGAGAATATCTTCTCACACAAATATGTTGAACCAAACAAGCTCAGTATTTTCTTAGCAAATGTTCGAATCTCTGGAAACCGGCTCTTATCCAGTTGGCGAAAAAAGTTCACAAGAGAGAGTTGTTGGTGACGACTGCGTAACTCGCTGTCGCAATGCAGCTCAATGAGCTCGAGCTGCAGCTGATCTGGAGCATCATTGGGGTCAACAGATTAAAATTGCACTTACTAAGACAGGCAGTAGACCTCCTCGGTCAGCTCCACATGGGGCTACAGGTGGCTGTGTAGTGAGAGAAATAATGCAGATTTCAAATTCCTTCAGCATTTCTTCTGCATTCCCGCGTCGTGGGCGGCGCCAGGCACATAGAGAAGAGCGGGGGGCATGGCCTCTCTCGGCTGCTCCCGAGTCCCGCCAAGTTCCGCTCCGCCCCCCGCCCCATCGCTTCGGCATCGGGGCAGGGATGTGCGATGGCTCAGACACAGAGAGAGACATTGATCAGCCTTGTCTCTGGGGCCGTATGGAAGTAAAGGGCGGGCCGCAACTGGCCCGCGGGCCGGACTTTGGACATGACTGTATTACAGAGAAATAGCACTGGAGGCAAATAGAATTAGGCTGTGCTGGATAATATTTGGCACAGTTATTGTTGTTAAAGGACAGCTGTAGGCAAAAAATAACTCATGTTTAATTGAAAGATTACATTAAGTGTAGATGGTGTGTAAAGAGATGCTTTAATGAAATAATTCAAATAAAACACCTTATTGAGCACTCGTTTATCTCTAACAGATGGCAGACATATTGTATAGAATCTTGGGTCAGATCTGCATTAATCTTCATGCAGGCGAGAGAAGATCTACACCAAGATTCTAAACAATATGTCTGTCCCCTGTTAAAGGTAAATAGCCCTGTGAGAGAGCTTAATAAAGTACTTTTTGTTTCTTTAATTAAAACATTTCTATGTAAAATGCCTACAATGGATGTGATCTTTCAACTAAACACAAGTTCATTTGTTGGTACAGTTATTCTTTAACTACATTTGCAGTGATGTCCACAGAGGGCTGCTTACAGGCAGTACACTTTGCCAAAAGTAAGGTAGGAATAAGGAACACAGGATCCATGGGGCGAAAGGAGCCCAGGTCAACTTCAATAAATATATTAAGAAAACACATCCTGAACATTTCCACACAATTATAAACTGCAGCCTGAATCTAAGAGCTAAAAAGCAGTTGGAAAGACCTATAAGCATACAAATATGGTGTATATTATTTACATGTTCAATATATGTCAGATACAGTCATAAAAATTATTTGTTTTCTTTTAATAAATAGAAATATATAAATTTGAGATTGAAATGGATCACAATTTTTAACCAACACATAATCAGACAGATTTCAGCCTCAGGTCAAATTGTAGGTAATATGTACTGGGGCCATACTTTGTAGACCAGGAACTTCCTTTTTTGACCACTATTTTTCTATTCATGTGCATTGCCTAACTTGCATTGAATATTATACAACAGTGTTTGTGGTCGTACTAAGCAGACATCATTAAGATAAAGCTTAACTTGAATAAATAATGAGTCCAGTACATTTTATCGTTTCCAGGATGTGTATTTATTTACTGTCAGAGAAATAATCCTAAAGCAGTAAACATTTTCCAAATCATCTGGATCTTCATTTCCTGGAATTTATTGTTTTGTGAATTTATTCCCTTTATTTTGTTTATTTGTCAGATGTTCTTTGCAAAACAGCAACAGAACATTCTTGGTGGTCTTGGAGCCAAAACCAAATATGTGTCTTAAATCTGGGAGAATAAATATTCCTCAGCTTGCAATTAAAATCTATTATTTGGAAATTGATATAATGACACTTTTTTTTAGGGGAAAAAAAGCTTTTTTTTAAAAAAAAAAAAAATTCCCATACAATTTAGGTCAATAACAGAAGAGTAAGTTACAGCCAGACAATAACAGCTACATCAACACAGCACTTTCCAGCCTTAAATTCTAAAATGTTACTTTTATTAAGCCATGTCAGTCCAAAAAAATAAAACTAAAACACGTCAAGCATAGAGAAGTTGCCACATACAACTGATAAAATGGCACATGGCACCTAACTAAAAACATTCACCTGTATAGAAACAGTGACTATGCATATCTCATGTGGATTGAATATGTAATGCGATCCATTACGAATAAAAACAAAATAAATAAATCTTAGGTTCTCATTTAATCTCATATTAAAAAACACAGACAAACAAAAAAATCTGATCCGATTTTCACTGGTCTTAATAATGATTGACAATTTATTTTAAGTTGTGTAGCCAATGTTTTGATCCTTTATACATATATACACACACACAGTATATGTATTTTTATATACACATGTGTATACAACTTAAATACAAGTATTTGTTTATTTTAAGTAGGCAAAAATACTTTGCGCTTTGAACATGCATAAAAAAACCTTTACCATAAGAAGAAGAAATTTATTTGATAGTTTTCTGATTCTACATACTTATTCTATACCGAATACAATCTTGATAGCCTACACTACCTCTATGTAAAATTATAGACAACCTTCTAGGATCTTCTCGATAGACGATTTCCCTGACAAACAGACATTTGGACCTTGATTATATTGCTTGCGGTAAAACCCTTGGTTATGGAAAAATGAGTACCAGTTGACCTTCTTGCTCATTTTAACTCAATGTTTCAGCACAACCAGTCTACAACTACAAGAGCCAGTGATTTGTGTATTAATTTTAAGCAACTTGTTTTATAGGACAGCATAAGCGGCTTTTGCAAAATGTAATCAGATCAGATATTCTGTTACACCCTTGTCAATAGTGAATATTAAACACTGCTTTCACCTAAAAAGGAAAAAAAACTTAATTGATATAACACATGAACATTTGGTTGATGCCTACTGCCACTAATTATGTTTTTGTGTAAATTAAATTCCTGAGGTTCCTTAGCAATATTTCATGTAGCTTGCCTGATACAGATGTTAGGCTTGGAGGTCTATTGTTTGCAGGCTCATGCTGTGTTCGTGTTTGAATAATGGCACTATTATGCTTCTCTTCAGCGCTCTTCAAAATATTGAAGAAAAATTATTGGTATATAAATTACTGAAGTACCCAAGGGTGTGTAACACATAATATAGGATCTTAAGTACAACTTGATTTGGTAGTATTGCTGCTAAGGTTTACATAACATTTTTTTTACTTGGTTGCTCCTTAACATATAGTGAGTAGAAAAATTAAGATTTTAACATATCTTCTTCTATAATCAGCTTTCTCATCTCCTTTCCCAAGGATGCAATTATTTCATTGTCCATTTTTGTCTCCTCTATGTTCTTGATTACATTTATTTCAGATCCTACTTTCTTTTAAATTCAGTTTCTGATTCTCACATTGGTTTTAACTCTGATTTCTCTTTTGCAGTATTGCTGGTAGCATTTTTTTTAATAATGCTATTGTCCTCTAGAATTCAATGCTTTTAAAACTTTTTTTATTTTATCAGTTACGTTCTGCTAAATAACATTTACTAGACTTTACCTAAGGAAATAATTTGGGCCATTTTATACATCTTTTTACCCTGACAGGCTTGGACCTAAGTTTAGACATTTTGAAAACATTTTACTAAAACAAAGTAAGTTGTTGCAACCATGTAGTTTTTACTTTTAGTTTATACTTTTGCAAAGATCAGGAAATAATGGAAAGAGTTGATTATCTCCTCTCCCACTGGCGGTGTGATTGGCGATATACATTCTAATGACCAACCAGCCCTACAAGGTGGCGGAGAACCAGCTCTGCACATGGCAGCATGGAAGACTCAGACAAACTTCCAAATCAAAAGGGAATTGATTCCAGAGTGCATTATTCAGAAGTAGTGTTTTTTTTTTAAATTTTTTTTTTTACCTTCTGTCTGATTAAAAGATCATCTGGAAGGTTTAGTCTCTCGTTAAGAGATCTCTTGAAAGCGTATTAATAAATTTTTTTTAAACATAATTAATACATTTAGAACACATTAACATGACATAACCCACACAATTATTTGTACAACCCACCTCTTTAAGGAATCTTACAATTAATCCCACTGGAACAATTCAACCCATCTATCTCCACTGTCTCCAAATACAGTTACCACTGCCATCTTCCCTTTTGATCTTTTAATCACTAATGTGTCTTTTATCCCCCCACTCCCTCTAGATTGTAAGCTTGTGAGCAGGGTTCTCTATCTCTTGTATCAGTCTCTCTGTTCATCTAATGTAGTATATAGCTCTGTACCAAATGCTATGTACATTGTTGGCACTATATACATGTTAATGTAATGTATATGATGAAGTGGCATAGTAATCTTATTAGATATAATCATAGGATCATAATATTAGAATTATTATAATCATAATGTAAGTGTTTAATATTGAGTAATGGTTTTCCTTCCCTTTCTATATTTATTGAACACAACAAGTCTGCTGTTTTTTTTCTAAGCATTTTTCTAAGCCTTTTGGCATAACACAATTCATTGATAATTCAATTTTGTTTGTAACTCTTCTATAAACTACATATTTTTCTCAGCCATTTCATATTAGAAAAATGAGCCAAGAGATTTGCTTATCTCTAGCTACAACATTAACAATAAATTTCCTTTTTCTAGCTACTATATATAAATTTCAAGTCTATAAATATGTGAAGGAAGATGGAATTACTTTGTAGTGGAATCATATTATGTAACAATTGTATTTAACTTAATTGGTCTTCTAACCATCAATGCATTTAACAGGTGCTATAAAGTCCATAACCTTTTTTAAATTCACAGCAATTTGTTTGTAAATTCTTTATTTTTAATTTGAAATTATATGTGAAAATATAACAATTAATAATATAAAAAAGTAATACACAATTAATTAATGTAGGGCCATAAATTATTCACAGCATTGTTTTTTTTTATTTTTTTTAAAATTTTAGGACAAACATGCTATTTTGTCTGCTAATTGACTGACAAACATGCTACATGTTACATTTGCATTAGGATGATCAGTGAAAGAGAGTGAGTGTGTGTGTGTGTGTATATATATATGATATATATATAAGAGGGCCCCCTCCCCCCCTGTCTCCTCAGTCTTTTTTCTGTCCTCATTGGTTATCAGGACGGGGCCCTGTGCGGGCCTGTTTTTTTTTT
The DNA here is from genome assembly GCA_036172795.1 of Pelodytes ibericus. NCBI lineage: Eukaryota > Metazoa > Chordata > Amphibia > Anura > Pelodytidae > Pelodytes > Pelodytes ibericus. The sequence goes on along the minus strand of CM069857.1, from coordinate 215,245,678 downwards.
TTTACATTTTTTCCTTTTTTCGTTATTTTCGTCTCACCTTCCGGAAAGTTCAGCCTCTTTCTTTCCGAAGCCTGGTTCCTTGCCTTTTCACGGTTCTGGGATTTCTATTCCTCCTGCAAGGGGTACTGGAGATGTATTGGATATTGAGCAGATGTCTGGATTCCTGCTGCATGTTGGCATTTTTTCACCTTATTTTCTTTTTTTCCAAGTGCCCTGAAATGTTGGATCCTCGACCTCAAAGATGATATTGAAGGTGGGGTCCCCAGGGAGAAGCTTCTGGATTCTCTGTCTGACATCAAATTGGCGGCTGAGTTTTTCATTGAGTCCTCTTCGGATATATTGAAGCTTGCGGCCAGATACATGGGCTTGTCGGTTTCGGCCAGACGTGCCCTGTGGTTAAAACATTGGCATGCCGATAACGCCTCTAAGAACTCCCTGGTGTCCCTTCCGTTTTATGGCAAGTTATTGTTCGGGAAGATTCTGGATGATGCTATTCGGAAGGCCGTCGACGGGGCGAAGGTTTTTTTACCACAGGAACGAAGGCGCCTTCCCAGAACCGTTTGGAACGACCGTCGCAATTTTCGTTCCTCCTTTCGAGATTCCAGACAGTATCGTCCTGGCAGAGAGGTGGCTCGATCCTCAGCATGGAGGGGCAGTTTTCATAGAGCTGCGATGGGTTCCCTCTCCCGCCCTACCTCTTCCTTTCGTGGGAAGTTTCAATCATGAAGGCTTTCCTGCACAGGCCCCTCCGGTCGGTGCTCGACTTCTGGCGTTTTCGGCGGTCTTGGCAGGTTTTTCCTTGGACTCCTGGGTCCAGACCATTGTTCACAAGGGCTACAGTTTGGAATTTCACTCCCTTCCAACTCCAGTTTTTATCAAAACCAAAATTCCTGTGGACCCACGGAAAAGGGACGTCCTTTTGGATTTTTTACGGTCCCTTCTCCAGGACAAAGTTATTGTTCCTGTAGATGGACTCGCTCACTTCCAGGGAAACTACTCCCCCCTTTTTTTTGTCACCAAAGCATCGGGGGACTTGAGGCAGGTCCTCGACCTTTCTGTTCTAAATCGATCATTGAAAGTCAGGAAATTCAGGATGAAGTCCCTCCAGTCTATTATGCCATTCATCTCCCCTGGCGATTGGATGGTCTCCATCGATCTCCAAGACGCCTATTTTCACATTCCCATCAGGATTCAGCACCAGCGTTTCCTGCGCTTCGCCATTGGCGAAGATCACTTCCAGTTTCGGGCTCTCCCGTTCGGCCTCAGTATGGCTCCTCGAACCTTTTCCAAGGTTCTGGTGGTCTGTATTGCAGAACTTCGCAAGAGGGGCCTGACTATTTTCCACTATCTGGACGAAATTCTCATCGTGGATCCTTCTCAGGACCTCGTCAACACCCAGCGGGACCTCTCCCGTTCGGCCTCAGTACGGCTCCTCGAACCTTTTCCAAGGTTCTGGTGGTCTGTATTGCAGAACTTCCCAAGAGGGGCCTGACTATTTTCCACTATCTGGACGAAATTCTCATCGTGGATCCTTCTCAGGACCTCGTCACCACCCAGCGGGACGAGGCGTTGTCTTTTCTGCAAAACGCGGGGTAGAAGATCAATTTCAGGAAGAGCCAACTCCTTCCATCCCAGACCCTGGTCTTTTTGGGGGCAAACTTCAACACTCTCACCGCTACGGTTTCCCTGTCCTTGGATCGTCAGTCCCGTCTGGTTTCGACCATCCAGAATGTCGTCCTTCCCGGTTGGTTGCTCATCAGGAAGCTTATGTCCCTGCTGGGGGTCCTGGTCTCGACTATCAGCCTAGTTCGTTGGGCCCAGTGGCACACCCGTTTTCTTCAATACCTCCTGCTACCTCATCACCCGGTTCCCCAGTCGTTCTTGGACAGGAAGATAAATTTGCCGAAGGTAACCTCTTGTCATCTGGCCTGGTGGCTGGAGGTCCGTCACCTCAGGAGGGGTTTTCCACTGACGGATGTCGTCTACAAAGTTATCACGACGGTCGCAAGTGCTCATGGTTATGGGACTCATTTGGACGGTCTCTACGCCCAAGGCGAATGGTCCCCTACAGAACGAGGTCTTCATGCCAATATACTGGAACTGAGGGCAATTTACAGGGCTTTGCTGGCTTTTCACCAATCCGTTCAAGATCATTGGGTGAAGATCCAGACGGACAACAGGTGTGCGGTTGCCTACATCAACCATCAAGGGGGTACCAGGAGCCTGTCTCTCAGCCTGGAATTCACTCCGATTGCACTCTGGGCCCAGAGATGGGTCGAACACCTATTGGCGGTTTACCTTCCGGGATCAGAGAACATGGTGGCGGATTTCCTGAGCCGCACCAATCTCAACACGACGGAATGGAGGCTCTCGTCTCATATGTTCCATCATCTTTGCCTACAGTGGGGTCTTCCGGCCGTGGACCTGATGGCCTCTTCCTCAAATGCTCAACTCCTCGTTTTTTCTCAAGAACTCCTCATCCCATGGCAGAAGGCGTCGACGCTCTGTCTCTCCCATGGCCGAGGGAATTCCTGTATGATTTTCCACCTCTCCCTCTCATTCCCCGTATCCTGAAGAAGGTTCGAGTGGAAAAGGCAGAGGTAATGGCCATCCTTCCTTGGTGGCCCAGGAGGCCTTGGTTCCCGCTGGCGAACAGATTATCCATTCAGGACCCTTGACTACTGCCATTAGACCGGATCTACTATCTCAGGGTCCGGTGTTACATCCTTGCCCCCACACTCTTCAGCTAGCGGCATGGCGATTGAGCAGCAGTCACTACGGTCCCGCGGTCTGTCTGAGGGTGTTGTCTCTACCCTGCTAAAGGCTCAGAAGCCTAACACCTCGGCCACATATCATCGTATTTGGTCTGCCTTCTTGGTTTGGTCCGAAGGTAGGGTTTCTGATCCGTTGTCCCCTTCCCTGCCGGATGTCCTGGCATTTCTCCAAGCTGGCCTGGATCGGGGTTTGGGTCTGAACTCCCTCCGTGTTCAAGTTTCTGCTCTGTCTGCCCTCACGTCAGTGCGTTGGGCGCTGGAGCCTTTAATTATTAGTTTCTCTGTCCTCCGGCCCGGTCATTTACGGCCCCATGGAGCCTTCCTCTGGTACTTCGTGCTTTGTCAGAACCTCCCTTTGAACCCATGCAGGATACCTCCCTGTGGTTGGTGACCCTGAAGACTCTTTTGCTGTTGGGCTTGACTTCCGATAAACGCTGTTCCGAACTACAGGCCTTTTCAGCGGACCCTCCCTACACAGTCCTCTCTTCGGATAGAGCCATCCTCCACCCGGTCCCGGAATTTCTACCAAAGGTTGTATCAACGTTTCACCTTAATCAGGAGACTGTGCTACCGGTGTTTTTTTCCTAATCCCTCGACTTCTGAGGAATCCCGCTGGCATACCTTGGATATGGTACGCTGTCTACACCTCTACATTGCAGCTTCTTCGTCTTTGGTCTGCCTTCTTGATTTGGTCCGAAGGTAGGGTTTCTGATCCGTTGTTCTTCTGTCTCCACTCTACGCCGCTGGATTGTTGCGGCTATATCCAGGTGCTACGTCTCCAGTGGTGTTCTGGTTCCCCCCGGTCTCAAGTCACACTCCACTCGGGCTGTTTCGTCTTCATGGGCAGCTGAGGCTGGTTCTTCTGTTGCTACTGTTTGAGAAGCTGGGAACTGGTCGTCCTGTTCCACCTTTTTCTGGCACTACCGTCTGGATGTCCGAAGAGCAGAAGTGTCTTCCTTCGCACACTCTGTTTTGGCCTCTGTCTCCTCCCATTAAACATTTTTTCACTTTTTGCAGCATTTCTCGTGTGTATGTGTTTTCTTTGGTTTATGTGTTCTCGCATCCCTATTTTTGTTGCTTGCTTGGGTATGTCCCATACGTAACTGCTGCAATGGTTAGCCAGGAAAATTGAAAATTGTTTCATACTTACCGTAATTTTCTTTTCCTGGTTATTATCCATGGCAGCAGTCAGTTTCCCTCCCTTTGTTTGTTTTTTCTTATGAGGAGCTGGTTACTAGATTGAGGAGACAGGGGGTGGGGCCCCTCTTATAGTTTAATTTCTGTCCTGCCTACCTTGAGGGTGGAGCTAACCCATATGTAACTGCTGCCATGGATAATAACCAGGAAAAGAAAATTACGGTTAGTGTGAAACAATTTTCAATTATGTAAATGTTGCACAATTCTATTTATTAATTTAGACATACACACTCTGTTTGATAGTCTGTTCACAGCAATTTCCCTGTTTAGTGAATAGACCAAAACATGTGTCTAGCATTTCTTCAGTGTGGATGAATCATTTATTTTACATAAGGAAACCTCAGTTAGGCATGTGGTGTGTGTGTGGTGCTGACAGCACAACAAATAACTTCCTACCGGTTTTGCTCTTTTAAATATCCTTTTTATGGCTTGGCAATGACTCTATGTGGTTTGCAGGTTTAGTAAATAAGTGAAAATGTATTCATTTTAAAATGCAATGATGTGTTTCTGATAGTACTGTCACATTAAAAAGTGAATCTAGATAAAGTCATCTTTGTTTGCTGTTATTAATAAAATATTACAAGTTAGCAGGTAAGCACTACAGGATGTTGTTTGTTCAAGAATATCAAAGCATGGATCTCTTCTCCCTGGTATGTAGCAAACTGTTATTTGAAAACACCTGTGAGTTTTATTATTTTTATAATAATAAAGCATAGTTTTGTAGGGATTATAATACATTTTCCGACACAATCACTTGAGTGCTATTGCTAACAACAAAACAAGTGAATTCATATTATTTGTAATGTATTCAGGGAGAATTTACATTTAATATTTCATTTTTTTTTTGTTCAGCACAGTTGAGGATATTGCTTACTGCCTGGGCCAGCTGGAGACTGGGAGCATGGATGCAAATGTTCCTGCAGTATACCACTGACCTGTGAAGTCTGGGAAGAGCAGCAGCCAAGGGGATGTAGAGCTCTCTCACTAGACTCATCTCCTCTTATGCAAAATAGTTGTATGTTTCTGCCCCGCCTGGCCTGCTGTCTATTATCAATAACATTGCACATACAATTTATCACAAGACACATGGACTCCCCATCCCAGCATGTAGAAACCTGCATGGACAGGAGCAGGTCATTGTCGGAGAGACAATTTTATTTTCTTGCCTCCATTACAGAAAGTGTTAATTACAGTTCTGTATCTGAGATAATAATAAAACCAACTGATGCCTTGCACTGGATCTTAGAAGTAAACTGAGGCCCACAGCTAGCAGTGTCAGTAGGTAGAAAGGATGTAGAGTTGGAAGTCAAAGCGGGAGCATTGTCTTTAATAGACTCCAGGGATGAAGAAGGGAGGGGAGGCTTAATATCTCTTTGTTGCTTTTTTGTGTGTCTCCAGCTGAGGATTAAAGGTCCCATGATGCTTAATATGTGTTTGACTGACTAAGCATTATAGGAAATGTAGTACACCACAATAGGATCACTAAAAGTTTGCCTTGACTGATTTTGGCACTCTATCTTTTGTGTATTAAATATACCACAATGTTCAGCCAGTATTTGGCTGGCTGAAGATCATGAGAAATGTAACCTACAGTAGTAGTGCCAAATGTTAGCCATTTACTGTTGCTGTGACTTAGTTTTCTTAGACACTTAGAGAGCATTTGCCGTTCTGAGCATAATGGCACAATGGGAAATGTAGGTGGAACTGCCTTGACAGTTGAAGCCCAGACTACCGTGCTGTATCTTAGAACCATAGAAACATAACACATGGCACAGATGTAGTGGGTAGAAAAGGCCACAGCCATTTTATTATTATTGATATAAATATCTAATAAATAATGTTATTATTGTACTTTAAATTGTATATAAAGTACAATAATAACCATAAATCAAGAGCTTGCTCCCAGGGGTCTGTCAGCCAAACCGGACCTTATGCATGGACCGCTACATCTCTCACCAAGCCTTACCTAGGCTTCCAAGGGGAAATTAAGCCACTGACCACTCCCAGGAGCACGCTACCGCCAAGTTGTGACAAAGAAAAATCCGGAACACCTGCCACTGCATACCGGTCCCAAAACCTGAAACTAGAAAAGACAACAGATATCTGGTCCAAAACATAAAATCAAACATCACAATCAACATACCAATATGCCAAAATAACCCCAAATAATCTAGCTACCAATTGCATCGTACAAAGTATATGCAGACCCCCCAGAACCTACGCAGAGAAAATCATCTAGATAGTGAATGATTGACCTGTGACCTGATCCTTCCTTGTCAACCCATTCCAAGAAGGTACTAAAACTCTCAAAATAGGCGCAAGAGATGGAACATCCAATGGGCAAAGGTCGATGCAAAACACCCCTTCAAAACCACAACCCAAGAGGTGATGGCAATCAGGTGGACTGGTAACAGACGAAAGGAAGACAGAATGTCCACCTTCGCCATAAGAGCCTCAGCATCCCTAACATGGTCCACCATCCTATCAAATGATGTATAAGATACGAACACAAATCCCGATCTATAATCATCATTGACAGATCGACCCTTGGGGTGGGACAAGTGGTGAATAAGCCTGAATTTCCCAACCTGTCATTTTGGCACCGCTCCCAGGGGGCATACTCCGTAAATTACCCACTATACACCCCAAGCCTACTTCCTTACTCAATTTTTCCTGCACCACCCCAGGAAATTAAAGAACAGATCTAAAATTCTGAAGGGACTTAAGATTTAGGGCTCCTCGAAAAACTACCCGTGGTACTGTTGGAATCAGATTTTTCAAAGTTTTGTTTTTTAAAAAGATGTTCAATGTTTCTTAACAATTTTTTTGATGTTAAGAAACATTGGGACATCCTTTTAAAAGACGAAACTTTGAAAAAAAAACTTGTTATTACACGCATGTATGATTATACATATTTATGTGGCTCTTTTATATCTATATTTTTATTGGCCTGGTTTCTAGTTCTTTAATACTTATACACAAAAGTTGTTTATGTATGGCATTCAGTTTGTAAATATATGTATATCAAGCTCTGTTTAGCTACAAGTGGATTGTCCCCATAAAACATAACTGAGACTAAAACTCTCTTCTCCACTTTCTGTTTTTTCCTTACAATACTCATACAATATGAGTTTTCCAACCAAGCCAACCAAACGGCTGATTCTCACGAGACTTCACACACTAAACCTCATTACGTGACGGAGTCGCGATGAGGTCATTGGGGGTAAGACCCGGAAGTCAACACCGGAATTTTGAAGATAAAAGAAACTCTCCTTCAGTACAGCAATCACATGCCAAGAGGAAGCCTACAGACAGGCGAAATGCATAGCGGGAGAGCTGTACTGACCTACTTAAGCCATTGCAGGCTTCACTTTGGACTTTTATATCCTTTTATAATTTTATTGTTTATATATATATATATATGGTGTTCCTGTTTACATCACTGTTGGATCCCACATTCTACTTGTATCCTGGGAATCTTGCCGTGCTGCTATTTTCTGGAACACTGAAAATTTGTATTTTATAATATACTTACCGTGCATGTTCTTCTTCAAACCACACACCATGAGAAACTGGATGAAGAGAAGGAGGTGATGATCATGTGTTGCAACAGATGAGCTCTACTTTCTCTACAGTTTTGTGAGCGCAAATTATTTTATCTACTGCACTTTATTTTATATTAAGACTGTACTGTACTATGTTGCTTTGTATCTTTTTTCTTGTATATACACATTGAGACCTTCATGACCATCCCCATCTGGGCCTAAGATTGACTATCCGTTCAGACAATTATTAGATTTCTTCTTACTATTTGTCTGGTGGGGGTTATAGAGTGCACCTACCATTTTTTGCTGTTTGCAAATGATCTCTCTGTCCTTTATTCACGTGTGGATACAGAGAACCACACATGCTGGTGCTGCTCTTTTAGAGATTAAGCGCTAGAGTAAATTCCCTTCCTCTCTGTATAGATGTCAGCCTTACTTCCCCAGCTCCAACCACAAAACTCGACAGCTCCAACTGGGCCCATGATGCTCTGTGTATCTGTGCTGCTTCCCGTACATCTTCCAACAGCTTTTCCACCCCAGGATCAAACAAGAAGGTTAAGTAGGAAAGAAGAAAAGAGAAGAGACAGAAAAGCTACAGGTAGGAAACAAAATGGAAATTGATTTAAAATGGTGCTAGAGCCTTAAATATAGAGTGGAGGATCTCCTCCCTCCCAACTGACCAACAAAGGGCCAGACAGCCCTGCCAGGCACAAGATGTCAAGGCCCTTCATTTAGCAACTCCCTGGGCTGCATTTAAAAATTTTACATTGCAACTATATAGTTGTGATTGCTGAAACAAAATACGTTTGTAAATCTGATAAATTCATCAAGTATATAACTATTTTGCTGTATTTCATATTCTATAGACAGTTACCAAAATTATGTAAACTGTCTGGAAGGTCTACATAAACTGAAATTAGCAGATTTCTAAAGAAATGTGTAAATAAATATGACAGTTGTTATCTCAACCCACATAAGAGTGCCACATTGTATCCAAATTCACAGTGAGATATTAGATGGGCTAATAAGCAACTGATTTTGATACTAGTATTCCTTGTGCTATTTTTCTTAGAACAACTTGCAAGCCATTTAGGTGGTTTACTGATTAACAAATGTATTCAAATTTAGGAAGCTTATCAGGTTACCAAGTAAAATCCCAGTGAACCCAAAACTACAGTGGGTCCCATTAACAAGAAAAGAAATGGAGAAAATAAATCTGCGGATTCACATTCTTTTAACAATCTTATTTGAAAAAATATGTTAGAATTTTATTGTTGTATAATTGAATAATTGTATTGATTATTTAGAAGTCCAGTTGATTGGATTTCAAAATGGTCTTCTGTTTATGTACAATCATAAATTGAGGAACCTGTAAGGAACATATTCAGAGTATAATCTTGCAAAATATTCTCTGTTATCATCTCTGAATATTTGCCTTAAAAATTATTAGTTAATTTTATTAGACTAGTGTGGACCTTTAAGGCAAGTTATTATTTTTTATTCTATTTTATTGTATTTGCGGTTTCATTTCCTGTGCAAAATTACAAGCAGGAATTTTTAGAGATGGCTAAACATTTAATTTGCTTCTCTATTTTGTTTTCCAGGCAGTCTAATTAAAGCCTGGTTCCCAAGCCTGATTAGTCTATTTCTCTGTCTGACTGCAGTTTACATTACAGATAGTGCTTCCAGACAGGATGCTTAGTTTCCATTAAGTGGAACAATATGTATAAGAAAAGGGAAGATTTTTTTGTTTAACCCTGAAATGGCTCCTAAAAAAGAACTCACATTTTTCCCCAGAAGTTGGGAAAATTCCATGGTAACCGCTTATGTTTCATAGAAAACATCAAACTGTTGCACAAACTTAAAAACAAAACTATTATAATACCATTAATAATAATAATATAAGCTAATTTATAAATACACAGAGGCTCATATTATGCATAACTCTTTCATTTATTCCCTCAGCAGCAAAGAATAAAATTAACATAAAATTCTTTAAACCAATCAAATTCAATGGACCATAATCCCCTTCTCCTCTTCCTATAAAGTTCATCAACAGGAAGTGATCCTCCTCTTTCTTTGCTGCTCCCTCAGATAAGTACCTTTTTTCAAAAGTATATGTTATATTTGGTATTTATTTGTTGCTTCTGGGCCAGCGGTACTAGCAGGTACCTTAACCTTTATTCATAGGTTATAGACCACCCTCTTATTGTGTGCATTATTGTGAGTTTAACTTGTGTTGCATTGGTGTGTCTGGGATCGTTTATTTTATGTTATAAAATTTCCCTCCCAGACTTTTTTCCATTTTCTGGCCTCTCTGGCCATTATTTATTTTACCCGATCCCTTACTTCTGTTTTGGTTTATGCCTCGGTTTTTTCAGCTTAGTGATATATTACAGCCTCGCGCATGCGCAGTTAATATTAATATTAATAATTTTTTCGGAGTCCTTCCCCTTTTTACATAGGGACTCATCGCGGCCACCATTTTGGCATAGCCTTAAGTGTTTTTTACCGCGTTTTGAGATGCGGCCGCCATTTTAAGTGTCAGTCTGTGTGGAAAACGACATGAGGCAGACACTACCTTGTGCAACTACTGTGTGAGCTTATATTATGCCTGCTATTTAGTTTTGTGTGATCAGTATGCAGTTTGATAGAGATCTTATTAGAGATGTCCCACAGCAGGACCAGAGTGACCCTGATTACCTTGATGGGCTCATCCCAGATGCCATGGGTTCCCAAGAGTTCCATTCACTGCTGGATGCCACTATGGCACGCTCTGTCAACAGAGCAGTACAATCCGCTATGGGGGCTGTGTCTGCTGACTTAGCAACTACCATTGCTTCAGCCCTGATTGCAGCACAGACACCCAATCCCTAATACTGAGGAGCCACTTGGTTCTGGTAGAGGCTGCAAGGCCCTTAAAAAGTCTAAGCATACCTCCATAACTCCCACGGACATGATGCAGCATGTCAAAGAGGGGCGTTACTGCACAACAGAGCCTACCATCACGCGAAATCAGTGAGAGCCTGGTAAAAGGCTAAAGCCTTGGATGACAGGGACTCTGGGTCCACATCAGAGGAGGTTGCATTAGTCTGATGACTCTGATAAAGATATTATGGGGGCGAATGCTATATTACCCGGAGAGTCAGACGCAGAATACCCAACCGAGGTTGAGGTTATACATCCTGAGGGTTGCATTTTAGACCTGAGTGGTACTCCACTCTTTGACCCAGAGAGCCTCCAAAACCCCAGGTCCTCAGAGTGGTCACCCTTTGCGCATGTCGCTAATTATATTGCATCTAGGGTATGCAAGGGGCTGGTTAAGCCTACCAGGGAGAAGTTGAGGGCTGAGTGCCCCAGGCCCAATGTACCTGACGCGGCGTGCAAGACGCCAGAGGTAGACCCGAAGGTTGCCCAATTTATAACAAAGACAGGGTGGAAGTCCAGAATAGGCTTGGACTATTCCCTGAGGAATTGCCAGGACAGGATCCTGGATACTATGGGTCCATTGGCTAAAATATTTGAGTTGGCTGAAGGGTACTGCTATCGACCCTAATGTCTTGAGGGGCTGGGCTCAGCGTGCCATTTGTTTTATTGGTAATGCCAATACTGCAGTAGCTTCTGAACGTGGGAAGGCTATACTCCTCAAAATCTAGCCCAAGCTCATCGATATGACCAATACAAAACCAGGACCCAAGGCTAATGGCCTTATGTTTGGGGATTCCTTTGTCAAGGACTTAGGATCCTTCGTCCAAACATTTACGGCCTTAGACAAGGCCCAATCCAGCATGAGAAAGGTTTTCCAACCGAAGGTTTTTGCTGGGGCCGGAAGATAGAGAGGCTGTCCAGAGGTCCCGCTAGAGGATCCAGAGGCCTCCAACAATTCACACCACACTAGCCGATGTTCCAGCAGCCTAGGGCAGCAGCGCCCACCTTTTTCCTGCAGAGAGGAAGAGGATGGCAGTCATGTGGATTCAGGGGTACGTTTCAACAACGACGTCCTTATGGTAAGTCCACATACTCCATTGTGCAATCCCCAAATAGAAGTAGGGGGAAGGTTACACCTGTTCTTACACAATTGGGAACTGATTTCTGCAGACCCATGGGTTTTACAGAATGTTCAGGGCTATCATATAGACTTTGTAGCGAGCCCGTATCAGAGTGTAATGCCAAATACCAGACCTTTTTCAAAACTAGACGCGCAGCTTATAGACATAGAGGTTCTAAATTTGCAGCGCAAAGAGGCCATAGTTCCAGGAACCTGGGAAACAGGGGGTTTTCTTAGTTCTCAGTTCCTAGTTCCAAAGAAGGGTGGGGGTTCTCGCCCGGTTATCAATCTGCACCTACTAAACGATTTTTTGTTATACCAGCACTTCAAGATAGAGGGTATTCATTGCCTCAGAGATCTGTTAGTCTTAGGAGATTGCATGGTCAAATTGGACCTCCAGGATGCTTATCTCACTGAAATTCCTTCAGTTCCTCTGGAGAGAACAGATTGAAATTCTCGTGTCTTCCTTTCGGTCTATCCTCCGTTCCATGGTGCTTCACCAAGTTAATGAGACCGGTAGTAGGTTTCCTGCGACAGAAAGGAGTAAGATTGATAATTTATATGGACGACATCCTAATCTTGTCTCAGAACAAGGATTCGTTGGAACTACACATGGTGTGGACAATAGATCTCCTACAATCACTGGGTTTCCTAATCAATTGGGAGAAGTCGGTAAGAAAACCTTCACAGGTCATGGAATTCCTGGGATTTTCCATAGACGCCGTCCACGGATCGCTTCTCCTTCCAACAGAAAAGATAAAACTCATCAAGAAGGAAATCAAGTGGACATTGAGGAAGCAAGTGATCTCAGTCAGACACTTGGCTTGAGTGATAGGCCTGCTTTCGGCTTCCATACAAGCGATTTTTCCAGGCCCGCTACATTATCGAGCATTACAGCTCCTCAAGACGAGGACTCTACACCAGAATTGGTCTTATGATCAGATATCTTCAGTTCCACTCCAGACATAGGGATTTTGTCCGACGCCAGACTACACAGCTGGGGTGCTATCTGCGAAGCATCCTTTACAGGAGGATTCTGGGCCAGCGGTACTAGCAGGTACCTTCGCTGTCAGGAGCCTCACACGACATTTTCCAGGATGTTCAGTGTTGCTATGTATGGACAATGTGTCAGCGGTCAGATACATCAACCATCTGGGCGGCACAAGGTCAACAGCACTATCGGACCTGGCAAAAGACTTTTGGCAGTTTTGCCTGGATCACAACATCTCGGTACAGGCTACTCACATCCCGGCACTAGCGAACATCGGTGCGGACTGGAGCTCTTGGCACCTCAATGATGCAGGAGATTGGCGACTATGCCCCTCAATTTTCCATCAACTGGAGTGATATGGGGGGCCGATGGATCTGGAACTCTTTGCATGTCGCCTCAACATACAGCTGCTAGGGTTTTTCAGTTGGAGACCAGATCCGGAAGCAATAGCGACGGATGCATTTTTACAGCAATGGTCGAGGAACAGACATTATGCTTTTCCTCTCTTCTGCCTCATAGCCAGGACTCTAGAACATTTACGGAGGTGCGGAACGTCCATAGTACCAGTCTCCCCATGGTGGGACACTCAACCTTGGTTCCCATCGTTACTGGAGATGAGCATGGATTGGCCATGCATACTTCCGACATCACCGAATATTCTGACAGATCCGGTGGGGAGGGTACATCCTCTCATACAGGCGGAACAACTAGTAGTGTGGTTACTTTCAGGGGACCCTGGTGTGTCCGGGGAGTTTCTCAGACAACTAGAACTCTCTTGGCAGGAGCCTGGGCTCCGGGAACTCGAAGAGCATACTAGAATGCCTGGAAGTCATGGGCTTATTGGTGTGTGGAACACGATAGGGATCCCGTTTTGAAACCTGTAACAGATATCATGAATTTTTCTGACTGAACAATTTGAGATGGGTCTTGCATATTGATCCATTAATGTCTTCAGGTCAATGATATCTGCAGGTCACTCAGGTTTTCATTCGGTTCCAGCTGGTCAACATATTCTGATTTGTAACCTCCTCAAGAGTATGAGGCTCTCACGACCGTCTTTACCCAGATACTCGGGAGTGTTTGATGTAAATGTACCCTTACAATTTGTAAAAAATTGGCCTTCTAATAAAGATTTGACTTTCAAACAACTTTCTGCTAAATTGGTCTTATTATGCTGCCTAGACACACTAAGACAGCTATTAAATCTGTGTGGCGTACGTCTGTTCGTCAAGATCTGTTTTTAGCACTACGAAAACCGCATGCTCCAGTTTCTACAGTCTCATTAGCAAGATGGGTTAAATGGATTCTGGCTGAATCAGGTATAGATACTAAAGTTTTTGGCCCATATTCATCTAGAGGAGCGATGGCTTTTAGAGCTTTTTTGTTAGGATGTAGACTGGAAGATATTATGATAGCGGCAGATTGGTCTAGAGATTCTACGTTTAGAGAATTTTATTTTCATCCTATTTCTCATATTGCATCTACTGTTATTGGTGAGCTTTAAACTTGCATAATATGAGCCTTCGTGTATTTATAAATTATAAGATTTTGCTAAGTCATGACGTAAAGTCATGATTTATAAATACACGAAGGCGAGTATTATACCCACCCTCGATTATGATTACTCTACCCTAGGGACATGATGTTCTTTTCTTTTCAGTAGAGGTGACGTTATGATCACATTAATTTATTGTATGAAAACTATGAGCATCTTTCTGTATTTCTGTTTTCAGCTTAAAAGACAAAGCAGATGGTCGCATTTTCGAGTTCCAGTGGTCAGTTGGCTATCTGGAGGTTTTTTGCGGTTTCCAGTTTCGGTTTGAGATGTTCTGTTATTTACATTTACACCAAAGAAAGAGGAGGATCACTTCCTGGAGATGGACTTTATAGGAAGAGGAGAAGGGGATTATGGTCCATTGAATTTGATTGGTTTAAAGAATTTTATGTTAATTTTATTCTTTGCTGCTGAGGGAATAAAGGAAAGAGTTATGCATAATATGAGCCTCCGTGTATTTATAAATCATGACTTTACGTCATGACTTAGCAAAATCTTATAATTATCTGTATATTCTGTCAGAAATGTGGCTTAAACAAATAAAAAAAAGTTAGATCTATTTGAGTGGTTTTAGCGGGAAATGAACACACCATACTTATGACTAGTCTTTTGTATTGAACTATTAAACACATCTGCTATATGCTTTCACTAGTGGAGAGGCCAAGAAAACAGATTGTAAAGAGATTGTTTGTTTGTTTTTACTCTCCTCCAAGTGTGAAGTATAAACTATGTTATCATTGTGAAGACACTATGAAAAATAATTCTAAATATATCATGGCTCTGAAGCACATTTACAAAATATACATGAATCTTTAAATTTATCTCTGTATATGTGTTTTCTGACTTTTTCTATATTGTGTGGTGTTATAAGCAGTCAGAAAAATGATTTTTATTAGCTATTAACAGAAGAGATGTAGTACGTATTTTGTGACATAAACATTAATTATGCCTTGGCCAATGATTTCCTTTCGATAACTGCTTTTTCGATAAATTAGTTAATTTTAGGATACTACATTGATGGTTGCTGCCATTCAATTACAATCAGGTACTGGGAAAAAAAGTGGTGTACAACCTAAAACCATTTTGGTGGATGTGCTATTTCCTGCCAGGGCCGCCATCAAAAATGTAAGGGTCCTTTACTGAAAAAAATTCTGCCCCCCACCCCTATATCTCCCTCTCGCCCCCTACCCTCAAAAAGTCATTTTATCCAGGTCTTTGTATATCATGCCAATGCTTTAAATACACCCCAGGACATCCCCTGTATTGCACATCCAGGATTTGCTGCTGCCCCATTACCGACATTGCACATCCAAGACTTAATATGCCACAGCCAGTGTTAGTTTATCCATTAATATGCCACTGATCATTTGAGCATTAATTTGCCACTGATAATTTGCACATCCATATGCCACTGATAATTTTAACATTAATATGCCACTGATAATGTGTCCATTGATATGCCATTGGTAATTTACTCATTAATATTCCACTGATAATTTGACCATTAATATGCCCAAGACAATTTGTCCAATGAAAAAAACCCCACTGCCTCCTCCCCCATTTCCCGGTATTTACCTGGATGCTGCTTGTCCAGTTGAGTCTCCTAGATAGTGTTTCCTGCACACAGGAGCCGGATAATACATCTGCGGACATGACTTGCCCGTGACGGGTGTATCGCCTGTCACTCCCTGATGGCGGCCCTGTTTCATGCACTTGAGTGTGCTGAGGTTAAAAAAAGGCACACTCACAAATAAACAAAGGACAGGACAACGAGTAGTGCTAACATATTTTCTCCTCATAGTGCAACAGCCCACCTATTAACATTATAGATACAGATATAGACTGGCAAGATAGATATGTTGACAGGTCAAGTACTGATAGGCAAGAAAACTGTATAGAAAGACAGAAAGCGCTATGCACTAGGGCATTTAGAAGTGAGAAGTGTTGCAGACCCAGACCACTGACCCAAGTTGGAGGCAGCAATCAGAGGTATGAATAAAAAACATATAAATGCGCTTGAGAGCAACCTGTGATTAAGCACCTTTTGTGAAAAAATATAGTGGCTCTCAGTGAGAGATAGTAGGTCTGTATCCCAAAAATCAGGGAGATGGTGTGGGTCCCCCTCGAGGGGATACACTTACAAACTCTTTGAAAAGAGAGAGCACTTCAAATATGTCCTGTAGAGGTCTGGCTTCAGAGTAGTAATTCTCATGGAAACACAGCAAAGGACATCAATTAGTAATAGGACAGGTATACTTTAATAAAAAAATAGTAGCTGCTTACATGGGGATTCTGGTAGTCACATGGAGTGGCCGCCATACGCAATGACAGGAATCCTTACAGCATGCAAGTAGTGTTTGAGGTATCAAATACACTTTAAATATAAAAAACAATAAAAGTACAATGGTGTAGAGTAATAGCAGGTTGAGTCCAGAACGCTACGCGTTTCGCTCTTCATGAGCTTCGACCAGGCGTCTGGACTCCCTGCTTCAGAATGACACTTTTATCCTCCGATGGTATTGCCGGGTTCGGGCGTTACTTCCGCATTCGTCATCATCTCGCGCGATCTCAGCTTGGAGATTTCCCTGTTCTCGCATCTCGCGAGATTCTGACTTAGATTTTTCTCCAAAACGGAACATGAGCTGAATAGCTCATTTTAGCGTGTGCCATAGAGAAAAAAAGGATAAAGGACATAGCGCTTTACCCTAAAAACAAGCTGATACATATCAACTATTGACATGTGTATTTAAAAACGGACATATGAAAAAATCAGCCAGCTATAAGAAATAGCTGCACACAAGGGGATATTTAATAACAAGAAAATATATATTATATTAAAGGATATGGTATAAGTATGGGAAGAGTTTAAAAACGTTTGTAAAATACACATATCTGGTTGACATTTAAATGACATTAAAACACATGGATACAGGAGTCAATGCCCTACTACATAAAATTATACAGGTCGAAGGCTGCATTCAAACCCTGTGGTTTTAGGGTAGCCAGATTAAAAACCCATTTCATTTCTTTCCTTCCAATATTTAAAATGTTATCCCCTCCTCTCCAGTGCTTCTGAACTTTTTCTATTGCACAGAATTTGATTCCTTTCGGATTTCTTTGATGTAAATCCATAAAATGTTTTGAAAGGCTGTGAGTAGTTAGCCCATTCTTTATATTCCTTATATGCTCCTCAATTCTTTTTTTGAGTGTCCTTGTGGTCAGTCCCACATATTGTAGGCCACATGGGCACTCTATTAAGTAAATCACATTAGTTGAGGAGCATGTAATAAAATGTCTTATTTTGAATTGTTGACCATTATGAGAGGAGCGGAAATTAGTAGTAGGATATTTAGGATGGGTAATAGATTTGCAGCCTATACAATTAAGACAACCATAGAAACCATTTTTTCTGGTAAGAAAGTGGCTGGGTGCTGGGGCAGAAGTTTTTATTTGACTCGTGTAATTTGTTGTTAATTTTTGTTTAAGATTTGGTGCCCCTCTAAATACTACTGAGCGGTCATCTGGTATAATTTTCTTTAATATGTCATCATTTTGTAGTATTTTCCAATGTTTTTTTACAATTTTTTTGATTTGTCTTGATTTGTTATTATAATTAAAAACAATAGGGATTTTATTTTTAAAATCATTTGTTGGTATTTTATTTTTATAGGTTAAAAGTTGGTCTCTATTCCTTGTAGCTACCTCTGATATGACTTGGTCCACCTTTTTAGTGTCATATCCTTTTTCTAAAAAATTTTCTTTTAGGACTTCTGTTTGTTCTGTATATATAGATAGATCTGTACAGTTTCGGCGTATCCTGGTGAACTGGCTTTTTGGTATGCCACTTAGCCATAGAGGGTAATGGCAACTGGATTTATCTATGAAACTGTTACTGTCGACCTTTTTAAAATGATTTTTGGTTTTAATTTGGCCGCTGTCTATATAAATCTCTAGGTCCAAGAAAACAATTTTTTCTTTGCTATAAACAGTATTTAAAATTATATTGTTGTTGTTGGTATTCAAATATTCTAGAAAGGAGTTGAGGTCCTTCTCGCTTCCCTTCCATATAAAAATCAGATCGTCTATATATCTGTAATAGAGGACGAGGTTTTCCAACCAGCCATGCCCGTTCCAAACATGTGCACTTTCCCATTGGGACATGAAAAGATTGGCATAGCTTGGGGCGAACCTCGTCCCCATGGCTGTCCCTGTTTTTTGTAGATAAAATTTATCTAAAAACCAAAAAAAGTTATGATTGAGGATGATTTTAATACCATCTACCACATATTCTATCTGATCATCTCTTAGGATATTTTTTTCTTTTAAAATATTTATTATCGCTTCACAGCCTTGTTGGTGATCTATCACCGTATATAATGATGACACATCGCTTGAGACCAGAAAATAATTGTATTCCCATTTACACGTGTTTAGGTTATTTAGAATACTGATGGTGTCTTTTAAGTATGATCTGGTCTCTTTAACATATGGCTGTAATATATGATCCAGATACTCCGAAAGGTTGGAGAACATAGAGTCTATTCCAGACACTATCGGTCTGCCTGGCGGTTGAGTTAAATTTTTGTGTATTTTGGGTAGAAAGTATATAACTGGTATTTTTAGATTAGTTACGTTTATGTACTCATATTCGTTTTTTGAGAGGTAATTCTTTTCTTTTCCCTAAATACTTAGTCAGGATTTTTTTAAATTCGTTAGTGGGACCCTTTTTTAATTCAAGGTAGGTATCTTTTTGTCCTAATTGTCTTAGGGCTTCCTGTATGTAGTTTTCTCTGGACTGGATAACCATTCCACCGCCTTTATCGGCCGGTTTAATGACCAATTCCTCATCTTCCTGAAGTGTTTTGAGGATGCTAATTTCTTTCTTTGTCATATTATTAGCATGATATTTTGATGGTTTTAATTTGCAGAGGTCTCCCATTACTGCTTTTTCAAACACTTCTAATGCTCCAGATTTGTAAGCTGTTGGATAAAATTTTAAAAATTGAACAGGAGATAAGGAACACTAAAATCAAAAAGTATCACAGAGATCAAGAGGACTATAAATTACAAACATTCAGAAATCCTTCCAATTACCGAAATAGGAAACAGGAGATGCATAATGTTAATAGAGAGAGTAAATCCCATACAGGGTGTTCTGAATATATTCAGAACTCAGATAAAACCCCTGTTGTGAGAAAGAAAGAGATACTCAGAACCCCAGTACAGACCAGACTTACTAGATTGAGTCTAAACCCACACTCCCCTACCAAAAAAAGAAACATAACACAGCATAACACCTACCAAACATTTGAAAGCAACAATAGATTTAAAATACTATCTGAATCTGGAGAGACATCTCCTTTTTTAGATTCAGACCGCCGCTTACTCCGCCCTCTGCCGAAAGAACAAAGAGAGAGATATCAAATAAAACCTCGAGAACATTATCATCAAAAAAATCTCAGGGAAAGACCACTAGGGGCTTGCAGAGAAACATCAAATTTAGAGAAAAAAGAGGGGGCAAAAAATTACATGGGAAAACGAAGGCTTAGATATTGAATAAAAATAACACACCAAAGGGTGTCTTTAATTTGTCCCACAAAATCCTCTCACAGGAACAACTAATGGTACTAAGTAAAGGCCTAAAATTTGCCCCTACAAATAAATTCAATCTTTTTTCGGCTTACATTGACATCAATAAATTTGTGAGACATACCACTATCAAAAGATTCTATGCTCTCAAACCAACATCAACAATTACTCCAACCATAGACCCGAATAACATCATACCTACTAACCTAAAAAAGAAGTCTAAAACAGCTTACAAATCTGGAGCATTAGAAGTGTTTGAAAAAGCAGTAATGGGAGACCTCTGCAAATTAAAGCCATCAAAATATGATGCTAATAATATGACAGCCAGTATGACAATACCAGCTGATCAGGAGAAGGAAAAATGCAGTTGTATAGTCAGACGTTTTCAGGTCTTGATAAGAAAGTGCATCAAGTTGTTAACATGTTAATGAATAAATGGTGGTAGTTAATTCTGTGGCATTGAAGAATGAATGGTACATGAAGGAAGCAGCAGGAACTGTTTTTCCAGTAGTGAAAGCTTAAAATGTAACGTAATACAAGTTAGTGAGGCAAACATAGAGTCAGTTTGGGTTACATTAGAATTTGGTAATCATATGGTAACTCGGGTAGGTGTGATTTATAGGCCCCCTGGACAAATAGAGGAGTTAGATAATCTACTAGTTGAGGAAATAGCTAAAATGACAATGAAGGGAGAAGTGATCATCATGGGTGACTTTAATCTGCCTGATGTGAACTGGAAATACAAAACAGCTACTTGCGCCAGGAGTACGCATATCCTAACTCCTTGCGCCAGGAGTACGCATATCCCTACTGGGATTATCTCTAAAACAAGTAGTGGAGGAGCCAACTCGAAAGCAGGCCACACTAGACTTAGTGTTCACAAATGGAGATTTGTTATCAGATATTACTGTAGGTGAAAGTTTAGGATCTAGTGATCACCAGACAGTGTGGTTTAATATAAGAACAGTGACGCAGTCACACCACACAAAAACAAAAGTTTTAGATTTTCGAAAAACAGACTTTTCTAAAATTAGATTAGGTGTAAAGGAGTCATTATCAGACTGGAGCAATTTAAATGGAGTCCAGGAGAAATGGGATTATCTAAAAGTTGCACTACTGAAGGCAACAGAAAATTGCATAAGGCTTGTCAGTAAGAGCAAAAAATTGAAGAAACCACTGTGGTACTCTGCAGAGGTGGCTAAAATAGTAAAAAATAAAAAGCTAGCATTTAGTAATTATAAAAATACTCAGAGTGAGAAAGATAGAAAGATCTATAAGAGTAGGCAGAAAGAGGCAAAGCAAGCTATAAGAGCTTCCAAAGCACACACAGAAGAGACTATAGTCCAGTCAGTGAAAAAGGGGGATAAAACATTTTTTAGATACATAAATGAGAAAAGGAAAGTAAAACAAGGATTAGTTAGATTAAAAACAAAAGAAGGATGCTATGTAGAAGAGGATAAATGCTTAGCAGACTGCTTTAATGAATATTTTTGTTCAGTTTTTACAAATGAAAATGAGGGTAAGGGACCTCATTTAGGGAAAAAGACTAATGAGTCTTTTGATGCATGTAAGTTTTCAGAGGAAGAGGTTTTACTTCAGCTGTCTAAAGTAAAGACAAATAAGTCGATGGGACCTGATGGGATACATCCAAAGTTATTAAAAGAACTTAGTGGTGTACTAGCAAAACCGTTAACAGATTTATTTAACCAATCATTGTTAATGGGAGTAGTTCCAGAAGATTGGAAATTAGCTAATGTTGTGCCCATTCACAAGAAAGGTAGTAGGGAGGAGGCGGGCAACTATAGACCAGTAAGTCTTACTTCAGTAGTGGGGAAAATAATGGAAACCTTGTTAAAGAATAGGATTGTTGAACATCTAAAGTCGCTTGGATTTCAAGATCAGAGACAGCATGGGTTTACTTCAGGGAGATCATGCCAAACTAATCTTATTGATTTTTTTGATTGGGTAACTAAAATAATAGATCAGGGTGGTGCAGTAGACCTAGATTTCAGTAAGGCTTTTGACACTGTCGCACATAGAAGGCTTATCAATAAACTGAAATCTTTGAGTTTGGATTTCAATATTGTGGAATGGATTAGACAATGGCTGAGTGACAGGCAACAGAGGGTTGTAGTCAATGGGGTATACTCGATGCAAGGTCTTGTTACTAGTGGGGTACCTCAGGGATCTGTTCTTGGACCCATTCTCTTTAATATTTTTATTAGCGATATTGCAGAAGGTCTTGTTGGCAAAGTATGTCTTTTTGCTGATGATACAAAGATTTGCAGCAGGGTTGATATTAATGGAGGGATAAGCCAAATGGCAAATGATTTAGCTAAACTAGAAAAATGGTCAGAGCAGTGGCAACTGACATTTAATGTGGACAAGTGCAAGATTATGCACCTTGGGCGTAAAAACCCAAAAGCAGAATATAGACTATTTGGTACAGTCCTAACCTCAACATCTGAGGAAAGGGATTTAGGAGTAATAATTTCAGAGGACTTGAAGGTAGGTAGGCAATGCAATAGAGCAGCAGGAAATGCTAGCAGAATGCTTGGTTGCATAGGGAGAGGTATTAGCAATAGGAAGAGGGAAGTGCTCATGCCATTGTACAGAGCACTGGTGAGACCTCACTTGGAGTATTGTACGCAGTACTGGAGACCGTATCTCCAGAAGGATATTGATACTTTGGAGAGAGTTCAGAGAAGGGCTACTAAACTGGTTCATGGGTTGAAGGATAAAACTTACCAGGAAAGATTAAAGCATCTTAACATATATAGCTTGGAGGAAAGACGTAACAGGGGGGATATGATAGAAACATTTAAATACATAAAGGGAATCAACACAGTAAAGGAAGAGAGTATATTTAAAAGAAGAAAAACTACCACAACTAGAGGACATAGTCTTAAATTAGAGGGGCAACGATTTAAAAGTAATATCAGGAAGTATTACTTTACTGAGAGGGTAGTGGATGTATGGAATAGCCTGCCAGCAGAAGTGGTAGAGGTAAACACAGTCAAGGATTTTAAGCATGCGTGGGATAGACACAAGGCTATCCTAGCTATAAGACCGGGAACGGGGGACTAATAAAAGTACTCAAAAAAAAATAATTGGGCAGACTAGATGGACCGAATGGTTCTTATCTGCCGACACATTCTATGTTTCTAAATGATTTTAAAAATAAAATCCCTATTGTTTTTAATTATAATAACAAATCAAGACAAATCAAAAAAATTGTAAAAAAACATTGGAAAATACTACAAAATGATGACATATTAAAGACAATTATACCAGATGACCCCTCAGTAGTATTTAGAGGGGCACCAAATCTTAAACAAAAATTAACAACAAATTTCACGAGTCAAATAAAAACTTCTGCCCCAGCACCCAGCCACTTTCTTACCAGAAAAAAATGGTTTCTATGGTTGTCTTAATTGTATAGGCTGCAAATCTATTACCCATCCTAAATATCCTACTACTAATTTCCGCTCCTCTCATAATGGTCAACAATTCGAAATAAGAAATTTTATTACATGCTCCTCAACTAATGTGATTTACTTAATAGAGTGCCCATGTGGCCTACAATATGTGGGACGGACCACAAGGACACTCAAAAAAAGAATTGAGGAGCATATAAGGAATATAAAGAATGGGCTAACTACTCACAGCCTTTCAAAACATTTTATGGATTTCCATCAAAAAAATCCGAAAGGAATCAAATTCTGTGCAATAGAAAAAGTTCAGAAGCACTGGAGAGGAGGGGATACCATTTTAAATAATGGAAGGAAAGAAATGAAATGGGTTTTTAATCTGGCTACCCTAAAACCACAGGGTTTGAATGCAGCCTTCGACCTGTATAATTTTATGTAGTAGGGCATTGACTCCTGTATCCATGTGTTTTAATGTCATTTAAATGTCAACCAGATATGTGTATTTTACAAACGTTTTTAAACTCTTCCCATACTTATACCATATCCTTTAATATAATATATATTTTCTTGTTATTAAATATCCCCTTGTGTGCAGCTATTTCTTATAGCTGGCTGATTTTTTCATATGTCCGTTTTTAAATACACATGTCAATAGTTGAAATGTATCAGCTTGTTTTTAGGGTAAATCTAAGTCAGAATCTCGCAAGATGCGAGAACAGGGAAATCTCCAAGCTGAGATCGCGCGAGATGATGACGAATGCGGAAGTAACGCCCGAACCCGGCAATACCATCGGAGGATAAAAGTGTCATTCTGAAGCAGGGAGTCCAGACGCCTGGTCGAAGCTCATGAAGAGCGAAACGCGTAGCGTTCTGGACTCAACCTGCTATTACTCTACACCATTGTACTTTTATTGTTTTTTATATTTAAAGTGTATTTGATACCTCAAACACTACTTGCATGCTGTAAGGATTCCTGTCATTGCGTGTGGCGCCCACTCCATGTGACTACCAGAATCCCCATGTAAGCAGCTACTATTTTTTTATTAAAGTATACCTGTCCTATTACTAATTGATGTCCTTTGCTGTGTTTCCATGATAATTACTACTCTGAAGCCAGACCTCTACAGGACATATTTGAAGTGCTGTCTCTTTTCAAAGAGTTTGTAAGTGTATCCCCTCGAGGGGGACCCACACCATCTCCCTGATTTTTGGGATACAGACCTACTATCTC
Source organism: Pelodytes ibericus (assembly GCA_036172795.1). Classification (NCBI taxonomy): domain Eukaryota; kingdom Metazoa; phylum Chordata; class Amphibia; order Anura; family Pelodytidae; genus Pelodytes; species Pelodytes ibericus. Next base: position 215,221,317 of record CM069857.1, on the reverse strand, counting down.
TCACTGAGAGCCACTATATTTTTTCACAAAAGGTGCTTAATCACAGGTTGCTCTCAAGCGCATTTATATGTTTTTTATTCATTCACTTTGTTTTGCTGTGTGGTTTAGGGACACACTACCAAAGTGCTGCTAAGAGCTAAGATATCAGCGCTGGTTACACTGTTTTATTGTAGCAATCAGAGGTAATTGCCTCTCTACCCCTTTGCCAGCCCTCCCCTGCACCGAAATTGTGACTTTTGTAAGGTGTTTTTTTTAAATTTGTGCATAGTTTTCAAAAATGTTATTGTCGAAAGTCAGATTCTATTTTTCTTTAGCAAATCTTTTATTCATGAGAATCCAACGAAGTCCAAGAATAAAAATTATATTGCCTACAGTTAGGGGAGGGCAGCCAAGGGGGCAGAATGGAAATTGTCCCTGAGCTGCCTCTAACATGGCTGAAGAGGCTGGGTCTGCACCACTTTCCCCCCAGTGCATATCACTATCTGCCTTTCCATACAAATGTTTTGTCTAAAAATATTTTATCTGTCAACATACCTGTCCTGTCTGTCTATGTCTGTCTAGTCATGATGATAACTGGTGGACTGATAAAGTTGCACTAAGAGCCACTAAATTGTTTTTGCCCCCCTCCTGGTCAAAAGTTGCCAGCACTCACTATCTTACAGTAGGGTTTGATTTAATTTTGCAAAAACATTTATAGTCAAGTTCCATTTTCTCTTTATCTACACTATAAAGAAAATAAGAAAAACATAATGGTTCATTATAATATCCGAAAATATGTACTTTTGTAATTCTAATTACACTGACAGTTCTTAATCAACAATTGTTAAATTTAATTGGAATAAGTGTATAAATCTGACTGCATAGACATTTTTTAAATGCTCTTTCAGAGAGATGCCAGGTCTTCTCTGGTTCACTTTTGGAGATCATGTGAGGTGATCTGAGCTCAATGAGATTAGTTTTTTACTGTTTGAGGAGGAATAGAAAACTTGGGAAGTTGTAGTTACCCCAATTCACCCACTGTTTATGTAAGCAGCCAAGAGACAAGAAATCTTTATTAAAAAAGGCTATTCCAAAATATTGTTCCAGACAGTACAATAGTCTTATTAATACAGATAAATACATTCAAATTGCTTGATGTAAAATGTGTTTGCTGGTCGAAAATCTAATTCTGCTATCTTACATCATATGGTAGTTCATCAGCAGCTGGAAGGCCGCAGGATGCCTACCACTGACCTAAACCTTAATTGGTAAGAATGACACAGGAAAATAATTTATCCAACTTGCCTATTTTTCCAACGCTGCTAATGCCTGATTTCTGCAGTTCACTTGGAGTTTAACTATTAGTTAACCACAGTTCACTTTTTATTAAATAGACTTAAAGTGTAACTATCACAGGAATAAGCTAGGGGTAAATAACTAGTATCCAGTAACACCTTGCAATGTAATGTGAAACACAAAATTCATCAGTGTTTATTTATAGGCTCATAGGTAAATCACAATATGTCTTATTATTATTATTATTTTTATATATTTTTATAAAGTAGTGACAATCTTTCAGGACTTTATTGCCCAGTGCTTGTTATGCACTGTATTTATTTATTTATTTTTTTTATTTGTTTTTCTGTGCTCTTGTTCTATCTCTGTTCATCTAGATATTTAGTTTCCCTCGCACAGCATATATTTGCCCAGTGTTCACTCAGCAACCTTGTTCATGTCCTTCTTTTGTTTAGGTGTTTAATTGCCAGTCCATCTGCTAGTGTTAACCTAGGATCTTTTTATGTTTCCCAAGTCATATTTCATATTATTTGCTTTTGATCTGTTATCTTCCTTTTAAAGCTTTCCCTGTGCAAAATCTCTTTTGGCTGGGTATACCTACATGCTTATACCGGGGTATGATTAGTCTGCTCTGCTTCACACGCCTACATTCTGAACACCAGCACCAAAATTTCAGGTGTCCTAACTGTTGTCAAGAGGCGCTACAGGCCTTACTTAGAGGGATAAAAAGGTGCGACGAAAACGGATAACAAAGCGTCTGCTGATGCACAATATCATTGATGAGAATCATAGGTAGCATAGTACACAGCAGCAGTGTATTCAGATAGGGCTGTACTGCAGCACCAGGTATGTCTGTCTAACTATAAAATGGTGTGAGCTATATTATTTGCTGTTAGGCTAACTATATACTGAAGGCAAGTTATCGTCTTCCTTTTAAAAAAAATATTTGACACAACATTTATGTTGTGTTTAATTGAGATTGGCTTCACTTCCATTTAGTCTTGTTTTCAGTACTGTTGTTTTTACATGTATTGATACATTCAAAAAGCAGAATGTATAGGACAATTCCTCTATACAGCCAGTTTGTTCTGTCTCTGCTTTGGTCTAGTGCTAATTACAATATACCATGCATTTTTACTCTATTATATTGTTGTGTTCCTGTCATTCTAAACAAGCTGAAATAGATTTAGATGCAAACCGCTGGTAAGAAAATTGTGTGTACATTTCGCAAATAGGGACTGATGAACCATTCTTCATTAAAAGTAGGGAAAATGGCTTGCAATAAAGAAGACCCTGGGGACACTTTTTGTAAAATGTTATTTTTCCCAGACATTGATTAATTAGTAGACGCTTATTCACTCATTAGCATGGAATTTTGTATACCTTGAGTTTAACACTGTAAATGATACAATACACAATATAATATGCAAAATAATAATATTTAGCTATGAACTGCAAAGTATTATTATTTTATATTTTTTATTTTTTAAAATATTTATTATTTTCAATTTTTTCATGTATAAAAAAGACAATACAAATAATACAAATATCGGATACATATATAGACGCCTTGCCATTGCGAGAGAGTCATATTGCATAACTCATAAAATATCATAAAAGACTCAACAAGTATAGTCCCTGAGCATTACTCCTCACATACTCGGGTTATTTACATCTGTACTTGATTCTTGAATGTACATATTCCCAGTCCTTCTTTGTATCCTTGATACACCATAGCTTACCCATAACCGATGCCCATATATAAAAGGACAGTACTATTACTATTATTATTATTTTATTTTAAAAACAGTTTTTATTATGAGCATCCTTCAATTAAAATATATGGAATTTTGCCTGAAATTATGAATTACAAAACTAGAATTTTATGCAGCAACTGTACTGCTAATGTTTATACATATCAAAGCTACACCTTTCACTCTACCTTGGGGAAATTCTTGGTTATAGAACAGCAGAGAAAATTATATAATTGGAATCTAACCTTTCATAAAGAAACATCTGTATGAAAGGTTACATTCAGACTCAGTGTTGTATTTCTGCCTACAACAACTATGCCTAGGGCAGCAGACTGGAATGGGGCAACAGACTGAAGAGGGTGGCAGCAGAGCCAGTGGTACCAATGTTGGTGTTACATCCTTCCTTACTTCCTTGCGCTGCCTGCACAGAGAACCAGGGTGCGGTGAAAAGCGATGTGGGGGCAATCCAGCTCTTTCACTGTTGTAAAATGTATATGCAGAAACAGAAACTCACAAACCTGCAAATTAACTGAAATACATAGAAAACTTTTTAGATTTTGACATTGACTTCAGTTTAAAATCAGAACATTCCTATAAAGATAAACGCTATCTGAAAGATATCATCTATTTTCATTTGGTATAAAGCCTAAAAAAAGAAAAAAAAGGAAAACTTAGTCAAAGAAACATATATCGAAAGTGTTGGCAGATAAGAACCATTAGTTCCATTTAGCCTATCATGCTGCTTGCTGTAAATAATCCTAACTTATTTGATCCTTGGCATTATCTTTTGTTAAGTCATGTTTAAACTACCTTTACTGTATTATTATCTACCACTTTTGCTGGAAGCCTATATTCACCACCCTCTCAGTAAAGAAGATATTTTGGATAAAATTACTAGGCCAAGGAGCTTGAGCAAGTGCCTGGTCCATTCATTTTAGGGTAGCTAGCTCATTTGGCAGGCTCCCAGTCCTAGCAATTATACCAGGAGCCATTTGGCAGGCATTCATCCTGGGTAATTATAAGGGGCAATGGGCACAGGGCAAATCCTGGCACAGTTCTTTTTTTAGGGTGAAGGAGTTTTCAGGCTAAGTCCAAGGTAACAGTACCTGAGAAGCATTATTTTCCCTTCCCCCAGCTGACATGAGGCATCTAAGTCTGTACTATTGAAAAATGTTAATTCTTATAATATTAAGATGTGTTTAGAGCATCATTCTGAATGTTTTTTTTGTTTTATCTTTTATTAGAAAAGTATAAAATACAAATATTTTTGTTCAGTTTTTACAAATGAAAATGAGGGTAAGGGACCTCATTTAGGGAAAAAGACTAATGAGTCTTTTGATGCATGTAAGTTTACAGAGGAAGAGGTTTTACTTCAGCTGTCTAAAGTAAAGACAAATAAGTCGATGGGACCTGATGGGATACATCCAAAGTTATTAAAAGAACTTAGTGGTGTACTAGCAAAACCGTTAACAGATTTATTTAACCAATCATTGTTAACGGGAGTAGTTCCAGAAGATTGGAAATTAGCTAATGTTGTGCCCATTCACAAGAAAGGTAGTAAGGAGGAGGCGGGCAACTATAGACCAGTAAGTCTTACTTCAGTAGTGGGGAAAATAATGGAAACCTTGTTAAAGAATAGGATTGTTGAACATCTAAAGTCGCTTGGATTTCAAGATCAGAGACAGCATGGGTTTACTTCAGGGAGATCATGCCAAACTAATCTTATTGATTTTTTTGATTGGGTAACTAAAATAATAGATCAGGGTGGTGCAGTAGACATTGCTTACCTAGATTTCAGAAAGGCTTTTGACACTGTCGCACATAGAAGGCTTATCAATAAACTGAAATCTTTGAGTTTGGATTTCAATATTGTTGAATGGATTAGACAATGGCTGAGTGACAGGCAACAGAGGGTTGTAGTCAATGGGGTATATTCGATGCAAGGTCTTGTTACTAGTGGGGTACCTCAGGGATCTGTTCTTGGACCCATTCTCTTTAATATTTTTATTAGCGATATTGCAGAAGGTCTTGTTGGTAAAGTATGTCTTTTTGCTGATGATACAAAGATTTGCAGCAGGGTTGATATTCATGGAGGGATAAGCCAAATGGCAAATGATTTAGCTAAACTAGAAAAATGGTCAGAGCAGTGGCAACTGGCATTTAATGTGGACAAGTGCAAGATTATGCACCTTGGGCGTAAAAACCCAAAAGCAGAATATAGACTATTTGGTACAGTCCTAACCTCAACATCTGAGGAAAGGGATTTAGGAGTAATAATTTCAGAGGACTTGAAGGTAGGTAGGCAATGCAATAGAGCAGCAGGAAATGCTAGCAGAATGCTTGGTTGCATAGGGAGAGGTATTAGCAGTAGGAAGAGGGAAGTGCTCATGCCATTGTACAGAGCACTGGTGAGACCTCACTTGGAGTATTGTACGCAGTACTGGAGACCTTATCTCCAGAAGGATATTGATACTTTGGAGAGAGTTCAGAGAAGGGCTACTAAACTGGTTCATGGGTTGAAGGATAAAACTTACCAGGAAAGGTTAAAGCATCTTAACATGTATAGCTTGGAGGAAAGACGTAACAGGGGGGATATGATAGAAACATTTAAATACATAAAGGGAATCAACACAGTAAAGGAAGAGAGTATATTTAAAAGAAGAAAAACTACCACAACTAGAGGACATAGTCTTAAATTAGAGGGGCAACGATTTAAAAGTAATATCAGGAAGTATTACTTTACTGAGAGGGTAGTGGATGTATGGAATAGCCTGCCAGCAGAAGTGGTAGAGGTAAACACAGTCAAGGATTTTAAGCATGCGTGGGATAGACACAAGGCTATCCTAGCTATAAGACCGGGAACGGGGGACTAATAAAAGTACTCAAAAAAAAAATAAAAAAATTGGGCAGACTAGATGGACCGAATGGTTCTTATCTGCCGACACATTCTATGTTTCTATGTTTCTAAATATAACATGCAAGATACATAAACAAGACATACAAAGATTCTGTGTGACATTAATAGGTCTAGTGTTTTTTCTCTTTTTTTTTTTTTTTGCTGGGAACCGCGAGAGTCTAAGTGGAGTGGATGTCTATGATTTCTTAATTCTTTCCTAGTCTCAAATTCCTTCTTTTAAACTTTTAACCCATGCGTCCCATTGCTATTCCAATGAAATTGCATTGCCATTCCCCTCTCCATGAATCGTTGTTGGATTAGGTTTGCCATATAATTGAGTCAATTGGGTCAACTTCCATTCCCTATCTAATCTCTGGGTCAGCTTTTGTGATATATATTGCCATAATTTATTGCTTACTGGGCAGCCCCACCAGATGTGTATTATGTCCCCTCTGATTGCTCCATATCTCCAACAGTTGGTGATATTCTTATTGGATATTTTAGATAGGTTTGTGAGGACTAGGTGCCACCTATGCATTACATTGAATTGAAGTTCATTTAAGTTTATACAGTGTATTGATTTATAGGTGAAGTCAGGAGTGTATCGCTCAGAGCACATCTGTCCCTCTGAGGCACGACATGTATTTCCGGGGGGTTGAGAGCAGCCAGCACACAAACCCCCCGAAATACCCAAGATATTTTTTTGCATCCGAAAGACGACGCTGTGCTGAATTCAGCGTAAATGCGTATACTTTTTGTGCTTGTTGAATTGGCAACAGGGTGAGTGACTCTGTTGCCGAATTCAATGCAGCGTCGTCTTTCGGATGTATTTCTGGGGTTTGTGTGCTCTCTGTTTGGAGCACATCCCCAGAAATACACAGCGTGAGTGCTCCGTGTTAGGTGTGCGACGCACAACTAGCACATATGGAGCATCCGCCACTGGGGGAAGTTCAGAGCTTTATTCTATTCTTCTATGAGAATTTGATTATTGATTCTAAAAGAAAGCTCCTGACTCTCTAAGGTATTTAAAGCAGTCTTCTGCTAATGAAAATTCTTTCTGGAGGTTCGTGAAATTTTAATCTCAGACTCTTCCAAAAGATCTATTATTTTCTGGATTCCCTTTTATTTCTATCTCCTCAAATCTAAATTTGGATTTAAGCTCTCGTTGATAGAGAGAGGTAGGGAAAATGGAAGTTTATCCACATACCCCAGTTTTTTTTTGATCTTCTTCCAATTTTTTAGAAGGTGTGTAAGGGTATTGTTTTCTTTATCTCGCCTTCATGTATTTATATATTTCTCAGGTAGCCAGAAGTATGTAGCTAGGTCTACATATAAAAATCTTTTCTCCATTTCTAATTCATACCATGTTTCGCATGTTGATTTGGGATTTAAAGTAACAAAAGCCTGTGCCAAGATAGCCGCTTGTGCATTGTCTTGTATCAATGGCAACCCTGTACCTCCCTGGGTTTTTTTTGCTAGTACATGTTGGGTTACTCTGGGATGTTTTTGTGCCCACACAAATCTGTTAAAGGAACATTTTATAAGTTCTCGCCAGCACTTGGGGACCAAAATGATAGTATCCTAAATAGGTACATAAAACGTGGGAGGACATATGTTTTTACAGCATTTATTCTATCTAACCACGAAATGTACAGGCCTCGTCATTTCCTAAATTATGTTTTCCTTTCTTTAATTAGAGGAAGAATATTCATCTGTGTCCATAATTCTGGGTCTGTCTGACTTTCCTTTTTTAGTGGATTTGTCAGGAAATGCACTGGGGATCCATTTGGTGCGTAGATGTTCACCAACGTGTACATCTTACCATTAATCTCAACATCTGCAATAATATACTTCCTCTCTGGGCTTGAGTCTGAATATTTAATTTTTACATCTAGGTCTTTTGAAAAAATGATTGTCACACCTCCCTTCTGGTCTACTAGTGAGGCCTCTATGGAGATAGGCAATCTGTGATTTCTTGTTTTGATCTTATCCACGTTTTTCAATGGGCTTCCTGAAGGAAACACACATTGATCCCATCTTAATTTGATTAAATATAATTGATCTTTTTTGGTGGTGGAATTCAGTGTCCTTGGTGTTCACGGTGGCAAATCTAAGCATCATAATTCTCTTTATCTGTCCACTGCTCTCTCGTTCCGCTTTCTCCCTGCTGCTCTCAGCTTTGTAGCCACAATTTGTTATCAGAATCAGAATCTATACACACACCTATAACATAGACATAAACATATATTTGTCCACATTTGACCCCCCGGTGCAGCTCTATACGTCCTCAGATGGATCCCCTCCATAGTTTGCGAACTGTATTTGCCATTCCATAAATGGCAATTGGCAACCCGAAAGCAGTGGCTTAATCTAAATATCAATTATGAATGACAAAAAAAAGAAAAGAGAAAAAACAAAAAGACAAAACAAAAAACAATATACATTACAGATACGGTGATGACTTTTTATACTTTAACCTTAATTTCCCCATTTCTTAATATCCTCATTACGTTCTTCTCCCCTTCCATCCCTAGTAACTTCCCATATTATTTATTTTAACTTTTCTATTATAAGTTAATTCACTTTGGATATCTATAGAATGGTTATTTTGTGTTTACAAGATTAAATAAATAGTGCAATAAAGAGAAAGAGGGGAAAAAAAAGAAATACGTTTACAGATACCTTAATAAAATTTTACATTGTGTCCTTAACTTCCCTGTATCCTAATGTCTCTCTGGCGTGTATTTAAATTGATTTACTCTCCATAATATGTCTGTGCCCTTTATGTATTAATAGAGTGATTGTCTTGTGTTTAAATAGGCGATACAAAAGGAAAGGGAGAAAAAACAAAAACAATATACATTTAAAATACGTTAATGACATTTTACATTATAACCTTGATTTCCCCGTTTCCTAATATCCTCATTACATTCTATCCCCCCTCCCTCCTGAGTTACTTCCCATCTTATTTATCTTAACTTTCTACTGTAAGTCAGTGCTCTTTATATATGAATAGAGTGATAATCTCTAGTGCAATAAGGAGAAAAAAAAATATTAATTGCTTCCAAATAACTCTATGTCTCTTTACATTATAAAAAACACAAAACAAAGTGACAGTGCGCTAAAGTGCTGATGGAGTGAATTACTCATGATCTAATAAATCCAGGTATATTTTTTTCCTCCTAAGATACATATACAAAGGGAAACATACAAAGCAGCAGTGGTTATAATATTGAGGTGCACAGTAATTCTGATTTTTGCACTCAAACTCTATTCCATATACATAGGACAGGAAGCACAGATGTCTGGAATCTTCTCTCTGGGTCTTTGACTTTACATATGACAGCCAAAAAATAATAGTATGAGTATGAGAGTATGAGTATCACAAAATACAAATTTTAATGTACTTGGTCTTTTTTATGTTCTACATTAAACTTTGCATTCTGTGATACTGATACTCTCTAATTATTTGGAGGTCATATATAAAGACAAAGACCCAGAGGAAGATTCCAGACATCTGTGCTTCCTGCCCTATGTATATGTAATAGAGTGTGAGTGCAAAAATCAGAATTAGTGTTCACCTCACTATTTGTCAGTGTTCTACACTGACCACCTATCTCATGCATTTAAAAGTCATCATTTATATGCTTAAAAGAGAAAGTGTAGAGGTATACTGGCGCTTATCCTAATATACACAAGCTGCAAACTGTCTGTCAACTATCCCTAGTGCCCAAAATATAATAACAATGAATGACAAACAAAAGTGACAGTGCGCTAAACTGCACTGCATGTTTTAAGTCAAATTTTTTTATACAAAAACATTTAAACATTTTTAAACATTTTTAAATAGATTTTATTAAATTTTTGATATATGTTTATTTTTTTAATATGATTCATTTTTTCATTCAAAATATATTCCTGATTTTTAAGTGGAATAATTCTTAATAAACATGCATATGGATAGGATACCACAATATATATAAATATGTGTATTAACAATGTATATTTTATTTTCTCATTTTCCTATTAAAATATGCAAATACTGCACAATGAGAATCATTAATTGAAGAGAACTGTACCATATCGTTTTTCATGCCTAACAACCATCTCCAAAATGAGTGGACTGTAAAGAATATGCAAGAAAGGACATTGAAATACACAAATATGAACACATACAAGCTTCTGAAAGAAGAACCATAGAGTATCATGAAGGATAGACGTTTTGGACTACAAAAACTACAAAAAGTCGTGCCGGAAGTGACATGGCGGGTCGCACCGGAAGTGACGCGACAGAGCCAAACACAGACGATATTCATCATTTTAATCATTGTACATGTATATATATTGTGTTCTCATGCCCTACAGACATTGCCCAGCTCTGAGGAAGCCCATTTGGATGGTGAAACACGTTAGCTGAGCTTGACACTGTCTATCTGGGGTCTGAGAAAAATTCTATTGACTGCAGATTTTGTTTTGGATCAAATTCAAGTTATACCAGTGTAAGATATTTTGTACCTCTTATTAAATTCATGTTATGCTTACCCTAATATCCTCTTATTTGTTTGGAGATTATTAGGCATTATATCCAAGAGGATATGAAAGCTGCATCTTACTCTGTATGACCATTATGTAAGTTATTTTTTTATAACTTCATTTGTCACATTGCAATATATCTGCACCTTATACAGTAGATCTGATGTCAAATTGCAATATATTTTGCCACTTTGCCCCTTGTACAGCACTGTCACTTTTGTTTGTCATTCATTGTTATCATTTAAATGCTTATTTACCTCCTGCCTCCTCTAGAGGCTTCCCTACATTACTGGCAAAAAGCCATATTGCTTCTAAAAGCTGTACTAGCTCCTCTGAACAACCTCTTGTCATTGGTACTACTGCCTGGGTGTCTTGAGAGAAAGTGGTAAAAAAGAAAAGGGAATAATTTCAAGTCTAGAAAAATGTATGACTGCCTGTCTTGCTGTATCACCCTACAGTAATTCCAGAACTATATCTCTGAGTGCAATACACGGAACTGGTCCCATACAACAGTACAGATGAAGATTTGCCACCAGATTTTGTCAAGGCCTCCAATGGGATTATTGTAAGAAAGCAAGAGCTGCAAATTTTTCAACAAATGCTACATAATAATGCTAAGAGACAGCCTTCTTATTATTAACCTGTTTTTGCTTCAACCTTTAGCTATCCCCTGTTCTCAGCAACCATGAACAGTCTCAGGGGTGGTTTTATTATTGTTTTTCCCTCATGCCTAGGAACCTGTGTTTTATAATATTTTATCACTTTTGTATATGTCTTGCCAGATTCTATTCTCAAGTATCTGATTGGTTCACGTACGGAAGCCGCTCCTTAACCCCTTAGTGACCGAGTGCTATGTTGCATTTGATGTGCCTTGAAGACCAGAATTCCATTATTTTTGTCATATGTTTACTGAACTGAGAATTTCTTTCTTTGTGTTCAGTCCACCCACACAAATTATATATCATTTTTTAAAGGACAGATAGGACTGTCATTTGATACTATTATTTTCATCATATGATATCATTTACTATTAAAAAAATATAAAATATGATGAAAATATGCCATAAAAAACACTTTTTCTAACTTTGACCTAATTTTTTTTTTACACAATTACAAATGGTTAAAAAGACCCCGTCTATATATTTATAATATTTGTCCTGAGTTTAGTAATACCAATGTTTCCTTGTTTGTCTATGTTTTATTTCAAGTAATAGGGCAATAAACCCTTTTCTAATCATTTTCTTCTACAGTGACTTTTTAACACCAACCCTAAATTTACCCCAACTCTAAATTTACCCTAACCCTAAAACTACCCCCACCCCTTAATCTAACCCTTGTAATCATCCGAACCCCACTGTAACCCTAATTATGACCCTATTTATGACCCTAACCCTAGATCTAGGTACAGTAGATCTAGGGTTAACTTTTTCCATTTATTTATTTAATTTCTTTATTTAATTATTTTTCTATTTTTAACTGTACTATACTTAACTGTCTGTAGGGGCAGTCAAGTAGCGGTTTCAGAGCGACGGAAGAGATTTTTTTTTTTCTCTTCCGTCGCTCTCCTCTGGGCACACTGTATCGGAGGAGCATGCTCCTCCGATACAGCAAACACCCGCCATCACCGGGTGATCGCGGTGCCCAGGGGGGCACAGAAGGTGTTGCATGATGCCTCTATTGAGGCATCATGCAACACTTTACACACATAGGCAGTGATCATCTTTCACTGCCTATGTGTGTTAACGCGCATACGATCACATCACGGTGATCGCATGCGCGCGGGGGGGGTGAGGGGGGGCTGAAAGCCCTCTCAGAGGCTGCTTCGGATTCGAAGCAGCCTCTGAGAGTAGCTACAGGCATGTAGTGTTGCGCTAAGGAGCGCAACACTACATGAAAACGGAGGACGTATATATACGTCCTCATGGTCCTTAAGGATCATGCTTTTCAGGACGTATATATACGTCCATATGTGTTAAGGGGTTAAAGGGGGGGATATTTCAGGGTTCTACACTGACCTTCTGTCTCATGCATTTAAAAGTCATCCTTTATGTGCTTATATACCTACTGTCTCCTCTAGAGGCCTCCCTACCTTACTTTGCTTATATTTTTTCCCCTCTGTTGGGTGTCAGGTGGGCTCATTACCTTTTGCAACACACCCAGGGTAAATAACTGCAGTTGATTGCAAACAGGGTTTTTGCATTGAAGTTGGATGCCTGACTTCTGAGAGCTGCTGCTTCTGTTCCTGATCCTCTGCATAAAGCTCTTTTGAATTGTGACCGTGTTCAGGAACTGGGAATCTGAACCTGGGCGGCTCAACCAGCCCAGTGGGTGATTTTCAGTATCTCCTGAGACCACCTGACTACAGCAAGATTTATTCAGCTAAGTTGCTCCCTTAAAGTCACCCTTCTCAGTTCTCACCCTCTCTAGGGTGTTCCTCCTGCTTAGCTACCCTTCTCAGACCTCACCCTCTCTTGGGTGTTCCTGTTTAGTTACCCTTACCGCAGACCTCACCCTTACCTCAGGCCTCACCCCTTGTGTATCTCTCTTTACCCCTACCTCTGCTTTGTCTACAGTCCATTCTATAACTCTTTGTTTACACTGCAGTTCCTACTCAAACCATTTTCCTATTCTGCAGTTTCTTGCTAAAGTTCTCCTATGTCTCTCCTTCAGTCTTTATTCCAATCCCTAACTCTTTATTTCTATATCTGTTCTCATTCTTCACAATAAATAACATGCAACCAGACACCTCCACTATCCCTCCACTGAAACTGTGGGGTAGTTGCCTGACAGCCTGCAGCTTGACAGCCTGCAGCTTGTGCACCTCATCACCTCATAACCCATTGTCTTTCTCTTTACATTATGTCCTTAACCCAGTGCCCTAGTATCCTTACTACATTCTATTTCTATTACAATAACACTACAACGTGTTATTGTAATGCTTTACATTCTATTACATTCAGTGTCCTTTCTACCTTTATAAAGTGATTGTCTTGTGTTTTATAATTAAACTGGTAGTGCAAAAAAAAAAAGGTTATTATTTATACATATTTCCCCTGTTCTTTTTTTATGAATGCTTGCTTATTTCTCAAACTTGTAAAATACCGATACTTATTACAGTCTCATTCCATACATTCAAAACACCCATTATAACCTCTTTCCCTAATTTCATAAAATGTCCAATTCTCTATGGGGATCTCTACATGTCTTCTCTGAAAAAGGGGGTGGGGGGGGGGGGGGGGAGAAGACAGCAGGGGAAGGAAAAAAAAGTCTTCAATTAATTTCTTGGCTTACAGAATCGATTTGGCACCCCAAGTCTTATTAAGAGCAGGCATGTATTAAGGAGAAATATCAGGGAACCTGTCTGGCGCTCTTTCGGTAAAAGTCACGTTTTTTTCCCACCCTTTTTTTTTCTTTAATAGCTTAGTTTGTTTCAAACATCAGAATCTACAGAGCAAGCAGGATTAGTTCCACAATGAGCCACTTTAGGATTTTAGCAGAGGTGCGCATTCACCTGACAATACTTCAATAATTATGTTCAGCCTGGTTATAGGACCTGTTCCGCCCCTAAAGACTGTTCAACACTGGGGGTTATATATAGTAATATAACAAATAAATTGTCTCTATTGTCTTCACTGTAGTCACCAATAGTAATATTCAGTGTGGATTGCAGAGCCTGTTCAGCAAAATAGTGTCTATTTTGGGTGAACAAACATGTGGAGGGAAACATTTTTTTGAGGCGCTTATCTGGCAATCTTTCCAGCAAGGCCCCTTTTTTGGTAGTTAAATGTGCTCCATAACACGAAGTCTATTCAACAGACAGGATAAATTTGGTTCATACAATTATGTAACAGTGGAAAAGTAGAGTCACTTATCTGCACCGTCTTTCCGTGGTTTGCAATAACTGGTTTCATTCCTTAGATTAAATTTGCCATTACCCTCATTGTGAGACACTGCTATCCACAGATTTCATTGCCTCTGCTCCGTCTATCGCCTTTTTTTCTGGGTCGCTGCTCATAGAATTACCTGACTTGACTTGGGTCTGTATCTTCTTCCATCTTTTACCAATCCGCCGCAGATTCTCTCTCACGGGTTTAGAGGGACATAGCTTCATGCCTTACTGCTTTCAGGTTTCAGACACCGTGAGCGCAACACGTTGGCGTGTTAAGTCATCGCTCCCCCCCTCCCACAATGTATTATTTAGTGGTCTATTTGTCTTTACAGATACATGAAAGTTTGTACAGAGGCAGAACTGATCTTGCTGCAGGAGCTTGCTGACAGAATAAGAGCAAGTAATTGTCACTCATTTCTCTTGGGGTGTGTTGTGTGCTTAAAATCTCTGTCTGCAAGTTCAGAAAGGGAGCCATATTTTTCAATCTAATCATTAGTGGTGACCTAGTTTGCTCCATCAGTGAGTAACTGTTGGAGACCAGGTAAACTGGCATGCTTGACAGTAAAGCATGGAGGCTCCTGGGGAGAGGATAACACGACACCTATCTTAAATGTAGTTTTATCACCTGATTATCACCATAGTGAGGTCACTGTTGTTCACTCATGCTTCTATGACAGAAGCAAAGTGAAAAAAGAAATTTTGTTTTTCTTTAAAACATAGACTGCAAAATATATGATAATTAAAACTCTGTTGGCAAACTGAGAACCTGAATGCAAGTGTTCAATACCAGACTCAGGAATGAATAACAGGGTAAAAAAAAATTCCCAATTATGCATGCAGAAAAGGCTGTGTGTTAAATTTACCCAACAGTATATTTGCAGATTAGCAGGGTGTATTGTCACCTAATTAGTAAATACAATGCAGTCAGATGTTCTTTTACCTAAAAATGAGAAACACACTATCCTAAACAATTTGAAGTACACCAATCAGCCATAACATTATAACCACTGACAGATGGCAAGCTGGAGGAGGCAGTGTGATGCTTTGGGCAATGTTCTGTGGGGAAACCATGGGTCCTGCCATTCATGTGGATGTTACTGTGACACGTACCACCTACCTAAACATTGTTGCAGACCATGTACATGAAAACTGTATACCCTAATGCCATTGACCTCTTTCAGTAGGAAAATACGCCCTTTCACAAAGCAAAGATGGTTCAGGAATGGTTTGAGGAACAAAACAACGAGTTCAAGCTGGCCTGCAAATTCGTCATATCTTAATCCAAGAGAGCAACTGTGGGATATGCTGGACAAACAAGTCTGATCCATGTAGGCCCACCAAGCAATTTATAGGACTTAAAGGACCAGGCATCACTTGTAAGTGCAGTGTTTGCAACTGAAACCGGATCCTCCCTCCCCCACAAAAAAAGCCTGCAGTCATGATAATTCAAACTAAAATAATTCTCGCCAGGAATTGATAATTTATAAGCAACAGCATCTTGTATATTTGAAAAATTAAAGGAAATACCGTATTGGCCAGAGTATAGGCCATGATTAAAATTTGTACCCTAAATATCTGAGCATTTAAACTTAATGTACAATATCTGAACAAATCATGTTATAGGTTAGTGGCCACATATGCTTTGGGGGAACTCCACAGCTTATTTTTATAATAATGTTTGTTTTACCATTATTTTCTTTTTATATGACCACTAAAGCACTTCTTATACATAATAATAAGAAAATATTTTTCCCAAGCAGCTCACCCATATGGTGAAAAGAAAGTAATGGTAAAAAAAATTATGATATTAGGCTGTGCAATTGACGAAAATAGAATATGAGACCAGTGACCTAATCAAATATCCATACATAGGCAGTGTCAGGGGAGATAACCCCTGGATGGCTACACATATATAGCCAGTGTCAGAGGAGTTAACCTTTGGATGGCTATACAGATATAGGCAGTGTCAGAGGAGTTAACCCCTGGAAGGCTAAACCAATATAGGAAGTGTCAAAGGAGTTAACCCTTGGATGGCCAGAAAGATATAGGCAGTGTCAGAGGAGTTAGCCCCCGGATGGCTATCCATTACATCATCATTCATACTCATTCACACAGTTTCACACAGACACACAGACACACATACACACTCTCACTCACACTGACACATACACACTGTAAGTATTTACCTTACCTGCTGCAGGCAGCAGTAACTTTGAGCTTTGTGTGAAGGAGGGACTGAGCCAATCAGGAGAGGCTTCTCAATTCTCAGCCAATTGGGCTGAAAGGTCTCACCTTATTGGCTGAGACCTCCTTCTATCAGAGTAGTCAATCCGGGACATTGCATTGTTTCAGACTGAGGCTCACCCAGACATAGAAAGAAAATAAAAAAACTTTATGGAGCAGCAAGTGAGCCCATGCCAGGGTGCCTACTGGCAGTTGTCCCAGTCTTCCCCATGGAAGGGTTGGCCCTGTTTATATGTAGGCTATTAACAACACATAGCAAACATGCTAATTATGTAAAATACATATAACCATGTAAGGGAGGACTGGAAAGGGAGGAAGGAGGCAAATTGTCCATCAGGCTGCTCTCTAATATCTTTCAGTGGGCTGGGGCTGCACCACTTTTTTACTTTTCAATGCCCCAGTCGGTAACATTATCGATCTTTCTATCAAAGTGTATATTCTCTCTTTTTAATCTGTGTGAGTTATCTGTCAGGAAATCTGTCTTGCATGTCTATGTGTATCTACCTCTGATGATATTAGCTGAGAGGATAAAATGGCACCCCTCGGACAACAGCTGCCATCCCTTCCATTAGCATGTATATTATTTTTCTCTTATGTGTAGTTTGCATAGGTCATTAAGATGGCTATGTACTGCTAATTCTCCAATTATTGTTCATCCCCCAAATGTATATGGGATATATTATATGCTGCACCGGAGAAGTTGCACTAAGGCTCGACTCAAGTAGCTCTTGTAATGATGTAGATTATATAAATTAAAATCCATTTGTGTCAGGAAGTCAACCACAAAAACCTTTTTATAAATGCTTCTTTCAGGTTTACTTGCATAATGAAAGCTGAGTTTGTAAGATGAATTGACACCAAAAAGGGTGATTTTATAAAGAGTACTTTTCAAATGTGTTTATATAGGTAGCAGTGAAATTAATTAAATCAAACCTCAGTTTGACACACAAAAGGTGCAAAAAGGATGGAGACAGCAGGTTGGCCTACTAGTTAAGTTTCTACTTTTTCTGCCGTTAAAAAGACCATTCTATGCCTTGGACAAAGACCTGTGTTTTTCTGCTATTTAACAGAATTTCCTGTAATGAACCAACATTAGTATAGATCAAATCTCCTAAAATCCTCATTATGTAGTTTGCGTATGCTTATTTTTCTAATTAGCTATTCCAATTTGTCAAGTGACAACACAACTTCCTGTTGTTAACCTAAAAAAGCTGTTACATAACATGAAAAGATCGTGTTATTTTCTCAGTGAGAATGTTTTTCTTCAAAAGCAACTTCATAGAAAAAGTATATGATTTAAGCAGTACAAAACATTTCCTAATATTGGCCTGTTATTGAAAAATGTTTTAAAAGAAAAAAGAAGTATACTCTATTAGAAGCGCTGCATTATTCCCCTATCATTTACTTAATCAACCAACATTACAGTTGTTCTATTGATTGTACGAAGCTTTTCATCCTCTTTGTTTTCAATGTCAACAAAGAAATTCTTAAAATTTAAGGAAATGCACGGAACCAAAATAATGTTTCAGTTCAGATGTTTGCAAGTGATTTTTTTTTCTTGGTTTCTTGCATAGTTCCCTAGTGCCATGTGAACTTTACTGAGCTGGATCAGGCCAAAGCTTTCCAAAATATGACTGTGAATAGGACAGATTTCCTTGTTATCTGTATCCCATAAATAAATTAAAATGATGTTCTCCAGATAGATTTTTCATTTTGGCAGACCAGCCTGTTATTAAAAAAAAATGAAGGCCTTTATTTGTGTATTCAGCTAAAGGAAGGAAGCATTTGTATCTGGATGCACAAGAGACCTAACTATGAAAATAGTCAAAAGTAAAACATGTTGCTTTGGTTTTAAGAAAGTTGTTTAGGAGTTAACAGTTGTGAAATGTTCTAATTTTCTGTGTTAGTTTAATCCCTTTGTGACGCATGTTGCTTGCGTCCCAGACGACGCAAGCACCAAAACGTCACAATTTGTTCCTGGCCACCGATCACAAGCTGATCGCTAGCCAAGAACACTATGGCAGAGACATGATCAGGGTCTTAATAGACCCTGTGGATCCCTGCCAAAAGATTGCGAGACCTCCGGACATCATGCGTGACGGCAGTGCGGCGTGCCCGAACCCAAACACAGCGCGATTTAGTGAAATGTAGTGGCTACATTTTCCCTGTCAGACTGAGGCCACTCAAAGTGTCCCTGCAGCAGGATCAGAGCATGGCTCACTGCGGGGAGCCGCGATTAACTGTTTAATGCTAAACGTAGTATGCCGTCCTAGCGTCTTTTAGGCACTGAAAATCAGGACGGCATTGGGAAGGGGTTTAAACCACTTTAAGGCTTTAGTAAGGATAAAATGCAATACTTGATATATATAGGTATTTCAATATTTAAAAGAAGAAGTATAATGAAATATAGTGTTTGACTTTACTGTTTTAGCATGTATGCATATTCATAGTAATTTTCCTGTCCATTTAAAAATAAGCAATATATAGTGAGTAAATAAATAAGAAATGAACAAATAAACAATATTAACTTAAACTGTTAGACAAAATAGGATAAACAAATAATACTATGAAAAAAGAGAATAAAATATTAAAAAAGGCTGATATAAGCCTAGGAATACAAAAATAAGCAATCAAAAGCAATAGTAATAAATAATGGAATAACAAAAAAAATTAAAAAAAATTATTCAGAGCGCTGAAAACAATAATTAGCCAAAATCGGATGTCAACAGGCATTAAATACGCAGTAGACGTTGTAAAGCACAGTGATTATACTTTTGGTGATGAATATAACCTATTTGCTTCCAAAGAAGCATAGAAAGGTAATTGTCACATACAGTTTGTAGTCCCATATCTAGTGGTGGTGTATAAATGGGCTACCGAACATAAAGATGCCAGAGAATCCAAATAAAAGTCCATCTGCAGTATCTTGGTTAATACAAAAGGTGCAGTAAAAGTGAAAACGTTTCTTTCCTCTGCTCCAGCGTGTGTAACTCCACCTACTGTTGTGAAGTGGAGATTGTGTAATAACGTAATACAACTTTATTTACACAACACAACAGAGTAAAACTTACAAACGGATGATATTAAAAGCATCCAAGTTAGAGGAGTACTCCGAAACCCAGGAACCTTGAAAATAAATAATTAAATGGTTTTGAGCATTGGTAATGCCGACTAATTGTGAAACAAGGGGTATTGCTGCATAAATAGAAGTATTACTTATGGAATGAAGAGTATAAGAGAGTTCAATATAAGACCAATATAAGAGTGTATGTGATGTGCACCAAAAACAGGCATGCTCTGTATGTCAAATAGAAGGATGATAGTGTAGAAATATTAATTTAAAAAAAATGTAAATATAAATGTAAAATAAAAAAATAGTACATAAAGATGGAGTAGTGAACAGTGGGATATAGTTTTGTCCCAATATCGACAGAAGACATCCCATTTATGAGATTAACTTATCAGGCACGTCCAGCCGGCAACTCCGTTGGAACGAGCGGATTTCGTGATCAACGATCGCTAAAACCGCTCTGACAGTGCTGCTCTATTGCCTCGATTTTGAGGCAATAGGCAGCACTGAAATTTCAGCTCTGGGGTACTCGCGATGCTGATTGGTTGCCATATTGCCGGAGCAACATGTGCCTGCAAGATGGCTGTGCCCTCTTGTAGGTAGAGCATCGGAAGAAAAAATAAATAACTTTTGATGCTCTGAATCTGTTGATTGACTGCCCCTAGAGGCAGTCAGCAACATTGCAATGAAAAAAAGACTTAATTAGCTAAAATCTAGGGTTAGAATAGTTGTTAGGGTTATAATTAAATTAGGGTTCGTGTAAGGGATAGGGTTAAAATTAAATTAAAATTAGAATATATTAAGGATAAGTATAAGGGTTAAATTTAGGTTTTGAGTTTGGGTCAAATTTAGGTTTTGGGTTGGGGTCAAAAGGTCACTGTAGGGAAAACCCCCAAAAACACTATTTTTGTTTTTTCCCCAATAACTCACAAAAAACTGCAGAAAAAAAGAAACAAGCATATTTCTGAACTCGGGACAACATTCACAAACTATTTAGATGGGGTATTTTTTAATGATTGTATTTGTGTAAATTAAAAGATATGATGAACATAATGGTATCTAATGAAAGCCCTTCTCATGACCATAAAAACAACATATAATTTGTGTGGATGCAGTATGTGAGAAAGAAGAAAAGCACAACTAAACACAAATGGAAAATAGAAAATTAAAAAAATAGAAAGATCAAAACAGCCCTCGTCACCAAGGGAAAGACAAGGAGAAAAGGTCTTGTCACTAAGGGGTAAAGAAAGAGATAATATTATCTGAAATAATGAAATGCAGTAAAAAAAACATTTGCAGTGTTCAATTGTTAAATAGCTGCCTAAACTTAATTGTTAGGAGCCTTTATTCAAAGCCTTCTTTTAATATAAAAACCTTTTGTTCAAAAACCTTTGTTGAAAAAAACCTATTGTTATAAACCTTTTACATAAAACCTTTATTTTAAAAAAAGCCTTCAGTTCAAATTCAATGTTAAGGCCTCCTGGTTGCGTTGTTTGTAACTTAAAAATCCATAAAGCTTCTCTGCTATCTAGTCGCGCACAGAAATCTCCACCTTGCCAATTTGGAGATACTAGCTCAATGCCCAAGAAAATTAGGCCAGAGGGATTTTTCTTTGTGGGCAATATGAAAATGTTTAGAAAGACAATTTGTAGTAAACCTTTTTTGATATTATTGATATGTTCCCATAGGCGCCTTTTGAATGCTCTTTTAGTCCTACCTATGTATTGAATCCCGCATGGGCACATCAATAGATAAATGACTCCTTTGGAGCCACATGTGATGAAATTATCTATTCTGAATTCCTCATGTGTAACTGAACTACTAAAGGAAATATTCATTCTTATGTTTCCTGGATTGTTTAAACATCCTTCACATTGCCCACATTTGTAAAAACCTGTTCCACAACTGTCAATGACAGCTTCTGTTTTGTTTTTCTTTAGAGGGGGGACTAAGATGGATTTAAAATTTGGAGCTCAGGAGAAAATCAGTTGGGACAATGGGGCAAAATATCGCCTACGACCAGGTCACCCTTCAGGACACCCCAGTGTTTATTTAAAATCTGTCTGATAGTGTTCCCTTTCCCATTAAATTGCATAACAAAGGGAATTTTTAGGATGTGTGAATCACTCCCATTCATTTTCTTATCAATAACTTTGTTTCCATATTTATCAACCTCCTTCAATTTATCAGTGAGAATTTTATCTCTTGATATACTTCTAGTTTTCTCTAATTGCCCTTCCAATAGATTGTGATGGTATCCTTTTTTATGAACTGTGATTTAAGGGCTGCTGCTTGATTCTCAAATTGCTCCATATCTGTACATTTGCGCTTGATGCGCTCGAATTGGCCATATGGAATATTCTCCAATAGTGTTGAGCGAACCCGAACCGCACTGTTCGGGTTCGTACCAAACATTACGGTTTTTGGACCCTGGACCCGAACACGGACATTTCACTGTATGTTCGTGTTGGAGATCGGGTTTCGGCAGGGCCGGCGCCACCTGTAAGGGGACCTAGGCAGCCGCCTAGGGGGCAATTTAGCAAGGATCGCCGGAACTGTCCTCCCCTTTACTTACCTCCTCGCTGCTGCTCTTTCTCCCGGTGCAGGTCCATGGCTGTGAGGAAAGAGTTGTGCACTCCCCTCCAGCCGATGTGGATTCAATAAAGTTTGTTTAAACTTTTTTTTTAAACAAACTTTATTGAATGTGCATTGGCTGGACGGGAACGCACAACGTTTCCCTCACAGCCACAGACCTGCAGCACCGAGAGACAGAGCAGCAGCGAGGAGGTAATTAAGGGGGAAGGGGGGAGGAAGAGGGTGGCTAAATCCTGGCACATTGAGAGGCATAATCCTGGCATATTGAGGGGCATAATCCTGGCATATTGTGTGGGAAAATCCTGGCATATTGAGTGGCATATTAATCCTGGCATATTGGGTGGCTAAGTCCTGGCATATTGAGTGGGAAAATGCTGGCATATTGAGTGGCATAATAATCCTGGCATTTTGGGTGGCTAAGTCCTGGCATATTGAGGGGCATAATCCTGGCATATTGAGGGGCAAAATCCTGGGATATTGAGGGGCATAATCCTGGCATATTGTGTGGGAAAATCCTGGCATATTGAGTGGCATAATAATCCTGGCATATTGGGTGGCTAAGTCGTGGCATATTGAGGGGCATAATCCTGGCATATTGAGGGGCATAATAAGGCATATTGTGTGGGAAAATCCTGGCATATTGAGTGGCATAATAATCCTGGCATATTGGGTGGCTAAATCCTGGCATATTGAGGGGCATAATCCTGGGATATTGAGGGGCATAATCCTGGCATATTGTGTGGGAAAATCCTGGCATATTGAGTGGCATAATAATCCTGGCATATTGGGTGGCATAATAATCCTGGCATATTGGGTGGCTAAGTTCTGGCATATTGAGAGGCATAATCCTGGCATATTGAGGGGCATAATCCTGGAATATTGAGAGGCATAATCCTGGCATATTGTGTGGGAAAATCCTGGCATATTGAGTGGCATAATAATCCTGGCATATTGGGTGGCTAAGTCCTGGCACATTGAGAGGCATAATACTGGCATATTGAGGGGCATAATCTTGGCATATTGAGGGGCATAATCCTACAGCGATTATTCAAATTACAGTGATTATTTTAGTGGGTGGTATACTACATATTTGTACCCTGCCCTGAGCCCAGTGCCACAGAGAGTGCAGTGCACTTGCAACTGCATGTGTGCCAGGCACATGACTTTAATCCTGTTCTGTTAGCTCAGTGGGCAACATCTAGGCATTTTTAAATACTGCAATTTGTTGGTGTTAAATATTACATTTGCATCCTGCACTTCATATCTGAGAGTCAAATAGAACCGTCAAATACTGTGCTTACATCGCACTTTGAAAAATTCTAATTGTTTTGGGTGCTAAATAGTACATTTGCGTCTTGCGGTGCACTTCATATCTAAGAGTCAAATAGAACACTCCAATACTGTGCTTACAGCGCACTTTGAAAAATTCTAAATGTTTTGGGTGCTAAATAGTACATTTGCGTCTTGCGGTGCACTTCATATCTGAGAGTCAAATAGAACAGTCCAATACTGTGCTTACAGCGCACTGGCTACCTCCTCCTCCTCCAGCGCTGCTTCCACCTACACCGCCACGGTCACCGCCTCCTCAACCTATAGGTTACTTAGTATAAACTGAAAGAGAATAACCTGCACTCCAATCCTCTCTCAATTGGATAATTCTGTTGATCCTCCTGGCAGCCATGCTTTAGATTTAGATTTATGTTCTTCCAAAGCTAAAATCAAAGATTCCATCTAGTGCTATTTTATGGCTCAGCTGTATTTGTAATTTGTATGTATTTTATGTTATTTTAAGTTATTTCCCTATCCACATTTGCTTGCAGGGCACTTGTCCTACTCTTACCCACATTTTACTTCATTTTGTAGCCCTCTAGCCCTTTCCAGGACTTTTTTATAGGCATTTTAGTGGCCAAAAGTTTGTGTCCCCTTTGACTTGGGACTCAATGGGGTTTGGGTTCAGGGTCAAGTTCGGGGTCAAGTTCGAGCATGGACCCGGACATTTTTTCGAAGTTCGGCCGAACCTGCCCAACCCGAACATCCAGGTGTCCACTCAACTCTATTCTCCAACCATGGACGGTGATGATGACTGGTATAAGGGATATAGCTGTTGCAACAGATTTTGCGGGTTTTAATCATATTAGATTGAATATAAATATCTAAATCCAAGAATTCTTATTGTACATTTGATACTTTGTGGGTAAATCTTAGATAATATGGGTTATGGTTAATGTAATTCGATAAAAAGTTCAGGTTCAATTAAAGTGCCTTGCCAAATAAAAAGACATTCATCTATATAGAGCTCGCAAAGTACCAAGTTCTCACTCTGGGGACAGTTGTTCCATATGAATTTGTCCTCCCATTTCCCCATAAAGACAATAGCGTAACTGGGTGCGAACTTGGAAAACCTCAAGTTGCAGATAAAAAGTGCCATCATGCCAGAAGACTCCCAAAATGAATGTCACACATTGTCCAATAAAATCAATTTGGGGATTTTATACCCAGAGGCTTATTTCTCTTTAAGAAAACTGCTTTCGGTGAGGATGATGAGATTCTATCAAAAGAATGTGATGACATCCTCGACCAAAGCTCCTTTATACTAATGGAAGCAACAGTACATTATAGAAATTCACAATTAATAATAATAGAGAAAGAGATTGAGACATAAACTAGAATCCGTCATGGGATTGGGAGAGTATACACAGACTTCAGAAAGTGTCCTGACAGAATTAGCAAAATAACAAATGGCTGTTCAGGATGTAGGAAATATTAAACGGTTTATTTATTGATGGGAAAAAAAATCACAAATAGGAAAAAATATATACAAAGTGCAGAAAAACCCAGCCCTAGATAGGGCAACTGAGTAACCTGACGCATTTCTTACCACTCCGGTACTTAGTCATAGGCTTACTGAAACCTGGAGCATTCTCCCATAAATAGTGCCCTAAATTAACAAGGTGTGTGCTAATTAAACAATTACACCAATTAAAAACACAATAAAAAAATAAAAGAAACAAGAGAACAAATACTGACTGATCCTGCTGTGGTGGTGTGACAAACTGTTGTCAATGCTCCTGTACAACATTTGCCTTTTGATATGTTAATGAGGGCACTCCTCCAATGACCTCACAAGCTATTCAATATACCTGAATTCAGTCTCTTCCTGCCTTGCTTGCCTCCTGGATGCATGGGGTGATCTGTCATGGGTTATAATTGGTCTTTTGGTTGAAAACTAGGATTAAGGTTAGTCTTGGGAGAATGTGGTATTGTGTGTTGGACTGTCTTTAATTATTGTATGTTACTGTGTTTTTGTCTCTTATTAAATATCTACTATTAAAGTAGATGGACTCATTTATATCTTTTATATTACTCTGGTGTTACACCACACCTGCAATAAATATCTAAATAGCTAATATACATAGAGAGTTGGGAACACATATAATGAAATACAAATATGCAAACATGTTGCTAATGAAAAAACTAGAAGGTCAAAGTGCAACAATATAGCATACTTCAAACCTACACATAATGTACAGTGTAAAATACACTGAACCGCAATATTGAAGGAGAGAGTAAAAGTCTCTCAAAGAATGACAGCAGAAGAGAAATGAATAAACTGACATAAGCTGAGAAGAATTAGACTAACTTAAAACTAAGGGAAATGTATATTAAGGAGAAAAGTCAGCAGCAATAATAATCATAATAATAATACTCAAGAAGCCCTGCATAAATGCACAAACGTGTATATATAACAGATACAAAGTGAAATATAAATATGAATATAGCCATATAATTAGATGAATGCAAACCATGGCAAAAAGGTACAGGAAGGTACAAAAAAGAATAGGTATATAAAAGAATACCAATATATGCCAAAATATTAAAAAATATACAACAACATGCACAATAAAATACACGCACAATATATATACATGGATATCCTCAAATCTACACTAAGAAATCTTGCAGGCATAGATTTGTGCGCAAAAACATGTATAACTCAGAGGAGGATTCCCAATTGATACCAGTTTTAACCGGTTGGCCAAAGGGATGTATAAATGTGGCAGACATTCGTCCAAAACTTGCAGAAGGGTGGTAGTTGGTGATACCTTTACCTCTACCACCACAGGAACTTCCTACAACATCAAGCACTATATAAACAGTACTACTGAGTATGTAGTTTATTTGCTTACATGTGATGTATGTAGGGCCCAATATGTTGGCATGACTACTCGCCCACTGAATGAAAGGATCAGGGAACACCTGCTGTCTATAACAGGTGTTGGTGACAAGATCAAAGATACTCCCATCAGGAGACATTTCCAGATTTGCAATTGCTCCAACTCTGAGAAATGCCTAGTTCACGGTATTGATCATGCTGCTTTGTCCATCCTGGGTGACAATTTAGAACAGCGACTCAGATACCTTGAAACAAAATGGATCTTTGAACTAGGTACCAGATAACCACTGGGTCTCAATTCTGAATTTGATGTTCCCCTGTTCGTTTAGGATGGTTTAACATGTATTTTATGTTATATAATGGTTTTTAGTGTATGACATATTATTTTGTGATGAGTATTGACTAATATGACTATCATTATTCTTTCAGGATTTTTGTCCAAGACTCTGTTTATATTTTGATGTGATACACCTGGAATTTGATCCTGATATCTTTTTGGAGTGAAGAAAGCTTTTGCACACATATGCAAGTTTGCTTAGTGTAGATTTGAGGATATCCATGTATATATTGTGCGTGTATTTTATTGTGCACATTTTTGAATATTTTAGCCTATATTGGTACACTTTTATATACCTGTACTTTTTGTACCGTTCTGTACCTTTTTGCCCTGGTTTGCATTCATCTAATTATATGGCTATATTCACATTTATATTTCACTTTGTATCTATTATATACCTTTGTGCATTTCTCTTCTGCTGTCATTCTATGAGAGGCTTTTACTCTCTCCTTCAATATTGCGGTTCAGTGTATTTTACACTGTACATTATGTGTAGGTTTGAAGTATGCTATATTGTTGCACTTTGACCTTCTAGTTTTTTCATTAGCAACATGTTTGCATATTTGTATTTCATTATATGTGTTCCACTGCTCTCTATGTATATTAGCTATTTAGATGTTATATGTACTGTATATACAGAATAAATGCCTAAAAAAACCTAATATAACAAGTTTGGAGATTTAGTCACATTATATGGTCATATTATGCTTAGCCCACCACTATGAAACAATAGTCCAATGTAGGTGGGTCCTAACACTAAATGCTTTTTCTTATATGGAGCTTAACCTCAATTATTTTACTTAATAGGA
The DNA here is from genome assembly GCA_036172795.1 of Pelodytes ibericus. Lineage (NCBI taxonomy): Eukaryota > Metazoa > Chordata > Amphibia > Anura > Pelodytidae > Pelodytes > Pelodytes ibericus. The sequence continues at coordinate 215,193,741 of CM069857.1, read as the reverse complement.
ACCAAAGCCCTTCCTGTGCTTGGACAGGGCCTCACATATTATAATTAATAATATAATAACTATTTATAATAAATTGTAATCATTTCATAAAGAAGAGCCTGAATAAAAATTGGCATCTATTGGAAATGACATATAAACCCTTTGTTACCTTTAGAGGTGCACATAACCTGAAAACAACCTTCTATGGAAGTTATGAGGACTATACCACTATTATAGGTTTTGTTGGATTAGAAAAAACCTTCCATACATGCAGAGTGTGTCTCCCTTGCTGTACATGAAAATTTGATTATAAGAAAAAAACTTCCATAATTAAGTCATATAATACAAATCAAATATTCAAAATTAATGGTGTTATATTATATAATAGGAATAACATATTATATGTAGTGATGTGTCCCTGTGTGTACCAGTATGTGGGACATCCTGCTGGACAATTGCAGGTGCGCATAGGATAGCATATCGGGAACATAAAAAATGGATACAAACGACATATAGTGTATCTGCCCATATAACAAATAGAACCGGCAAGGCAGGGCAGAGAAGCTGGGAGAGAAAATAGGTGGCATAATAATGTGTTGGATCTTGGATCGTTATGCGGGATATCAGCGTGAATTTTACAGGGCTAAGGGTTTGAAGTCAAGTGATTCAGGTAATTCGAGCCTGGAAAACCATGTGGCCAAGAAAGAGTCAAAAAAGGTGATAGAAGGAGAGAACCAGTTTATTTATTCAATCTTTTAGTGTAGGTGGGTTTGGGAGTTTCCCATTTGAGGGGATGAGGATATTCCAGAGACAACTAATTTTTTGTGGGTCTAGTAGGAGGATGGATTTAAAAGTATGAAGACTATGGCAGGAGTTTGTAGAGGTTAGCTTACAGGGATTTCTGTCCATAAGGTCTGCATTCTTGCACAGTGCCAACAGATGTAAAAGATTTTAGAAGATAGGTTTTTTTGGCAAGATGACATAGTGCACCTAATCTAGGAAAACTGGAGATGCATTCTCAGGGCTATGGGATTCTAGATGGTAAATAGTCCTTGCTAAAGTGTCTTGTGCCTGCTCTGTCTCCATGATTCTTCTTTCCATTTTGTTGATGTCTCGACAGAGATCCACAACTTTAGTCTTGAAATCATGTTTCACTTGCTCTAAGAGGTTGCATTTGACAGTTGTTGAATTCAATCTATTCTCAAAAATAGCTTTGATCATTTCACCTCCCATTACTTTCAATTCAATTCTTTTGTTCTAAGTCAAAGTCAGGTGCTGAATTTGACTTTGTCTCAAACTGAAAGTTGACCTGGAAAGTCGACCTCCTCAAGCTACTCTATTTAGTGAATAGACCCAATAGACTTAATAGTATATGGTGTATTTTTTGTTCTTGATAAATGGTTTTATTAAGTACTTCACTATGAGATGTTTCCTTTCCCACTGCAAATGTATATATGAGTTGTGCTGTCGATTGTGGGAGCTTGTGGAGAAGGGATTTAAGATCATAGAAACCTAGAATCTGTTCACAAATAAGAACCATTTGGCCCATCTAGTCTTTCCAATTTTCTAATACACCGATTAGCCATAACATTATGACCACTGACAGGTGGCATGCTGGAGGAGGCAGTCTGATGCTTTGGGTAATGTTCTGCGGGGATACCTTGCCATTCATGTGGATGCTACTTTGACACACCCCCACCTACCAAAACATTGTTGCAGACCATATACATCCATTGGCCTCTTTAAGCAGGATAATGCACCCTGCCACAAAGCAAAAATGGTTCAGGAATGTTTTGAGGACACAACAACAAGTTCAAGGTGTTGACTTGGCCCCCAAATTCCCAAGATATCAATCCAATCGAGCATTTATGGGATGTGCTGGACAAGCAAGTTCGGTCCCTGGAGGCCCCTCCTTGCAACTTACAGAACTTAACAGATCTGCTGCTAATGTCTTTGTGCCACAAACCACAGCACACCTTCAGAGGTCTAGAGGTCTAGGTGTATGTTACATATGCAGATATATATATATATCAACAGAGTGCACTACTGTGTACCTGTTTTTTTCTCCATATATGTGACTGAAAGGAAGAAGACTGCAACTTGAGCGAACTTGTACACAACAGAATGTCTGACATGGATGGGCTTGGGTGCATTGCATCTGGTGCAACATCCTTATTGTTGACCTAATGGTTGGTAATAAACTGTATGTCCATGATATAGTCTACTGTAAGTACAATTATCATAAAATAAAATACAGACTGAGTGTAGACAAGTTTGTACAGTGGAAAAACATAGAAGCAAGTGTACTCAAACTTTTGACTCATACAGAACACATATTTTTTATATTCTTCTATCTGCAATTTTTCCTAATCTGAATATCTTAAAATGAGCTGTGTTAATCACAACTTTAGTGTAAAATTTTAATTGAAATTGTTATATTTTTAATTTTTATTTAAATGTTATAAGGTATTTTATTGTAAATCTTGTCCTAAAATCTGTTAAGCGCGTTACCATCTGTGTGAAATGACTAATCTCTCACTTGGATAAAAGCTAGACTTTTTTTTACATTTCTTAAGAATTCTAAAAGTTATGTTCTGAGTTTAAACGTGGCTTTGGGCCAAAAAAGCAATTTCCATTTTTAAAGGGTTTGAAAACCCTTAGATTATATCAGCTACAATTATTTCTGGTTTAAAGGTGAAAGAACATTGGCATTCATTATTTGATACATGTCTGAAATAGGATGCATTAATGAAAGCATACCAGATGAATTTATCAGGAGACTGTGGTATACAATCCTATCAGGAAAATAATCAAATAGTAAGTTAGTACTGCAGCTTGATAAAGTATCCTGGACTTAATGTATAACCAATGTTTAAAAAGAGTAAATCTTCTGCAAGGGCTCTTGATAAATTAAAATCTTTATTTTATTTTATTAAATGAAGATATTTATGCTCTTTAAACTATTTGTTTCTACAATTATTTCAAATATATTTTCGTTAATACTTCTTTAAAGCTATTTCCACTATATGCAAATAACAAGTGATAGAGGTGAGGCACTAAATGGTGATTTTGTTTTAATAGTAACATAAAACAATAGTTACATTTCTGTAATTGTAAATTGATGGACTCAGGATATATAAGAGAAAAGAGAGACATAACATAGTGTTTTTCCGTAGCATAAATGGAAATGGTGTTTTGAAGGGATAGTGTATATCACACTCACATGGAATTAAGACACAGATTTGCTCTAGGGATCTGTTGCATAAATGAGACAGTGCCCCTTTAAAGGATTGATTTGGTTGTAGCAGTATGACTTGCAAGTAATACTCTGCAATTAATGTGCATAAAAAAGGATCTCAATAATGTAAAAATAATTTAATCCCATACAATGAGAAAAAGTGCTGTTTACACAAAGCAGAGACGGTCAAATGTATATAAATATACAACAGAGTTGGTTAATCAGAACAGTACGCCAGCTTAGGTCCTCCATGGTCCTCCTGGAATCAGCTAGCCATGATCCAGAGTCTGTAATGTGGCTTCACAGTCAGCCATTGTCGAAAGATTCCGAAAATCATCACTTCCTAATTGCTGGACATCGAAAAGGCGTGGATAAAATGTGTTTCATCCATAGGCTTTGTCAAGTGCTCGATTAACATAATTACTCCAGGGTATATATTCTTTGTGGTCTTCTCGCTGACTAGTGTAAGCAGCTCGTGGTCGGCTTTGTGTTTTTTTTTGTGGGAGATTAACCGGACATGCGACTTCATCAAGGGAAACGTGGAAGAAATATGCTTGTTGTTAAATACCTGCATACTGTACTTTCGTGGGTTTGACAACTTCTATATTGTCAATGGTGCTTTTAGACATCAATCATTATTATTATTATTTTAGACATCAATCAACTAAATTACATTTTTATACCTCCTCGCTCTATCTCTATCCATCCTGCAAATCAGGATGATCAGGTCTACAGGCTGTTAAAGGCATCAGGGATAGGGAGAAATACATATACAGTATCCATCATTCATATGCTCACACTTATGCTTTGTAAGAGGAATATACACTTCACTGTAAATGGATCTCAATGGCATATGTTTTATAAACAAATTGTATACATATTTCATGGTCTAACTGCAGAACAAGCAGTTCCACTAACAGTTCCATCTGTCATATTCCCTTCCTAAACAAAAACTGCAGAGGAAGGAGGTATACATTAGAATGGAGATTTCAAAGATGAATTATATACTCATACATTAAAACTAATATTATGATTTTGATCGTTCAATCATTTACACATCTTTTGAGCTTATGGTTCTTATAGAAAAGAAAAAATTGATAAGGCAAAATAGCTTCATTAAATTATGTATAAGAAACATTTAGGATTATTGTTTTTATTTATAAATCTAAAAGCACTCTTTACAGCAAGGGTCAGTTCAAATCACAGCCTCTCTATCTTAGAGGGACACTAAATGGTTTTTTTCACTTGTGCTTCTATATTAGTAATACATTTTAGTTGTCCCAGTTAGGGTTGCCACCTGGCTGGTATTTTACTGGCAGGCCGGTAAAAAAATTGGCATCAGGCCAATGTTAAGTCTATGGCGACAGTACCAAGACCGGTATTTTTTGGAAGAAAAGGTGGTAACCCTAGTCCCAGTACATGCCAGTTTATCCTCTGACCGACAGCTGCCATTTTTCCATAGGAAGCAGGCAGTCACCTGGTCAGCGACCAGCTCTCTCTGCTAGTGCAGAGAGAGACCCTCGTTTTTGCATGAGATCATTAACTTAACTAGATCCCCCCTGCTAATCCCATGCAAAAACGAGGGTCTCTCTCTGTGCTCGCATGTGAGACACAACAGTTAGTAAACCTTCGTGAATCTATTAAGCTACACGTCGGGTTTACATAATTACACCGGGACATGATTATTGTTAAAAAATGTTTGATGTTCCTTTAAAGAGACATGCTAAATGGGATGGTTATTTTTTGCTCCATGGCAATCCCTTATTTGGCTTCAAATAAGTATATCTTCTTCATGTTGATTGAGTTGCATCGTTGCCAACATCGGCCATGTTTCTAGGGACACATATTTGTTCCACATGCTGCAGGAAGAGTGTCAGGGCCTTTACCAGGTCAGGTAGGAGTTTAAGTGCAGGGATAGTGGAGGTGTCTGGTTGCATGTTAAATATAGTGCAAAGGGAGAACAGATAAAGAAACAGAGCTAGGTATAGGAATAGAGACTGAAGGAGAGACAAGAGGGAATTTAGCAAAGAACTGCAGAATAGGAAAAGGGTATGAGTAGGGACTGTAGACAAGCAAAGGTAGGGGTGAGGCCTGAGAAGGGTAACTAAGCAGGTACACCCTGGAGAGGGTGACTGAGGAGGAACACCCTGGAGAGGGTGACTGAGGAGGAACACCCTGGAGAGGGTGACTGAGGAGGAACACCCTGGAGAGGGTGACTGAGGAGGAACACCCTGGAGAGGGTGACTGAGGAGGAACACCCTGGAGAGGGTGACTGAGGAGGAACACCCTGGAGAGGGTGACTGAGGAGGAACACCCTGGAGAGGGTGACTGAGGAAGAACACCCTGGAGAGGGTGACAAAGCAGGAACACCCTGGAGAGGGTGACAAAGCAGGAACACCCTGGAGAGGATGACAAAGCAGGAACACCTTGCGAAGGGTGAGAAATGAGAAGGGTAGCTTAAAGGGAATAACTTAGCTGAAGAGATCTTGATGTACTCAGAGGGTCTCAGGAGATGCTGAAAATCATCTACTGAGATGGTTGAGCCACTCAGGGTCAGATTCCCAGTTCCTGGACAAGGTCACAAAACAAATGGGCTAAAAGGAGAGTATCAGGAACAGAAGCAGCAGCTCTCAGAAATCAGGCACCAACTTCAATGCTAAAGCACTGCTTGCCAGAAACTGCAGCTATTTATCCTGGGTGTGAGCAAAAGGTAACGAGCCCACCTGACACCAAACAGAGGGGAAGGAATACAAGCAAAATAAGGTAGGGAGGCCTCTAGAGGAGGCAGGAGGAATATAAGCACATAAATAATGACTTTAAATGCATGAGTCAGAAGGTCAGTGTTGAACCCTGACAAAGAGCAAGCAAAGTGCAGCCCAGCAATCTGTAAGATGCATATACGCACAGACACAATCCAATTAATTAATCATGGTAGGTTCTATGAGATCGCCACCCTTATTATTAATTGGATTCTGTCTGTGCATATATCCATCCTACATACTGCATGGCTGCACTTTGCATGGTCTTTCTGCAGCATGTGGAACAAATATGTGTCCCTGGAAACAGGGCCATTGTTGACAACTATGGAAGTGATGTGTTCTAATATTTTATTTAAAGAGAAATATTGAGTACATCCTACATAGGGATGGTTTAATTTAGGCTTTTTTTGACTATTTATAAATAATACACCTTTAAATAAAATTAAACAGTAACAGACCAACACATCCATATGTGAGAATGATATGGAGCACTATAGCCAGCATGTTCCCATAATTGCTGGCTATAGCCAAATAGCCATCCTGACTTTTCTAGGAATTAAACATACACTTCTTAGCTACACCCTGCACATATTTTCCTAATCCCTCAAAAACTATTATCCAATTAATGAACAGCTTCAGTTGCTATGGGTACTTCAAAAGCAATCCCTTGTTGTTTCATATGGAAAAGCAGACTAAATGATGTTATTGGGATAGTTGGTATTTGATAGGATTGGCTTTTTTTTTTCCTGAATATTTACTTTGATGGTTCAAATCATCCACTTGTTTGATAATGGTCTTTTAAGTGGGTGAAAGATACTCGTTAAAGTAGTAGCTGAAGGAGCTGAATCTAAAGTAGACGATTTAGAGCAATTTAAAGTGACTCAGTCACCTAAATATTATTTAGAGAGGGGAATATGGAACATAAACATGATTTATACATTATGTTAGCAGAATTACAAGCAAAATAAAGTCCAGGGAACAGCAACAACTAAGTGCACAGGTCCCTAACAGAGCTATGAGGTGGGTCATTAGGGTTTAATTTATAGGTAGTTTAGACTTTTTGCCTATTAACAAAAATGTTATCCTATAGTTGTGGCTGTTGGTAGTGCACGCTTGGGAGAATCTATTATTTTTTGTCAGGTTCAGAAGATCGATCCAGTAGTAGAACGTTGGTAAAAGAGAAAGAGACGGCTTGGTTGCAGGTTTGATGGCCTAAACACTAGACCACCACAACAACTTAGTCTTGTGCCTGCAAGTGCCACGCAAAAGAAGGATGAGGCAGTGCAGTAGCTCATCCAGAGGAATGGCCAGAGTCAGATCCAGCAGACTTGTTAACGCGGAACAGGGACCTGGAAGTAGATGCAACGGGCTCCTGATGGGAATGACAGGATGGCATAGAAATTCAGTCAGTAGGTCTCAGGGGATCACTGGTCACTACTGTGACAGCAGAGGCAGCAGTAATGGATCCCGTGGTAGGCCCCAGGGGACCGAGGGGCACTGCTGGGAATGAGTTATCCGACCACAGCAACCTGTGTCGCCAGAGGAGTTGGAACTGTTTACAGATACATTGTTAGTGTGGGATTTGGGGCATACTTCAGAGGGCAGTGGTGTGCTGAACAGTTTCCCCTGGAAGTGGCATTTTCATTGCTGGATGATTATTTACAGTATAGGAAAGTCATATTCGTCACTGAAAATATGTCAGTGGTTCATGCAGTGAATCATTTATTGGCCTTTTCAGTTCCAGTGGTCCATTTCATTCGCAAATCTATAATACTGTGCATGTCTCTGAGTGTGGTTTTGAGACCAGTTCCCAGATTTTTAAACATTGTGATTGATTCTCTGCTTGGGCCCTGCTGACTCCTAACTTTTCTTTTTGTTTTGCATAGAACTCCATGTCCTTGGCACCTAAAAATAATAAGGTTAGCTCCTAAAATTTACAAATATTTGAAAGCACTTCTGAAAACAATATCTAGCTAGCATGTCAAAGGGAAAGAGATGCATTGTAGGGTGTCAGGAGCACATTTAAAACCAATTTGCACAAACACAAATACGGGATTTAGTTTTCAAATCCAATAGTAGATACGGTGACTTTTTGTGCTTTGTTAGTGCTTTCTCATAGGTATATTGGGAACATATTAAACTAGGGAGCTGCATTTTGAGGCTAAAGACTAAGGATAGACATGTTGTGACCTTATCATCAAGTCTTGATGGATTAGACTATCTTTTCCACCCACGGGTGTTGAACTTGAAAGTGTTATATACCTATTAACTGAAGGGGAAATGTCGAACAAAGATACTTGAACCAAATAATTTTTTACCGCAATCTGGGTTTACTATTATCTGAAAGAATTTACCAAATAGGTCTCCTCAAGCTTTTGGCAAAGTCTGGGTGTAATATGTCTAGGGGATATAATTAGAGAAGGCTTGATCTTGAAAATTGATGAGTTATTCCAGGATGAACAGTTGCTTCCTCAATATTTATTTAGATAATACCAATTATTTCATATTTTTAAGGCACAGTGGAGTGATAAGATACCCTCTCCAGTAGTTTCTGATTTAGAATGTATTTTACAGCCTTCTAAATCAAAGGGTTTGCTTTCACAAATCTATAGAGAAATCACCCAAATGGATGGTCTTAATAAGTTGGTGCATTTAAGATTGAAATTGCCTAAGGATTTGAGTGATATCTCTTAAAATCAGTGGCAGAAAGCAATTTAACTGGTGGTAAATTTCCAATAGTTTTTTCTCTAAGGAATCAGGTTTTAGAGGTTGTTAAGAAATGTTTTTTTTTTTTTTTTATATTTTTATTTTATCATTTTTTACGACAGTATAAAATAGTATAAAAAAGACAAAGACAGACAGAAACAAGACAAATCATACTACATACATATAGCAGCAATATAACTAATGTCACATTTATATCATTAACCCTTTAAGGACCAGGGATTTTCCTGGGCCAAGGACCAGAGCGTTTTTCAATTTTTAATATGCGGTTTTTGAAACATAAATTTCCTCTCTCTCATTTAACGTACCCATACAAGTTATATGTTGTTTTTTAGAGGACAGTTAGAGCTTTCTTTTGATACCCTATACATAAAAATGATTTACATTTTAGTATTCAAAAATACATATAAAAGAGGAAATTTTTGAGGAAAAAAAAGTTTTTCCCCATTATTTTCCCAATAATAAGCTACATAACTAGTGCAACACTAACCCACTTATCCCCCCTAATTAACTAACTAATAAAAAAGAAAAATATTGGTTCCCAAACCCCCCATAACAAAAAAGACAGAAAAAAACTCTGAAGAGTGCGATGTCAGATCAGTAAAAATCATGCAACAGGCATGCAGGGGTTAAATTTTATTAAATAAATATATTAAAATTACCTTTATTTATTCAAAAAAACTTTATAAATTGTAAAAAAAATCTGTTAAAAAAAAAAACTAAATGAGGGCCATAAAGTGGAAGGAAACTGATCACAGTTAAAAACTGTGATCAGCAATGAAAGGGTTAATTTTTTTTTTTTTTTTTTTTAACCTATGTGTGTATAATTAATTTATTTTTACTTACAGGTCACTCTCTGTGCTTCACTATAAGAATGTGAAGCACAGGGAGTGAATTAGAGGCAAAGTCAGTGTGTGAACACACTGACTTTGCCATCTAATTTGCATGTTATCGCGGTGATGACTAAATCACCGCGATCACATGGCCGGAAACTGACCGATCGGGTCCAGGAGCTTTGCCTCGGGTGCGAGGCTTAGTCCTGGACCCGTTGCAGACTAGCTGGCGGTGCCCACGGAGCGCACCGCCGGCTAGACTGCATGACGAGTTAACTCGTCATAAGGTCGCTAACGCTGCGGCTCTTATGACGAGTTAACTCGTCATAAGGACGGGAAGGGGTTAACAGTATAACAGAGGTATTTCAAAGTGCGTATGCGGTTGTTTTGGTTATCCTATTCTATGCTTTAAATGTACCTTGTTGGTGAAAGGGAAAAAAGGAAGAAAAAAAAAAAAGATTGCACACATACCCGCTATTGAAAAAGAATTGTTATTATATATCAGACATCAGGTGCGCAGAACAAACCAAAGCGGTGATTTACACTGGTCTAGCTTGGAGGTGGGTAGGGAGGAGGAGCCCAAGAAAACTCGGTGTAGTCATGTTATGCCCAGGTTATTGGTGATCCTCTAAGCTAGTGTGGAGACTCTATCTTATTGACGGTAATTAGATCTAGTAGGACAAGATAATATACAGAAAGATTAATATTAGACCTCCTGCCAGGAGTCCAGATTTTATAGTAAGAGGAGAGAGACACGTTGTTCAGATAGAATTTTTTTTCCATAGTGCATTGATACTTAATCTGTGCCCGTATCTCGCTCTCGACAGGGGTCTTAGTTGAATTCCAGTATCTTGACATACACATCTTGACTACCATCAAAATGTCAACTGCTAGTTTTTTCTTTTAATTACTCAAGCCATATATTTCGAGGTGAAACAAAAAATTTTCAATGACCATTTCACCAAAGTCTAGATGTAATTCTGAAAATATTTTGATTAAAGTAATACGTACTGGTTCCAATCTCTCACACTTCCACCATATGTTTTTGATGCTACTACTCTCCTTATTACACCTTCAACAAAGTAGTGATGTGTATGCTTGGAATTTAGCGAGCCTTAAAGGGACCCAGTACCATCTGTGCATGATCTTTATATAAAGTTCCTGTAGAGAAATACAGTGAATCGATTTCCTAACTAATAAACATGCATTTCGCCAGGCCTGTACTGAAAAGGTCTTCCCCATTTCCTTTTCCCATTTAGAAACTGTTTCTAATTTCTCTTCTGTTTCATCTATTTCTTGAAGTGCTTTTGAAATTTGGGAAGAAATCCTCAGATGGAAACCAAACAAGATTTTCTCTAAAGTGGAATCCAACTTTACACAAATATTCCGCAGGAAACTCTTAATACGAGCATAAGTAAAAATTTCTTTAGATGGGAGGGCATAGCTGGATTGCAGATCCGTAAATGATAATCCCTCCGACCCTCAGTACAAGTCTCCAAATGTTTTGATCCCAGACCCAAGCCAATTGTCTAAGTTCAGATCGCTTATAAACAGCTTCAAGGCAACTATAGAGGCCTTAGGGGCTATTTGCAAATTCAAAAAAAATATAGTTTTTAACTGGGTTGATTGAGAGAAATACATTTTGGATAATTTGATTTTTAATGTTTAGGGACACGAATTTCTGTTTATCAATCCAAAAGAGAAGAAATGGATCAATGTTTCCACATAGCTCCCTTTCATATGGATACCAACTTTTGTTTTTGGATTTCCCATTTCCCAGAGGAGGAAATGTGAGAACATTAATGAGTCGTGTAAATGATATACATTTGGGAACGACAGTCCTCCTTCTGAGGTATCCCTTGACATAATAGCAAATTTTATTCTGGGTTTCTTATAGCCCTGCACATATGAAACAAATAATTTATGAAATTTGGCAAGGATCCTCCTTGGAACTCTCAAGGGGATAGTACGGAGCAAATATTCCAATTTAGGAAGCAGGTATGCCCTAATCAGGTTAATCCTACCAAACCAAGAAATCTGGATTTTCTTCTAGACGGTAGTTCTGGCTGCAAATTCTCTAAACAATTTAAGATAATTGTATTCAACTATAGACCTTATATCAAATTTGATACCAATCCCTAGATAGTGTATTATTTCATTTTTCCAATTAAATTGGTATTTCTGTTTTAGGGTAGATTCTTGAGACAAGTTACTATGGATGATTTGAGTCTTACCAAGATTGATCTTGTAGTTTGTAAAATGGCTAAATGCCTCTATACCACGCATTACTTCCGGAACAGACTGTTCTAGATGAAGAAGGGTCAGTATAACATCATCCGCATATAGTAGTATTTTTTGTTGGTGCTTCCCGAACGGTATACCAAAGATCGAGTGTGTTTCCCTAATGTATATTGTTGTTAAGAAATGTTGTACCTGGACCCTATGTGGTATATTTTCGGATTTCTTAATTCTGATCCGCCAATAATTAGGAGATACTATTTTTGGAAAGGGAAACAGGTTAATTTTAACATGATATGGTATGCTCGTTAAAAGACTCTAGTAAAGTACCTTGAGTAGTTACTGCTGCATATATATGTGCATATCTATATATGTATGTGTGTATGTATATATATATATATATATATATATATATATATATGCATTGATCCTTTTATTTTATTTTTCCTGTTTATTTTCTGTTGTATTTATACAAATCGTATCTTGATGCTTTATTTATTTATTTAATGTTTTCTAGATACGTATTGGGGTGTTTATTTTACTGATAATTTTTTTTAATTCAATTTTTTTTTCTCCTGCTTTAAAGGGTACTAAGGTAAGGAAATTTGAGATATACAATGCATAAACTAGAAGGTCAACAGTTGCAAGAAGGAGGGGAACATCATTAAAGTTGGGCGTTTAAATAAACATGCAATGCACTCCGTGAAATGCATTCGCATGGTTAAAAAATGTTTGGAACATTACATAAAAGCACATTGCAAAGTATAAGAATCTTTTATGACTGCAGTATATATCCTTATGTTTACTGTTACATTTCAACAGATAAAGGCAGCAGAAGAGCAATAGAAAGAATACAATTTCCATAAAATGTCAGCATTGAATTCCTTTGTGGAAGGTATGCTAAATGTTTAACTTAAGCAGCTGAACAATGCCTACACCATAAAAGAACGTACCTGTTTTATTGGAGCAATTATATAGTCTCACTTCCTCTCTGCCTTGAGATGAATAGCAGTTAGAAATCAGGTTGACATGTATGCATTGTGTAAATTCCTCATTTGTCCCACATGTAATATGGTTGAACTTTTTTAAAAAAAGTTGTGTTACAAAAGCTTGTCCTATACTTCTCTTAACTTGCAAAGTAGATCTCTGTCTCTTTCTATTCTGTACAAAGAAAAATCAGCGCATGGTGTTATTAAATCTCCAAATTTTTCATCTAGGATAGGTGCTTTTAAACCCTTGGTTACATGACCTTTTGACCTTGTCTTTCCCTTGGTGACACGGACTGTTTTAACATTTCTGCGTTGGTTGTGTTTAGCTTTAATTGTTTTCTTTCTCATTTGCTGTACCCCCACAAATTATATATTGTTTTTATCAGTATAAGAAGGCTTTCTTTTGATAGTATTAGTTTAATCATATCATTTAATTTTGTATATGCAAAAAATAAAATATGGCAAAAAAACCCAAAAATATGTTTTCTAAATTTTATTTGAAAAATCTTATGCTTCTCTACAAAAGCTAATGAAAAAAACTGCTAAGTAGTTTCTAACATTTTTTCTTGTTCATCCGAGTTGAGCAGCTACAGGCATCAGTGGGTAAAATACGGGGCCGCCAGTCATAATCTTCTTCTATGTGGAGAAGCATTCAAGTTGGAAAGCAAACAGTTAATTGCTTTCCGATTTGAATGCTTCTACAGACAACACACATGCACCCAATTATTTGGGGAAGGAGCAGATGACTGGTGGTGGCCGTCTTTTACCCATTGATGCCTGCTCCTCTCGGACAGAGCAGACAAGTAGTGAGAGCTGAATCTTGCGGTCATTAACAGTTGAGTGCCATAGGTCCGCCACCGCTGCCCTAGGGTATTTCAGTTGGTGGTATCTTAACACTTTTCATTCAGTCAACACCTCTATATGTGTTAAGAAACATCGTCTGAGTACAAGGATACCACCCATGTATAGGTTTGTTGGGTTGTTTGGGGAGTAAATGGCCACATTTGAGATGTATGCATTTTTGTTTTCCAATGTGGAATTTTTACATGTCCTAATTAAAACATTTATGAAGCCAGCCAATTCAATTTACCCCCATCAAATCATAGATTTATGAAAATAGACACCCCAGTGTATTTCAGATGGTGGTATTTTAACACTTTTCATGCAGTCATTCTACCACCATCTTTTGCCATACTATTTGGTAGTCATTTTTTTTTTCACACACCTTGTACTTCTTGCATGAATTGATCCTGTTATGTGTCACTGCCAAACAACAGACTAATATGTGGTCAGTGATACCACCCATGCATAGCTATGTTGGCTTGTTCGAGGGTTAAAAGGCCACATTTGTGAGGTGCGTATCTCAGAAGGGGTTAATACACAGGGAATAGATTTTATCAAAGCCCATGACTCTCGCAATTTTATTACAATTTATTTTAACACTAATACTGATCTATCTCTCTCCTTCACAAAATTGTAAGTGAGGAAAGGAAGGCAGAGCCAAATTGGTCAGATCAATATTTACAAGCCACCTTTGCCACTGCTTTGGCTGCTAGTCATTGCTATAAATGCGTTTAGACAGCAAAAAAAAAATGCAAAAATATTTTTACTTTACATGTAACCCCCCAAGTGGGTAATTAACCCCTGCTGGGTATAACAAAATATTTTTTATGCGTAGACAGCCAAAAAGTGCTTCTGCAAACAGATCAATGCTTATGCAGTAAGGGATTTAATTACCGTATTTATAACACGCACCTCATTTTAAGAAGAAAAATTTAAGGAAAAAAAACTTAAATTTCAAATAAAGAACTTTGAAGCCCAAAATTCCATTTTAATATTCCAGGATATTGCCCCCAATATGCCATTTAATATGCCAGGATATTGCCCCCAATATGACATTTAATATGCCAGGATTTTGCCCCCAATATGCCCTTTTAATATGCCAGGATATTGCCCCCAATATGCCATCTAATATGCCAGGATATTGCCCCCAATATGCCATTTAATATGATAGGATATTGCCCCCAATATGCCATTTAATATGACAGGATATTGCCCCCAATATGCCAGGATATTGCCCCCAATATGCCATTTAATATGCCAGGATATTGCCCCCAATATGCCAGGATATTGCCCCCAATATGCCAGGATATTGCCCCCAATATGCCATGTAATATGCTAGGATATTGCCCCTTAGTATGCTCGTTATGCCACCCTCCTCCCCCCCTTCCCCAGACCCCAGTACTTACCTTTAAAAAAAAACACACTTTATTGACCGCGCGGCTGGAGGGAAGCTTACAACGCTTCCCTCACAGCCACGCAGCTTCAGAGCACTGGGGGACAGAGCAGGAACGAGGTAAGTTTTAGATTTTTTTTTATTTTTTCAGGCACCATCATTTGCTCCCTATTTTCAGGGAGAAAAAGTGCGTGTTATACGCCGATAAATACAGTACCTGGGATTTTGGATTATAGCAAATACCTCTGGTTTGATGAAAATAAATTTTGATATATTATACGAAGATGTTCTATTTAAGCTAAATGTTTAAGTTAAATATTTTTGACATCATATGTACTACTTGGGTGGTTACACCTCTTTAGGATGCTTCTGTTATCAATTCCAAACAATACAATTGTAATTCTGCAGAAATTATTCCATACATTTATTTGGTCAGGGAAAAAAAACAAGAATACATAAAATCCACCTGATGAAGCAGCCTGGAGAAGTAGGCCTAGGTGTTCCAAACATGAAGAAATATTACGAAGCCAGTAGACTAGGACATATTCACAAATGACAAGACAGCACAGAAAGACAGGAACCTTGGTATAGAACAGAAGCAGACTTGATGGGTTTAGAAGACATGCCAGTATTATTATGGTCAAAGAATGTAAAGGACATTGCAATAGATAATCAGTTCTCTCCCATTTATATTAATCATTAATATGCAATTGGAGAAGATTTAAAAAACAACATAAATTTATATATAATATATATAAATAATAATAAAGTATGCTCCACTGACTACTTTAAAATACAAGATTGAAGATTTAAATCTAAAGAAGTGGGAAATAAATAAAAATATTTGCAAAGCAGACATATCCGAAAAGGGGCTTATAAATGATCCTGACCACATTTTATAAATTGTTACACCTAAGAGAAAAACATCCCAAACCTAGAGCATGGTTGGCATGGGAGAGGGATCTGGGAGGAGTTATGTAGACCAGACAATGGTGTAATTCAATATTTGAGATTGAGAGCTATAAAGTGTCTTACTCTTGTTGAGCTACACTATAAAATTATAGATGGCATTTGGTCCCTATCGTTATGAATAAATTTACCAGAACAAATTCATCTATATGCTGGAGATGTGGTACGGGTGAAGGCAATTTTAAAAATATTTGGTGGGAGTGCCCAAGGATCAACCAATTATGGGGTAGAGCATTTCAAGAAATCTCGAGAGCCCTAGAGAAAACATTTGAAAACTCAATGGAACTTGCCCTGTTTTATTTTCATGCCAAACAAGCAACATTTCACTAAAGATATTAAATCATTCACATAATAATGGCTATAAAAATAACTATTGCAAGAAAATGGAAACAACAGTTAGAAATACCTTGGCCCCAGAATATCAATAAAATTAATTTTCAATACAATATGGAGAAGGACATAGCTTTCAATGCAGGCAAAATTGAAATTTTCGATCAGAGATGGGGCTCCATGGATTCAATTTAACCCTATTAATAAGAAAAATGTCATTTAGCTCATGACCAAGTACTGATTCAAGATCTCCCCACATATGGCAGTAAGAAATATAAGGAATCCTGGTGCTCACATCTAGGTTTTTAACCCTTTTTCTTTTTTAAATTTTTTTTATGTATAGTCAAATTTTCTACTCTACTAATATATTCTACAGATCTATTGTCGTTGTGTAAAGGATGTAAAATTTACTTTAAAAGAATACAAAGTAGTAGCCTTTGGCTTTATAATATGAGTGGGGAAGGAAGAGGGAAATAAAGAATGGAAACTATTAGATGTACAAAAAAAGAGAAGTATGTGCTATATTTGTGAATATATGTTTTATGTGTTAAATGTTTGTCAATATTTATATGATGGAAAAAAAGGAATATTAAGAATTCAATTTAGAATCAATTTAAAAAAAAATAGTAAAAAAATGAATCCCTAAAAATATGCACAGACAGCAAAAAGTTTGCTGCTGTATAAGATGACTGGTTATGCAGTGATTAATGGCAGGGAAGGGGCTAATCACAGGAAATGGCTTTTTATAAAAAGACCTTGGGTCTCAAAATGTTATTACATTTTATTACAACAACACTAAGTAATGCTGAACCTTCTCTCTCCCTCACAAAAATGTGAGGAGAGGGAGGCAGATCCCAATTAGTTGATCAATATTTTACAACTTGCTAGGGTTGGGCATCGATAGGTTGGGAGACCCATTAGAAGAATAGGTTTCATTTGGTGGAGGGTTTTATATTTTATATGTGATGTTACTGTCATATGTGTCTGTAGTTGCGGGGGACGTGTGCACAGGACAAAATGGTGGGGGGATGGCAAACTGGAAACATGGGATCTGCCTTTATGATGTTGAAAGGAGTACGTTAAGATGCCTAACATTAAATGTTCAGGGATTAAATAGCTCACAAAAAAGGATAACAATGATTGAAATGTTGTCTAAACATAAGATAGATGTGGCGGCTATACAAGAAACCCATTGGCAACGTGCTGATGCCACTAGATTCAATTTAAAAAATATCCTTTTAGAGAATCTTCATCAATGTGGAATAAGAAACAAAGGGGTGTCTCTACTCTATTTTCTAAAGATGTTAAATTTGAATTAATTTTCAAAATGCATGATGACAATGTTAGATTTATCTTTCTGATTTGTAATTGAATGATGTCATATATTCGATCCTGAACATTTATGCACCTAATAAAAGGCAGATTAGATTTGTTATTGCTACATTGGAAAAGATACGAGATAGGGTACAGGGAATATTGGTAGTGTTTGGAGATTTCAACTGTGTGGTTGAGCCAGAGCTTGATAGAAAAGGCGTAGAAGGGAAGAGAACGAACATGCAGGATATAGGGATGGCGAGAGCATTTCAGAACACATTGGGGAAATACAGACTTTACGATATATGGAGAACACTTAGACCAAATTAAAGGGATTATACATATTTTTTAAACAGACACAAATCTTTTTCTCGAATTGACTTCATCCTTTCAAATCAGAATGCAATTAAATTATGTAAAACGATACAAATGTATCCTATTGTTTCGTCAGATCATGATGCGGTTGTAATGGAGATGAGGAATATGTATAATAAAGTGGCTCCTCCTTGGAGACTAAGAGATTCTTTATGACTGAACCAAGATAATGTAGAGGGGTTGATAAAAAAGGGAGAGGAATTCTTCGATGACAATTTGACAGGAGAAGTTAGTCTCCCTATGGTTTGGTGCACCTTTAAAAGTGTTTTGAGGGGTCATTTAATTATGCTTGCTACTTACTCTAAGAAGAAAGGCGATAAGAGCTTACCCGAGTTATATATTAAACATGCAGACTTGAAGAATATGAATAAAACATTGTTTGATGAAAATAGAAACATTGAGATTATTCAAATCCAAAAGTTAATAAGAGAAAAAATAAATCAGAGAGCAAATAACATCTTACTTAAATTGAAGCAGAAAAACAAGACAGAGTAGGGGCGCATGTACCGGGAAGAGAAACAAAAAAACAACAATAGTGCAACACAGTTTAAATATAATTGGATGTATAGTAAATCTCTACAGGGGTGCACTCACAAACGGATATTGAAATCAGGCTCATCAGAATATTGTAGTCAGTCGGTTTTAATCATTTCCATCTAAAAAACACATTAAAAAGCCATTGCGCAGTGGCTAACACAAACCAGGCAATAAAAACAATGAATACACGTACAAAATATAAAGCACTTAAAGTGCAACTTGCGTGAAAAAGTCCCGAGAGGTAAAACTTCTTTCCTGCTGCCACCAGGATAAGACACTCAGGCTCTTTTCTTTGAAGAAATAAACAGCTGGATCCACTTCTCAACGCGTTTTGCCGGCTCTGCTGTCGGCTTCCTCAGGAGATTGGTGCTTTGTGCAAATTTGCAAATAAAGTGCTGAAAGACTGTAGCTAGGAAAACACCTTAAAAAGGCTTCACAAAATACAATAACGTAGAACACCTGTAAAAAACACACAAATTAGGAAAGGGCACTTGTCTATGACGCAAGTGGGGGGAGGAAAAAAACCCCCACTATGCGTCCAGACTATGCGCGATCACGTGACCCGGACTGGAGAGAAGGAACCTACCTCCCTAACTATCCTCCCCGTCTATAGCTGTCACTCAGCGTGTAGGCTGACTCCCCATGACGTGACTTCTAGCGTCTATCCATAACCAACGAGAAGCGTTGGATAGATAGTCCGGGACACGTGACCTCCCGTCCAACACATACTGACTTACATAATACAGAAACCTGACAGATCTATACACAAACGCCTTGCCTCTAGAGATAACGAGCAATGAACCTTATCATATTTAAAAAAAGAAGAAGATCAACCAAAAAAATGTAACCAAAAAAATGTAAATGAAAGGCAAATGAAATAAAAATGATGATGGGAAATAATAATAGAGAAAAGAATAATAATTGACAAGTGGAAAAGGGGACAATAATGCAGAGGAAAAAAAAGAATTAAAAGGAAAAAATAATAATAAAATAAAATAAAATAAAATAAAAGGAAAAAATAATTAAAAGGAAAAAATAAATAAATAAATGAGTGGGTAGATAAATGGGAAAGATGTTGAATAGATAAATGAATAGATGAAAAGAATGGATGTAATGATAATGAAAAATAGAAAAGGAAAAAAGAAAGAAAAGAATGAAGAAATGAAGAATGGAAGAATAATTATAATGGAGAGTAAAAAATGTATATATATATATCTGTGGTGTGAAAGAAATATATGGATAAATACTGAAAATAATGAAGGAAAAAATAAAATAAAATAAAAATAAAAAATGAAAAAAATGAAAAAAAGGAAAAAAATGGGAGAAGTGTATGCAGGATAAAAAATATATAAAAAAAAAAAAAAATATATATAGAAAATATATATAAAAATATATATAAAAAATATATATAAAAAGATATATATACAAAATAAAAAATATATTAGTCTACAAAAAGTAAGTGGCTCAGCGTGTGGCAGTATCTGTGTACATACTAACACATCAATAACATTCAAATGCATAATATACATAAATTTATACAAGTGACATCAATTAATAGGATATGGGAAACCAGATTATACATTGTATATAATGAGGACTAATAGTCCTATAGAATTACAGTATACCCTATTGACAAACAAGGGTGTTATATTTTGAACATTTAGAGGTAACTGATATGGACCTATAGTCTTCGATGAAAACATGGAGACATCTGTTAGCATATCAGAGACAAAATCATTAGAGTGGTATGGTAGGTTGCCCAAAGAGGGAAGAGATGACTTTATATAGGTCAGTAATCAGTGAAGTTTTAGAGATAGCCCAAAGGAAGGTTCAATTTAAATGAAGGACAGAATATCCAATTCAGTGTTTAGTCCACCATTTTTAAAGGTTTTAAATTTAAAGATCCATTCAGTTTCTTTTTTGGATAGTGTTTCTGCATGATTTCCCCCTCGCCAGTGGGGGTCTATTTTGTCAATTGCGAACGCTGAAAATGTGTCTAGTGTGAAAGCTCTACATTGATTGCAGTGAATAGGAATGCTGTGTTTCTTACTTTTATTTCTAATGCCCCCTATATGTTCCAATGCTCTTACTTTAAATTTTCTTGTGGTTCTCCATATGTATTGTGCATTACAGGCACATTGTAGTAAATATATAACATTTTCAGATTCGCAACCGACAAATTTTTTTAAAAACTTTAGCGATGGTCTATGCTCATTATTAAAAAAGGGAAAGGAAAAAGGTATAATCGATAACAAAGAGTTTATGTTTCTTAATAACAAATATCCAAAAACTGCAGTTTTCTATTTTCTTCCAAAAATACACAAGAATCCGTTAAATCCCCCAGGTCGACCAATTATTAGTGGGATCGACTCACTTACCAGTAACACATCACAATATGTTGAATTTTTTCTTCAGAAATATGTACCCTTGGCTCCCTCTTATATTAGAGATACAAAACAGATACTTAGCATTCTGAATGACTTTCAATGGTCGGATGAGTTCTTATGGGCTACAGTAGACGTGACTTCACTTTACACAGTGATAGCACACGATAAAGGCATTTCAGCAGTCAGGAATGCCCTCTCCAAAGATGAAAATATGGCAACAGAACAGTGCAGCTTTATCCTCAAATGTATAGAGTTCATACTTCATCACAATTATTTCTGGTTTGAGGGTCAGTATTATCTCCAGTTATGCGGGACTGCCATGGGCACAAGGTTCGCCCCGAGTTATGCAAATATCTTCGTGGCAGACTGGGAAGCAGACCACATTTGGAATAATAATCCATTCGGGGAGAGCCTCGTGCTCTGGCGCCGCTATATAGATGACGTGCTGATTGTCTGGCGTGGCAACAGGGAGTCCTTACAGGACTTCGTGTTGCACCTAAACAGTAATCAGCACGGACTTCACTTTACCTCTAACATACAAGATGACACCATAGATTTTTTAGATTTAACCCTGTACATAGAGGATAACAAGGTATTAACCAAAACTTATTTTAAACCTTCTGATGGCAATGGTTATATTGACTACTCAAGTTGTCACCATCCGAGCTGGTTGAACAACATCCCGAAAGGCCAAATGATGAGACTTAAGAGAAATTGCACTTCTGATGGAGAATTTCTCGGACAAAGCAGTACTCTTATTAAAAAATTCCAGGAAAAAAACTATCCACAAACTCTATTGAGCAAAAGTTTATATGATGTACAGAATATGGAGAGAGCAACATTAATAAAAGATAAACCTAAACTCTTGGGTACGAAAAACGATTTCTCTTTTGCCTTCCTGACAAAATACAATAGTGGAGCAAATCGAATTAAAAAAACCTTAGAAAAACATTGGCATATAATTAAACAAGACGAGATCTTAAAAGACCACATTCCGACAAAACCTCAGATTATTTATAAAAAAACAGAAAACATTAAACAGATTTTAGCTCCAAGTGTCCTGCCGAAACAAGTTACAGTAAGCAGACAGTTCTTTGGCACAAATTATGGCTTTCACAAATGTGGGAGATGCAAACTATGCAAACTTCTAAAACAACAACCAAAAAAGATAACAAAGTTCACCTGTACGAATACAGGTCATGTGTATGATATTAAAAAATTTGTCGGTTGCGAATCTGAAAATGTTATATATTTACTACAATGTGCCTGTAATGCACAATACATATGGAGAACCACAAGAAAATTTAAGAGTAAGAGCATTGGAACATATAGGGGGCATTAGAAATAAAAGTAAGAAACACAGCATTCCTATTCACTGCAATCAATGTAGAGCTTTCACACTAGACACATTTTCAGCGTTCGCAATTGACAAAATAGACCCCCACTGGCGAGGGGGAAATCATGCAGAAACACTATCCAAAAAAGAAACTGAATGGATCTTTAAATTTAAAACCTTTAAAAATGGTGGACTAAACACTGAATTGGATATTCTGTCCTTCATTTAAATTGAACCTTCCTTTGGGCTATCTCTAAAACTTCACTGATTACTGACCTATATAAAGTCATCTCTTCCCTCTCTGGGCAACCTACCATACCACTCTAATGATTTTGTCTCTGATATGCTAACAGATGTCTCCATGTTTTCACAGCCTCTTACCATCGAAGACTATAGGTCCATATCAGTTACCTCTAAATGTTCAAAATATAACACCCTTGTTTGTCAATAGGGTATACTGTAATTCTATAGGACTATTAGTCCTCATTATATACAATGTATAATCTGGTTTCCCATATCCTATTAATTGATGTCACTTGTATAAATTTATGTATATTATGCATTTGAATGTTATTGATGTGTTAGTATGTACACAGATACTGCCACACGCTGAGCCACTTACTTTTTGTAGACTAATATATTTTTTATTTTGTATATATATCTTTTTATATATATTTTTTATATATATTTTTATATATATTTTCTATATATATATATATTTTTTTTTTATATATTTTTTATCCTGCATACACTTCTCCCATTTTTTTCCTTTTTTTCATTTTTTTCATTTTTTATTTTTATTTTATTTTATTTTTTCCTTCATTATTTTCAGTATTTATCCATATATTTCTTTCACACCACAGATATATATATATACATTTTTTACTCTCCATTATAATTATTCTTCCATTCTTCATTTCTTCATTCTTTTCTTTCTTTTTTCCTTTTCTATTTTTCATTATCATTACATCCATTCTTTTCATCTATTCATTTATCTATTCAACATCTTTCCCATTTATCTACCCACTCATTTATTTATTTATTTTTTCCTTTTAATTTATTTTTTCCTTTTATTTTATTTTATTTTATTTTATTATTATTTTTTCCTTTTAATTCTTTTTTTTCCTCTGCATTATTGTCCCCTTTTCCACTTGTCAATTATTATTCTTTTCTCTATTATTATTTCCCATCATCATTTTTATTTCATTTGCCTTTCATTTACATTTTTTTGGTTACATTTTTTTGGTTGATCTTCTTCTTTTTTTAAATATGATAAGGTTCATTGCTCGTTATCTCTAGAGGCAAGGCGTTTGTGTATAGATCTGTCAGGTTTCTGTATTATGTAAGTCAGTATGTGTTGGACGGGAGGTCACGTGTCCCGGACTATCTATCCAACGCTTCTCGTTGGTTATGGATAGACGCTAGAAGTCACGTCATGGGGAGTCAGCCTACACGCTGAGTGACAGCTATAGACGGGGAGGATAGTTAGGGAGGTAGGTTCCTTCTCTCCAGTCCGGGTCACGTGATCGCGCATAGTCTGGACGCATAGTGGGGTTTTTTTTCCTCCCCCCACTTGCGTCATAGACAAGTGCCCTTTCCTAATTTGTGTGTTTTTTACAGGTGTTCTACGTTATTGTATTTTGTGAAGCCTTTTTAAGGCGTTTTCCTAGCTACAGTCTTTCAGCACTTTATTTGCAAATTTGCACAAAGCACCAATCTCCTGAGGAAGCCGACAGCAGAGCCGGCGAAACGTGTTGAGAAGTGGATCCAGCTGTTTATTTCTTCAAAGAAAAGAGCCTGAGTGTCTTATCCTGGTGGCAGCAGGAAAGAAGTTTTACCTCTCGGGACTTTTTCACGCAAGTTGCACTTTAAGTGCTTTATATTTTGTACGTGTATTCATTGTTTTTATTGCCTGGTTTGTGTTAGCCACTGCGCAATGGCTTTTTAATGTGTTTTTTAGATGGAAATGATTAAAACCGACTGACTACAATATTCTGATGAGCCTGATTTCAATATCCGTTTGTGAGTGCACCCCTGTAGAGATTTACTATACATCCAATTATATTTAAACTGTGTTGCACTATTGCTGTTTTTTTGTTTCTCTTCCCGGTACATGCGCCCCTACTCTGTCTTGTTTTTCTATTGTCAAGTGCCCGAGGAGCACTTTTACGGGTGCTGCAGTGCCAGAGGAGGAGTATAATTTAATTATCATTTCACTTTATTCACTATTTTGTTCACTGTTTATATTTGGGTTAAGTGTCACACTTTCTTTCTTAAATTGAAGCAGCACTGGTTTTATTTGGGTAATCGAGCTGACAAGCTCATGTCAAGCCAAATAAGAGGTTCTAATTTAAAAAGTAGGATTCTTAAAATTATAGAGGGAAATAGATCGTGTGACAGTCCAACAGAAATTGGGGAGGTTTTTAAAAAGTATTACACTGCATTATACAATATAGATGGGACAAATGATAAAGAAGGGATTAGGGAATATCTTAGAAATGCCAAACTTCCCCAGATAACGGAAGAACACAAGGTCCGGTTAGATGCTCCATTCTCAGAAGAAGAGGTGAGGAAAGCTATTAATAATCTAAAATCTAAAAAAGCTCCAGGACCTGATGGGTATCCTAACTTATTCTACAAAAAAAAGATTAATCTGTTAGTCCCTCATTTGACAAATTGTTTTAATATTGTTAAGATGAATAGGAGTTTCCCAGCAGAAATGCTGAGAGCAGTAATCTCACCCATTTTGAAACCAAGTAAACAGGGAACTATGACTACTAGTTATCGTCTTATTTCTCTCATTAAAACCGAAACTAAAATTTATTCTTCTATACTTGCAGAGAGAATGTCCCTAGTGATCCCATATATTATACACAGGAACAAAGTTGGTTTTGTAAAGAGTAGGCAGGCTCAAGGAAATACCAGGAAAATTATAGGAATGATTGACCTTATAATGTCCCGTAAAATACCATCAATCTTTTTAGCTCTTGATGCAGAGAAGGCCTTTGACCGAGCCAACTGGAGCTTCCTTGAGTAGGTAATGGGTGCATTTGGCTTCGGAGGAGCTCTGGTTGACTCTGTCATGGCACTGTATATGAACCCAGCACGAAAGGTTGTAGGATAGAGTATTAATTCAGACTGGTTTTGGGTGAACAATGGCATGAGGCAGGGCTGTCCGCTGGCCCCTACATTGTATATCATGTCTTTGGAACCCCTAGCAGAATAAGGAACTCAGCTAAGATTTTTGGAATAAGAACAGGCCCTAGAGAATGTAAAATTAGGTAATATGCCGACGATATATTACTTACGTTATCTAACCCTGAAACCTCACTTGAAGAAGTTTTGACAGCAATAACGATATATGGGAAGCTGTCAAATTATAGTCTTAATCTAGAGAAAACCCAAGTTTTGAAATTTCGATGGAAGAAAGATACCATTGAAATTTAACTAAGAAATATCCTTTTACCTGGTCAATGAAATATATAAATTATCTTGGGATCTCAATATCGGAGAATAATGAACAAATTTTGGAGTTAAACTATGCCACAAAATGTGCCATCTGCAAAAACAAATAGGAGAATGGGAGGCGGTGAATGTGTCTTGGATGGGAAGAATGAACTTAATAAGGGCATATGCTTTACCAAAATGACTGATTTTCTTACTGATGATACCGATCCCCATAAACTGGTGTGCTCAATTTCAAAAGATAGCCTTATAATTTATTTGGAGGCAGAAAAAGCCAAGAATAGAACCAAATATTCTGTTTTGACATAAACATAAAGGAGGTACAGGCTTCCCGCGTATGTCAAGTTATGTGCAAGCTAGTATGTTGAACCATATATACATTTAACTTCTTATGTAATTAACAAATTTGACCCTTCAATGTCTTCAACTTGTTGGAGGTGTGGAAAAGCTCTAGGCACCTCTAGACATATTTGGTGGGACTGTTCAGTGTTAAGCGGTATATAGGGGAAAGTGTTTGAAGAAAGCTCTAGATTACTTAATGTTCTGGTGCCCCCCCTCCCTGAGCTTGCATTACTTCATATTGGATCTGAAGCTTTCTCTAAGGATAAAAGAGCTTTAATGGTTCATTTTTTCTTGGCAACAAAATTAATAATTGCTCGTAATTGGAAATCCAATTCCAAAATATTATGGTCAGAAGTGGGGAGGCAGATTCAAGAATTTAGTGTGCTGGAGAAATGTGTTTTTTTTTTCCTACTTACTCTCAACCATGGAAAATTACTATGAAATATGGAACCCATGGATTAATGATTACAAAGATGATTCTCATGTAAATCCCTTGCCTTAGATTGTTCTTTTTTTGTTTGGCTACCCGTACCGTAGGGTCTGTGCACACGTCCCCATAAGGCTGCAATTTGTCCTGTAGTCTTAGTCTGTAAGGTCTTGTAAATTGTAATTATATATTGTATGTCAGTATACGTTGATTTTGACCTAAGATTGACTGAGGAGGTGTTTTGCAAAGAATCTGGAAAATTGACAAGTATCACAAGACACAAGGATGAACTGAAGACACGATTTGAAGGGAGAAATAATCAAATCTAAATATATGTGTTTCAGAATCTGAGTGTCAACAAAAAAAAGAAAAGAAAAAAAGAAAAAATATATATTTTAGAATATATTAAAGGACAAAAGAACACTGGCATATTAATGGACAAATTAACATTGGCATATCAATGGGCAAATTGATTGTGGCATATTCATGGACAACAAAACACTTCCATATTAATGGGCAAACTAACACTGGCATATTTACAGGCAAAATTACACTGGCATATGAATGGGCATCATAACACTAGCATATTAATGGGCAACATAATAGCCATATTAATGGACAACCTAACACTGGCATATTAATAGGGAAAACAACAAAGGCATATTGATGGGCAACATAATACGCATATTAATGGACAAGCTAACACTGGCATATTAATGAGGAAAACAACATAGGCATATTAATGGGCAAACTAACAGTGGCATATTAATGAGCAAAATAACACTGGCATATTAATGGGAAAATTGTCTGTGGCACATTAATGGGCAAACTAACAGTGGCATATTAATGGACAATCTAACATTGGAATATTAATGGGCAAATTGGCTCATTAATATTAATAGGGAAAGCAACACAGGCATATTAATGGGCAAAATAACACTGGCATATTAATGGGGAAAATTACATTGGCATATTAATGGGCAACTTGGCTGTGGCATAGTAATTGGCAAACTAACTGTGGAATATAAATGGATAAACAAACATTGGCATATTAATGGGCAACATAATAGCCATATTAATGGACAAGCTAACACTGGCATATTAATGGGGAAAACCACACAGGCATATTGATGGGCAATTTAATACACATATTAATGGACAAGCTAACACTGGCATATTAATGAAGAAAACAACATAGGCATATTAATAGACAAACTAACACAGGCGTATTAATGGGCAAAATAACACTGGCATTTTAATGGACAAATTAAAACTGGCATCATTAATGGGCATACTGGCTGTGGCATATTAATTGGCAAGCTGACTGTGGCATATTTGTGGGCAACATAACTCTGGCATATTAATGGGCAAACTCACACTTGCATATTAATGGGAAAAACAACATTAAAAATATTAATGGGAAAAACAACATTGACATATTAATGGGAAAAATAAAACTGGCATATCAATGGGAAAATTGGCTGTGGTATATTAATGGGCAAAATTACACTGGCGTAATAATGGGAAAATTGGCTGTGGCATAATAATGGGAAAACTAACAGTCTCATATTAATGGACAAACTAAAACTGGCATACTAATGGGGAAATTGTCTGTGGCATAATAAAATGGACAAACTAACACTGGCATATTAATTGGCAAGCTGGCTGTGGCATATTAATGGGCAAACTAACAGTGGCATATTAATGGACACACTAACACTGGCATATTAATGGGCACATTGGCTGTGGCATATAAATTGGTAGAAATTGTATGAATGCATTTTCATCCATTCGTCTGAAAAACGAATAACGAAAATGCTAAACTAACGAAAGCTGAATGAACGAATGGTTAATAAACAAAAATCATTCGTCCATTCGTCCATTCATGCTATTGGCATTCTATAAACCGAAATAGAGTTGGTTTATAGAATACCAATAGCATTACATACATTCCATAAACCGACATAATGAACAATGTTTATGGAATGCATGTAATGCTTTTGCTATTCTATAAACCGAAATAGAGTCCCCATTCAAACGAATAGGTCAAAAGACATTCGGTTTATAGACTTTCGGTTTATAGAATACATGTAATGCTATTGCTATTCTATAAACCGAAAGTCTATAAACCGAAAGTCTATAAACCGAACGTCATTCGGTTTATAGACTTTCGGCTTATGGAATACATGTAATACTATTGGCTTTCTATAAACCGAACTAGACTCCCCATTCATAAGAATTTCATATGAATGGGGACTCTAGTTCGGTTTATAGAATACATGTAATGCTATTACTATGCTATAAACCGAAAGTCTATAACTTGAACGTCGTTCAGTTTATAGACTTTCGCCTTATGGAATACATGTAATACTATTGGCTTTCTATAAACCGAACTAGAGTCCCCATTCATAAGAATTTCTTATGAATGGGGACTCTAGTTCGGTTTATAGAAAGCCAATAGCATTACATGTATTCCATAAACCGAAAGTTTATAAACCGAATGACATTCGGTTTATAGACTTTCAGTTTATAGAATACATGTAATGCTATTCTATAAACCGAAAGTCTATAAACCGAATGTCGTTCGGTTTATAGACTTTCGGCTTATGGAATACATGTAATTCTATTGGCTTTCAATAAACCGAAATAGAGTCCCCATTCATAAGAAATTCTTATGAATGGGGACTCTATTTCAGTTTATAGAATACCAACAGCATTACATGTATTCCATAAACCGAAAGACATTCGGCTTATAGACTTTCGCTTTATTGAATGCATGTAATCCTATTGGCTTTCTATAAACCGATATAGAGTCGGTTTATAGAAAGCCAATAGCATTACATACATTCCATAAACCAAAAGTCTATAAACCGATATGTCTTTCGGTTTATAGACTTTCGGTTTATGGAATGTGTAGGTCAATTGATTCGTACGAACGAATAAAATGAAACGAAAATAATGAACGAATTTCGTCTGAAACGAATGCAGTAATGAACAAAATTAGTTTTAGACTAAATAAAGAACATTTTCGTCTGAATGGACGAAAATTAAATGAAAATTTTAGTTTTGCACATGTCTATTAATTGGCAAGCTGGCTGTGGCATATTAATGGACAAAGTAACAGTGGCATATTAATGGACCCATTGGCTGTGGCATATTAATTGGCAAACTAACACTGTCATATTGATGGGCAAACTATGGCATATTTAATAGACAAACTGTGTCATATTTTAATAGGCAAACTGGCTGTTGCAATAGGGGAAAGTATGACGAGCAAAGCCAGTAGTGCCACAGAAACGAAATGTATATATTATAACACATAACATAATAGTAATTTGGGTGTCCACTGAGAACTGGCAACTAAAACAAAAAAGGACAGACAGCTTTAATCTGCGTAACAGAAATCCAAAAAGAGAGTGGAATTAGCGCACAGTTCATAGACACTTGTATGTGCATAAATGAAAACAAATATGCCCTTATGGTGATAACAAAAATGAATACAAAATAACATGCATCAATAGTTCAAAAACATACGACTTGGTAGAAATAAATTCACATAAAGTGTATCACTGTGCATAAACGTGAAAACACAACTGGCTGTTGCATCTGTCAATGCAAACTTTACTGTTACATGTTAACTGGTACCTGACAGTGATTTATTTTAATTGGCAAAGTGATGCTTTGGCACGTCCTGTGGGGAAATATATAATGTATTATGGGACAAGTGACACTGTGGCATGTTCTGTGGGGTAGATTGACACTGTCCACAAAAAAGAGAGAAATGCAGGCTCACGAGCGTCTTGTTAGTGAAAGTTCTTTCAAAGTGATCCTCCTTCTTTTCCGGGTGCCTCTGCCGGTGTGGCTAACACCCAATTCTAGATACAAATGAGCAAAGGAGCATAAAAAAGCGGCACTCACGGAAGCAGGTAAATTTCAAGGTGGCGTTTAATCCAGTGACATGTTCACAGCAAAGTGTGAGAAAAGGAACACAAACAGTGGGGTAGGCATGACGCGTTTTGTGCTAAAAGCACTTAATCATATGCTAGATTGACACTGTGACATGCCAAATTGAATGGGTGCAATATGGGTGCAAGCCAAGTGCTGTGGGTGCAATATAGGTGCATGGCAAGTGCTGTGGGTACAGTATGGTGTTGTGTTATGTTTTTTAGGTGCAATGTGGTTGCAAAGGAAGGGAATAGAAACAAGTGAAATTATTAATTAAACAAGTGCTATTTTTCAAAAACATTTTTATAATATCTGAAAACAGTTGAATATAATATTAAAGAGTTCATATATGTATAAATAAAACTATTTTAATATATATATATATATATATATATATATATATATATATATATATATATATATATATATATATAAAACGAGAGGATATGTCTGTGTGCGTATGGATAGGCTTGTGATATGTGTGTGTATAAATATATATATACATTTATTGATTTATAATTGTACAATAGATGAATGTGGCCCGCTATCACTCCATAATTAAGGGGCTTTTTGGTGTGTCATATTTACGGGGCTCCTGTGTGTGGCATAATTAAGAGGCTCTTGTGTGTGGCATTACTAATGGGGCTCCTGTTTGTGCCATAATTAATGGAGATCCTGTGTAATGCATACTTAATGGGGCTCCTGTGTGTGGCATATTTATGAGGCTCCTGTGTATGGCATTATTAACGAGGCTCCTATGTGTGGCATTATTAATGGGGCTGCTGTGTGTGGCATAATTTATGGTGCTCATGTATGGCATATTTAATGGGCTATATGACTGTCACTACTTAGTAATCTGTTTGGAATGGTATTGGAGTAAATCCAGGGGAGTTACCACACCAGGTGACACCAACCCTAGTGACGCCTCTACAACACACACATTGCAAAAGGAAGTGATTAATATAGCTTCCTATGCTCTTATACACCCCCGGTCTTGCCAAGTGTTCTAAAGGCAGTGTGCTCAGGAAAGCGATCGAAAAGCACCCGACAACTTTTTTTTTTTGCACAATAAAAAAGTACATAGAGCCATTGCAGCAATACCTGTGATAACAAAATCGCTTTCAGTGCTCACTTCACTGAAAGAGGGACTAGGTCCATCCAATGTAGGCAACGCTTTGGCGTGAAAGTAGCTTTAAGGCATTTCTATATATCGTGTATAAGCAACACCCTGTATTAACTACACTGTTTTTGGGTAGTGATTGACATGTTAACTCTATTTCTTTCTGTTGCTGTTTAAGATGTTCAATGAGCAGAGATCATAAGTCATTGAATAGAGACCATTATTGGCTACTACCAGTATCAACTGCATACACCAGCTGCTTATTCTCCTTTCTAACTACATTTCCATCTAATAATATTAATACTCTGAAGCAAGCTGTTAGTCAAGCCTATTGTGACATTACAGGGTCATTGCAGCAGTTATTAGAATAGTGTAATTTGAAAAGAGAAGTATGGAAGTCTGCAGGATTTTTTCTGGAGATGCCAGGAGGGGTATCCTCACCATTCACTAGAATGGAGATTTTTTTTTTTAACTCAGCTATTTGGCCTTCATTTTGAATTTCCCAGACATTTTCTATTTCATGAATAAACTGTAGTCCCCCCATTCTCACACCGTTACACAGTTAGATATTATTCCTATGAAATCAATTAGCAATGTTCTGTGCTCAACATCATGGAAATTGCAATCAACAAATGTTAATGCTGTGTAATGTTGCTTCATGATGCACAGCAAACATATTACAAAAAAAGTAGTGAAAAAGGGACACAAAGCCTTGGATCCAAAATAGGAAAACAGGTAATCATGCAGCAGTGGTGGTTAACGTTTGGCACTATAGTTGCAGTTATTACTTTTCTCATGATGTTTTGATGTTTAGACAACCAAACGGATGTCTGAGAATCCTGAGATCTAGATTCCGCAGCAGCTGCAGTACCAATCCATAATGATATCATTACTAACCTTTAGTACTCCAGTTGTTGATTAGCTAAGAACTATTCGGCTTATATAGTCTGTCCAATTTTAGAAATATTTTCACTAGTCCCTGGCCGATTCTTACATCTAGGATAGCCTTATGCCTATCCCATGAATGCTTAAACTCCTTCACTGTTTTGGAAGGCTATTTCATTCATCTATTACCCAGTCAGTAAAGTATAACTTCCTGATATTACTTTTAAACCTCTGTCCCTCTAATTTAAGACTATGATGGGGTAATTTTCTTCTTTTGAATATACTCTCCTCGATTAATGTGTGTATTCCCTTTATGTATTTAAATGTCCCCCCCTGTTAGCACAGAAACATTGTAAATTAAAATAAACAAATAGGCAGCATAGTTCAGTAGGCCTACATGCCACATGCATCAAAACAGAAGAGTATATGAGGAACAATTATTTCCTTCTAGCTTTTCTCTGTATTCTAGTCACTAAGTTGCAGAGGTATCTGGTCTGCTAAAACAAGCATCCATAGTGTGCTCCAGGATGGCTCTCAAGTGGCCAAATTATGATGTTGAAGCTGCTAAAGACAATACATGATGTTCTTTACTTGTCCAAATGATGCTGCTTAAAACATAAAAAGTGAAATTAGCAAGCTGAGAGGATAATGATTTTGCCAACAGAAAAAAGGCTGTTTTTGAAGAGGGAAAAAAAGATATCACAAAAAATGCTGAACAGACAAAAAAGTATAGAAGACAGAAACTTGTAATAGTTTCTGAAAATAATTTTTTTCCCTGGCACTGGTTTCCAAAAAAATTACTTCTCAGCCACATTTATTTGTAGAAGAAGTATGTTTCGTGCACAATAGGAGAAGTTTTTCTGATAGCAAAACCCAAAAGAAATTTTTCAAGGACTAAAGCCTACTCATTGTGATGAGGGCAGTGGGGTCAGACTTAAACATATTGGATTTTCTGCTTTCGCTGTTGCAGTGGAAGTTAGGTTATTTCAGTTTTTTCCCATTTGCTTTGTTTGGAATGAAATTATATTCTTTTAAAGGCCATAAATTGGTATATAGCCAATATATGTTCCAGTGTAATAATTTAATCACTGTACTATTATTATCACTGGAGTAATGTTATATTTACATTATATTTTTGATTGCTTTTATAAAATAGTTCTGTTTTTATGTTTATTCACAAATTACTTGCAATTTGATGTCATCACTTTTAGTCTTCTGTAACTACTTTAAGAGAAGCATTATAATTACATAGTCTGTGGCAGTCTACACATCTCTATATTCACAGCAGTAGACTGCCTGGTGTGGGCCAGTACTTTGTAACTGAGTTGCCTAGTTTATTATCAAGGCTACATGACTTGGAGAATGTAAGTATATGCTGTGTTTTGCACAGGCAGGTGAGCAAATCTACTAGAATCTGTTAAAGTGCCTTTAAAGGAGGAAGTCAGTAAGACTCAACAAAAGTAGATAAAGCTTGTTATGTAGTTAAATCAAATGATAAATAAACAATTTAAACTTGCTTAAGATCCACAGGAATGCAACAATTTTGTTCATGGTGAACCATCAATGGCAATTTGATCATGTCCTATGGTCCATCATAGACCTTTCCAACAACACTGATGTCCTTGTCAGTGGCACTGTACCGGGATGGGGAAGGGGGGGGGGGGGGGGGTCTACTGGGGCTAACGCCCTGAATCTTGAGTGCTTGCTGATGTATTATTAATTTGATATACTGATTCGTGGAGAAGATCCTGCTTGCTGTTTTAATTGTTTGTGTATGCTCCAGCCATCTAGAACAGTGGATGCCATTGCTGTTATACTTACATCTACATGCTAGGAAGTCTCTGAAAGTCTGTGTATATTACCATCTATTGAGCATAGAAGATGAGGCAACCCACATAATTGAGCCCTTACTTCACTTTGAGCTGGTTTCTGTGCACTCTTTGTGCATGGTTTTTGCTTTTCACTCTACTGCTCTATTTTGCCTTTTTTTTTTTTATTATTCATTCTTATGTGTCCACCCATGTCTCTGAGGAGACCTCCAGCTGCTACCAATAAATCTGAAAAGGTCAAATAATTTCTCTCTATTTTTCTTGCTACTTTTTTGAATTGAAGACATACCTGTGGGGCATAAAAACTGTTGTCAATGCTTTTAGTTGAACTTCTCCTGTCTTTTGATATGTTAATGAGGGCACACCTTCAATGACCTCACAAAGCATTCAATATACAGTCTGAGTTCAGCCTCTCCTTGCCATGCCTGCATCATGGATGTATGGGGCAATCTGTGATCTCTGCTTTTTTTTATTTTATATTGGGTGATACACCACAGTCACTGGAAATGACCTTATAAGCAGATTATATTTGTATTCCCCTTTCTGACATCTGGTTTTATTGAGTAACTTTTATGTACTTCAATAAATAGGTGGTTTTAAAAATTGGAAGTCCCTGGCGAGTCTGATAGAACTGCATGGTGTGGGCACATCACAACCCAGGGGTTGTATGGGCAAATGGAGTCAGTAGTAAATGGAAATGTAAACTGTGATCATTGTGAGAGTAAAATAAGACATGAATATCATTAGTGAAGGATTTGTAACTTAATGTTGGAATATTGATTTTAGCTGATAATCACTGCAGAAGTAACAGAGAAGAGTAGTTTTAGATGAGCATTTTAAGGCCATCTCTTTAAGTCAACTTCAGTTATTTCAGGGAACCAGGGATAAGTACAACAAAGATTGTGCCTATGAGTAATATAAAGAAGCCACTCAGGGCCACAACACAACAAATAACAGATGATAAAATATGACCAACGATCCCACTTCCAGTTCTGTAAAAATGCCAAAAATAATAAACGTGTATCTGATTTACCAATACAGTGTGGTTGAAAAATAAAGAAGCACAGAGAGGTAAAAAGGAGCATATGTGAATAGGTAAAGGGACAGTCTAGTCCCCAAACTCACTGGTGCAAGATGAAGATTACTGCTTGTATAATGCATCAGCTTTTTTCCAGTGTGATTTGATTCAGGGATTGAGAAAAAGTCACAATTTTAATATTTGACTCAAGCCCACCCCAGTGATTACTCTGTATGTTAACTGCAGGTGCGGCAGCACTGATTATATAGACAAGGAGCATGTAACGGGAGCATGTAACGTTTTGTTTCATTTAGTCACTTCCTGTGCTCTTCAAATTGAATACATTGTGTGGACTGTGGTAGATTTTCTCTTGTTCACAGTAGGATCTCTTAACAGTGCAACACATTGTCTGATGACATCAGGATAAGAGAAACAGGATATTCCATTAGTTTGAATGAAATTATTCCTGCAGTAAATAAAAAAGAAAAAAAACGAAAGAAAAGGAAATTACTTTTACTCAGCTATTGTGGTACATCCTGGCTTCTTGCAAACTGCTTTAATTTCATAATTTCAACTAGCATCTTCATCTAGAAATGCAAAATGTAAAACATGCATTTTAAAGTACTTTGAAAGTACTTTAATATGCATTAATATTTGGAAAATGCATTTTGGGCACTAGACAGTCCCTTTTAGGAAACTTAATGCATAGTTGCCAACTGTCCCGGATTTGGCGGGACAGTCCCGTGAAAACCAAGATTTTCCCGGGGGAATTGTCATCCCCGGGACAATCCCGGCAATTTTCGCTGTTTTAGCCTGATCGCGAGTCATGTGACGTCATAGCGCGACGTCACGTGACCTGCGCAGTTCAGTCTGTGAGCTGAGCTATCAGCTGGAAGCAGGCAGGACGTGTGTGACAGGACTGGTAACACAGGCTGATGTGAGCTTTCATCAAAACAAACAAACCTTCTGCCGGTGCACGGAGGAGACATGGAGCAGGTGAGTAATGGGGAAGGAGGGTGGTGGCATGTTACTGGGCAATTAAACTGTGGCATATTACTGTGCATTTAAACTGGGGCATCAGGCTGGGCATATTACTGGGCATTTAAACTGGGACATCAGGCTGGGCATATTACTGGGCATTTAAACTGTGGAATATTACTAGGGAATCAGGCGGGGCACATTACTGGGCAATTAAACTGTTGCATATTACTGGGGCATCAGGCTGGGCAATTAAACTGGGGCATTTTACTGGGGCATCAGGCTGGGCATATTACTGGGCAATTAAACTGTTGCATATTACTGGGGCATCAGGCTGGGCAATTAAACTGGGGCATTTTACTGGGGCATCAGGCTGGGCATATTACTGGGCAATTAAACTGGCATATTACTGGGGCATCAGGCTGGGAATATTACTGGGCAATTAAACTGTGGCATATTACTGGGGTATCAGGCTGGGCACATTACTGGGCAATTAAACTGTGGCATATTTCTGTGGCCTCAGGCTGGGCATATTACTGGGCAATTAAACTGTGGCATATTACTGGGCAATTAGCCTAGGCATATAACTGGGCAATTAAACTGTGGCATATTACTGGGCAATTAAACTGGGGTATATTACTGGGGCATCAGGCTGGACATATTACTGGGCAATTAAACTGGCATATTACTGGGGCATCAGGCTGGGCATATTACTGGGCAATTAAACTGTGGCATATTACTGGGGCATCAGTCTGGGCATATTACTGGGCAATTAAACTGGCATATTTCTTCGGCATCAGGATGGGCATATTACTGGGCAATTAGCCTGGGCATATTACTGGGCAATTAAACTGGCATATTACTGGGCAATTAAACTGTGGCACATTATTGGGCAATTAAACTGTGGCATATTACTGGGCAATTAGGATGGGCATATTACTGGGCAATTAGGCTGAGAATATTACTGGGCAATTAGACCGTGGCATATAGCTGGGCATATTACTGGGAAATTAAACGGTGGCATATTACTGGGCAATTAAACTGTGGCAAATTAATGGCCAAGGTAATAGTGGCATATTAATGGGAAAATTGACTCTGGCCATGGTGATGCTGTGGCATTATCTGTGGGGCAAAATAACATGTACTATGAGGCATAGTGTCACAGTGGCGTGTTCTGCAGGGGCAAAGTTACATTGTGGTATGTTCTGGGGGGCAAATTGACATTGTGGCATGCCAAAACGAGTGGGTGCAAAGTGCTGTGGGTGCTGTATGGTGCTGTGTTAAGTTCTTTAGGTGCAATGTGGGTGCAGAGGAAGGGATAAATATACAAAATTGAAAACCCTTTTTCAATAACATTTTTATTACATATAAAAATAGTTGAATACAATATTAAAAAGTTCATAAAAGTATAAATGCAACTAGTTATATACATATATTTGGGGTCCACCTCAAGCTTTTCAAAATGCTGGAAATATTTAATCTTTTAATTTTTTTTGTGGTCAGAAACGTAATATTACTTTGCTGAGAGGGTGGAGGGTGCATGGAATAGTCTTCCAGCATATGTGGTAGAGGAGGAGTTTAAGCATTAATGGGATAGGTATAAGGTTATCCTAGATATAAGATAAGGCCAGGGACTAATGAAAGTATTACTTTACTGAGAGGGTAGTGGATGTATGAAACAGTCTTCCAGTAGAGGTGGTAAAGGTTAATACATGAAGGAGGTTAATCATGCATGGTATATGAATAAGGCTATCCTAGATATAAGATAAGGCCAGTAACTAATGAAAGTATTACTTTACTGAGAGGGTAGTGGATGTATGGAATAGTCATCCAGTAGAAGTGGTAGAGGTTAAGGTTAATACAGTGAAGGAGTTTAACCATGCATGGGATAGGTATAAGGCTATCCTAGATATAAGATTAGGCCAGGGACTAATGAAAGTATTACATTACTGAGAGGGTAGTGGATGTATGGAATAGTCTTCCAGTAGAAGTGGTAGAGGTTAAGGTTAATACAGTGAAGGAGTTTAAGCATGCATGGGATAGGTATAAGGCTATCCTAGATATAAGATAAGGCCAGGGACTAATGAAAGTATTACATTACTGAGAGGGTAGTGGATGTATGGAATAGTCTTCCAGTAGAAGTGGTAGAGGTTAAGGTTAATACAGTGAAGGAGTTTAAGCATGCATGGGATAGGTATAAGGCTATCCTAGATATAAGATAAGGCCAGGGACTAATGAAAGGATTACTTTACTAAGAGGGTAGTGGATGCATGGATTAGCATTCCAGTAGAAGTGGTAAAGGTTAAGGTTAATACAGTGAAGGAGTTTAAGCATGCATGGGATAGGCATAAGGCTATCCTAGATATCAGATTAGGCCAGGGACTAATGAAAGTATTACATTACTGAGGGGGTAGTGGATAGAGGTTAATACAGTGAATTAGTTTAAGCATGCGTGGTATAGGTATAAGGCTATCCTAGATATAAGAAAAGGCCAGGCAGTATTACTTTACTGATAGGGGAGTGGATACGTGGAATGGCCTTCCAGCAGAAGTGGTAGGTTTACACTAATGTATGATGGTGTAGACCCAGATCTCTGACTAAGGCACATCTGCACACGGTCTTACTTTATTTCATGTAAAAGTGATATTGCCTGATGTAGATGTTGTGCTGTCAATGTATCTGTTGTATACCAAGGGTGCATGGTAATGTTGGTGGGAACTTGGTGATATAATCTACACGGTGATAAGTAGGTGGAGTTATATTATGCTAATTATACTGAGCGGGTGGAGCTTTTGAAAGGAGGTGTGGTCAATTGTAAGATAAACTGCAAAGTGTCCCTGGAATTTTTGTTTCAAATATTGGCAACTATGCTTAATGACACTGGAGGGAATACTAGTCAATTGTTCAAAAAGACACATGGAAAGCTGCCATCAGGAATTATCATTATTTGCTATCAACTAGCAAGGGGGAATTTCATATCACAACCAGTGAAACAAAAAGCTGGTTACCCTTTTAAACCGTTCAAGAGCGCAACTCCCCATCCTGCATTGACAGTGAGAGGACATGTGCAAGAAAGCACAATTTTATTTCATAGGCAAAATCTCAATTTATCGACATACACTACTAAAGAACCACTGTTTCAATACCATATTAGAGGCAGACACCTCAGTTCATTCAAAACACAATCCTAAATGTGGCCTAATTAACATTATCTGTGATACTAAACCAATGTCAAATAAATTGAAGATTTGTAGTGAACATCTCACAGATGACACCCACAAGCAAACATTGTAGTAAGTATTTTTTTCACTGTTTGTATTTTCTATTTATTCAGTGAAATCATCTAACTGAAGTTTGATAGAAATACAATTTAAAAAAACAGTTAAGTCAGCTGAATTAATTTTTTAATTTGTTTTAAAAGGTTGACATTGATCCTGTTTTAAAAAAGCATCATGGCATTTTTATATAAATATCATATCTAGACTATTGCATCCAAGGAAGGAAACATTGCTTAGAAAACATGCACATGAACTTTGCACACAAAGGGATACTGCTACACAAATATGTCAGTCAAGGTGCATGGCCTCATAGTATTCAATATGCATGCGTATGGTTTGCAATGATTTGACTTGAACCAGCTCAATAAATATTCTGCAGAATTGTGATATAAT
Organism: Pelodytes ibericus; assembly: GCA_036172795.1. Lineage (NCBI taxonomy): Eukaryota > Metazoa > Chordata > Amphibia > Anura > Pelodytidae > Pelodytes > Pelodytes ibericus. The sequence goes on along the minus strand of CM069857.1, from coordinate 215,153,817 downwards.
TAATTTTCCTTGAAGATTAAACTATAGCTTGCAAAATTCCAATTTACCTCAGGAAAAATGTTATTCAACATAAACACATTTAATTTACTCATTTATGTTAAGTTTGTATAAATGGAAGTTAGTTTTTTTTTTATTTATGAATTATAACAACAGGAAAAGTAGATACAATTAGACAGTTTTAGTAATCGTTTCCTGAAAGGTAATGTTTAATTGATTGTTGAATGTGGTAATTTGTATTTGGTATATTAGAAAAATACTGATAACGTGACTTTCTCTATTACCCGCTAACCTTTCTCGTACTAGAGGGATACAAAGAATAATTCCTGAAACATTTTCATCTTTCATATTTCTAGAACTCCATGAACATTATTCCTGTAAATATCTGCGTATGTACAGTTATATGATCCTATTGACTTATTATTATTATTGACAGTATATTATATGTTCTTGGTTGTAGTGTACCTGTCCCGCATCGAGGCTACTCCCAGACGGGAGGCGTAGCCATCAGGTGGGGTGATGCATCTCCCCGCGATGCTCCCGTGTGCCTCTGTCTGCCCTCGATTCTTCACTCCCTGCGTCCTCGCAGGGAGCTGGAGTTTGTGGTGATGGAGGGGCACAGAGGTGGCGCTTCAGTCTTCTGTGGACATGCCTCCCTCAGTGATGCCTTCAAGGATGGCCCACACTGGGTGCGGGGCTACAGACCTCACACACACATCAGTATAAAAACCCCTGTGATGGCAGTGCTCAGATATTCAGAGTGCTTGCCATTCCTCCTGAGTCTCCCTGCTAGCCTATTTGCTGTGTTATTTTGATCCTGGAATATTGACCTCTCCCTGTGACCCCTACTACTCCTTTTGTCTGCTACCTGGAATTATGACCTCTGTCTGTGACCCCTACTACTCCTTTTGTCTGCTGCCTGCATTTGACCCAGGATTGTGACCAATACTATTATTTCGCCTGCTGCCTGCATTCCCCCAGATGTGACCCCTACTATTTTTTTGCCTGCTGCCTGCATTGATCCCAGATCGTGACCCCTACCACTCCTTGTCTTCTGCCTATACCAACTCTGAGACTGTGGACTCTGTCCTGGACTATACTTCTCTACCTCTGGTGAGCACCCCCTACTGTTTACTTATTTATATATATTCCTGTCTCTGTTTTTTGTTTTGCGTCCTGCTCCTCCTGCATATTGGGCTCCCTCACGTTGATCCTCCCACAAGGCCTTACATTGGTGGGAGTATAAACTGGTTCTAGAACTATAGGCTGTTGTAGAATATGTCTTATTCTATATTAGCTACACATTCAAAAGCTAGGGTTAAGGAGTTCTATCTGTAGGCACTGTAATGGTGGCTGCTGGAGTTTTCTGGAGCAATCATGGTATGCATCATGCATCAGTTGAAAAGGAGAAAATAATGGGTAAAAATAAAGCTTATTTTAATTGTTCAAGCAAGCATTTGAGTCACTGTAGGGATGGACTGATAATTATCCTTTATAGTTCAGCGACTATGTAATTTGTTGTATTTATGAAGCCTTCCTTGCAAATTAGCATACATTGGCAATATGAAAACTGAAAGTCAACTTCACTGCAAACTATACATATTAAAAAGGCAATGCACACTTCACTTTCTCCCGCTTTGTAAATTATAGGCTACACACAAAAGAAAATAGCTTCACAGGAAACCATGTGAGGTCTATATAGCTTACATTAATCTTAATAACAGCAGATCCATAAAATTATTGGGACAGAAAAAAATTAGCAAGACTCCCTTTTGTGACATAAAGTGTTGTGTGGCTTGCAATATCGTCACCTGTATGTCTCTATGTTAACACTTCCTTAATGAAACCATGGTTAGTATCTCCCGTGGAATACAGAAACACACAGAAACATAGTGTTGGGCTTTGGCAAATCAGAACCATTTGGCCCATTAAGTCTGTCGAATTTCTGCCTAATTAACAAAAAATAAATACGCTGAATAATTAACCTTAAAGGACAACTGTATACCTGAAAAAAAAGTTTATTTAAATAGGTTTAGAACTGTTAACCCCAACAGTGCTGAAAATGCTTAAAGAAATGATAGAGTAAAAACCTTTTTTTCAGGCCTCATCTCTGCCCATAGAGAAAATGGGCAGAGGTGGGCCATACTATTTGTTTCCATAGTATGGGCCATACTATGGAACACATTTTCAGACCAGTATGCAGTGGTGTTGCAAAGGAAGGGGGGATAATGATGCTGAAGCTCCTAGTCTACAGTGTAAAATCCCCGAATGTTCAATTACAGGAGGCGAGATATAGTTTGGATGTGACTTCAGCCTTTTTGTCTCCACGATAGGTGTCATTTTGTTGGAGCCTCAAATAATGACTGACTACAGGTCACCTGTGTGATGTCATCCAGTCTGTGCTGAGGAGAAAGCAGAACACTGAAATGCATGTTTATTCTTTAGTAGTATTATGGGGAGCCTCTCAAGTGTTAGTGTTTCTCTGACACTGAAAAGGCTCCCGATAATCCTACTAAACAATATATCTGCTGTGACCTGTACCTGTAGCTGATTATTCTTCCCCACTGTAGAAAACATAGCTTGCATAGCTGCCATTCTTGCTCAGTATTAAGGATCTTCAGCTGAATTCTTCATCCTACTAACGTAGAATTTTCTCTTTCACTCACAAGGTTGAACAGCTCGCTACATTCCTCATCCGGGGATCAAACTCATGCAGCCATCATTGATTTTCATCTAAAAATGGTGTGAGAACTAAGTGTCTTTACCTAGGATAACAGAGCAGGGAGGAGCCTCATTGCAGAGAATGATGTGGGGTCTGTTTGCACTCCACAATACATAACTGTTAACCCAGATGATACCTTGGAGAGGACTGGTAGATAAGACTGGACTGAGACTGGACTGACTGGGAGCTGTGACCGGACTGAGACAGGACTGGTAGCAAAGACTGGTACTGAGACAGGACTGGTAGCAAAGACTGGTACTGAGACAGAACTGGTAGCAAAGACTGAAACTAAGATAGGACTGGTAGCAGAGGCTGGAAATTAACAGGACTGGTAGCAGAGACTGGAAATTAACAGGACTTGTAGCAGAGACTGGAACTGAGTCAAGACTTGTAGCAGAGACTGGAACTGAGGCAGGACTAGTAGCTGAGACAGGACTCGTAGGTGAGACAGGACTGGCAAAATCAGCAACAGGGATTCAGTAATAAGATCAGGAACACAAGAAAGACACAGAGGCTGTAACGAAATCAATGTCATCTGTGCTGAGCATACATTGGGCCACATCTTCATGTATTGATTTGTAGTTTGCATTTATTATTTTCCACCATTCAAATTTAGTATTTGGACAGACTCTCTGAATGTACTGTGGTTTGGTTATACCAATGGTGTCCAACTGATGGGCCACAGGCAGAATGTGACCCATTCCTTTGCTTGTTTTAGTACTTTTGTATTAGCTGACAATAGTTAGTAACATATACCTCTCACCACCAACCTATGCATCTGTATGACCCTCCATATTAAAAAAAAAACCCCACTGGTTTATGCCATTATACTATTTAGGTAGATACTATTGCATTCATTCCATACTTATAATTCATTAATTGCAAATTAAATCCTATAGGACTTAGATGTACTCTACCAGCACCACCTCTACACAAATTGCAGGTTTAATTATCTAGTGCAAAACTATGTCATGTTGTTTGTTTATCTCGAACAGTGTATCTAGAGAGGGTTTTATCAATTGAGAGAAAAACATCATTACATATTTCATCGATACTTAGGTTAGAGTGGAGATGTTTTTACTTTTTTGACAGCTGTGTAAGAATGATAACATTTCAGTGTGTGCAAGGGATCTTGCTGCATTTGGCAGATGATTACAGCATTTCTGTGAACTACAGAATGATAACTGGCATACTCCTGTCAATGTTCAGTAAAGAGTACTTCAAATTAATCTTTTCTTAGGAACTGTGGAGAAGTACTAAATGAGCCTCTCAAATTCAGAATAAAATACCAGTGGATGCATAAAAGTACCCTGAAGAGTCTTAATGGTGACATTTCACCTTGGATTACAGTACAAGAGTTTTTACTATAACATACGCTGTATGAAATTGCAATGGAATTTAAATAGATTATTGAACTGGTTGACAACTTGCCATCCCCATTCTGGATGCATCTGAATGCATTATTTGTATTACATAGAATGCTTTACTTCACTACTTAAAATTCAGCAGGGAATACATTTGGAATTGGAGGTATATTATTAATAATGGTACACAGCACTGAGAATACAAATATTCTATACACATTCACTTCAATCTGCACTGAGAGGGTCATACATTTGATTTTCTTAGAATAAAGAGAGAAACACACTGAGCCTAATTGTGATGGTAAAAGCAGCAACAGAATTTACCAGTGTCTCACTCCTGGTAAGGTATAACAGACAAAAACAAAAAAGTGAAAAAGTGCGCTCAAACCAACACTCAATACACAAAATATATAAGTGGATTACCCTTAATTGTGGAAAGGAGGAGACTTGCTGGGACTATTCTGGACACTAGGACTTGTACTACTCTACATTTACCTTTTGGATCCTGTGTAATTTAATGTAAGATTTTTTATACTTTGTTTATAATAAATTATTTATCCATGCTAAAGGTCTCTCCTTTGCTCTCCTACTACTTTGGAACATCACTCCTGGTAAGGTATAATAGACAAAAACAAAAAAGTGAAAAAGTGCGCTCAAACCAACACTCAATACACAAAATATATAAGTGGATTACCCTTAATTGTGGAAAGGAGGAGACTTGCTGGGACTATTCGGGACACTAGGACTTGTACTACTCTACATTTACCTGTTGGATCCTGTGTAATTTAATGTAAGATTTTTTATACTTTGTTTATAATAAATTATTTATCCATGCTAAAGGTCTCTCCTTTGCTCTCCTACTACTTTGGAACATCCTCCTGGGAAACTGTTGGATCATCTACCCAGTGTGGGCTCCCATGATGCACTATATACTAAGCAGAACTCTGCTCAGGGATATGTGAGTGTATTCAAATTTTTTGTTCACATCTTCTAAATTGTGTTTAAATACTACACTATATTATTATTTTTTGTTTATTGTTATCCCTCCATGTGTATACCAAGCGGATTGCCTCACAATTAAGGGTAATCCATTTATATATTTTGTGTATTGAGTGTTGGTTTGAGCGTACTTTTTCACTTTTTTGTATTTGATTTTATTATTAGCGGACAGGTGAGTTTAGGTGAGCTGAGGTGAAAATAATCTCACCAAGTTAGTTGTGCGGGGACAATCCTGGTGAGTTTGCTTAGCAGGCGAAACTCAACTGGTTTGTACCTGCACAATGTATAGTTGAACTGGTGAGAGGAAATGTTAATATCACCTCAACTCACCTCATCTCAACTCAATGCACCAACAACTAACCTTTTAGTGAATATACCCATGTGAGGTCTCTTCACTAGACAATGGACTGAGGTGAATTGAGTAGGGGGAAAAAATGTGCATTAGTAAGTTGCAGTTGTAGGTAACTTGGAACATTTTTCAAACCAGCTATTTTGGCCTGATTTTTTTAATTCGCTTGTCAGTTCATGGTTAAGTTAACATACCCTTGTTAGTGGGCACTTGACAGTGAGACTATTTTAGGTTAACACAGGAACAATTGGTCATACAGTTGTTGTGATAGGTCTATCATACTGAAACGTGAAGCAAACATTATGTTGTACATTGATGTTCGTTGGAGCATGCCAAAATGCTTTGCCTAAGGCTGTTTGCTAAAAAGAGGGGATAGAGGAAGCTGAAAACGCTGCCTAGAGGCACATGTGATGTGAAAACGATCCAGCATCTGACAGTCGTTTAATATGCTCTTGTAACATGATCACTGAATCTGTTAAAGTAATTCCATTTTTTACACATTGTGCATTTTTCTAATTGTGAAAAATAGATTCTGTAAATCAGGCAGATACAAATGTTCTCTTTGACAGACTAAGGTCATGTTAAGAATAAAATAAGTTGCTGAAGTAATGAAAAACTTAAGAACAGGTGGTATATCAAGATGTAAGCCTTTGGGGAACAACTCATGAAAATAAGAACTTAATTTTATTCCATATGTTGCATTGGGGTCTATTATACTTGTGGTGTCATGATGACAGCAGCCTCAGGGCCCCTATTACTTTTGGCTGTCCTTTTCTTGACTTGTGGTTCTTCCTCTCACACTGACAAGACTTTAAATCAATATGTTTTGCACAGCTGTTCCAGCAATTGTGTCTCTTTCCACCTCTTTCACATTTCAAGGATTGTTCTAGGGTTTTAAGAGTAACAACTTTTAATTGTGGTCAGATCACTGATGTTATAGCTAATATTGCTAACCTCTAGAAATTAATGTTTAATAAAAAGTGGCAGGGAGCCCTAACAAAAATATTACAATTATTTAAGAATAATATAAAATAAATGAAATGTGCTTGCAGGATATTCTCAGTGGCAGGAAATGATAGCATCCATAAATACTTATTCAATAATCAAAATACATAAATAGCATATCTATGTAAAAATATTGGCACAATAAATACCTAAAATACTTTATACCATATTTGTACATAATTGTCCACAAGACAGATGCGTTTTGCCACGAGGATGTATGGTCTTAAGTCCCTATTCTGTTGTGATTAGTTTTGTCATAAACCTTAGGTTTAACAGCTACCTTAGGCTGACAGGGGACTTGTTTTCTTGTATCTGACTCCAGATGCCTATTTTCCTGGTCAGACAAGCTATCGAAGGGGGTTCAGGTTATATGGGACCCAGAGCGCCCAAGATATATTTAGGAGTATAAGGCCTTACCCAGTTTGCAGACTAATCCAAGCTGTTCCAGTGATTTCAGTATTCTTTTGCTTTGCTCGCTTGTATATTTCCTATGCTCACTCCTGCTTTTGCTTTGCTCTCTGGTTTTGCTTATTACCTATGCTTGTTCCTACCTTTGTTTTGTATACGTGTACCTTGTCCATCCCTCTCTCGCTCGGCCACTGAGTGATGCTCCCACAAAGTGGTAACCCTTCCCTTGCTCTGCCACATAGTGGTTTCCCCCACAGAGTGGCATCCCTCTGTAGCCTGGCCACATAGTGGTATCCCCCACAGAGTGGCATCCCTCCCATGCTCGGCCACATAGTGGTATCCCCCACAGAGTGGCAATCCTTGCTTTGCTTGGCCACCGACTGGTTCTCCCCCAGAGTGGCACCGTCCTAATCTGGCTAAAGTCCGTATTCTGCCCGGTTCCAGAGTAGCCCCTACCCAGTGCTGTATTCACCGCGAGGCATCCTAGGCGGATGCCTAGGGCGGCAAATTTTGGGGGGCGGCAGCGCCCCCCAGCACTGAAAAGAAAAAAAATGTAAAAAAAAAAAAAACAAAATGTAAAAAAAAATAAAAACGCGGCCCTTTAAAAAAAAAAAAAATAGACCGCGCTTGCAGGCAGAGACGGAGGTGAGAGGGGATCGGAAGATCCCCCCTCACCATCGCTCTGCCTGCCAGGCTGCACGGGGAGCCGAACAGGCAGCACAGAGAAACCTCCGTGCTGCCTGTTCGGCTCCCTGTGCAGTGTGCCGACACGGAAGTGCCGACAGTCACGTGACGGGCGCGCTGACGTCATACGCGCGCCCGTTCACGTGGCCTGTCGGCACAATCGCCGGGAAGCCGAACAGGCAGCATGGAGGGACCATGCTGCCTGCCACTAGCCTCCAATGAAAGGTAAGTGCTGATGGGATGTGTGTGTGTGTGTGACTGAGTGTGATGGGAGTCAGAATGTGTGTGATGGGAGACAGTGTGTGTGGCTGAGTGTGATGGGAGACAGTGTGTGTGTGATGGGAGACAGTGTGTGTGGCTGAGTGTGATGGGAGACAGTGTGTGTGTGATGGGAGACTGTGTGTGACTGAGTGTGATGGGAGTAGGAGTGTGTGACTGAGTGTGATGGGAGTAGGAGTGTGTGTGATGGGAGACAGTGTGTGTGACTGAGTGTGATGGGAGTCAGCGTGTGTGTGATGGGAGACAGTGTGTGTGACTGAGTGTGATGGGAGTCAGAGTGTGTGTGATGGGAGACAGTGTGTGTGACTGAGTGTGATGGGAGTCAGAGTGTGTGTGATGGGAGACAGTGTGTGTGACTGAGTGTGATGGGAGTCAGCGTGTGTGTGATGGGAGACAGTGTGTGTGACTGAGTGTGATGGGAGTCAGAGTGTGTGTGATGGGAGACAGTGTGTGTGACGGAGTGTGATGGGAGTGTGTGTGTGATGGGAGTATGAGCTTGATGTGAGTCTGAATGATGGGGCATGTCTTAGGTGTGTAACGTGGGTGTACAGCTTGGGTAGGGGGTGCCCGGATTTTGTCTGCCTAGGGCAGCACAAAATCAAGATACACCACTGCCCCTACCTGTGACCAGGGAATCTGGATGTGTGATAACTTCTGTTCCTTTAAAGAAGTTATCCAGCAAAGCAGTAGTGCTGGTCGCCTCCAGAGGATGCCCATGTAATTGTAGGCTATGCCTGCTCTTATGCCCTGTATCCTGATTCCCTGTATTATCTCAGCCCTGTCTCAGAATTCTGTTACTCTCTCATGTTTCTGTTACTTTATTTTCTGCTCTTATTCATTTCTGGTTTTCTTGGTCTCTGTTATTCTATTGCTCCTTTCCAGGTTTTCTTTATTTTGTTAGTTCTTCTATAAATTCAACCATACCCATTTACTCTGTTTGCTTTCGTCAGCTCTGCAGGTATTTTCTCTGTTTGTATGTCTGTGTATTGTTATTAGTTTGCTATTCAATTTTAGCGTAGGGACTTGCCTAATTGTGAGGTACCTGAACGTGGTTGGCAAGCGTTATGTTGTGGCCATAATTAACCAAATATAAGAGTGTTAGGCCAGTTCCTTCATGCTTGTTTGTATATAAATATATATGTTCCCTTATCCACTCTCCCTGAAGAACATGAGGATCTCAGCTCCTCTCCACTAAACCCATGTCCAGCTTGGTTCCCCTTGTGAAGCGTCTGAGGATCTCGGATCCCTTGTGTTCCTTTAGCCCTTACCCTGTCCTCTGTATGTTGCTCTGTGTTATATATGTATCTCTGTATATCTCCTTAGTTATGTCTTATCCTGTGCCTTTCCTTGTATGCTTTAGTTCTCCCTTTGCACCTTGCTCTGTCCTGCAGCCCTGCACTCTGTATTTCTGCTCTGCCTCAGTTTCTTTATCCTGCTACATCCTGCTAACCTATTATTGTTATACTCTATGCTTGCTGCAGGATGTTTGCAGGATCACTTCAGTTACCCCTAAGCATCACTGGATTCCACAGCTGCATCACAGGGCCTGGGATCGTGGCTTCATAAACTTGGGGGTCTCAAACCACTGAGGGATTGCAGTTACCCAGCACCAGGCCCTGTGTCTCCATTTCCAGTGCATCGAACTCCTGCATCGGGCGTTCAGGGTCTCATAAGATCCTGGACCCGTCCCTGACATATGTCTCTAGTCAGGGACCTGAAAAGGAGTCACATTGCAGAGACGGAGACACAAGCCTGGTGCAGGCTTGACGTGCGGGTTGGTGCAGCCACAAACCAGGACCCTAAAATAGCTATGGCTGGTATCCAGCACAAGGTATGGAATTTGGGTATACCCTGCAGACACCCTTTAGGAGGCTTGGACAATAACAATGTACATGATAAGCAGGATGCTGTGGACTGGAACATGCAAGGCCAAGCTGACCAAGGGAAAGAGACAGAATGCAAAGGATTAAAAGGCATGACTAAGACAAGGGCAAGACAACAATGTGACAAGGCTAGGACAAGGGCAATAGGTAAAATACAGTGCATAGACAAATTACATAACTAACAGAACTTAAGTAGACATTGCACCAGGCTAAAGCATAACATAAGAAAGTATGACAAGAAAGGAAACAGAAATAACTAGATACAGTCTGGATGAGCCTGCATACGGTTGGAATGGGACTGTTCTTTTATGTGTCTTACTCAAGGAAGTTTTATCATGGGACTTTCAGAAGCTAACAGCTCAGCGCAGGTTATTGGTGTTAGGGGTTACTTTTACAGTTAGTAAAGTTAGTACTAGATTTAGTATTTTTGTTAGTGGGTACCTTAAATTAAAAACATACAATAATAGTGCAATATTGTTGTTTAACCATAGAAAGTGGCACTGACAGTCCAGAATCCAAAAAAGAAAAAAAACAGCACACGTCGCTCCAATACAGAGTTTTAATATGAAATCAATATTGCCCTATAGGATGGTACCTACTCAGGAGGGGCACCACCATTTTTTTGCTCACAAGCTCCATTACGAAGGAGACCTCACCATTAGCATATCAGACTATTCACCCCCATAAGGGCAGTCTATGCCCGAAATGCATGACAACCCTCCTCTGCATGAGGAATACAGCAACCACAGACATATGTTTTGGCCTATCATAGGCCTCGTCAGTGTGGTGCGACTTGTGTCCCTCTAGGAGCAGTGAGCTAGGGACCCATGCCTGGGCATTCCCTGAATACTCAAAGAGACAGAAATAGAAATGGGAGCCACACCCACCAGAGAATGGACAGTACAAAATTAGCACTATATGATGATTCCTACTTGGCAGGGCACCACCATGTTTTTCCCACTTGCACAATTACAAAGGAGGCCTCTTCATGAGCATATCTGACTAGTCCATCTTGGTGCAGTGAGCTAAGAACCCATATCTGGGCATACCCTGAATACTCAAAGAGACAGAAATAGAAATGGGAGCAACACCTACCAGAGAATGGAAAGTACTAAATTAGCACTATATGATGATACCTACTTGGCAGGGCACCACCATTTTTTTCCAACTTGCACAATTACAAAGGAGACCTCTTCATGAGCATATCTGACTAGTCCATCTTGGTGCAGTGAGCTAAGAACCCTTATCTGGGCATACCCTGAAAACTCCATAGGGTTTATTAGTGTTTTATAGAGACCAAAAAATAAATTATAAAAAGATCATTGTCAAGGTACCTGTCACAAAATGAATCATGACAGCCTGAGTGACTGGGGCTCTTGGAGGGGCCTGAGGGCCAAACACCTCCCTGTGGACTATGGACCCTGTTTTTGGATATGCCATATTTGAGGGTACATACTTTGGGGGCACCAGTGACACCCTACTTCAATACAGCTGGACTTCAACACAGGCTCACTCAGGATGTCAGCAAGGATGTGTACCCTGAGAGGGCCAAGCCTTTCCCCATTCACTGTGTTTCCTCAAGGTTAAGAAATGTTATTATATGTTAGTGTTGAAATGTGTAAAATAAGTGTTTACTGTCCTGTGAGCCATCTATTGTCTCTTGTAGTGTGGATGTCTGTATCTAAAGGTGTCATGTTTAATTATGTTAAGTTATACTGTTTTAAATTAGGTTTTCTATTGTTGGAGTCTTACCATCTTATAATTGGCTCCCCTGTGCCTCCCCCTAGTTGATGTAATGTTTCTGTGTATATAAGTCTGTGCTGTTTGACAAATAATTTTAATTCTTGCTGTAACTAACTGCTAGTAGTCCTGTCTGCTATTTGGGTACAATAAGCAAGGTACCAGGACAGTTATAATCGGAGGCCAAGGAGGTGCTTTCACACAATGTGCAGAGGTGCCCTAGTATATAATATATACATAAAATATAGTTGTAATGGATATAGTTGAATTGATTGAGACTCTTGTGTTCGGTTATTCCTGAACACCTTAAAATAATTAGTTTATTATGGTCAAGCTCAGGGGGGTTTGCAAGAATTTGAAGTTTACTATATTATTAGGTCACATCCAGTGTTACCCACCTTCTATCACTAAGTTACATAAATGTATGAATCAGCCACCAGACCACCCACTGGTATAGATTATTTGGGGGAAGGGCTTTCCCAATTGGTTTGAAGCCCATTTGCAGCAAATGTTGGTTAACATAAATGGTTACTTAAGGGACACTAGGCATGTTCTCATCAAATCTTGCCATTGTATATATAATTATGGAAATCAACATATATGTGGACAACAGTGGATGTGAGTGCCCTATATTATTCAATTCCACACAATGCAGGCATAGAATCCCTAGGTTTCTTCCGAAAGAATTTTTCAGGTCACTCAGATTCACTATAACCTTTTTTTATTTCTAAGTTAAATTTTCTTTTAAGACATAACTATTTTGCCTTCAATGAGGTTTTCTATCTCCAAAGACAGGGTAATGGGGGCCAAATTTGCACCATCATATGCTAAACTGTTTATGGGTTAGTAGGCTAGGTTTTGGATATTACATCTTGTTGTACATTTTTTAATAATTATTCCATCAAAGTATAATGGTTAATCACAGGCGCGATAATGGGTTCCCCCATATACGTCGTGGGGAGCACACTCGCCATCCTTTAAGTCTCAGATTAAGTAGTACAGGTTGAGTATTCCCTATCCAAAATGCTAAGGGACCAGGAGTATTTTTGGATAATGGGTCATTTTGGATAACAGCTCATTTTCACCAATAAAAACTCATCACTCATGAAATACAGTCGTATCTATACAAGTACTGTATAGAGCAAATAAATCACTTTAACTGTGATGTACTGTGGTGTGAGGAATTTTTGGGGACCTTCAATCATCAAGCCTGCCATTGTATTACCCTTTTTTGGCGTTGGGGAATCTAACCATGCAGGAAAAAGCTATATCAGTGTAAGGGGGCTGGACACTGAATAAACTGCTGTACGCTTGCATTCTGAGAGGTGTGGAATTTGCAACTTGTGAAAAAATCTTAAATTTTTGGGGAGATAACAGATGATTTTGGATAACAGATTTCTGGATAAGGGATACTCAACCTGTATATGGAAACAACGTAACATCAAGGTAAAAAAAAGATACAAATGCCCACCTTCAACGTAGTTAAAATATCCTCATTTGCTGTCACTGAATCGTTTTTAAAAGGGTTCACAATTTAAATATATGTCAAATGGAGATTTTTTTTGTTGTATTTTGTGATGTGTGAGAAATCTAATGGTAGATCTGTCACACATGTCACATGTTCACAGTTGTTTGTAATTAAGTGGTGTATATAAGTCACAGGACCCAATACACAATAACCTATATTTAAGAGCCTTTGAGGGCTTGAAACACGCTAGGTGTTGTGGAGATTCTTTTTACCCCAGACTACCTCAGCTTCACTCCCTTCTTACATGATATTTTTACTGAATAAAGGATCATTGGTGGTGAGTTTACTTATTACACCCTGTTTTCCTGTACTGTATCTCCTGCAAGCATTACGTTCTTTATTATATAATAAAATCATAATACTCAATTTTCAATAACCAGAGGATCATGTTATTCTTCTGCAATGTATAGTTGGTTTTATCACTGTTTTCCCATACCTTATCCCTTAGAGAAAAAAATTCTTAAACTTACATTAGTGTACCATTGATATAGACTGAGTTACCATAGCAACATGCTGACATATAGGGCATGGTTTGTCATTTAATCTGAAGGAGTATTTTGTATTTAACAAGATATCATTTTTATTAAATGGCAGGATACGTCTGCATCAAATATCACGAACAGTCAATCAGGACAAACGAGTGCTGGCATACATCTCATCAATAAATGTATAGTTATAGACCACTCAATATATGCAATAATGTTTTATTATAACAGCATGCAGCTGATTGTGAATGTTTAAGTTATAGTTGTAACCAAAATTTTGTAATTATCTGTGAGCAGAAAAGTAAGATGCGTCAACATCGGTTACAAATTTGAAATGTGACATGACATCACTAGTTGTAATACTGTACAAAATTATTAAAGACAAATGACATCCCTGATTGCTGAGTTTACAAAATAATTGATGGAATGACCATGACAGTCACTGACACCATTACTGCATTACCGCTATTGAATATGGGACTACATAGATCCAGAGCCACTTTAAGGCCCTAGTGGGCTCTGGAGAGTTTAGCAGTTGGCCTACCTCAACCCAATTTTTCTAAAGACGCAATTTGAAACTCTATGTAAATGTAAACATTTTACTATTATATGCAACTATTTTGATTTTGTATTCAACTAATTTAATATGTAATAAAAATGTTATTGACCAATTGCATTTCTTGCTTTTATTCCCTTCTTCTGTACCCACACTGCACCTAAAGGACTTAAAACAGCACCATACAGTACCCACAGCACTTTCCATGTACCTATATTGCACCCACAGCACTTGGCTTGCACTCCTAGTACACCCATATGATTTGGCACGCCACAGTGTCAATTTGCCCCACAGAACATACCACAGTGTCACTTTGCCCCATAGAACATGCCACAGCATCACTTTGCAAATTAAAATAAGCTACAGCCAGGTACCAGTTAACATGCCACAGTCACTTTGCATTAACATATGCCAGAGCCAGGTTGCCCATTAATATGCCACAGGCAATTCCCCCATTAATATGCTACTGTTAGTATGCTAATTAATACCCCACTGTTATTTTGCCCATTAATTTGCCACAGTCAATGTGCCCATTAATATGCCACTGTTGGTATGCCCATTAATATTTCACTGTTAGGATGCTCATTAATACTCCACTGTTATTTTGTCCATTAATATTCCACAGCCAATTTGCCCATTAATATGCCACTGTTGTTATGCCTCCACAGTCTTCCCTCCATGCACACAGTGTGTGTGAGGGACATACATCCACCGGATATGACTTACTGCCATATCTGGAGGAAGTGGCAGTAAGCCGGACTGCCGGCTTCTGCCCTAGCGTGACTGTCTCCATGTGATATGGTCACGTGGCAGCACTACCAACGTGGGCCAGCAGGGTCCCCAGGAAGCTTATTTGGGCCCCCTTTAATGAGTGGGCTCTGGGAAAGTGTCCGCTTTGCACATTGGTCAAAGCAGTCCTGCATAGATCAGGTAGTTCTTCTCTGTTACCAGGTATTTTCTTGTGAAAAGGACATTTGCTTTAAAGGAACACATAAATGTACTCTACGGTTGAGTTTCAAGGCTTATGTGGCAATAGGAATTGATTACTATATGTAAGGTATATTAACTACATTAACCTTTGTTTATGTTGCCAACAATTTACAAAGTGCTTTGTGCAGAGCATAGGTAAACACTACATACCAAGTTAGATGAACAAGAACAGACTGATACATGAGGTACAGAGCCCTGCTTGCAAACTTACAATTTAGAGGGAATGGGGGATATGAGACACATAAGGGAGTGAAGAGGTCAGAGGGAAGGTGGTCATAGTCACAGTTATGGGGATGGAGCTAGGTTGGGTTTGACCAGACATTAATTATGTGTGTTGTAGTTGGATGAGTTGTAAGCTTCCAATTCCTGACAGTGTATATTAATGAGCATATATCTAGGCAGGTGCATAACCAAGTTTAGAACACAGGTTAAAGGGACTGTTTCACCAAAACATAGCTTATAAAAAATGATTAAAAATTACCTATACATTTTGTTAACAGAATTGCAAGGAAATGCCGAAAATAGGAGAGAAATGTGTTTTAAATGTGTCTGTGGAGTCTTACATGTACAGTAAAAGCAAAGTTCAGGTGATACAGTCCATTTAAGTCTATAATAAAAGTCTCTGTTACGTCCTGTTGGTCTTCTTGTATGGGTATTCCATAAGACCAAGATTTCCAAGATTATGGCAGCTGCAGCACATTCCAGCTCACTGGTTTGAGTTATGTTGGTAGTAGTTATTGTCATGAGTGCTCATTGGCATCTTCTAGTATACTATCTTATTGTACTTCTCTATTGAGCCTTATATATATATATATAGTTGTACAGGTTTTATATATATATATATATATATATATATATATATATATATATATATATATATATATACACACACACACACACACATATACATAACCAATAACATTATGACCACTGACAGATGACAAGTTTGCAAAGGGAGGGTTTAGGATCCACGAAGCTAGGCCTGAATATACTGGATCTTTAGAACTTCTTGTACAACCAGTCACCAGAGCTTTGAGAGGTGGTAGGAGGTCTTCGTTTTAAATCAGAGATACCCTTGGTTGAGCCTTGGGCACTGCTGAAAAGGCAGATTGCTGCACCTCTACCTCTCTCTGAACACTGGATAGGGAAGTACGACTGACAGAAGATTCACAAATAGATGAATTTAGAAAACTGGACACACAGCCACTGGTACTGAGATACTGGATACTGGACACACAGCTACTGGTACTGAGATACACAGGGATTAATATCAGGAATGGCCAAAAAAGCAAGGTCATGAACAGTGGATATAGGATTTCAAGAAAAGGCAAGGTAGCTAACAACAGGCACCTATCACAAGCAAAGGTAATGAGTAACTGAGTGGTTAAAATATAAATATAATTTATATAATAAATAATCAGTCAGGGGGGTGTAACCAATCAAGGAGCATAGCTCCTATAAGTTTCGCCATTTTCATAATTCACGCATGCACATAGGGTGCCATGTGGCCATCTTGGTAGCTACACAACTCTGGAAAGAAAACAAAGTGATAATGTGCGCTGTAACCCAACACTCCAATACACAAAAAAACAAAATATATACAGATCGGGGTTACCCTTAAATATGAGGCAATCCACTCGATGTTAACCGGAAGGGAAAAAAAACAAATAATAATATAGTGTAGTAATTTCAACTTAAAAGTGCAGGTGTTCAAAAATAAATGTGAATACACTCACATTTTCTTGAGCAGAACACTGCTCAATGTATGTTGCATCATGGGAGCCCACAAAGGGTTAATGGTCCAGTAGTTGTCCAGGACAAAAGCATAAGAGAGCAAAGAGGGAAGACTCTTAGTATCAATGAATTTATTGTAAAGAAAAAAATATAAATGATCTTACATTCAAGTTTAAAGGATTCAGCAAGAAAAGTGCATCAAAGTATGTCCCAACAAGTCCTCAATAAAAGTCTCCTCCTCCCAGAACGCGTTTCACCCGTAAAATGGGCTTTTTCAATTGTGCTCTCTCCATTTGCAGTTTCCATTTTTAAATCTCCCGCTCAGCGCGACTATCGAGCGTCACGTGTAGTGACATCATGCGTTCGGCTTCATTCTGCAGTATGCGTCTCTCCGTCCAGACGCATCTGCAGTTACTCCGTCTCTGTAGTTGAGTTCTTAACCCTTTCTTCTTCCTTAAGGTGAAATAGCTCGAACAAAGGATATACAGTGTATTAAAACATAGTATACACGTATATATCCTGTTAAATATCCACAGCAGGATTTTGGGCAATTCATGTTAGTAGATGCAAGATCATCATATATATACCACTATATTACAAATGTTTAATACATATACATAGAGTTAAAAATATTTATTTCATCCCCATTAAAATATAAGACCTTAAGAACCATATCATGCCCAATATCCTAAGACATACATAAATGTAATAAAACAATTATATAAAATATAATATAAATAAAATATAGATCCTATGTAGATTGCAATATGTCCCACATATTTATTGCACATGATTCACGTTTATTAATGCACAAACAAAAATATATTATTAATGTTAATTAAAAAAATATTAATTTTATTAAAAAACTTAAAGAAAGTTAAAAAGATAAAAATCAGCGTTAAGGCCATTGGGGATCAGGGTTTTTAATTCATATACCCATTGCATCTCTAATTTCCCCAATTCTTTAAAAAAAATCTCCCCCCCTCCAATGTTTTTTGTATTTCGGAATGGCCGTAAAGCTGAGTTGTCTAGGGTCACTATTGTGTTGTAAAAAGTGTTTGGGGACACTGTGTGTTTCAAGTTTATGTTTAATATTGTTACAGTGCTCCCCTATGCGTTTCGTCATTTTCCTTGTGGTTCGACCCACATATCGCAATCCACAGGAGCACTCTAATAGATAGATGACCGAACATGTCTGACAATTCATAAAATCTTTTATCTGGTAATCTTTCCCTGTTATCCGAGATTTAAAGCTGCATATTCTTTTATTTTGTTTAGGTTTGGTTTGACGACATGCATTATAATTATTGCATCTATAAAAACCAGGATTTTGAGTTAAAAAAGTTGGTTTTGTTGCAATTTTTTGTTTGGTATAACTCTTTGTGATACATCTACGGATATTCGGGGCTCCCCTAAATATTATTTTAGGCTTTTCCGGTAAGATTTCTTTAAGTAAATCATCTTTTTTTAGGATCGACCAGTGCTTCTGGATAATCTTTTTTAAACGGTAATTTTTATTATTAAAATCTAAGATAATAGAGAGTTCTTTTTCCATCTTCTCCTGCTGTTTCTATGTAAGGAGACATTCCCTATCTAATGAACTGACCTCTTCTAAAGCCCTGTCGATATTACCTTCAGGATAATTTCTTGTTTTAAGTCTTTCTTTGAGGATCAATAGTTGTTCTTTACAGACTATATCCTCTGTACAGTTCCTTTTTAATCTTAAAGCTTGACTTTTCGGAATACTGTCCAGCCACGGAGAATAGTGTCCACTATCATATCCAATAAAACTATTAACATCTACTTTTTTAAAGAATTGTTTTTGATTTGATTTTATTGTCCTCAATATAAATCTCAAGATCTAAAAAGTGGACACTATGGCGGTGGTACTCCGAATTTAGCTTTATTCCCCAATCATTCACATTGAGGTATTCCAGGAATTCTTTTAATTCTGGTTCACTCCCTTTCCAGATGATAAATATATCATCTATATAACGGCAATAGGCCGACAGGTTCGCCCTCCACCTATGATCCGACCAAACAAATCTATTCTCCCATTCCGCCATGAAAAGATTTGCATAGCTGGGGGCGAACCTGCTTCCCATAGCCGTTCCTTGTTTTTGTAGGAAAAAAACATCATTAAACCAAAAAAAGTTATTACGAAGAACTAGATTTATTCCTTCTATTATGAAGTCCACATAAATTGCTTCTAAGGTATTCTTCTGAAGGAGAATATTCCTAACTATCTCCTTGTGAAATACTTCCGGAATTTGAGGGCTATACAGAAGATATGAAATTCAACTTAGGGAAAATGGAGGAGGAGGTTAAGAAAATAAAGGTGAAGAAATACCGTAGGGATAAGGGCGATTATTTAAATGATAAGACCAGAACCTTTTCTAAAAAACTACCTGGGAAAGTTGAAGAGCTAACCAATACTCCAATTAAAAGAAATGAGAAGAAAGAAAGGGATGAGTGGCGTATAGTAGAACCTAGGAATAGAAATAATAAAAAACAAGCATATGCATATTATACTCCACGTGAACCTAAGAACTATATTATATTACTACTCATAATAGATTTGATGCTCTCTCTCCGGAGGCTGATAGTATAAGACCCAATCAGGATTTTTTAGGACAGGGCCAGGGGACATCCCGGTGGAGAAGAACATCCCCCTGGAAGGAAAGAGAACTAAGACACCATTCCCAAAGGAAAAATCAAAATCAAGATACAGGGGAAAGAGGGGGGGCGGGGGGGGTACACGTAAAAAAGCCCTTATGGAGAAGAAATTAGATACAGCAGGGATTTTCAACATCTCAGGCTTCGCCCTCAGTGAGATCCAACAGAGAGTTCTTAGTAAGGGACTAAAATATGCCCCCACTAGGAACCTAGATTGATTCAGTACCTTCATTGATATAAATAGATTTGTTCGAAAAGCTACCCTAAAAAGATTTTTTGTAGGAAAACAACAGCGCAGCTTGGGAATGTGGAAAGAGATCCAATACCTAACTATAATAGAACTACTCTAGAAAAGAAATCCACTTTCTACTCTAATACATACCGATCAGGAACTTTGGAGGTAATTGAAAAAATGGTCATATCCGATGTAGAAAAAAAAAAAAACTCTAAATATGACCTATCAAATTTATCTAGGCTGGAAAGAAAGACCCTGGAAGATTTAAATAAGGATGCAAAACTGGTCATTAAACCTGCAGATAAAGGGGGTGGAGTTGTGATCATGTCCTCAGAATATTATCTTAAAGAGGCATACCGACAATTGAATGATCCAAATGTTTACGTTAAATTAAAAACTGATCCCACTCCAGACCACAAAAAACTCCTTATTCATTTTTTGGATAAAGGGTAAGATCAGATTTTTTTAGGTAAAGAAGAAGATGCCTATATAAATAAATGACATCCAATCATTCCAGTATTGTATTTTCTTCCCAAAATCCACAAGAATTTGGAATGCCCTCCAGGGAGTATCGGGAGTGGGATCTTTATATTCCAATATTTCAGAGTATTTGGACCATGTGTTACAACCTTATGTAAAGGAAATGCCATCTTACCTAAAGGATACTGTTAGCGTACTAAATATTCGTGGAATGAGGAGATGTGGCTAGTGACAAGTGACGTCACATCACTCTACACCATAATTGAGCATGAGAAAGGCTGTGCTGCAGTTAGGAATATTCTCCTTCAGAAGAATACCTTAGAAACAAATTAGGTGGACTTCATAATAGAAGGAATAAATCTAGTTCTTCGTAATAACTTTTTTTGGTTTAATGATGGTTGTTTCCTACAAAAACAAGGAACGGCTATGGGAAGCAGGTTCGCCTCCAGCTATGCAAATCTTTTCATGGCGGAATGGGAGAATAGATTTGTTTGGTCGGATCATAGGTGGAGGGCGAACCTGTCGGTCTATTGCCGTTATATAGATGATCTATTTATCATCTGGAAAGGGAGTGAACCGGAATTAAAAGATTTCCTGGAATACCTCAATGTGAATGATTGGGGAATAAAGCTAAATTCGGAGTACGACCGCCATAGTGTCCACTTTTTAGATCTTGAGATTTATATTGAGGACAATAAAATCAAATCAAAAACATTCTTTAAAAAAGTAGATGTTAATAGTTTTATTGGATATGATAGTGGACACTATTCTCCGTGGCTGGACAGTATTCCGAAAAGTCAAGCTTTAAGATTAAAAAGGAACTGTACAGAGGATATAGTCTGTAAAGAACAACTATTGATCCTCAAAGAAAGATTTAAAACAAGAAATTACCCTGAAGGTAATATCGACAGGGCTTTAGAAGAGGTCAGTTCATTAGATAGGGAATGTCTCCTTACATATAAACAGCAGGAGAAGATGGAAAAAGAACCCCCTCTCTCTATTATCTTAGATTTTAATAATAAAAATTACCGTTTAAAAAAGATTATCCAGAAGCACTGGCCGATCCTAAAAAAAGATGATTTACTTAAAGAAATCTTACCGTAAAAGCCTAAAATTATATTTAGGGGAGCCCCGAATATCCGTAGATGTATCACAAAGAGTTATACCAAACAAAAAATTGCAACAAAACCAACTTTTTAACTCAAAATCCTGTTTTTTATAGATGCAATAATTATAATGCATGTCGTCAAACCAAACCTAAACAAAATAAATGAATATGCAGCTTTAAATCTCGGATAACAGGGAAAGATTACCAGATAAAAGATTTTATGAATTGTCAGACATGTTCGGTCATCTATCTATTAGAGTGCTCCTGTGGATTGCAATATGTGGGTCGAACCACAAGGAAAATGACGAAACGCATAGGGGAGCACTGTAACAATATTAAACATAAACTTGAAACACACAGTGTCCCCAAACACTTTTTACAACACAATAGTGACCCTAGACAACTCAGCTTTACGGCCATTGCGAAATACAAAAAACATTGGAGGGGGGGAGATTTTTTTAAAGAATTGGGGAAATTAGAGATGCAATGGGTATATGAATTAAAAACCCTGATCCCCAATGGCCTTAATGCTGATTTTGATCTTTTTAACTTTCTTTAAGTTTTTTAATAAAATTAATATTTTTTTAATTAACATTAATAATATTTTTTTGTTTGTGCATTAATAAACCGGAGATTTAAAAATGGAAACTGCAAATGGAGAGAGCACACTTGAAAAAGCCCATTTTACGGGTGAAACGCGTTCTGGGAGGAGGAGACTTTTATTGAGGACTTGTTGGGACATACTTTGATGCACTTTTCTTGCTGAATCCTGTAAACTTGAATGTAAGATCATTTATATTTTTTTCTTTACAATAAATTCATTGATACTAAGAGTCTTCCCTCTTTGCTCTCTTATGCTTTTGTCCTGGACAACTACTGGACCATTAACCCTTTGTGGGCTCCCATGATGCAACATACATTGAGCAGTGTTCTGCTCAAGAAAATGTGAGTGTATTCACATTTATTTTTGAACACCTGCACTTTTAAGTTGAAATTACTACGCTATATTATTATTTGTTTTTTTCCCTTCCGGTTAACATCAAGTGGATTGCCTCACATTTAAGGGTAACCCCGATCTGTATATATTTTGTTTTTTTGTGTATTGGAGTGTTGGGTTACAGCGCACATTATCACTTTGTTTTGTTTTGTTTGTTATTATATACCAGGAGTGAGACACTGGTAGATTTTGTTGCTGCTATTGCCATCACATCTGGGCGCAGTGTGTTTCTCCCTCTTTTGTTCTGTACAACTCTGGAAAGATGGCATTGCGGCAACTCGACAGGAGCTGTGAATCATTAGGTGAGTATGCAATGGATACAAGTGGGGAGCATTGCGGTGAGGAACAGTTAAGTTTGTTACAACTTTAAGAGAGAGAGAGTGTGTGTCAGTGTGAGTGTTTGTGTTTCTAATGGATAAAAGTGGTTAACTCTTTAAGTAGCCACACAAGGGTTAACTCCTCTGACACTGCCTGTCACAAAGCGAATCATGACAGTCTCCATGACTGGGGCTCTTGGAGGACACTGAGGGCCAAACACCTCCCTGTAAACTATGGACCATCATAGGGTAAAGGACTACCCCTCCCTGAAGGAACTATGTGTCACAGAATCCTGCGTGCCATAGGCTCTCCTGGTACTGGAAGGGTTTATAGCATTCCTAAAGGAAAAATCACTGACTGCTTATTCCTGGTTGTTACCAGTCTCCTGGATTTACTATTGACTAGTTCTATGGGGCCCCATGTTGTTCCCTGTTCCCAAAGCCCCAATAGCCTGTCAGTACCCAGGGCCTTTGCCATGCACACACTTTGGCAAGGAACTGATGCATCCATTCAGTAAAGCAATGAATTTAACACAAGGTGCCCAGGGAAAGCTATTCCAAGTAGTGTGTGCAATGTCATCATATGTTAGTGTTGAAATGTTTACTAATCTAATCAATAAGTGTTTACTGTCCTCTGAGCCATCTATTGCCTCTTGTAGTCTGGATGTCTGTATCTAAAGGTAGCATGTTTATTTTATGTTAAGTTATACTGTGATTAACATAGTTTCAGATTAGGGTTTATATTGTTTGAAAGGAGAGAAAATGCATCCCATCTGTCAGACCTAATAGCGCCACCCACTCCTCCGTGACTTCACCGCTCGGTGCTTCCACCGAACAAAACTGAAATTTTGAAGTGAAGTGAAAATCGATGAAGATCCAGAGGGAAGAATAACGTAGACAACAGAGATGTAGCTGAAATAAGTGCTTTGATCCATAAGTAAAAGGACAGCCTCACCGCCACTATCCTCCTACCCGGTGTTACCCAGATGCCCTGTTATAATTAGTTTACTTGTGCCTCCCACCTAGTTGATCTTGTCTAGTCACCCAGGGGTTGACACCTCTGACACTGCCTATATTTGTCTAGTCACCCATGGTGTAACTACTCTAACACTGCCGATATCTGTCTAGCCACCTAGGGGTTAATATCTCTGACACTGCCTATATATATCTAACCACCCAGGGTTTGACTCCTCCGACACTGCCTAAATCTATCTGGATTTTTTTATAGGTCACTGGTCATATATATTTTACGGAATACCACAGCCTATTATCATAATAATGTTTTACCATTACTTTCTTTTCTTTTAAATTTTTTTTTTTATTATGTATATAAGAAGTGCTTTAGTGGACATATAAAAAATAAAATAATAAGAGCTCACCCACAAGGTGAAAAGAAAGTAATGGTAAAACAAACATTATTATGAAAATAGGCTGTGCAATTCCCCCAAACATAATATGTGACCACTGACCTAAAACATGACTTGTTCAAATATTGTACATTAAGTTTAAATGTGTTAAATGCATGCAGTGTGTGTATTTGTGTGACAGAGACAGTATGTGTGTATGTATTTGACAAAGACAGTGTGTGTGTGAAAGAGAGACATAGTGTGTGTGGGTGAGTGACAGACAGTGTGCAAGAGAGACACAGTGTGTGTGTGTGTGTGAGAGAGAGATGCTGTGTGTATGCGAGCGAGAGATGGTGTGTGTGTGAGCAAGAGATGGTGTGTGTGTGTGCGAGCTAGAGATGGTGTGCGTGTGTGCAAGCGAGGGTGTCTGTGTGTGTGCAAGCGAGAGACCCAGATCATTTGGAGACCTAGCAACGCCCCTGAACCAAGGACTCAGTTTGATATCTATATTAATGCCTATACCAACATACACAGCTCTCTATTTTCTTCTTTTTTAAAACGTGCAAGTATGGAACACTAATGCCAGCTTAAACCACTGATGCATTGCGTCCAACAGTTAGTCATACAGGGTAATTTGTAGAAGTCAATTATGGAGCAAATGTTTTTTAAAAGTGGTCTATGCAACAATAACATTCTACTGGTTTCCATAGTGATATTTTCACTTCTAGAACTTTTCTCCAGAATTGACTCTGATAAATGACCCTGTATTACTAAGTTCATGGGTGATGCAGTTTGTTTGAAAAATAACCTCCATAGTCTCACGGTGGTTCCAAGATTCCCTTAAACATTTGAACAAAATCTCTCATCATAACTGTCCCCTATTACTTTTCATTTTAAAAATGCTGACTAAAATGTAGATAAATTGACATTACACTTTTATAATCCTTCTCTACCCTAGCTCTGCGCTGACATACTGTATGTGCTACTTAACATGCTCAAAGAAGGATGAGATTAGAATCCTGATAACAATCAGGATATTGAATTAAAGTATTAGTAATGCAAATAAATAATAAGAAACCTCTACAAGACAGATCTTGATTTTGTGCCTAAAAAGAAACCACATTTTCCTTATTAGATATTTTAATAAATTGTATGTTTGAATGTTGCAGTGGAAATTGCAATTACATTATACCTTCAATTCACTGCCCTTTAAACTGTGAGAGAAATGATAAATTAAATTATACAAATTATAATGTTCTCTATTGAATACAGAATACCTTGTCCCAAAATACTTTCAATTTGTAGCTCATTATTTTATATACCAATAAATTTACCCAGTACTTAGCAATACTTGATTTCTGCTGGGGTTTTTTTTTACTAGCACTTTTCAAAATGAACTTCGGATACAGTGACATCAACTTCTGGATCATCAACACAATTATCATCAGCAACAGCCTAATCAAATTCTTCATTAACCCCTTAGTGACCGAGTGCTATGTTGCATTTGACGTGCCTTGAAGACCAGAATTCCATTATTTTTGTCATACGTTTACTGAACTGTGAATTTCTTTCTTTGTGTTCAGTCCACCCACACAAATTATACATCATTTTTTAAAGGACAGATAGGGCTTTCATTTGATACTATTATTTTCATCATATGATATCATTTACTATTAAAAAAATAGAAAATATGATGAAAATATGCCATAAAAAACACTTTTTCCAACTTTGACCTGATTTTTTTTTTTACACAATTACAAATGGTAAAAAAGACCCCGTCTATATATTTCTACTATTTGTCCTGAGTTTAGTAATATCAATGTTTCCTTGTTTGTCTATGTTTTATTTCACGTAATAGGGCAATAAACAATATTAGTGGTTTTTTTTTGTTTTCTAACCATTTTCTTCTACAGTGATTTTTTTAACCCGAACCCTAAATTTACCCCAACTCTAAATTTAATCTAACCCTAAATTGACCCCCACCCCTTAATCTAACCCTTGTAATCATCCGAACCCCCATTTAACCCTAATTATTCCCCTATTTGGACCCTAACCCTAGATCTAGGTTCAGTAGATCAAGGGTTAGCTTTTTCCATTTATTTATTTATTTAATTTATTTATTTAATGAATTTTCTATTTTTAACTGTAATACCGCCTAACTGCCTGTAGGGGCAGTCAAGTAGCGGTTTCAGAGCGACGGAAGAGATTTTTTTTTTCTCTCTTCCGTCGCTCTCCTCTGGGCATGCTGTATCGGAGGAGCATGCTCCTCCGATACAGCACACACCCGCGATCACCGGGTGATCGCGGTGCCCAGGAGGGCACAGATTGTGTTGCATGATGCCTCGATGCCTTGATGAGCTTTCACTGCCTATGTGTGTTTGCGCGCATACGATCACATTCGCTGTGATCGTATGCGCGCGGGGGGGTCGAGGGGGGGCTGAAAGCCCTCTCAGAGGCTGCTTCGGATCCGAAGCAGCCTCTGAGAGTAGCTGCAGGCATGTAGTGTTGCGCTAATGAGCGCAACACTACATGAAAACGGAGGACGTATATATACGTCCTCATGGTCCTTAAGGACCATGCTTTTCAGGACGTATATATACGTCCACATGCGTTAAGGGGTTAACATGAATGTCTAGCTGTGTGTCAGGTATTGCCTTTTCAAATTAATTTATTAATGGTTGTGGCATATGAAAACAACTTATCCATATCCTGTTTAGAATATTTTACCTTTCCTTCTTTTAATTAGAAAATGCTTCAGCATTTTCATGGACTGACCTATACGGCAAAGACCTTCCCCTATTAGCACTTTACAAGCCCAAAAAGTAGCAGGAATAATAACATTATTATGCAAAAGATATGCAACAAGAATATGTGATGCCGCCAGAGAAGTGGACTCGCCTGAAAACATCCTCAGGATACCATACAGTGAAATAATATATAACTCGGCAAACATCTAGTTAAATATCATAACAAGTTTAATGATACATGTTGAACACACTAACATTTCGACTCTACAATCAGCGGGTCTTCATCAGAAACATGTCCATACTGATCAACAAAAGAAAAGCAGGCATCGAACATTTGAACATTCTGAAAGTAAAGAACTCTTAGTGCCAAAAACGTGCACTGTCATCATAGCAACGGTGTGCTGCTGATTCACAATGCATAGAAAAGGAGACATGCATAAATGAAAATATGTGCCCACAGAAGGCAAATTGTCAAAAAAAGTAAACCATTACATTGGAGAGAGAGAAATGAAAGGGGGAATACACGCTTTATAAACAATAAAATTAAAAAATGATATGCTAATAAGCTGGAAAATATGTCCTAGCTGGAGGGAGCCATAGGAAACAATAGCAACCGGCGCTTGGGCAAAAGGGGCAGGAGGAGAAATGAAAAACAATAAAAAAAATGGTAAAACTCAAAATGAAGACAGGCAGTGAAAGGATAAGCCTGAAAAAATAAAGTAAAAAATAAAAATAAAAGTAAAAATTAAAAATAGGGAATAATAAAACGAGAATAGACAGTATAAAAATAATAGACACAAATAAGTAAGAAAGATACATGAATGATATCAAAGTAAAGAGAAAAGAAGAAATAATATATAATGTTTACATTCTTGATTTGGGTGGAGCTGGGCGGATACATGGGAAGAGGATTGCACAAAGAGACCTAAAACTGAAAAAAGTAAAAAAGAGGGAAACAAAAAAGATGGAAATCTTTTTTGGAAAAATGAGCATAAATATCTTTCCTTCAAAAAACGAAATTACACAAAACTCTAATCATCATTAAGACCCAACATATTCATAGTTTCTGTTAAAAATATCCAGCTAGCCTCTATAAGATAGTGTCCCTATATTTACCTGATCCATGAGATCACATGCAAACAGATGAGGCACACAGAAAGTGTGCAAATGCACATATATACAGCAAGTCAGGCTAGTTGATGGGAGTGGTTTATAAGGATATTCCGTGAGTTTACCAAATCACTTGTGACTTATCCACTGTGTTTATTGCTAAAATCCTCCTGAAATAAAAATAAATAAATACAAATGCCCCAAACTGCTGCTTGCCCCATAAATTAAACAAACTATTCCTGGCCTTAATTCAAATGATAAGCAGGGGTTTCATTCTACATATGTGCTCCACTGAGGATGGATGTATAGAGAGAGGGGTTCTTGTGTTGTTGTTTTTTTTAGCAAACATATTAGTATTTCGCTAACTGCATTTTCTCTTTTTGATTCATTCTTCCCCTTCCTCCATCTGCCCCATATAACTTTCATTGTGGAGCACGTCTCAACCCTCTCTGCTCAATACAGATACTGAGTGCCTATAGCTCAGTTCTGAAAAAGCATGGTGGATAGCCTGAAAGATAGCCTGAATGAATATTCCCATTATGCTCAGTCAGTCAAATGTTTAGCTGAGCTTGACACAAAGCGTATTAAACATTATATGAAATGCTACGTGCAAAATTTCTTTAGCTGACTAAGTATTACAGCTATTGGTGAATACTGAATATATTCAGTATTCTGAAAAGCATCACAGCGATTGTATTCCAAAAGAGCTTCAGTGTCAAAGGTCAGCTCTATCACTACAACTGCTGTAGACTGCATTTGCCATGCTCAGTTAATTTAATTAATGGGAAATGTAGGCCACAAGAGTCAATAGACATAGCACTCCCCTTAATTCACTGCATGCACTGGCTCCTAACCGTCAATTACCATCTTGCTGGTAAAATACTCGCCGGGTGGCAACCCTACTTTCTACCAGTGGCAGAATATTCATGGCAATGCCCAGGTGCCAGGTCTCAGGTCACCCAGGCTTTGTTGAGCCCTGCATTAGAAGAATGTACATGCCTACCTCATGTGCATTAGAAAAATGTGCAGAAGAGGGCTATAAAACTAAAAAAAAGGAATGTGAAATTTTAGTTATGAAGAAAACGTGTACATGCTAGAGAAACAGTGCCTTAGAGGGGATATGATAATGTTCTAAGAACAGTAAATATGTACAGGGCCCATACAAACATCTGTTCATTAACAGAACAGTACATGGTACAAGAGGTCACCCGCTAGGTCTTGAGGAAAAGGAGATTTAGTCTACGACATCAGAAGGGATTATTTACGGTAAGGACAATAAAGCTATGGAATTCACAGCCTTCAAATAGCAATTGATTTAGCTAAACTAGAAAAATGGTCAAAGCTGTTGCAACTAATGTTGAATGCAGATAAGTACAAGATAATAGCCAAGGGAAGAATATAAAATATTTGATACATGAAAATCTGAGGTAAGGGATTTGGGGTAATTATTTTAAAGGACTTCAAGGGAGGGAAACAATATAATTGAGCAACAGGAAATGCTAGCAGAATGTTTGATGATGTAAGGAGAGGTATTAGTAGTATAAAGAAGGGAAGTGCTCATGCCATTGTACAGAGCACTGGTGAGACCTCACTTGGATTATTGTACGCAGTACTGGAGACCGTATCTGTAGAAGGATATTGATACTTTGGAGAGAGTTCAGAGAAGGGCTACTAAACTGATGCATGGATTATGGGATAAAACATATCAGGAAAGGTTAAAGAATCTTAACATGTCTGGCTTGGAAGAAAGACAAGATAGAAACATTTTACCACCGTGCGTAAAGTGGCGGCTTTATTTTCAGGATAATGATACTGTCTTTATAGTTGTTCTCTAATAAGGCATATGACGGTGTTGCTCAGCTAACTCCTGTGAGGCTAAACATCAGCCAGTATAATAGGATTCTTACCTGTGCACAAAACACTTCTGATTTGTATTATCTGTGTAGACTCAAATTATATTTTGTAACAAAATCATCATATCGTAAACAGGTTTATCTTTTTTCTATATTTGCTACATATTACCTCACAGTACCAATATGACTGTGAAGTAAGACTGACCCACAGTAATTATTTAGCCACAATTTGTGTACTTCTTGAGCTGTTCTGCCCACTAGCTAAATCTACTCTATACAGGGTTATTCCCTATAAACTTTCAGAGAGTTTTATGTCTATTGAAATAATTCCACTGAGAGTCAACAGCTAGTTACAGCTCCAACAGCTGTTGTTTCTGGTATTGGTCGTAAAAGAAGCAATTCCTGGAGACAAATTCAGACAAATACTAATATAGTGAGGTTGCTTCCTTTAAGTTGCTTTCTTGTAGTTTATCAGCCCCATTATCTTTACCTCATTAATTGTGGTGTTGAATGTCCCACATATTTAAATTATATTTGGGGCTGGAACGGTTTTTACCAAAATTCTTTTTTTGTTTCCTAAGCACATTTTCACCAAAGCATGAACATTTTCTTTCATTGTTTAGATTATAAATATATATATATATATATATATATATATATATATATATATATATATATATATTTATATATATATATATATATTCACAATAGTTTTTATTGATTTAGTGCATAGTGAAGAAGGGTACAGAAAAAAGAAGGGGAAGGGTACATTGAAAGTTTATTTCATGTGATATAACATTATTGTACATAAATATATATGTGTTAATATATAAATACTGAAGACTGGGAATAAAAGATGCAGTCTTTAACATATCATAAACTAAAGAAATGGAATAACTAGTTTTATTGTAGTTAATTAGTGGAATAACAGAATGAAAGTAAAGAACATAGGTATGGTAAAAAAAAAGGGTAGAGATAGTGCAGGAGAGAAGGGTGTGGGGTGGGGATAGGGAATGTAGAATTAATATTGAGCAGCTGCCTCTATCGAATTGGACCAGAGTTTGGTAAGTCTTTTGTGAGTGGCAAGGTTCCTACTGGCAGAATAGTGTACTTCTTCCATTATTATGTTATGAGTAACTAAAGTATCTAATCCCTTCATAGTTGGGATTTGAGCTGATTTCCATTGTCTACCAAGTAATGTTTTGGCTGCAACCAAAATATGGAATATTAAATGTTTGTGTGGCATTGTGGCAGGGAAGATATTTACTGTAATGGCACAACCGTTGGAGGATGGGATAGAGTGATATTTGTTTTTTCCAGGATTGTTTAATATACATTTTTCCAGAGGTTAGTAAAGAGTAGACATTCCCACCATATATGTGTCATTCTACCCTTTATTCCGCATCCTCATAAATTCGATGTAGATTTGAACACATGGTCTAATTTCAGTGATACTAAGTACCACCGGTACATCATTTTCCTTGAGAACTCTATGTGGTTAGTGCAATGTGTGAGTTGTTGATAGATAGGCTAGCTTGCTTCCATTGTTTGATCGATATAACCGTGTTGAGTTCTGCTTCCCATGCCAGCATACATGGTAATTTGTCCGGCACGTTATGTGTCAAAATAGAGTTATAGTATATGTACAGTGACTTTTGTAGTGGTTGAATTTGAAGACACAGGTTGTAGATTTTAGAAGAGATTTTTGTACAGTTAAAATTGAAGACTTGGTCGGATTGTAGTAGATGGCAAATTTGTGAATATTTAAAAAATTCCGTTGTTTCAATGTTAAAATTGTCTTTGACTAGAATTGTAGGAGCAATCCTTTCGGAGTTATATTCTGAAGTTGTTCAGATTTTTTTTAAATGTAAGCTAAATAAAATTAGGTTTTATATATATTTGAGACTTCTTATTCTATTTTTTATGTATTTGTTTACTATTATTTTAGAGACTTTAAAGGTAGGCAGACAATTAATAGAGCAGCCAGAAATTCTAACTGAAATCTTGGTTGCATATGGAGAGGTATTTGCAGTAGAAACAGGGAACTGCTCATGCTATTATACAGACCTCACTTAGAGTATTGTACACATAACTGAAGACCATATCTCCAGAAGGATATAGATACTTTGGGGAGAGTTCAGAGAAGGGATACTAAACTGGGCCATGTATTGCGGAATTAATTTTATCAGGAAATGTTAAAGAATCTTAACATGATTAGAAGAAGATTGGAAGAAAAGATGAGATAGATGGGATATGATAGAAATATTTATAAGCATAAAAAGGAAAGAATATTTAAAAGAAGAAAAACTACCAAAACAAGAATACATGATCTTAAATTAGAGGGGCAAAGATTAAAAAACAATATCAGGAAGTATTTTCTGAGAGTTAAGTGGATGCATCGAATAGGCTCCCAGCATTAGAGACAGAACAGTTTTGAATTGTTTTAACATTTCTGCAGTGTTTATGTTTAACTGTAATTTTCCTCTCGCATTTAATGTACCCTATGCATATGATATACTGTTTTTATCACAAATAGAAGGTTTTCTTTCTATACCATTATTTTCATAATATCATATCAACACTTGCTATACAAAATATGATAAAAACAATTGGTTTAACTTTGACCTGGAAAATCTTTTTAGTCAGAAATTGGGCAGAGTAGATCGGCCGAATGGTTCTTATCTCTTGACACATTCTGTGTTTCAATGACTTTCAGTTAACAATAAAAACCAAACAAAAAACTAAGTACTGAATGTTATATACTGTAACACCTTAAAATGGTAAGTAATGGATACAAATTTAAGTCCATTATGCCTTAGCTGTCTAATCACATGTTAGCAAATATTTCATGGGATATTTTTTAACTATTAGCTATTGGATGACAGTTTGTTAGGCAGCTAGAGAATCCCTTAGTTGTACCTGCTAAAAACTAACCACTCTATTTTTTTTTGCTACTCTTCTAATATCACAAAAAAACGGCACTCTGATTTATTTTTATTTTTAAGGTTTCAAAGAGCTTTATTGGAGTTATGCATTCTAACATAGGTATTGAAACAATTTACAGAATATATAAGTATTGAACAAAGATTAACTAAATAAGGATAAGTAAATAAAAAAGGGAAACTATATTAGGGGAGGGATGATTAAGGAAGGACTAAGGGTGGGGTTGGAAATTAGATCCATCAATGGTTTTTATTTTAAAAGTGAAAGTGGGTTAAAAACTTACACTTGAAATGTATGCTATGAGTTTCATGGTTGGGTAGAAGGTGTTTTGTTTTTGGGTAGAAGGTTCAAGTGTGGGAGGATATACAAAGGCCATAAGTCCCACATTTGTTTGTGTGGTTTTACTAGTTTTCATTTTGCTTGTAGTTAGACATTCCATTCTTCATAATGATTACATTTCCGTTTGAAGGAGTTGAATGGTAGGGTGGAGGGTTGACTTCCAGTTTCTGGTAATTAATCTTTTTGTGGCTGCTAAAATGTGGAGGATTATTTTTTTACTATGGATATTTAACCCTTATGGTAGCATATCGAGAAGTGCCATAGTGAGCGAGGGTAGGATTGGTGTGTGTAGAAAGGTGTTGATTAGGTGTCTGTCCGAAATTTGGTGGGTTTTGAGCAGTGTCACCAGATGTGGCTCATGGTTCCTGTGGATGAATTGCAACACCAGCAGTTTTTGTTATAATTGGGATAGATATTGTCCAGTTTGGAAGTTACCATATACCATCTAAGAAGATGTTTTCTGTCTGATTCATATTGGTCGGTGCATTTGGATACATCTAACTTATTGGTGATGGCGGAGTTCCATTGTTTAGAGGAAATTTCTGTTAAGTTCTTCTTCCCATTGTTCCATGTATGGGAGTTTATCTGGTATGTTTTTAATTATAGAAGCTTCGTAGCAGACGGATAATGTTTTGTTCATATAATGTGTTTGGTGTAAGTATTTCAAAAGTGGTGAGTTGAAGGGTTGACTGTTTGATGCTGATATTTTTAATAAAGTTCTTAAGTTTTTTGTCGTTGTAGTATTCTTTGTCAGGTAAGTTATATTCTGATTAGAGGTCTTGAATGGGTTTCATATTATCTTCTTTTTCTATATTTTTCTTTTCAATCTGGTTGATTGAGGTTATTCCTTTGTTATACCATGATGTAAGTATTAGATTTGTTGAGAGAAGTATAAGTGTTTTCAATGGGATGAAAGAAATAATTTCACTCCAATTTCTAAGTGTGCCAAACAGCAGATTCAATAAAAAGTTACGCTACCTCTTATCTGAAAAAAAAAACATGCAGCTTAGAATGTTTTTATTTCCATTCTGAAGTATCATCAATGATACTTTAAGTGGCAGTCTACCATATAAAATATTTTAAGTGTTATATATCCTAAGTTCTTTGATCTCTGCACACAGACCAGTAAAGTTCCATTTAAATTGGCACTTTATATGCAGCAGAGAGATATTTTAAAGTTATTGCCTTAGTCCTGTTCTTTTCATTATCTTTACTGTTTTACAGGAAGCAAAGTGACTTCTTCATATTTATATTAAGATATTCATCCTAGGTATTTCAGGTTTGTAGCTATATAATTCATTAGCTATGTTTCACTTCCATTTGTAGGGGATAAGAGATATACTGTTCCTTAAGAGACACTTATTTTAAAAATAATGTTTCCTTCTTTAATTAAAGCAAAACCTTTTTACAGTCATTCTACTCTGAAAGTGAAATGCAGTGTATTTTAAGAGTTATCTTTACCAGCTTTGGGGGTATGCGGAAGAAAGCAACAAGCTGCCCACTGCCAATCAGTTGCTATTCTTGACACAGGCGGGGATAGAGAGGATCTTTCTCTATCTTCTAATGCAGTGACTCAACTTTAGATCACATTGGTAGAGATTTTCTAGGTTACTACACTTCCTTTTTTTTAAAAAAAAACCCAAGACCCTACAAAAACAAAGTCTGACATGTAATTTGGCATCATTGCATGTTGCGGTAGCAGACATTTTTTTTTAGATGTGGATGTGTGCTATTTATCTTGTTACATATATATTTCTATGCTGAAGTGGATGAATGCCTGGTGCCAACAATCTGTTTTATTAACCATAACCTTTTCAGGACAATAGTTTTTTGGGGGATTTTTTGTTATGTATGTGTTGTGTGTTATTTCTCTCTTCCACATTTTGTATGCTCATACAAACTATATATTTATTTTTTTAATGAAATGTATGGCTTTCTTTTGATGTCATAGGTATCCTTATAAAGAGCGGAGATGTAGTAAAGTCCCCAACACATCCACTGCTGCATGTTTGCTTTCCTGTGACACTGATGACTTATGTCTCCCATAATATTCTGTCTGTTAAGAGGCAGGCATTGGAGTATGGGAGATGTAGTTAGCCAACAGCAGTTTGATTTATATGATTTTATTAATATAAAGCTTTCTCAGGACTATAATGTCAACCATGCTCAGCCACCTGGAATTAATTTTAATTCTAGCTGGCTGAACTTCTGACACATGGAACAATTTAGCACATACAGACGCAATCTCTTTATTTATTTTTTTATTACCAATATTTATTTAAATGTATATACAAAAACATATCAGAATACATAAAACATTAAACATTAATCCAGTAATTTATCTATTATATCATAAAACATTAGTACACAAATTTGAGCCAAAGTCAAAACATTAATAAAAAACTACTCTACCCTCCAGTTTTCAAATCACTTAAAAGGCCAATTAACACTTTATTATCTTAATGTTTATAATGGTGAGTCCTATCTATTTTAACTACTGTATATTTCTCAGACTGACTAACTCAGTTCTCTTTCCATAAGTTGCTGATGGGTTCATTGTTTATTTAATTGCAATTTAGTGAACAACTTATTTGTTTTTCATCCACAAATTCTTATGAATGGGGACTCTAGTTCGGTTTATAGAAAGCCAATAGTATTACATGTATTCCATAAGCCAAAAGTCTATAAACCGAACTACATTCGGTTTATAGACTTTCGGTTTATAGAATACATGAAATGCTATTGCTATTCTATAAACCGAAAGTCTATAAACATAATGTCGTTCGGTTTATAGACTTTCGGCCTATGGAATACATGTAATTCTAATGGCTTTCTATAAACCGAAATAGAGTCCCCATTCATAAGAATTTCTTATGAATGGGGACTCTATTTCGGTTTATAGAAAGCCAATAGCATTACATACAATGTAATCGCCGAATCCCGAACTCCAACACGGACATACAGTGAAATGTCCGTGTTCGGGTCCGGGGTCCAAAAACCGTAAAGTTCGGTACGAACCCGAACAGTGCGGTTCGCTCAACACTAATCAAGACGTTTACGGAAACCATACAATGTATTGCTAACTTATTCAAATTTGTCTTAAATTAATTTAAATGGAGCAAGGGAAACTCAGGACTCCATTTAATTTCTATGTTATTCAGTACTTTAATGTAAGAGTAGGCTATCTACCAAACAATTCTACCAAACATGGAGAAAGCAGCCGTCCAAGGAACCACATCTCCAGCAATTTGAACTCATACGTGGCTAGATTTTAGTTAATTTATTAGGGACCAGATATCATTTGTTCATTAGTTTGAACTGATTTTAAAGCCAAGATCAAACAATGAACTGATGTGTATACATCATTAAGTGAGCTACACCATTCATTGATGGATATATAAATCTGCAGTTCTTTTTCCCATGATATCAATTTGTTTTATTGGGAGCTTATTTCAAGTTCTGATTAGATCATTTGCTATCGCAATGTTTTTATTAATCATCTTACAGCAAAATATTTGTTCCTTCAATTTACTAGTTATCTATTTGTCTCCCAGGAGATGTAATCACAGAAACATAACAATCTCTTTCTTAGGTATCTGATATCGTTTCTCTAACTCAATGAATGGTATGATTTTACCTTGCTCCATTATGTCCGATATCAACAAACCTTCCAAGCCTATCTATTTTTTTAGAGATAAATTCTCCATATTAAAGTCTAAAGGGTTTAAACTACTCATCCGCAGCAATCTCTTTATTATAAACAACATCATTTAAAACTTCATTTTTTAGAATCTATGTTTTGGTCTAGAAATATGTATTTACATCGTATAACCTCCTTCAACCTTCTGATAAAAATCTTTTGTCATTTCTGCCTATACAAAACACACTTTTTTTCTTATCTATAACATTAAATTTCCCTGTCCCTCTTTTCATGTGCAGGAAGGTTATCAGCAGATAATGGCCCAGGACAGATGGTCCCTTGATTTTGGATCCTGTTAGCAACATCACACACCTCTGAGGGGCATTAATAAAGACCAATCAGTGAGACCTGTGTGTGGCATATTTCCCAGGGGAGTGGGTCTGTCCAGTAACCCACAATGCAGGAGTTATATCATCATAGGTTCAATCACAGGATTAGTGAGCAATGAGTTTAGCATGCACTTATCTTATGTAACCTTAAACTAACAATTACTAAATAGCTTAAATAAATGCAATTAGATGAAGTATGTTAACTGAATGTCCTAAACATTTTCTTGTATTGCTGATATATCTACGAAGGCGGAGGAGCTCATCCTCTTCACAGTGGTGGATGCCAGCATTCAAGATCTGTGAAGCACACTAGGATCCCACTCACAACCTGCTTTCATTTCTCCGAAAAATGGCATATGAGTCTGCTATCCATTGCCTGTATCCATGGCCTGGTTCCTAGTACCTGGCAGGATGTGGCAAACATCATCCAGCACCAGACTATGATGGTGAGCAACTAGGGGTGATTTCAAAATAATGGTTGAATTTAGTAAGTTCTTGACAAATTTATTTTTGTCCAAAAAGTAAATGAAAAAGTCAGCGCCCAAGTCTAATATCCATGTGAACTCACTTTGCCTTTTCTCTTGTACCAAGCAGATTAAATAGTTTGTGCAATTAACCACACACAGTACTCCATGTAAGTCAGAGATGCAAGTTGCAACTCTTTGCCGGACGTTTACAGATGCCACATATAGTAACATAGTAATTTAGGTTGAAAAAAGGTCTTAGTCCATCACGTTCAATGCTTCTACCCATCATTCCTGCTTTTGATCCAAAAGTAGGCAAAAAAGCCAAACCCCAATTAAGCTATTTTGAATGTTGCCGCTTAAGGGGAAAAATTCCTTCTTGACTTCAAAAGGCAATTAGATTTCTTCTTGGATCAAGAAGCTCTAAAATATTATTGTTTATTATATTATGTATAGCACTGTATGTAATGATTTTCTTTTTTGTTCTTTTGTTATGACTTTTGTTCTTTTTGTTCTCTTATTAGTATTATCACCATGGATCAGACTTTACTCTTGATCAGCTGAAATTTTTTTATACAGGAAATATAAAAATATATAAAAATAGTTTCATGAACTGTCTTAAATATACTTCTATTAGTTAGTCAGAAAAAAGAAATTGAAAAAAAAGCCCAATAGAGTCATACAAAATTCATACATCATTCACACATCATTCATAACTTAAATCAACAATTCATGACTTGGTATGTTATAAAAGAATTAGCAGGTAACTTAAAGAGAAGTTAATAAAAGTACCGAGGGTAACCAGATTATTTAACATTTTTCCATCTTGTCAGATTTGAGGTAGAACCCCCTGTGAATTGATATAGGATCTTATCACAGACATCTTTCCAAGTGATTAAGTCTGGTATTCCCCAGTGTCTTGCTTTACACATTTTGGTAGTTACAAAGATATGAACCAACAAGGATTGGTAAACCGTGATAGGCTCAGATAAAAGAGGAACATTTGGGAAAGAAGTGAACCCTGCAGTTAAGAGTTAATTATAGAGGATTTCAAATTATTCAATAAAGGAAATTCCCACCAAATATGTTCTATTGAACCCCAGCAAAAACATGTATCAGAATTTGCACTATTGCATATTGTGATGTTTGTTCAGAATTTTTTTGTGTTTTGTTTCCACATACATTGTACTTTGGCATGAATTCACAGTTTTCTGTTACTGCCAAATAACACCTCAACATGTGTTCAGACACCTCGTGAGTACAGGGATACCAACCATTCATATGTTTGTTGGGTTGCTTGGGGTCAAAAAGGCCATATTTGGGAGGTGTGCATTTCACACTTTTGTCATGTATTCAGCCTACACCCATGTTCCATTTGGGACACTTTTGAAGTGGCCAATGTATTTTACTCCATCAAACCATATATTTTTGAAAACTAGACATCGTAGGGTATTTAAAATGGTGGTATTTTAACACTTTTTTCTTTTTTTCATTTTTTTCATTTTTTTTTCACACACATTGTAATCAGGCATGAATTTACAGATTATGGTATGTATCACTGCCAAACAACACAGCAATATGTGTTCAGAAACATCTTCCGAAGACAGGGCTATCAACCATGTATAGGTTTATAGGGTTGTTTGGGGGCTAAAAGCCCACATTTTGGTGGTGTGCATTTCCAACTTTGAATTTTAACATGTTGTCAGGCTGTGCCCATGTTCCATTTGGGACACTTTTGAAGCTGGCCAATGTATTTTACCCCATTTATTTTTTTTTCACACACATTGTACTTCAGGCATGAATTTTCACATTCTGGTGTATGTCACTACCAAAAAACGCCTCAGTATGTGTTAAGCATCATCTCTCGAGTACAGGGATATCAACCATGTATAGGTTTGTTGGGTTGTTTGGTGGCTAGGAGGCCACATTTGGGAGGTGCGCATTTCAGTGTTCCAACTTTGAATTTTGACATGTAGACAAGATGCACCTATGTCCTATTTGGAATAGGCCAATGTAATTTACCCCCACATTTATTTTTTAAAAGTAGACACCCACAACTTTTTGTGAAAAGGGCTCAGCAGCCACTGATACATCACTAGATGATGTAGCAGAAAGCTGACCAGGATCAGAATCAGACCCTGAGTCAGCAGCCTCAGAACCAATGCCTATGCAGTGATCTATGACAAAAAATGGTTAATAGCTCTTAGAAGAGCATTTTTAGTACTGTAATAAATTACAGTACATAGAAATTAACCCCTAAAAAATGCAGATAGCCAAAAATGTGTTGCTGTGTAAGATCACTGCTTATGCAGTGATCAATGGCAGAGAAGGGGTTAATACACATGGAATGGCTTTTATACAAAAAACCCGTGGGTCTCACAATTGTATACAATTTTATTTTAGCACTAATACTGATCTGTCTCTCTCTCTCACAAAAACACAAGTGAGGAGATATATCACAAATATTGATCTGACCAGGCAAATGGTGGGGCTCATCCGAGCAATCACAAACTGCCTTTGCCACTAATTGTCTGTTACTGATTGCAAGACATGAGCTCAGACAGCTTAAAAAAAGCAAATATTTTTTACTTTACACTTAACCTCCTCCCTATAACAAATATATATGAGGGGTAGGGCAAGTACACCTGGGCATGCCCATAAAAAACAGGCCTGGGAGATGCCCAATGGCTCCCAGCCACACACCCAAGTATTAATGAGGCTATAGGCTGACTAATGACCCCTAGCACTGTTAATCCCACAAAATTACCTTGGCCCAGGCCCTGCTCAAGGGCTACCCAAATACCCCATCAGAGCGTAAGAGGATGTCTTCCTTTCATGTGCACTGACGTGCATTTGAGTATGCATACTGTCTGCAGGAATTGACTAGGTTGCCAGGCATGATAACTATGTCACTGACCACAATGATTTGGCAAAGCCACAATAAATGGCTTTAGTAGGCTGAGAGCTGGAGACATAGCTACGGTGTATTAGAACAATAACTAGTCTTTTATATTTAAGTTTATGAGAACTGAGGCTCAATTATGAAACCAGGCTGGCAATGCTGTAAGTAAAAGGGAAAGTAACATGCAAGTCAATTCCTGGCATCTCCTCTAGTTTTACATTGACAATAATTTCACTGGGGCCACTAAATTAGGTGACATCCAGTAAGGAGGGTTTGGGGATGTAGGCAGGACTGTTGCTACTGCAACAGCAAGATGCAAGAGTTTAGGAAATACCACTGAAAAATAAAATGTCTCTTTGACTTTAATATGATGTAGCTCTTATGTACAAATTACCCCCCCCCCCCCCATGATATTAAACTATAAGCTAAGAAAGAAAAAAGATTTAGGTTTTATGTATAAAATATCAAATGACTTCTCTGATAAACATTAAATATAACGTAATATAACATTAATGAGAAAAATAAAATAAATCTAAGAAAATATAAGAAAAATTTAAGAAAAAAGAAAAATGTGGCACCTTTTCTACCTTGGGTTTCTTGATCTAGGAAATTAAATATGGGTTCAAGTGATATGGGGTTAGTTGTTTTTACGCAGTGCTCCTGCGTGATTCTTGTTGTTTCGTCTTCCAATAAACGCAGCTATGGGTTCAACATTTTAAATAATAATTTGCATTGGTTGTGTCAGCATAATTTTTTTTTTTTTTTTGTAATTTCTAAATTATACTGAGCATATTATAAACTTCATCTATTTTGGGGAGTCTGTAATTCTGCCAATGTCTGGCAACAATGGCTTTATGATGAGTTTTCTTTCAGAAAAGTTTGGAGAAATAATATTCGAGATAGCAACGTCAATCCTAGAATCACTGATATAAATTTATGTGGAATGTCAAAATGTAGAAGGGTTTATTTCATGTTCCCCATTGAAGGTGATCGAAAGCCTTTTCGGTAAC
The DNA here is from genome assembly GCA_036172795.1 of Pelodytes ibericus. NCBI lineage: Eukaryota > Metazoa > Chordata > Amphibia > Anura > Pelodytidae > Pelodytes > Pelodytes ibericus. Next base: position 215,112,538 of record CM069857.1, on the reverse strand, counting down.
TAAAGATAGGAAAAGACTTGATGTTTTCAATTTGTGAACATGATTTAGCAGATTCAACATTTTCCAAGTATTATCAGGTGGTTGGGTGGTTGTCTAGTTTTAATAAAACCGACTTGATCATAATGAATTAATGATGGTAAAAAGTCACTTAAATTTTTAAGGAAGAATTCAAATTTATTTTGATGATTTATTTTTTTACACATCCATCTGCTTCCATTAATAACATACATGGACTGTCATGTGTCCTTATTCAGGCAAAAGGCATAAAGTAAATTATAAATCAGTATGCTTTTATAGCATTGGAAAAATTACAATTGTTTGCTATAAGGATTTCCAGTCAAATATTAAATCTAAAAAAATAATAATAATAATTTGATTTCAGAAATCAGATTCGATATGTCTTGGAAAATAAAACATCTTATTCAGAAAACTGGATCAGATCTGAAGGAAGATTGTAAACATGCCTGCCACTGATTCTGCTAAATGGAGGAAAGATAACTCATTAAAATTTTTGTATTCTTTAATTATATGAATTTTTTTTTAAGTGTCTATATTTTAATAAAACAAAGTTATTTGTTTGCCTATAGCTGTTCATTAAGACATTCATGCCATTTGAAATAACTTTTAACTAGTGTGGAGCGGACACCTGGATGTTCGGGTTCGGCGGGTTCGGCCAAACTTGACCCCGAACCCCATTGAAGTCAATGGGGACCCGACTTTCGGCTTATGGAATACATGTAATACTATTGACTTTCTATAAACCGAAATAGAGTCCCCATTCATAAGAATTTCTTATGAATGGGGACTCTAGTTCGGTTTATAGAAAGCCAATAGTATTACATGTATTCTATAAGACGAAAGTCTATAAACCGAACAACGTTTATACTATTGCTATTCTAAAAACCGAAAGTCTATAAACTGAATGTCTTTCAGTTTATAGACTTTCGGTTTATAGCCGAACCCCGAAGTTCAACACGGACATACAGTGAAATGTCCGTGTTCGGGTCTGGGATCCGAACACCGTAATGTTCGGTACGAACCCGAACAGTGCGGTTCGGGTTCGCTCAACACTACTTTTAACCTGGTATTGAAGCTTTATCCAAGGCAGCTTTCCAAATGCAAATCTACCAGACAAAAACAATAAATTAACATGATAACACATTGTGTAGCACTGTCAAAACCCAGTAGGAGATACACTGAAGTGAAATATGTCACCAAAGGTTCAGTTTGAGTGTTGCAAGTGGACGCTTAATATGGTTCAAATTACCTTTAGTAGCTGACCTTTCCAAGTCCCAGTATGTAGCCAGCATTTTTTTGTCTCCAAAATACTTAACTCTTATTTTATATATTTATTTATTTTTGTAAGAATATATTTTTTTATTTTGCTATGAAAGGTTCTCTAGTTAATGAGAAAACATGAACATTATTATCTATAATGTGTTATTTTAATAATTGTCTTTAACAATCATGTAATCATGCAGCTTAGCAATACGAGTCTCATGCTTTTGTTCATTCAGTCTCTTTGTTGGAAAGACAAAACAAGTTCCAACAGACTGGATTTGATGGGAATTTAACACATTCAATGCTGTAAGAAACCAATGTGTTTTTTTTTAAGTTATCTATTATAAGTTATTATATGTGTCTTTTGATGTCTAAATTGTACAGCAGGATAATACATATTTTTACTGTGCTGTACATCCTAACTGTAATAATCCAAGCATCTGAGAAAGTATTTTGCAATGTTATGACTTGAATTCTCCAAGTACAGGTATTCTTTATTTAAAGATCTACTTACACTTACGGAATGATTTGTGTTTCACTTACTCCATGAGATCATTAGATTATTAAATAAACACTAAATGAATTAGGTATTATCATGTGTCAAAAAAAAGAATGATCATAAACAATAGTTTTTTGTGGATTATCCGAGAGGTAGTTTATAGATAAAGCAAAAGGCTTTGAGAAATGTATGAATGGGCCATCGCTACTTGAAATGATCCCCAATGATAAATGGGGCTGGGAGCTAGTCAAATGCCCATTGTGCCATTAAGTCCAACATGGCTCCCTGCCCCCGCAATGTATTAATGAGGCTAAGGGCTGGCCAAGGGCCCGTCGCCCAATTAACTCCCTCCATAATAACCATGATCCAGGAGTTGCCTATATTGCCCCTGCACCATATAAAAAAACATATCAACCCCACCTGGAACTCTTCAGCTGGCCAAAACAAGACAATCAAAAGCCTCCTTTTTTTGTTCTTGACATCCTAGCCCGGTGGGCTTACATTTCATTAGGCATCAATGGATGCATATAAAGGAGTTCCATCACCAAATATTTTCTTTGCCAGAAGGTTTGGTAGCTTATCTCTTCGCATGCATCCCAATTTTAACTTTCCTCATCTAAAATGGATAATGTCTATACCTCAACCGTGCAGGTTATCTCAGCTTCAAAACCTGCTGCTCTTAGGTGGAATATGTTGACTGACTTAAATACATGGTTCCAAGTTCTTGAAATCAGCAACTATATTTAGTAAAAAAAAAAATCTTCAACTGATTTTACATAAAATCACTTAGTCATAAGTTGCATAATTTGCTATAACCTGCAGTGTTTTTAAGTAATGTATTGTTTTCATCCCTTTTGATACATCTCATCTAACGTTGAGTATTTAAATCATCTTTCTGGAGAGCTCAGTTTCTATTTAGTCTTATACACTACAGACATTCTGATCTGTCGCCCTCTACGTCCACTTTTTTGATTATAGGATGATTTTCATGGCAAAGACCTTAAAGAGCATAAACCCTAAAAAACGTTTTAATGAGGTAGAAAACCTTTAGTCATCATTAAACAAATATCAGAGTTGCATTTTATGGACCTGCAACTAGATCTGTGACAAGTTAAGGTACAAACCTGTGAGTTGTTATTTGATACATGTATATATCTCCAGTTGATGCTGTCTACTTCAAGCCTAGAGACATTTAAAGTGGCTAATGACTAAGTGTATTTGTGTGGAATTAATATTTAAATAATGCTTTAATAAATACATTTTCTGTTTTCAAGAAACCTGGTAGCATGTATCTAACCAGTTAATCCATAAGGACATATATCCTCAAATGGCCCAAACACATCCTGTGAACAGCGGCACATTATGGTGGTTCATGATGTGCTATGCTATGGATCCGCTGCAGATAAGGCCACTCCATAGGGAGCCCATGGGGGGCAGCAAAAGATTAACCTGAGGGGGCTTTGACTGAGTTAGGATTGGGTTAATGGCCTGGGAGATAGAGATTGGGAAGTTAGAGGTATGGAGGCAGAGTTATGGCCATATATAAGGGCCAACTGCCATATTAGGGATCAGTCATTTTGTAAAAGCTATTCACCTACCTTGATTTTCCCGCTGACCCTCCCTATTTTTGTTTAAGTCTGGTGAGGGTTCTGCAGAGCTTGCAAGGAGAGTTCAGTTTAGGGAGAGTTTCTGTATGTTTGGATATGTTATCAAGTTGGTTGTTGGTGTGTGTGGTGGTTCTGAGCAGGTTGGTAGCTCAAATCGAGTGGGAGAGGGATTTCGGTATGTCCCTCCTTTATATATTTATGTGCTTTATGTGTTTGTTGTAATAATTGTTATTGCAAGCTTTTGGTATTCTGCAAATTATATGTATCCTTTTGGGGTGTCATTGCCAAGTGTCTGTTATTAAGGGGCGGGGTCATGTGATATTAGGCAATGACATATGTTGTTATATTTAATAAATATATGCCCATAATTATTTTTCCAAATCCAGTGTCTGTCTTTATTTGGTGGGTATCAAGGGGACATTATCCCGATATATGACTATGCCCTAGTCAAGAACATTTTGATTTTTTGACAGAGACCCACATGGTCTGTAACTACCCTGGTCTGGTATCTGTTTCTTTGCAGACCAAAACTACATAAATATTTAAGGGATAAATCAACAGTTCATATAAAGTGCATGCTAGTGCAGGTAGCAAAAGGATATCATTTAGTTTATAGTAGGCCAAATAAGTGAAAAGTTAAAGGGACATTACCACTTGCATAAGATGTAACTAGATTACCTGAGTATTTAAAACAAACACATATATACGAGATATGCCACTGTTTTTTCTTATATGTTTGAAGTAATTGCATTTACAAATAAAATTAGGTTTAGCTCCAGCAGCCATTTTAAGAATTGTACCAATAAAGCAATATTATCCAAAATCGTTCAGCAAGTCTCTCTTGACAACTTTAGCCAAAGCCTGCATGATGATGTCATAAGATACACCCCTGCTCTCTTACTGGCTCCTGTGTATCATAGTGGGCAGGACTAAGTGGCTGTGGACAACTTTTTTTTACCTGCCTTCCACACAAACAGAGGAGACTGACCTGATCAAACAGGATCATAACTGCCCCCTTGTGATGTAAATTCTGACTTATACACTGATTTTTGTGTCCCGAGCCCCAAAGTGAGATACTAGTGCTGTAAAGTCTCTGGGGGGGTGGCACCAAGGCAGCAATAACATAATAATGCCATGATGTTTATTTGTATTTTTAATCAGTTTTCATTTTGGTCCTAAGTATTTATATGTGTGCTCTGTATTATCATGTGTTTTACACAAATGACTACTGCGTACAGTCTGCTTTCTTCAAAATGGGTAGTGTGACTAATTTAACTTGATCAAAATAGCTACAACTCCAATTCAGATGCTAAAAGTCAGACAAGCTATAAAGTGTTATCTGATCTTAGCCTACTGAAATATGTTCCTCTCTCATGTCTAGACAGATCCAGCCATGGCCTTTTTTAAATAGGGATGGAACAAAGTATTATTTTCTCTTGACTGCACAAAGCGTGCACTGAACACCCAATTACAAATACTATAATCAAATACAGCCAAACAGAGCTTCTCTTATCCTACACTGTGCTTACAAGTTCCATCACTTGTCTCAAATTATAGTTAGAAAATCAGTGCTTAAATTATCCCCTTGCTTTCCAAAGGAAGTATTAATTACAAAACTACATGTGTAAATTAGGATAAGATGTAATTATAGGGCTTCTTTTGTATGTCCTCAAAGGATTTAGACAGGAAGATTTGATGGGGCTGGTTTTTCAGATGTTTGGAAGTCTATTGTTTCTGCTTATTATCAGGTTTGAACTGTAGATCATATGAAATGTTCTGTTGCCCTTCTGTCTGAGCAAGCTTTCAATTCACTTCTAGCACAAAGACTTTAAACCCCATTTAAAAAATAAAAAAAAATATATCATATCAGATCATATGCCCCATTGTTTGTACAAAGAAAAATTTCCACAGGCAACTATAACTGGACCACTGATGTTAATGTCTTGAGATGAAAGAATGAGCATGTAAAGTGAACAAATTCCATTTTTTATGCCTGTAACTCTGAAAGTAACTTTTAAAATCATAATGTGATCAAGCTAATAAAGGTATCAGAATGCCAGGGAACAATAGAGATAGTTTATTGAGGCAGAATGGCAGTCATTACTGTAACTAAACTTTTTTTTTTTTTGGGTGGGGGTGTGGGCGGAGAACGAATTACTTTATACTTTATTTCATTCATGGAGTCCCCAGCTTCTGATAGTTACCCTATGAATATTACATCTGAATAACATTGCTTACAATTCGGAAGATGCCCAATGGTGAACTGTGCGCTCGCACATACGTGATCATTTGCACGTGCATGATCGAGGCTTCCTCCACTACAGAATCATTGGAAATGTAGTTCCCATTGATTCTACATTCTTTTAAAAGTCTCAGCCATGCATGTGGTTTGGGCATCTTCAAAATTTCATTCAAAATGTGTTTACTCACAAATGTCAGCTTTGCATCCTCTAATAACACTCAACTCTGACCATTTGGCTGTAGTATGGGAGGAAAAAAGCAGCAGTGACACTGTATGTGTGGCTATATGTATGTTTGAGGGTGTATGTGACACTGTATGTGTGACTGAGTGTGTATGTGCCACATTAACGGTCTATTCATGTAGCACCGAATGCCATGCAATTAACAAAATTCAGGTGTAGTATCCAAAATGTGGGAATAGCCGCAATTTGGCTGTGTAGTATAGTGTATGCGGGATTGATCACTGCATATTGTAAGCTAAAAGTGTATCCATTTATTACAAAAAATGTACATTCTCGACTTCTCCAAGCCTGTTACACTGAGTATTAAGCGACATTGGATATTTGATATTGTTTGTCCCTGTTTCTTTTGTTATTGTTCTCTCCTTTTTTAGACATACAAAACATTTTTAAACATCCAAAATACCTTCTTGCTCCTGGAGATTTTTTATATATCATATCTGTTTTTGTGTGCGCATGTGTGTGTAGATGTATATATGTGAACTTACATGTGTATATACACGTACAAGGAAACTGTTGAATGCATTCTGCCCCTTTAATATAATTCTTATATAGTTGATATGCCAGCAAAGTTTAGAATGAGTTAATTAATACTAACTGAGTATGCATCTGCATTTTAATAAAGGAAGCTGTATTGGTTGATCCAATGTATCCACATCAAAAGTCGTCAACCTCACAAAAAATAGTATATAAATCACTGACAACCGCAGCGGACGCATTCATCTAAAATAAATACAAATATTTCATTTTTGAAAAATACATAATTCCATAGAACCATATTCTGATAATCAAAAGCAAAGTTCCCATTAAGTGTATTTGTAACATTTACATTTTAAAACAATCCATGTATTCCATTTTATGGCAAAAACTTCCTGCTATGTTGCTTTATTGCTGTAGTTTCCAGCATTGTAGCTCATAAAAAGTAATAAACAATATAATGAGTAGAGTAATGCACATCACTTATCACTTAGAACATCTGGCCTTTGGAGATAAATGTCATGAAAACATATTGAACAATTATATCAACTCATGGTGAGTGAAAAAGTTTAGTTCAAATGCAATCCCAATTGTAAAGTAGAATTAAAATAGATGCATTAATCATACTTGCATTATAGTTATATCCTCAAATAATTATTAAACGTGATAAGCTTAAATGAAATCAAAGGTCATATTTTTTTCTGAAGATCAATTATATTACAGTCAATCAAAAATGTGAAGAAAATACACTGTATATTCAAAGTTTGTATATGTATGCATACATTGGTATTTTCATCATTTATACTGTATATATAGACTAAGGTGATGCCTAACTTTGGCACGGCAGAAGTTTGAGAACTACATATCCCATGATGCTCAGTCAGCATTAAGCTATTGGAATGTGACATCTACATTACCATTATGACAAGGTCTCTAATTTCACCAATACATTGTAGGTCTACACGTCTACATATATTTTTCTGGAGAATGAGTTTATTATAAGCATTCATTTTTTTATTATAAGATTACAAATGTGATATCACTTTATTTATGTGTGCATTAGCTTTGCGACACAGTGCACCTTACTCTTTTGTTATGTGAATGTTGGCTTTTGGTAAAGTCAAAAGAGATGAGACATCAACATTGTTTGTCTTTAATCTACTAAATCATCAGATGCTAAAATATTTTGCACATTTTTTGTTATTTCTTTTATTTACTATAAATGGATAACATCTTTACGATGTGTATAAAACATTTAGAAAATGAATTCATTATTTCAAATAAATTTACATTTTTTTACAATATATTTTTCTGATTATTAACATCTGTTTTCCGTACATTACATGAGGCAGAGGGCCAAGAAAAGATGTATATACTGAAAAGTGCACATGTTGTGCTTCAATCGGGTCAGATGGTAATTTTATATGCTTCTTCCTGAGCAAACCGTTTGGAATACTGTTAATGGTCCAGTAGGAGTTAAAGGACAGAGGAACCTATTTTTTCCTTTCACTTCAAGTCAGAGTTATGTATGTAAAATCCAGGTTAACATATCTTGTATTTCTTCAGAAAGCAGGTTCTTCATTAGCGAACAACATATTTATTCATATGCCTTGTTTTTTTGCAAGGCAACCTGATCCAAAGAGACATTGTCCTATTTTGCTGTTGGATTATAATTTTGTTTTTTATAATACTTCAGAGGAAAAGTGTCTTGGCTAGTTTCATCCTTTTTCTTTGGAAGCAATTTCCTCCTTTTTTATTATGTCGCTAGAGAACCCTTAGCTCCCTTCAGCCAAACAGCTGTTTGTTCCTATGAAATATATATAATTTCCATATATAGTATTCAATGCTGTTTTGTTTTCGTTTATGTTTATCATTAATTTTTAGTTTGGTATGCTATATCACGCATTATAACTGGTCTTGGCTGAACTCTAATTATATATTGTGTGCAAAGCCATTCAAACAGTTGTAATCTGCATTAGTATAGTCTTTGTTTGAGCAAATATAATTATGCAAAACATAACCATGTATTAGTTTTGCTGTGAAATGGCTGAAGTCGGAAGTGGAATTCATAAAATTGAGCAACTGTCTGGAGCATTATATATATAATCTTTGAATATGAAGGCAATCTAGATAACTATATGTATAACCTTTAATATGAAGGCAATCTGGATCAGTATATGTATAATCTTTGTATTTGAAGGTACTCTGGAACAGCAATGCATAATCCTTCTATATGAAGGCAAGCTGAAGCAGCATATGCATAATATTTCTATATGAAGGCAAGCTGAAGCAGCAAATGCATAATCTTTCTATATGAAGGTAAGCTGGAGCAGTGTATGTATAATCTTTGTATATGAACACAAGAGTAGAACATTTATAATATTTGGATATGGACATTTTGGAGCAGAAAATGCATAATGCAATCTGGAGTATTAGGGGTTATGATATTCCATATGCACCAGACTTCAGTGCCAAAATGATGCTCTGAATGATTTGGAAAAAAAGAGTTATAGCAAGTCAGCACACCCAATATATTCCGGTGCAAGGTCAGGATCTACACCCCAATCCTCAATAATCAGAAAAATGTACAGGAGACCAACATCCGTTGTATAAAGAGAAAATTTATGTTGGAACATTCAAGAAACATTTCAACCTACAATGAAGTCTTTATCGAGCTAATCATGTGTAAATCAGTGTGGTTTTATATACATCCATTAATTCCATCAATTCAATACAGGTAATTAGGGGGCGTGTAACAAAGCACAAGTTTAAACACAGCAACAATGACATACAAATTGGATGTAATAAACAAGATCAATCCTATACTATCTATAGGATAGCCCCTGACCCACCTACCAAAAATGGAGCTGGAAGCCACCCAAACGGTTCCATTACACATATGGGTGGTCATGGCAGGTAGCCCTGGTCCCCTGCTATAAGAAATGGGTCTGGAAGCTGGGTAAGTGCTCCCAGCCCTAATATACATCCTTTAATAAATATAAATAATTTACAAAAAAAGTAATTCCCACCCGGGTTTGCTGAACCAGATCCCATATAGTTAACTTTCATAAATATGATTCCACCTAACTCTAAAAAAAAAAAGCACCGGCAAAACTGTTAGCTAATCAAAAACCTCCCCAGTCCCAGCCTTTTGCTAGTTTTGAAACCATTTATTTTCTGTACATGCATGTTTCTTGAAGTACAATCATATGTAATGTACACAAAAAAAGTGGACTGGAAATGTGTAAAACTGTTACATCTGTTAGTTTGTATGTAGTTTTAGCTTTCTGATTTTGTGAAAAAGTTGTAGTTAAATTACTATACATTTACAAATGTCTAACATCTGTTAGCAGAGCCATCAGTCTATAGCAGGTGGTGTGAGCTGGGGCACAAGGTAAATATAAAACATATCTGTCTCGCTATCAATACAGTTTTACAAATAAAGAAGGCATTTAATACATGCTAACTTTTGTATATGCTGTTTTAGTCTTTAATTTTCTTAGTTTGTGCTTTGCAGATGCAGCTGTGATAAATTTAAAATTACATCAACTATGGGTCTTTTAATTGTTGTTAAACCATCAACATACCTATTAGTTGCTGAGTTACAAATAATCTTCAGCTTATCTCTTTTTCATATATTTTTTCAGATATTAATGTCTGATTTCTGCTGATCACTTGTAGTTTATTGTTTAGTGAATTACCCTGAATTACCCCTCTAGAGTTGCAGGAAGCCCTTGTTACACTTATAAGATCTCTCTCGGTGGTTACTTTGTTAATGAATTGTGATGATCTTAGAGGAAGTAACTGTTTTGAGAGTTTGGCAGTAGAATAAAGTGGAAAAGATAAAATGTTAGGAGTAAAGAAGATAAAAGGTCCACGAATCAATATTGGTCCTTTTATGCAATTTAAAAGGTTTTTACTTACGGGGTGCTTTCTGACCCTTTCTCACATTAGGCTATACTGGTTCCCTTACCCTGATTGATTACACAGGTATGGCATATGTTGTCACCCAGACTTCAGGAGACGATGGCCTTGCAATGACGCACCACACAGGCTGAACCTTTGAAACTGTACTATAACGGTTAGTAAACATTTGAAATCACAAATGTTAACAAACACCAGTATACTCTCTACTTATGGAGTATCCAGGGAGTGCTGAATTATTAGGCAAATGAGTATTTTGACCACATCATCCTCTTTATGCATGTTGTCTTACTCCAAGCTGTATAGGCTCGAAAGCCTACTACCAATTAAGCATATTAGGTGATGTGCATCTCTGTAATGAGAAGGGGTGTGGTCTAATGACATCAACACCCTATATCAGGTGTGCATAATTATAAGCAACTTCCTTTCCTCTGGCAAAATGGGTCAAAAGAAGGACTTGACAGGCTCAGAAAAGTCAAAAATAGTGAGATATGTTGCAGAGGGATGCAGCACTCTTAAAATTGCAAAGCTTCTGAAGCGTGATCATCGAACAATCAAGCGTTTCATTCAAAATAGTCAACAGGGTCGCAAGAAGCGTGTGGAAAAACCAAGGCGCAAAATAACTGCCCATGAACTGAGAAAAGTCAAGCGTGCAGCTGCCACGATGCCACTTGCCACCAGTTTGGCCATATTTCAGAGCTGCAACATCACTGGAGTGCCCAAAAGCACAAGGTGTGCAATACTCAGAGACATGGCCAAGGTAAGAAAGGCTGAAAGACGACCACCACTGAACAAGACACACAAGCTGAAAAGTCACGACTGGGCCAAGAAATATCTCAAGACTGATTTTTCTAAGGTTTTATGGACTGATGAAATGAGAGTGAGTCTTGATGGGCCAGATGGATGGGCCGTGGCTGGATTGGTAAAGGGCAGAGAGCTCCAGTCCGACTCAGACGCCAGCAAGGTGGAGGTAGAGTACTGGTTTGGGCTGGTATCATCAAAGATGAGCTTGTGGGGCCTTTTCGGGTTGAGGATGGAGTCAAGCTCAACTCCCAGTCCTACTGCCAGTTCCTGGAAGACACCTTCTTCAAGCAGTGGTACAGGAAGAAGTCTGCATCCTTCAAGAAAAACATGATTTTCATGCAGGACAATGCTCCATCACACGCGTCCAGCGTGGCTGGCAAGAAAGGGTATAAAAGAAGAAAATCTAATGACATGGCCTCCTTGTTCACCTGATCTGAACCCCATTGAGAACCTGTGGTCCATCATCAAATGTGAGATTTACAAGGAGGGAAAACAGTACACCTCTCTGAACAGTGTCTGGGAGGCTGTGGTTGCTGCTGCACGCAATGTTGATGGTGAACAGATCAAAACACTGACAGAATCCATGGATGGCAGGCTTTTGAGTGTCCTTGCAAAGAAAGGTGGCTATATTGGTCACTGATTTGTTTTTGTTTTGTTTTTGAATGTCAGAAATGTATATTTGTGAATGTTGAGATGTTATATTGGTTTCACTGGTAAAAATAAATAATTGAAATGGGTATATATTTGTTTTTTGTTAAGTTGCCTAATAATTATGCACAGTAATAGTCACCTGCACACACAGATATCCCCCTAAAATAGCTAAAACTAAAAACAAACTAAAAACTACTTCCACAAATATTCAGCTTTGATATTAATGAGTTTTTTGGGTTCATTGAGAACATGGTTGTTGTTCAATAATAAAATTAATCCTCAAAAATACAATTTGCCTAATAATTCTGCACTCCCTGTATTTAATTCAACATAGTAGACATAAAAGTTAATCTTCACAAGTACAGTACTCCAACAAATAATTAAGTATGCAGTAGTTAGGCCTAGGTGCAGTGTATTCTTATACATTTTGTTGACTAACCCAAGGTAAACTAATTAACTGCAATTGTTTGCTGTAAGACAAGACAATCAGGACTTCCAGAGTCCAAAGCTAGGAGAAAACGTACCACAGCTGCTGGGAATGCTCTTAAAGGCTGCCTAAAGGTAAATTAACATCAAGAGCTTAGAGGAAAGCTAAACAAATATACACCTTATTTTTTTTCCTAATGTACCTGTCATGCAAAAATAAAAAAATAAGTCTACTTACTAAACAGAGAACGAATTACAAAAATCAGCAATTATTAACAGAGTTGGAAGAATTCTTCAACTTGCCTATCTGTACAATGTATTCCATAATAAATAACAATTTAAATGTAAGCATATGTCTAGAATAAAGTTGCATTTTCCAGATTATAATTTGGAGGCAGCATATTTTTTGCAACTGCCATTTTGGAGGAGGCAGAAGAAAATTTTAAATATAACTTTTAATTTATTTATTTGCTGGTGGATACACTATTAAGATTGTGTAGGATATAATTATAATATAACTAATTAACTCACCACTGGTGACACATTAGATCCATCACTGGCTAGCACTTTGATTCTACTTTTTTTGGGGAATTGGGGAATGGTTAGAGAATGTTGGCCACAGTGACCATGAGATAGCCATCAGTGCCTCTTACCACACATTGTGTGAAGATACCCACTGGGAAAAGGTCATAAAATAGGTTATACTTTCATGAAATTAGCTTCTGCCTCCTCCAAAATGGCAGCTGCAAGTGTTGCTAAAGTATCTATCGGACTCCAAAATGATGATGTCGTAATTCCAAATTGTTGTCTGGAAAATGCAACTTTATTGTAGACATTTGCTTACATTTAAATGTGGAGAAATATATTATCTAAAAAGGAATACATTGTAAAAATGGGCAATTTGAGGACGATTATTGATAAAGGAATACATTGTAAAGACAGGCTGGGACACAGCTTATCTGGATACAGATGTATATAGTTACATATGTTCGCTCTATCACACTGTAATCTATCTTCAGTAAAGGTGTTCTGAAATGACAGCTAAAATGTACATGGACATATATTATATTTTTGTATTTTTCTTCCTGCATAACTCATCCATTGTTTTTAACTCACACACTTCACTTAATATGCACATTTCCCTGATGTGATCACACTCTGTATTAAGTGTTTGTGTTTTATGAGCATACTATATTTGGTAAGCATTAGTCAATGATTTAGAATCCTTAGAGGCTTGAAACCCTTAAGGTGTTTTTCTGTCTACTATCCTCCCCCAAGCCATACTTTGCTTGATATATGTCTTTTGCAAGATTTTATTTAATAAAGAAGATTTATCACATACATCTTCAGCTTGTTTTGATTTGTCCCACCAGCCTCATTCACTCATTGGAGATGTATAGTTTTACTATACATCTAAGATATATAGATCTGGTGGATAGTAAGGTTAAAAATGTGTCTTCCTACTCCAAAGTAAGCCAGACATGTATCTTTACAGATATATGTTATGAGCTGTGCCTCACAGCTGAAGTGTTCAGTCTATCATGCTTGTGCCTCACTCTTCTGATTGGGGTCTGGATTGTGCAGACGCTTCTCCTTGCTCAGGCAGAGAGACACTCTAGTTATTACAAGGCATCAGCAGATGGCCATTTTTCGGGTTGCCCACCTGAAGCATAGCAGCTGCCATGCAGAGGATAAACTGACATGTTGTGATGATATGGGAACTGGATGGAGACCGATATGCAGGGCAACAATATATATAACGGTATAAACTTAATAAATACGAGAGATGATCAACCTTGCACTGAGATAAGGATATAATCTGTAGGAATCAGATAGCATATAGTCCACACCAACATAGGTAGTATACAGGTACAGTTTCCACTTGTAATCCGCAATAACAAAGGGGGTATAGATAAATATATCACTTGTAATCCACAGTAGCAAAGGTTGCTTGGAGGAAGATGTACGCTTGTAATCCACGCTGCAGGGGTACTTGGAGATGAATGAGGATAGCAATGGTCAAAGGAAAACAGACAATCTTCAGCACGTAAAACAGTCCGGGATCAGGGGCAATAGAGAGACAGCACAACGATAAACAAGCCAGGGTCAGAACCAGAGAATCAGCAAAACGATGAACAAGCCAGGGTCAGTACCAGAGAATCAGCAAAACGATGAACAAGCCAGGGTCAGAACCAGAGAATCAGCAAAACGATGAACAAGCCAGGGTCAGTACCAGAAAATCAGCAAAACGGTGAACAGTCCAGAATCAGGGGCACAGGCAGACAGAAGAGTAGTCAGGTAAATCCAAGGGTCAGTAACGATAATCAGGAAATATAAACGCCAGGCTTCAGGAAACACGAGAATCACCAAGCACTGCTTGTCTGGCGATTCTGCCTTTTAAATCCTCCCGCGCCTCGCGGGTATGCGACGGGCGTGACGTCATCAGACGCACGCCTCCGTGTAGGAGGATAAACTACGGGTGTGAACGCACTGGCAAGCGCGTGAGACGGATCCTGGCTGCAATGCAAGGGGGTGTACTCAGGAGAGCTGCTGCGGGGAAGATCCTGACACATGTACTGTCAAAAGTACATTCCAGGCACAACTATCTTTTCAGTTGTGCATTTATATTCGAGGCACAAGTGAAAAACAAAAGTTTAGTTGTCCTTGGAGGTGCGGAGAACATTTTTTCTTTACAATATTTTGCTCTATGTATTGATGTTCTCTGGCCTTTTTTCATCCTCCAGGTATTGCTTTTTTTATTATGAACTGTCAGTTCCCCAAAATACATTCTATGTGAGCAAATCCATAGCAACTTTCCTTTAAATTATTGATAGCTATGTTAGAAGATAATTTGATATATTTTAATTTATATTGCCTGAGGTTTAACTTGGGTCCTTATAAACATCTTGCAGTTTACATATGTGCCAAATGTATTTAACTGAGAATTGAGTAGACATGTTAGTGATCTTAAAAGAATATTAATAGAATATTCTGGTTTTCAAGTAAAATAACAGGTAAAATAGTTGCAATATTTGTTTATTTATCATCTCCACCTTTTTGGTTCATACCAGGGTTGTTCAAACTGCAGCCTTCCAGCTGCTGATGGCACATACAATACTGTCAGTTGCAGGTAAGTGTATGTGGAAGATGTAGTCCACTAATATTTTACACCCTGTGCCTACAGCGACCACCAGGGGCGTTGCTAGGTCAACAAATGATCAGGGGCTTAAGCCCAGATGAGCACAGTCGCACACAATCTCACCCCGTCTCTCTCTCTCTCTGTCTCACGCACCCTGTCTCTCTCCCTCTCTTTCTAACACACACCACCTCTCTCTCTCTCTCACACTCTCCGTCTCTCTCTCTCTCTCACACTCTCTCCGTCTCTCTCTCTCTCTCACACTCTCCGTCTCTCTCTCTCTCACACACACTCTCCGTCTCTCTCTCTCTCACACACACTCTCCGTCTCTCTCTCTCTCACACACACTCTCCGTCTCTCTCTCTCTCACACACTCTCCGTCTCTCTCTCTCTCACACACTCTCCGTCTCTCTCTCTCTCACACACTCTCCGTCTCTCTCTCTCACACACTCTCCGTCTCTCTCTCTCTCACACACTCTCCGTCTCTCTCTCTCTCACACACTCTCCGTCTCTCTCTCTCTCACACACTCTCCGTCTCTCTCTCTCTCACACTCTCCGTCTCTCTCTCTCTCACACTCTCCGTCTCTCTCTCTCTCACACTCTCCGTCTCTCACACACTCTCCGTCTCTTTCTCTCTCACACACTCTGTCTCTCTCTCTCCCACTCTCCGTCTCTCTCTCCCACAGCGTCTATATCTTTCTCACACACACTTACACATACACAACCTGACACACACACCCTCATACACTTATGCAAACACCCTGACACACACACACCCTCATACACTTACGCAAACACCTTATGCAAACACCCTGACACACACACACCCTCATACACTTATGCAAATACCCTGACACACACATCCTTGACACACACACCCTCATACACTTATGCAAACACCTTATGCAAACACCCTGACACACACACACCCTCATACACTTATGCAAACACCTTATGCAAACACCCTGACACACACACACCCTCATACACTTATGCAAACACCTTATGCAAACACCCTGACACACACACACCCTCATACACTTATGCAAACACCTTATGCAAACACCCTGACACACACACACCCTCATACACTTATGCAAACACCTTATGCAAACACCCTGACACACACACCCTCATACACTTATGCAAACACCTTATGCAAACACCCTGACACACACACACCCTCATACACTTATGCAAATACCCTGACACACACATCCTTGACACACACACCCTCATACACTTATGCAAACACCTTATGCAAACACCCTGACACACACACACCCTCATACACTTATGCAAACACCTTATGCAAACACCCTGCCACACACACACCCTCATACACTTATGCAAACACCTTATGCAAACACCCTGACACACACACACCCTCATACACTTATGCAAACACCTTATGCAAACACCCTGACACACACACACCCTCATACACTTATGCAAACACCTTATGCAAACACCCTGACACACACACCCTCATACACTTATGCAAACACCCTGACACACACACACCCTCATACACTTATGCAAACACCTTATGCAAACACCCTGACACCCACACACCCTCAGACACTTATGCAAACACCTTAAAGCAAACACCCTGACACACACACCCTCATACACTTATGCAAACACCCTGACACACACACCCTCATACACTTATGCAAACATCCTGACACACACACACTTATACACATTGCTTCACCCACACAGTCACACTTACACGCAGACACTAACACACATTTTTAAATATTTAAAAAAAAAAAAACAAAAAAAAAACCTTAAAGCGATGGTCCCCCTCCCTGCTAAATACCTCTGTTTGCAGGGAGGAGGACGATTCCGATGAGGCACTCACTTTCTTCTGCCTGATGTCACATCCGGCGCGCAGCCAGACTCACAGTGCGACGGGGCGGAGCTTGCTCCCGTCACGCTGTCAGTATGGCAAGGAGGTGTGGTCACCGCAGGCACTTGCCTGTGGGCCGCACCTCCAGGAGGAGGGGCCAGCAGCAGCGCCACTCCTCCTCACCCCCCGCACGAGCAGAAACCTCCGATTCTGGGACTATGTCCCAGACGGGGGAAATCTCTGCGGGGGAGATTATTATTTTTTTTTTTTAAACAGTGATAGCCCTGGAGTCTCGGGGCTAAAGTATGCTTTAGCCCCAGAGTCTCCATACGGGGCTATGCACTGGAGATTCGGGGCTATAGCCCCAGTAGCCCCCCCCTAGCAACGCCTCTGGCGACCACCATGTTTTAGCTATTATTCATTGTGTGAAATCATGTTATTTGGTGTCATTAATGTAGTGTGCATAAAAAACTTACTCCTATGATTGTAATTATTTCATCTGTAAGTGAAAATAATATTTGTCATTTCTATCCGATTTTTCCCATGCATTATAAAAAATGTTTGCCAGTTTCAAAACATTTTGAAAAGCGCATAGAAGTTGTGTTATATGATGTATACTATGTATATTATGGAATGCTTTACAGATGGTTTTCATTTAATTGGAGACGGTACATCTATTTTAAAGATTGAGTTGAACTTTGAGTACGTAATGTGCACATATGTTCTTCCCTTTTCATTAAAAACCATGGGAATGTTGCTGGAATATGCATTTATTCCCAACACTTTCTAAATTCTAATAACGACTCCATCTGGAATATCGGTCCCTTGATATGCAGACATTAAGTAACTATGAATTGTTTTTAAACAATTGGCAGCACAACTGAACTCAAATGACTTTTCAAACATCTGCAGAAGAATATAAAAAATATTTAACAATTCATTTCATGCAGGGATTTTTTTCGGATGTACGGAAGTAGAAAAAGAACATAGGTTTTAAACAAATGTGGTTTTAAAAGATACTGGTACTTTCAAAATCTGAATATTAAAACCTGAGTATTATGACATGCAGATTTTACATAATACACAAGAAAAGACTAATCTCTTGGTAAATTCACAGATATCACACATTTTCAAAGATTATAGATTAATGGACGTTAACAAATGCATATGACATTGTAAATGAATAAATCATTTCAAATCAATTATGTGCTTTTGGAATACTAGGTTTTATATGGTTTAAGCCTTTTTTTTCTTTTCACCACTGCTTTTTTATAGTGCTGTGTATGTTATAAACTGTTTGATGAAACATACCTTGGCCTGCTTGCTGGCAATAATCTGGTGTTTTTGCGCTGTATGGTTCTTCTTCACAATTGTCCCCGAGGATCTACTTAAAATGTGTCCATGGATCCCCCTTTATAGCATCTTTATTATATATTACCTTTATCATGGGGACTCTATATTGGAAGATTATGGATTTACCGATTCATTATAGTGAACATTAATTACCAGAAGTAGATCCAGCAGCATTTTTTCCATTTATTACTTTTCACAAGATATTAGTTTTTTATTTAAGCACTTCTTTTTATCAGAGCTCCCTTTTTTTTAAAAAAAGTATTGCTTATTTAGAGAGTTTCTTCATTCACCAGTGACCTTTTACAGTGTTTCTAGGTGTGGATAAAGGTGTGATCTATTTAGATGCTAAATCATTTGATGTGGTTCCACACACAAGGTTACTCAACAAATTGACAGAAATAGGCTTGGAAACAATGCACAGTTTTTGTAAATGGAAAATTCTCAAACTAGACCAAGGTATTAAGTGGAGTACCTCAAGGGTTTGTCCTGGGTCCTCTTCTTTTTAATTTGTATATGTGTGATCTCCCAGGTGCCTTTGAGGGCCATGTTCAGTGTTTACTGATGACACAAAATTAGGTAGGGTATTAAAGTCTAACCTTGATGCTTCTACTCTGTAGACAAAGTGGGGGACTAGGAAGGCATGTGGAAAATTAGGGTTAGAGGTCAATTCAATATAGTCCAATCTTGCCCAAAATGCACATGGATTGACCAAGTTAGCCAAATTTCAGAAATCTCCAAAATCCGGCCATACAATATCCCTGATTTCGTGACTGAATCTGCTGTTTGGGACGTTCAGTTAGTGACGCATATAAATAATTTTGATCTGAATATTTTTGCTATGAAAACCATAGATTTATGTCTACCCAATATGCACGATAACCCCCCGGGAGTTGCTCTGAATTCGGGAATCATAGGCGTAATTTGCCCATTTCATTTTTCCAGATTTTAGAATTCAACTTTTGAAACCCTCTAGAGTACAGAGTTTCACATGGACAAACCTACTATTATGCTCTAATTTCATATTTCAAACAAACTTTTATGATTACAATATTTTGACACATATGGACCTATGACCATGTAAAAAAAAACCCTCAATAAAGTGTTTTGCGGCAAAATACACGTGCAGCACAGACACCGATAAATGATTCTACACTGTGGAAATAGAAGGGTACAATGAACTGTGGAAGTATGTGGATTTACCTGAATAACAACAGAGACACAAACAGATATGATCAAATAATATTTTTGTTAAACTACTAATTTACTTCATTCGTAAAATGAAAATATTTAAATGTATTATTCATTAACCACCCCAGGGCAGGGAGGAGGCAGTGAAATGAGGGTGTAGAGTTTGTTAGCAAAGGAGTACTACTTGGTGATAGGTATGGTAAGTAGTCTAATCCTGTGATTAAACCTATGAGGGGTTACACATTCCCATCACTGTAGCATGAAAGTACATAGATGTCATAAAACTGTACATCAATGTCCACATTTCCATGTACATAGAATGTATTCCAGATGTAGTGAACTACATTTGCATTAACATCAGACATGCTTATCTAGCTTGGGGATCCTAGTGGATCCTTGATCATGCACATCAGGAGATGGCTGTTGTTGGGATGAACCTTATCCGGGACGTGGTGAAAGGTCTGTTGGAGAGGAAGAATATTGCATTGTTAATGTTGAGTGCATACAGTTGGGTGCAGAATAAATATATATATATATATTTAATGTTTAATATTTTTATACATTTGTACAATGTAAAAGACATTTACAATGATACGAAAATACAAATATATTGTTTGATAATCATAAATATAATAAAAACGTTTAAAACACTTCACTCCTATGATTTCATATCCTTTGTTATCTTCCCCCAGCTTCAAATCAAGGCAACAAATCAGTGTCTAACATACATACTCAGCATATATTCAAAAAATTAAACATTGCAAAATCAATCACAGTACCTATATAAAACCTGTAACCTATATATTATCTTAATACTTTAGTATTTGAATTGTTACATAACATTTAAACCACAAATCCGTAGGGTTATCGTACTTAGTTTGTTACTTGCAGAGAAGTCCCATTTTTACCTTTTTCTTTTCTTTTTCTCTTTTCTTTTCTACTCACTTTCTCTCTTTTCTTCCTTTACACACAGTTTATGGTCTGAACTTGAAATTACATGTTAGGAGGTTCCAGTCGGTCAATCCATGTTCCCCATTCTATCCATTTAACTTTCTTCTTCTAGTTCTAGTCTTTCTCTTTCCAACTGAATATTTCAGTCTATTTCCAATTTCTTGAAATCAAAATCAATGTTCCAGTAATAATATGAATCATTATCTGGGCTGTTTCATTTGTCATTTTTGGCCAGTACATACATAATAGTAAAGTTTCAGGGAGTGGATTAATGTTATGCCAGTGATGTTTTTAATTTTATTCCTCACCATTTTCCAAGTGGGTTGGATAGCATCGCAACTCCACCATGTATGAATGTATAAGCCCTCGCATAGGGCACATCCCCAGCAATTGCCCGATTACCCTTTAAACATTCTACTACTTTTTGGGGAACATTATGCCATCTATTTATTAATTTATAGAATGTCTCCAGGAGGTTCAATCAATGGATCCTTTTCCTAACCTTGTTTATGGACTGCGGCAATTCCTTATCACTTATTTTAGTTTTCAGATCATTATTCCAGACTGTGATTGCCAGAATGCTTGATGTTGTGTCCAGGAGGTCCTTATATTGTATAATTTTACACTTTCCCCCTTTTCCTAAGATTAAACGCTCTGCCTTTCTCCCCTACTCGTCATACTCTTTCATTAGATGTATCGATATATATCCTTTTACTCTTATGTAGTTGAATATTTCCCTATCCTGTAGGCCATATTCCTCCTGGAGTTCTACAAAGGTCTGATCATTTACAGATACCTACTTTTTGCCTGTAGATGTTCTATTTCCTTGGAGATTAATTTGATGTTATTATTATCAGGATGTTTCTCTTTTTAAACCAAAATTGAATTAAGATTCATTCATGAAAGAGGGAATTGCATGTTATAGAGAATGGAATTCCCAAGCTAAGTCCATAGTAGCTGAGTTTTAATCCTGCTAAAGAGCTACTAATATTGAGAATGTTTCGAGACAGCTTTTTAAACCATAATTTGAGATCTCCATTCTCAGGTCCATGCAATTTCCTCTTTCATGAAGTAAGCCCAATCTGTTGCACATGTTTCTACTATAGGTGACATGCATATACATGCACACAGGGCCGGCCTTAGGGGTGTGCGAGCGCAGAGGGCACAACACCCCAGGGGGCGCCCGCCACGCAAAAAAAAAATTGCCGGTAGAGGTACTAGATTGGGGAGATCAAATGATCCCCCCCTCACCAGCCCTCTGCTCGGCAAGCTCTGATGGATCAGGGGTGAGGGTTTAGCCACCGGCTGAGAGGTATAGCCCAGCCCCCACCTTGTGAAGCAGAGCAGCGTCTGCTTCATGGGGAGCCACGGGCAGCAAGAGAAGCAAGGAGGCATATCAGAGCTACCTGATTAGCTTAAGATTATTATTTTTTTGTGCCACTTATATGATCTGAATATGTCTGCACTTCAGAGGCATTATTCTGGAGACAAAAATTTGAGGATATTGGGTCGACCGTGGAATAATAATAGCACTGAAAACTATACTTTAAATGGCCTCTACCTGGAAAAAACTACTAAGGAAACAAATGTAGGAATGTATTCAGACAACAGACTAGCAGTGTGCAATGCCAGTCAGCAGCTACAAAGGCAAATAAGATATTGGAATACATAAAACAGGGTATTGGTTCATGTTAGGAGGATATTATTTTGCCTCTTTACAAGTTAATGATAAGACCTCACCTTAAATATGTGGTGTAGTTATGGGTACCAGTCCTTAAAAAATACATTATGTACCTAGAAAAAGTGCAAAGGAGGGCTAAAACATTATTAAGGGATTTATAAGATCTTAGTTATGAAGAGAGACTAAAAAAAAAATGCATTTATATTTGCTAAATATGGTGATCCATATACAGCATTCAGATGAACCCTGATTCCTCAAACTCATATATATCTCCCATTGTATCTTTCAGATATATCACTATTTGCAAAACATTGTCAATGGAAGGTGAGGTGCACTTAATAACCCCCCCTAATAAATGATTCCCAAATCCCAATACTAACACTAAACACTAAACCCCAATACTAACACTAAACACTAAACCCCAATACTAACCCTAATACTAACCCTAATACTAACCCCCGAGCCCTAATACTAAAATTAACCCCCTAAACGCCAATACTAACCCTAATGCTAACCCCCGAGCCCTAATACTAAAATTAAACCCCTAAACCCTAATACTAACCCTAATACTAACCCTAATACTAACCCCCGAGCCCTAATACTAAAATTAACCCCCTAAACCCTAATTCTAACCCCTAACCCCTAATTCTAACCAAACTAAAATAGCTAAAATACTTACCTTTAGCGATGAAATGTCCCACGATGAAATCATCCAGAGACAATCTGTCTTGCTGTGTAGAGTCAGCGGTGAAGCGGCTGCACGGAAGCAGCCACGATGGAGAGTCCCATCCCCCTCTCAAAAGGCAAAGCACCTCTTAAAAAGGCTAAACTGACACCCACAGTCACTCTAAACCCTACGTCCAAAAATCCACTCCTGGGGATGCCGACAAATTTGACACCTTTGACGAATACATGGCAGGCTCATCCAGACCAGTCTCTCCCTCAGGGCTACTGCCTGAAGGTCAACCTGACTCCCTCTATGTATGTGAGTCTTTTGCAAACAACCCCACTGATATGATGAATCCTGGCACTGACCATCCCCAAGAAATCCTTGACTCTAACAATGTCCCTTTCTTCGACCCTCATCACCTGAGACATCCAAGATATTCTGAATGGATTCTACCACCCCACATAGCTGCGTTCCTCAGGTACTGGCTGAGATGACCTCTGAACAAAGAGATCCGACAGAAATTGAAAATGGATCAACAAGGCCCTGACTGAGGGCTCGATTATGAACTCGTATCTGACATTGGAATGGATCCAAAGAGTGATCTGCCTATTGGGCCAACACCGCTAGACACTAAGTTAACTGAGCTGGCCCTGAAAGAACTGGGCCCTGAAGCAGATGGACTCCTTAGGGACATCAACAAGCACGTCAATATCTTCACATCACTCAACAAGGCACACTCTTCCCTCAGACATGTTTTTCATACCAGGGAACGATTTTCCTCTCGGGCCGGTTGGCAAAGGGGTAGTGCCACCAGCCATGCTGCCAGTGCCAATACACCTTCTTACTATCCGTGGTCCCAATTACTTACCTCAGCATATCGGGGACACTCCAGAGGTCATGGCTACTCCTATCGCACCAGAGCACCTCAAGGTAAGAACAAACTCAATTATGCCCCAGTTACCCATTGCAGGCTGGCTCACACACTTTTTAGCTCAGTGGGAAACTATTACCCTAACCACTTGGGTCCTTCAAACTGTTAGGGGTTTTTGGATAGATTTCCTCTCAACCCCTACCCAACTTTTTCAACATCCCCCAACCCCCCGCTCGCATGCGCCTGCCATGCTCAGCATCTCTCCTAATCCTTTGAACTCCCTTCTAACTTTCACAGATTTTCAAATATCAGGGCGTTTGACATTGAATCCTTTTCCTTTCTCCTGGAAGGGGTTACAATTACAATTGCAAATATGAAACTTCCTGTCCTGTGATAAAATTAGGGATAATGCTAGTCTTAGTGCAGTGATAATCTAAATTTTAATAAGGACAGGAGGCGAATGGTGGTATTTAGTCCCGTCCCTTTTGTCATTTTAGTCTGGGATTAGGTATAGTAATTTTTTGTTGGCTATGCTGCCTTCATTTCTTTATCGTTGTGTTTACATGTATGATATATATTTTTCTATCATTGGTGTTAATTGGATCTTTCTGCTCTACAAAGAAATAGGAGCAAAGACGAGTTGCTGAATGTTATCTATGACTTACTTGTTCCTGATTGGTTGAACATTTTTCTACTAACTGTTTACACTTTCATTGCTGCTGGAGGTATTTCAGTAAAGAAAGAAATGCAAATATGAAGACTCCTGTCCTAAATTTTACATGAAAATTATTTTGCACATCTACAACTGCTAATAAATAAAACTTTGCTAAATAGATTTGTCCTGAGTTTAGACATTTGTCCTGAGTTTAAAAATAATCCATGTTTACATGTTTCATGTTGTGTACTGCACATTAGATGGCAATAACTGAAAGTAAAGTATTGCTTTTTTCAAACCATTTCTCCTTGTGGTCTTTTAACCCAAAACCTAACCCTAAACTTGGATCTTAGTTTTAAAAAAAGTATTTTTTTGTCAACAACAAAGTTGCTGACTGCATCTAGGGGCAGTCTAGCAACATTGCCAGAATGACAGAAGTGATAATAATCACTTCAGAAAGTCTTTCCCACAATAGGGCAACTCCACATTGAAATGGCGTGCCGCCTCTCAATATGACACTTGTGAATACTCCATGGAGCAATCAGATTTCTTCCTGGGGGGAAAAAGGGGATTTGCCGGATGCCTTGATATCAAGACATTGCAGCAAAACTCGCTGAGCACTGTAAGTAACTGTTGATTGCCAGGCATGTCAGTTGTCACTAACTGCTTGTTTGTTACGTGAAGTGCCCGTCATGTCAATTGTAGCAAAGAAGTCAGCAGAAATGTAAAAAAAAGATAGAGAGGTTGTCCTCTGAAACTAGAAAATGCAAGATTTCATAGACAACAAAGAAAGGGATTGTTTTTACGGCAAGGATAATAAAGGTATGGAATACACTTCCCTGATAGGCGGTGCTCTCAAATACAATAGGTTCATTCAATATGGATTTTTTTTAGAAAAGTATAATATAGGGCTATAAATAATAGAATAAACATTATTTTAGTACTTCCTGATCCAAAGAGAAATCTGATAGCTGATTTCGTGAAGTGGCAACATTTTTAAATAACTTAATTATTTTTGCATTCTTTAGAATCAAAAGTTGAACTTGATGTATTCAAGTCCTTTTTTTCAACCTAAATTACTATGTTACCTTCAGCACAGACATATGTAAAAAGGGCAATTATCCTATGAGTTGCAAATGTACTACCTCTGAAATGGGGAATTTTTACAAATTCAGAGTGCACACAGCAACACTGTTGATCGACAAACAACACAATATTGTCTACATTTAAAATCCTTGTTATATATAGGAAGTGTAATAAAAGTCAGATGGTTAAAATGTCTGCCTTTATTCATCTATACCACACCTGCTACCTACCCAGTTTCGACAGCATGCTCATCTTCAAATTACCAAACAAAAATCTTCTGCACACATTGTGACATAATTAGTGCAAAATATGCTATTACAATCTCTTTTATAATATTATCATTATAAACATAATACATGATTATTATTTATATTTTTACTCGATACTATTTTAAGTGACATTATATATTATTTACTATTACATAGTTTGTTCATTTCTGAGTTGTTAGCTATTTATGCTTATAAATGCATTCTCTACAAACTTTGGACTATATGCTTTTTAATAATACAGTATCTTTGAATATTCATGATCACTATTTATTTGAATGTGTACTAGTTAAAATTAGTATAAATACATTTTTTCACAATTGCTTTTTTTTTGTAATCCTCCCCAAAAACATTAATGTTTTCTTTGCTAGTTACTACATAGATTTTAGAGGGATTAGGCTAAATCTCCTTGTGTCATTTGGTGGTTGGGATGAATAGTGAAACAAATTTACATGCAACCCCAGTGGCATTAATGCTATAAAAGTTTAAGCATGGGAAATGGTGTATTCCTATTTGTGTTTCAGCCAATGGCTTGCTGTTTCCTCAACCAAGACAGAATTGCATTACTAAAGATTCCACAGTGGCCAGTAAAAGGATGAATGGAATTTAGTTCTTCTTTGTGAGCGATGTGAAGCGAGAGAAAGGACACAGTAAAGCTTTCATTGACCCAAATCTAAATCCAGTGTGTCTAACTAGGAAATTGTTCATTCAGATGAAAGCCAAAAAAACATCTAGGCCTCAATGAGGCTGACACAGCAAAATCAATTCAGAAAACAACAGCTTGGTTTCGGAAGTATTTTGTAAAAGAGAGGAAGGATGCATCAATAAAATAAGAGAACAATTTGTTGATGTTGTTCATTTTCTGCTGCAGAATAGATGTTTAAAAGTGCACATTGATTAATCATCAGTAATCTATTAAATGCATATCTTTTTCATGTGTGGCTAAAACTGTTCACAGTGATGTGACAGTTCTAAAATGACCCTCTGTAATATAAATTCAGTTAATGAATAACATAGAAATAGGGTGACCAAATATCTATTTAAACATAGAACAATAGATTGTTCTATCTTGATTATCATTATTTTTCAAAAATATCCCTATTTAAAATAAAGTTTGGTACCTTAGTGCTGATTAATAATCACTTGGGATTCTTATAAATAAATGCATTGTACATTATGTCCACTATAGTGCATTCCATGAGCTATACTGTCTTGTCTCCATTACCTACCCCCAAACAACACAAATGATGCTTGAAGCAGAGTAAGGTCTTGACCAGATCACCGTTTCCTCAACCTGATAGCTTTGCTTGCCAGCACATAGGAGTGGAAAAGCAACATCCTAACTCCGCCCTGGATGTATCATCCCAGAAATATGGCTGCTCACATGCTGATTTCTGCATTCTCTATTCTTTTACTTCTTGCAGTATACTACCTATGTTCATCTATATTTACATGTATTTTGCAATGCTCAAATGATGACAGAGTCCATTTAATAAATATAATAATATAGAATTTGATGGAAGATGACTATTCACCAAATCTATTCGGTCCAGTTCTCTATGTGATGTCAAAATTATTTTTGTATGTATGGAGAATAGATTTAGAACACCCACGTTAAACAATTACATAATGGAAATAATAGATGTCCTTGGTTTATTTTTACTATAAGAACACATGTGAATGGGCATCTTTACAGACGTGAAAGTCAGTCAACTTTCCCACCATTTGTTCCGAAAGTTGACTTTACCTTTCACGTCTGGAAAGACATTGTATTTATGCCAAGCATGTATGTGGGTCCCTAACATTATAACCCACTTTTTCATCTTTTTTCTTTTTGTTAAATTATGCTAACTTTTATACAATAATATTCTCTAGAATTAACTCATCACCAAGTTATAAATCTAAGTATACTTTTAGACACGATTTCCTCAACGTGGTGACCTTGTTTATTGAAATGTTCTTGTTTTTTGTCTGTTTTTAAAAAAATTATATTTAAAGGTGCATTTTAGGTGGTACATAGGGTTGCCACCTTTACTTCAGAAAAATACCGGCCTTGCACCTGTCTCCATAGACTTAACATTGGCCCGATGCTCATTTTTTACCGGCCTGCCGGTAAAATACCGGCCAGGTGGCAACCCAAGTGGTACACTGATAAGTGAGCAGCACAAAACACATTTTTTATATACATATATATTAATCATTGATACCATATGTCTTTTTTGCCTCACTTTTTGGTATATTGCTTTCATATTGCAAAGCACTTATCAAAATAAAAAATGCAAAAATAAAAATAAAATTTGTGTCTGCTACATGGTGAGTCAGCACTCCAAAAAACAAATCTTAGCTTTCATTTACTTTTACACTGTCTGCTAACACTGTTTACAACAGACACACTTCACAATGCTATCCAAAGAAACTTTAAATATCAGCTAGGTACATCAAATGAGGAGCAAATGTCTCACTGGACTAATTGGTGAAACCAAATGAATTCAAATGTTGACTAGACAAAATGTAGATACAAATGGCACCAGTGTCTTATAACATACTCCCAGTATATTTTAAGCAGCATAATAAAAGGATTGCTAAATCACTTTAATCTTTAGGCATCCTATATCCGAAGGTTGAGCTCATTATATGAGAAATAAAGCCAATGTAATTATGTTCTTTAAAATAGGTTCGTGAACGGAACATGGGGATTAGTGGCCAGTATACTAAATCTCGATAATTGAAGACTGGGTATGACTATAAATGAAAAGTAACATTATTAGTTTGAGTTACCATGGTTTTTTTGGAAAAAAATATCATGCCAAACTGAATATGTAAACCTATATTAACTGAATATGTAAACCGTATAACCTATTGAAGGACTGCATTGATTTTTTTAAATGATAAACTGTGGTATACTGACAAATGAATAGCAAAAATCAAGTAGAAAAATTCTTCATATCACTTTCTTTTTCCCTTCTTTTTTAAAAAGAATTTATCAAATAAAACAAAAAAAATACATCTAGAATACAAAGACATACAATGTGCATATCGGAATTTGTTATTATTGATGTGAGCCATTCATCTCTAACCCGTTCAGGACAATGCCCATACATGTACGGGCTCCAAATGCAATGCGTTCAAAATAACATAATCGCAGCATTTTTGCCCCGATCTGCACTATTTTCAGCTTTGTTCGATGCTTCACAGGGGAAGGCATCCAGCAAAACAAAACAAAAATGGCCGCCCAGACCACCCATGGGCGATCTTAAAGTGACAGGCCAGTGACAATAGTAACTGACCCGTCAATCACACCCCCTCACCCTATGCAATAGGGTGAGGGGTGTTTCAGACTGCCTCTGAGGCAAGTCTGAAACACCCAGAAAATGGTCTGTCTTACCTGCAATAGCGGCTGTGATAGCTGCAAAAGGACCAGGATCAGCCATTAATTTTTGCATTTATTTATATGATCACTGTGAAAATCAATGACATTAACCATATGTAATAAATGGAAAAAATACATTAAATGACAATCAGTGCTGTAAGAACACTGATTGTCAAAATCTTCCCTCTCTCTCACTGAACCAGTTTTATCTTGTGTCAGAGAGGGAGAGGAGAGAAATATATAGTGTCCCAAAAAAATATATTATAAAAAAAACCCACAAAAAACTTTTTTGTTTACCATTTTACACACTTTATTAAATTCTATACATTACAAAAAGTTACATCTTTAAAAAATGGTTGCAAAAGAAAGCCCTATCTTTTCTTAAACAAACAATATTTTAAATGTGGGGATTCATTAAAATAGCAAGCTTGCACTTTAATGTAAACGCACACATAGCAAAAGTAGAAAAATACTATTGTCCAAAACGGACATGAAAACAAAGAACCACTGCCCTGAAGGGGTTAATAATAGGCCTTTCCATGTATCTTTGCCATGCGTTTAATGCAGTTATAAGTTGCTTTCCCTAATTGAATTAAATTTGTACATTCTGAAATTAATTTCTTATTACCGTATTTGCTCGATTATAAGACGACCCTGATTATAAGACGACCCCCCAAACTTTGTATATACCTTTAGGAAAAAAACTAAAAGCCTGAATATAAGACTACCCTATAGGAAAAAAAAGTTTAACTTGTATATATGTAAATTGGTTTTTAATATGTAATAAAAAATTGATATTATACAAATGCATTTCTTTTTTTTATTTCCTTGCGGCCTCTCTCCCCCCCCAGCTTAGTCTCTCTCTCTATCTCCCCCTCCCTCCCCTATTCTCTCTCTCTCTCTCTCCCCCCTCTCTCTCTATCTCCCCCCTCTCTCTCTCTACCCCCTCTCTCTCTCTATCTCCCCCCTCTATCTCCCCCCTCTCTCTCTCCCTCTCTATCTCCCCCCTCTCTCTCTCCCTCTCTATCTCCCCCTCTCTCTCTCTCCCCCCCCTCTCTCTCTCTCCCCCCCCTCTCTCTCTCTATCTCCCCCCCCTCTCTCTCTCCCCCCCTCTCTCTCTCTCCCCCCCCCTCTCTCTCTCTCTATCTCCCCCCCCCTCTCTCTCTCTCTATCTCCCCCCCCTCTCTCTCTCTCTCTCTCTCTCTCCATCCTCTTTCTCTATCTCCCCCCTTTCCCTGGTGGCTAGTGGGGGTAGCTGGGCGATGTCTGCACGATACGTGCAGACATCCTCCATGCTTCCTGACACCTCCGTCTATTATGACGGACAGCTGGTCCGTCATAATAGACGGAGGTGTCGGGCAGCATGGAGGATGTCTGCACGTATAGTGCAGACATCCCCCAGCTGCCCGCTTTTCCCTGGTGGCTAGTGAGGCAGCAGAGGAAGTCTGCGCAATGAGCGCAGACCTCCCCTGCTGCCGCCCGGCACGCTCGCCGGGACTTCTGTGACGAAAGCGGAAGTACCCGGCTTCTTCACAGAAGCCCCGGCGGTCGTGCCGGGCGGAAGCAGGGGAGTCTGCGCTCATTGATCAGACATCCTCTGCTGCTAGAGAGGGGGATCCAGGTCCCCTGCAGCTCTGCTGGGGACCTGGATCCATGTCTTATAATCTGACCTCAATTTGAAAAAACCTCGTCTTATATTCGAGCAAATACTGTACTCTTATTGTTTAATATCTGAAGAATCCATATCACTTTCTGTAGCCAAGCTGATAAATCTGTCCAAAGCTGCACAAATTCTCCTTATCACATATCACTTGTCAAACTGTATGTCAAACACAGCTATTTCAACCTGCGTTTTGTAATGATTGTTAATAATAATAATAATAATGTTAACGACAACTCATTGTCTAATGAATAAAAATGGATAATTGCGCCGATAATTGATGTAGAGCATTATACGAACAGAGACCGAGTGATACATGAGGGTGAGAGTTTTGTTCACAAGCTTACAATCTAAAGGGAGTTGGGGGGGGGTGACAGAAGACACATAAGGTGAGTGAAAAAGTGAAAGTTGATAGTAGGTTAACTGCATTTCTAGTGAGATGAGTATTTGGGGACAGTGGGTACTAGGCTCTTAAAAGATCTTTTAGTAGGGTGAGTAGTAAGATGGTACCAAATTATACTAGTTTGCATACATCTCTGGGTGTTTTTTAAAGATTCAATTTGTTCTAAAACTCTCCTTTCCCCATAATTGTTTTGTAGCCCTCCTCTGTGCTTTCTGTATTTCCATAATGTCTTTTCTTAAATAAAAGGTGCCCAGAATTCAACTGCATATTAAAGGTGGAGTCTTCATAAGCTGCCAATGTTAGACTTAATTACAAACATGTAAATGATCAAAAAGCTACAGAAATACAGAAGCAATAGCTATTGGTGGGACATTGTTTTTGTTGGATGATATTTTGACATATTGATAGGCATTCTTGTAATTAGCTAAGTCTGTGTAAGCCAAACAGAAGCCTTCTAATCTCAGTCTTACTCAGTGCTGCTATTATTAAATACAGTGCTCTTGATAGATCAAATTTGAAAAAGCTCATAAACTTAGTCCATCAACTAAAGCATTACAACAAATGAAAATAGACCATATTCTAGTTGACTTCTGGAGCTGTCAACATCCACTTGAAAAAGACTATCGGATCTACTTAATAAAGAGAGAATTGCAGTGAACTGAGGCTAGAAGTTCAAACTTAAGATCAAAGTAGCTGAGTTAAAAGAAATTCTCCCATTCAGCAGCATTGGAGAAATACAGTGCATTCCAGTTTGTTCGCATTTCCAGCCCCCGACGGGTGTGCGTGGATCGAGAGCAGATTGTCTCCTGAATCAAAAGACCGCAGAAGATCCACGCAATCCCATCGGCTCTGGAGCAGAGAACCCCACCATGAAGAGAATAGGGAGCATGGTAGGGGGATAGAGGAACAGCCAGGGTCGGCCTTAAGTGATTAGGCGCGCTGTGCAGGCCAACACTGTGGTGGCGCCCCCTTTGCTTTACCCTCATGTCTGTCTGTCTTCTCTCTCTCCACGTATATCTCTCTCCCTTCCAATAATTGTCTCTTTCCTCTTCCTTGCCAGGTCTGTCTCTCTCCAATACCCCATTTGATGTCTCTCTCCTTTCCCATGTATGTCTCTCCCCATCCCCATCTGTCTGTCTCTCCTCTGCCCCTCATATATATTCTCTCTCCTCCTCCACATATATGTTGTTATCTCTTTCTCCCTTCCCATATCTGTTATCTCTCCTCCCCCTCCCCCTCCCCATATCTCATATCTCTCCTTCTCCACCCCATATCTCTTCCGCCTGGCCTTCCCCTCCCCATATCTCTTTCCCTCTCCTTCCCTCCACATAAATCTTTCCCTCCCTCATACCTGTTTTCTATCCCCACTCCTCTGTTCCACCTCCTCCCCCATCTCTGTACCATCCCCCTCCTCCATCCATCTCTGTTCTCTCATCAAACTCTTTTGGTTAAAAAAAAAAAATAGAAATTCTTTACAAAAATGCAAATAAACCAGACTTATTGCCTGCTTATAAATTACATGATTTCACAACATAAATGTTAGGATCAAAAAATAATATAGATCCACCACTCAAAATGTTATTGAAATTGCTAATGAGTTTGCTTCCTTCTATTCAAAATCATATAACAACAAAGACATAACTCTTACTGCAGAATTAAGCATACCTGACTGCTGGCCAAATAAAACATTTATCATAAAGCAGAGAATATATCTTTTAGAAATCCTTACCATTCCAATTAAATAAAAGAAAATAGAAGAAACAATTGTGTGGTGGCAAGCATTTTATCAGATCACAGTTTCAGAGAGCAATGCAGGATCTAGATAAGCTAATATTTGTAATGGATTTCATGGCTAAAAATCTAACATTTTCACAGGATAAAATATTGCACTCGTGAACTTCTTTCCAAAAATGTTTAACCTTTAATGTTAGAGACCAAATGGAAGAGATTAGGTTTAAAACTGCACATAGAAAGCATGGATTGGGAATGCAATTGGCACATTTGCTATTATGTATTGCAGAACATATACAAGCATGGTAATAGCAGAGATTTTTTAGAACACATACTGTAATTATATTTTTCTATAAAGTCATTTATAAATATGTCTAAAATAGAAAACTCTATAAATTACAATTTCAGAATCGATGCATTTTGGTAATCAAAGCTAATTATACAGCAATTAATTGTGCACCTTGCAGAAACAAAGACTAGGCAGTACCAAATTACATAACAGAAATCTGTGGTAGCATAGAGAGCAGGTTGAGCTCATCCCCTTTGTCCACCTGAAGATATATTCTGCTTTTCAAACACCCCGGAAGTCTGAGTGAGACTTCCAGAAATAATACATTCACTTTTGAATAGTGCTACATAGCAGCATCATTAAAAGTCCATACAGAAGTGAGATTCTGACTGCTTAAAGGTCATTGAGGATGACTTAGTCTCTCTTTAAGATATGATTTATTTAGACCAATAGCACACACACAGTAGCAATTCAGAAAGTGAGGTTATACAGTATAACTGTTTAGTGTACAAGTAACTAAACTGTGGGGAAAACTTTTCTTGGAGTGGACCTTTAAGCATTTAAAATAAGCATATTTGTCTCCTATTTGCCTTCATAGTGGAGCTTAAACAAAGGTTCCATACCTTGTCTAATAAAACTATGAACTGCTATTTACTTTTGTAAATAGCTATGTAAATACTAAAATAAAAATCTTTTCTGAGAAGGTGTTACACATTCAAAGTAGCCTATTTTGATACAATTAATTTCATCTTGTTTTTTTTTCTCACCAACCCTTCTAAATGATGTAAGTTATAAACACAAATATGTGTAAAGAAATAAAAGTATTCCAAATTCTTCACACAATAAAAGGATTACATGTTAAAAAAAAAGGAACTTTGTGCAATCGATAAGACATTTTAATGAATCATAAATAGAATAGGTATTCTGGAAATAATATGACCTGACAGTTTAATGTTTGTTCAGCATTTCACAGAGATTACCGACAATTTTGACTTGAATAGAGTCCATGAGAGTCATTTCAGTTTTGAAATACATTTAAAAAGCTAGTGTGTACAAATTACCCAATGTCATTGTTTCTCCTAATGCGTCCATTTCACTAGATGCCAGTGCGGGATGCTTTTAACTTCCGAGAAACCATATAATATCATGCTGTCCTGGTCATTACTGAAGCAACAGAGATTACACAACATCAAACTACAAGCTTTTATCCCATACACTGTGTATAAAACAAAAAGTCAGCTTCCCTTTGAAGTACTAATTGACTGTCACTGCTTAATCCCCTTTCTGCATGCATTTGAGTCTCCACAGTAACTGAGCTGGACCTCATAGTGTAATGTAGCAAAAGCAATGAAGAAAATAAAATGTTAATATTAAATGTTATGAATGCACATGTATTAACACATCTATTTATTAATCAGTGATTTATTAATAAATTCATGATATTATATGCATCATTACAGAGCATATGTCGATAATCCATTGTCTGTTATTATCACTCTGGCCCATCATGTACTCATCGAAAACTTTGGTTGTCAACAAGTTGGTCCAGACAAACTTGGAAATCTGCTTTAGAGTTCTGTATTTTAGCACTTACAGAAATACTTTAGCATCACATGACTATTTGCTTTCCACTACTAGGGCTCCATAGTCACATTGCACACTTTATCTTGTATATGCTATTTATTTAAGGTTTTTTTTATACACATACATCATTTTTTATTCTTTCTGGCATTGTATTTCTTGCTGTAATTGTGTCTTTGAGGCTAATGCATTTTGTGGGGCCCTAGCCAGTCTACGCTTTCCTTGGAAATCATTACATTTTAATGCAGTATTTTTTTGCAGCCTGCCTGGGGTCAGCTGATCCCTCTGTAGCAATAATAAACTTTGCTCAATTTCAGCACTTTTCACTTGCACTTTAGGCCTGGTTTCATTTATTTTATCTGAGGTAGTTCTCTCCATTTGAAAGAATTCAATATGTGCTGTAATCAGGTGAATCACTTTGCTCTTTAACTGAATTCAGCAATATTTCAGCTTTGCATTTAATGTCTATTGCTAGCCTGATACCACAAAGTTAAATCTTCACCCTCTGGATATCATGATCTTGATGCCTGACCTCTCTCCAAGGTTTTGATTGATTCAGTCATTTTAGTCAGCCATCCTTTCTTGAATGACTTGGCTTACAGCCTTTATGACTGGTGTTTTGTAAGTTGGAAATATCAGAGGCCAAATCTGTAGGTTTTCTCAGACCTCCTCTCAGCTTTGCCTTTTTTCAATGCTTACATTTTCTCTTTTCCTACAACCTCATCCTTTTTTGCTCTTCTTGCCCACATTATTGGTAACATGTTTTCTTATCAGAATGTATTTCCACTCTCAGCATTTCTCTCCTTCTGGTCTGCTACTGTAGATAGAGACACTTGTTTTCAAAGGGGATCAGCAAAGGGGACCTTAACTATATTCCCTCTGTTGATCCCCTTTGAAAAAAAGTGTCTCTCTCTGCATTAGCGTAGAGAGAACACCGGACCTGATAGACGATGATCTGGGTGATTCCCTGCTCTGATTGACTGTGAGCAAGCTGCCACTTTCGGCATATGCTAACCTCCCGACCTGATACTTCCAGAGTATCCTATCCTCCCGACCAGCTCTGCATCAGAAGAGCCAAGAATGAACCCATGTATATCTATAAAGATAAATGTCGGGTTTACTTGCAAAAAGGAAATCTAACATTTTAACATTGCTTTCTCTAAGGAAGCAAGAGTTAAATGAAAGTTTAGTATTTCTTTAAATTATTCCTTTCTCAGTGATATTAACTCACTACCTTAATTAATATGATGTTGTCCCCTATTCTAAAGATATTCATATGACATTTAAACAAATAGGCAAATTCATGGGACTATTTCTGGGCTAGGATGTGCGAGCAAAAATACTTAAAGTTGCCTTACACTTCTGCCAATTTTCTAGATTTAATGAGCTCAGAAGGAAGGATCCCTGGTGATCCAATGCATGTACTATGTCTTAATGTTGTCACATGACCCAAAGTGCAAGAGACAAAGAGATCTCCCCTTAGCCACCCCACTGTTATAAAAAAGAAAATACATTTTGATCTGAAGATTTTCACCTTCAAGATGCCCATTTACTTTCATGTATTATAATTATCAATGCAGATAACACCAGATTATACATAATAAAATCAATAACATGTCTTTGTGGAAGAAAGAAATTTGGAATCATTCTCCTAACTCTGTTTTGTATGCATGACAATAGTAAACAGTTCATCATTTGTCTATACAATTTTGGTTTACATAATGGAACATCATAAATTGAAAGCAGATTTATGTGAGAAACTCATGAGCACAAACAACTTGTTATATTTTTATATATCTTTCATGCCATGACTTTAAAGTGTAAAATTCATAATTTTGGACTTCATTCTAATATATTAAGTTCTATGATTTATTATATTTTATTTATTTTTAATTTGCTGTAGTGTTACGCATGTTTAACGAACTGCTGTTCCTGTGTCTCTGTCTAGTTTGTAAGGCTCTCTTTACCATAAATAAATATATATATATATATATATATATATATATATACATATATAAATGTTTGTCTGTCTCTCTACTCTCAAGGGCCTACAAAATGTATTTGGCACAAAGTTTGGAAACATTCGGGCACAGCGGGTTCATATCGGAAGTCAAATTTCAAGCTGCAAAATGTGACCCACTGTGACTCCGAACAGCGTTGCAATTCGACCATCAAGGCTGATCTCAGACCAAATTACACAAATCTGAAAATTACCTCTATTATCCACAGAAGTTTCTATAGGATGATAGACACATTGCTAGACAAATTTGGCTTTTATGAAAACATTTAATTTTAGGGCTATTTGCCCTCACCCCCAAATATGTATGGGGGGATGGTATTTATTTTGCCGGTTCCTAGCCCCAATTTTTTAGGGGGACAGGTTTTTATTTATTTATTTAATAGGCCCCAAGGAGCCTTTTCTTTTAATTATTATTGTTTTATTTAACTTTTTAATTCCAATTCACCGTCTAAAAAAAAAGCAGATGAAAAGGTCTGTAATGCGTGAATCATCCCCAAATCCTAATTGTATTCATGGTTGATAGGCACATATTGTGTAGCCGAAAACCTATTGCCTTTATGGTGAAAATGTTCCGATCTGAAGGCCTGTGATCCTTCAGTTTCTGAATGTCCCAAGTTGCCAAATCAGGCCTGCAATGCGGCATATTGTGTAGCTGAATTTTAAGCATTTCTTTCCATTAGGCTATTATGCCCAATCCAAATCCATTTTGGAACAAATTATGCTATATTGTGTATGCCATATACTGTAAAGAAGTAAAATAAGCACCTCCCTCTTTTATGTATGTCAAATCATTAGCGACATCTACATTTTTTATGTATTTGTATTTGTGTCATAGTGTCTAGACCCTTTTGCGCTGTTTTTTTCTCCCTGCTTTTCTCTAACAGAAGTTGGTGCCTGTTTTTTGGTGCCTTCATGGACACTTTTTAATTAATATATATTTTACCACTGTGTGGCCGCTATCTTCGGCTTATGCCTGTCCACCCATCCCCTGTCTTAAGGGGGAAGGAAGGACGGCAAAAGTATGCCCCGCCCTGATCCCAGTTATAACATAGGGGACCAGTGCATCACGCCCAGCCAGAGGACCCCTGTAGCATTTTTTCAGCTTTAATGTTAGCCCTTTCAGTGCTGTAGGGGAGCACTGTTTGTATTTCTTACGGTACTGAATGGGTTAATGTTGTTTTCTATTTAATATAAAAAAGTATAATTTTTCTGCCTATTACCTCATAAAGGGTGTCAAAAATCACCTTTTTTGAGGTAATTAGTGTTGGGATCAGCCTTTTATCAGCAGCGTTGTATTGATTTTACAGTAGAAGTTAATGGATTACAATGGAAGGGATTGAATTTTGCCTTTAATTTACATAACATACTTGAATCTGCCCCAATATGTGTGCAGTGCAAGACTATTTGAATACTTGGCTGAATAACTGACAAGCCATTATTATATTTGATTTTTAAGAATTAAACTTAAAAAAACAATGGGGTACCTAATTTTCCACTAAACATTTTTTTTTTATATTAAATTTTATGATACAAGCCTCCCCAAGAAAGAATTACATTGTAACTTGAGCACATGTAATGCTATTATTAAAACATGGGTTATGTTTATAGCCAGGAAAGCTTGCTAATATTATTATTATAGAGCAAAGAAAATACTAAATTTTTCTTTTAATGAGGCAGAAGGTAATTCCATTCAAGAGATATTATGCAGTGCTTCATGGTAGAGAGAAACGACACAACACAACTATCAGCACTGTCAGGTCTTGGAGAGCCATCTCCTTGACATGGCAGCTTAGCAGTCAGTTTAAATCCAGTTTGAATATTGGGCCTTTGCAGCCCTAACTAGGATTCTGGGTTGAGCAAAGCACCCAAAAGAGGTGCTCCATCAATAATACTTTAAATTGGAGGATTTTGGTGCAGTTATAGGCTACGGATATGATCATTTAATTCGACCAAAGGTCCGTGTAGTTTTGAGAAAAACTTTAACTTTAAGATTTAAACTAAATGTGACCACTGAAAGCATTTATCTTGCAAATTAAACTACAAAATGATGTGATGTTAGAGCAGTATGCTAATTCACAACAAAGGCATTAGAGAAAATAAGAAAATGGCAATTAAATAGCAGATACATTTCAATATCTATACATATAAAATTATGCATTTTGGTAAAAAAAAAAAATGAGGGTTAATAATACTGTAAATTATTATTTGTTGGGGTAATCCTCTATGGTATAGGATTTGGGGTACTTGGTGATAATAGACTGTGCAACTGTATGCAATCTCACAGGCAGAGAAGCTATTATCATGTATTGAAATAAGAATAAGTGAATAAAATCAGAATTTAAAATCAAACATTTATGCAGTTCATTGTGAGCCAGTAGTTCCAAAAAATGGACATAATGACATTGAAAACAGGTTAAAGTATGGCCTACGGAATTGATTAAAACTACTGAAGACTTCTGCTATGAAGAAAAGCTTTTCCACTCAGATTTG
This sequence comes from Pelodytes ibericus, assembly GCA_036172795.1. Classification (NCBI taxonomy): domain Eukaryota; kingdom Metazoa; phylum Chordata; class Amphibia; order Anura; family Pelodytidae; genus Pelodytes; species Pelodytes ibericus. Next base: position 215,073,133 of record CM069857.1, on the reverse strand, counting down.
ATTACTATTTACAAGCATGTTCAAGGTCAATGCAAAGACCTCTATGGGAATCTCTTCATAAATCAAATTTTCTAGATGACACAGGGCCATCATTTTCAGCTTGGAAGGAGGAAACGATTATGTAACAGAACAAAAGGTTTCTTTACTGTTAGACACTTAAAAATATCTGTAAATATAATGGAACACTCTGCCAAGTTAAGATGTTTTGGCAGATTCATTTGCCCCTTCTATGACAATGCTCATGTCTGACAACTACTGTAGATATGATTGTGGCATACCACTAATGGCTGTAAATTACAGCCATGCCAGCCTCCCCATAATTTTTATAATACACAATTTTTCATGGTTTAGGGCTATTATTATATATATATATATATATATATATATATATATATAAGCTTATAATGTAGAGGACAGATGACATATCAGGACTGTCAGTGGTCCTCTAGGGATACTTTATTTTATTTTTTTTAAAACACTGCTAGTGGAGCGAGTTCTTTTTGCTGACCCCCAGCAGTAGATATGTCATCCATGAAGCAGCAGGGTAGCAAAGTCTGTGCTGACTATAGACAACATTTCCTATGATACTATGGCAGCTTTTGGATGGATGAGAATGATAGAAAAAATAGTCTGCAAGGCAATACATCAAAATTCTAAATTTCAAAGCTGTAATGACCATATGCTACATTTGGCCCTGTACCTCACACAAACTATGTGGGGTATCACTATACTCAGGGGAAGTTGATGAACATATATTTTTGGAGTTGTTTGACATTTACAAATTACAACACCTGTAAATTCATACCTTTAGTACAACGTGTGTTGAAAATAAAACATAAAAAAATACTACCACATACTTTGTAAAGAAATGCTTTTAAAGGATTTCTTACTCTGATTTTATACATAAGTTAACAACAGATCTGGAGGACAGAGAGGGAAGTATTAAAAAGAGAATCTATGTTACAACCTGTAAAAAAGAGATATTCCTGAATTAAAATTTTCAGTCTTATATAATGTGAGAGCAGAAAGACATTTGCTCTTATTTAAATAAACATTGGGTTGTTTTTCTCGCTAACCCTATTTTAGGATTTGAAATACCAACGAAACCCCAAAGCATTTTCATCAAAGCTCTGAATTTCAAACCCCCCTCCCAGTTTACCAGTAGTTTTGAATGAGTCAAGAACCCAAACCACTAGGCTTTTATAAATATGGTAATTATAAAGCATGTAAAACCATACCCTCTAATCACAAATCCTTGTTTCCGCAGACAATGGTGAATCATTTTTGTTAAATCTTTTATTCATTGTAATAGTGAATTCAGAGTTTACCTTATATTTTGTGGTTGTGGTAAACAAAATGTGGGAGACACACCCATTGAAAGTTCAATTCCTGGAGCATATTGGTCTTATCCAATTAAAAATAAAGAACATAATATACCACTTTATTTTAATGTTTGTACTAAGAGAGGTCTAGGCAACTTCAAATATATGGTCATATAAATGCTACCACCCTCTTGGAAAAGAGGTGACACTTTACAAATCTACACATGCTAAAAAAAAAGCCTGCTAAATAGATTTGTCCTGATTTTAGAAATATCCATATGGATTAAACTAAAATGTGCCTACAGGTACATACAGAACAAAACACAGACATGTAAAACAAAATACATTTAATTTAAATGATAGTATAGCTCAATAAAAGCAAATGTTTATATAATATAAAGTATATAAAGAACAAGATCAATATTTGGGAGGCAATATTAAAATATTAATAAGACGCTTTTTGTAAGATCTGATGTGTCTTGCCCTACAGGTGCCATGAAAATGTGTCAGGATCCATCCCGCTCTCAGGTTCCATCCAATATGCAGGATCATCTTTTATCCAGTGTGTATTCAGGTTCTCTGGTTTCATCTCTGCGTTTGCCATTCTGTTTTGCTTCTTTGTTATTCTTGTTCCTCGGTTCTTTGTTATTCTGTTATCCTTGTGTGTTCTTCATTTCTTATTTATTTTCCAGCCATATGGTGGCATACCTCAGTCCTGGCCACATGGTGGCATATCTCAGTCCCACCCACATGGTGGCATATTCTAGTTCCAGGCCACAGTGATGGCATTTCCCAAGTCCCTGTCCTTAGGGGCACCTGCCTAGCCTGGCCCAAGAACAGCACCTGCCTAACCTGCCTGATCTTTCCTCCGTTAAATGTTATCCTTTGTCAGCTTCTAGCCTTGTTCCATGTCTAAGTTATACCTCGCTCTTGTTCCCAGTTCCTATGTTTCCTCTGTTCTCTGCTCTGATCAATTTCTAGTTTTCCTTTGTCTGTGATTATGTTCCATTCCAGGTTTTCGTGGATTCCTTCTGCCTCGTTCCTCTGTTCCTCCATAAGTGTGCTCCACCCATTGCTTTAGCTTCCTTTCAGTCCTCCGTACTGTGCAGTTGTCTACAGGTACTCTGTTTGTATGTATGTGCAATGTTAATGTTTATAGTATGTTATTCTTTGCTAATATTAGTTAGGGACTCACCTAATTGTGGGGTACTTTGACAAGGTTGGCAAGTTAACATCTAATTGCCCAATAGGTGAACCAAACCCCCACCATTATACCATCTTTAGTGTTAGGCTGGATCCTGATTGTTTGTTTATGTATATATATATATATTCCCTTTTCCCTTATTCTCTCTCCCCGAAGCACCTGAGGATCTAAGCTCCTCTCACCTGTCCAGCTTGGTTCCCCTTATGAAGCGTCTGAGGATCTTGGCTCCTCACTCCATCCCTTGTTTTCCTCTTTGTTTGTTTGCAGTGAGTAGGCATTCACATGGAGAATGTATCACATCATTTTACATTTTTTAAATTTTATATATTATTCAATACTATCTGTGTACAACAAGAAATTACACAAAATTACATGACATGGCGATCCTTGGCAACAGTCATATAGATATCTAACATAATTTACTACTTATGATCTTGCAACTGATCCATAGACTTGGTAAACATTCCGAAACTGACATATCACCTCACATTGCTATATACAATGAAGAAAGTCTCCTCTTGTCTGGTCGCATTTACAGCAGGAATCATTTTGTGTTATATTAGCGTTTTTTAGACAAACTGGGGACATATAGGCTCTATGGAGTATTTTTTTCAAAAATACCTCTATACATGGTCAATTTAATCATGAGGCAGAGTGTTTAGTTTGCTTTTACAATAGTATCAATTGATAAATGTTGAAGATGTTTAGACCACTTGAATAAGCCAGTTTTAGAGAAATCCAGTGGACTAAAAAAGCAGAATCTATAAGAGTCAGCCAGGGATTTTCCCAAATATCAACAGGTACATAATTATATAAGTCATATAATCAATAGATAATAAGTAATGGGTGTCCTGTCTATGTCTGGAAATCTGCTCCTGAGTGTATCTAGTGTAAACAACTTGTGCTTGTAAATATTTACATATGGTCATATGGAGGTAATTCCTTTCCTTGTCCATTGTGTTTAGGGGTATTCTGCCTTTCCATTCAAAAATTGAGGGTTTTTAAGGAATGGAAGGTATACAGATTTAATAAAATCCTGGTGATTACAAGTTGCCAAGCTCAGATTGGACCAAATAATACTATGTTGTTTTTTGTCTTCCTTTGGCAGGGGTCCTACTGGAGTATGTAAGAAGGCTTTGAGATGTATGGATGGGTAGGTGTTTTGATCTAGAATTGGGTCAGTAATTATTTTCTTTTCTAAGATCTAGTCCATTGTGAAGCACAGGAGGGCAGCCCAATTATTATAATTATGGGATGCCAACTATCTGTACCTTGGAACCTTTCTTTGTAGTTTGTGTTGCCCAGTGCAAGATTTAAGATGTGACACTTTCTCCAGCATTAGAGTTAGTGGAGTGCAATATTTGCAATATTTATTATTTATTATTGTTAAATAAAATACTGCTAATATGATATGAACATTTCTAAATATATACAGGATTTAACAGGGTATATTTTATATAGTACAACTTAAAAATTGCATGAGGAGATTGACATTTGCATTATTAAGAATAAAACAGACCCTTTTTACTTTATTTGCAAAATTAATCTATACATTATATATCTAAAACATCATGGGTAGAGATTACTATGGGGATGTGTATAATAGTAATATGGAGTACTAAAAGTGTAAACTAGGACAGCGATGATGATTTATGAAAATAAAGACTATTATTCTTTCCTAGCCAACGTGTTTAGTTCTTAGTATTACTATCACACACATCCCCATGGTAATAGGAATGACACTTGCTAGTCTCCGACTCATTTTCGGCAACAAACTCCACCCAATATGAGGGCCTCTTTTAATAACACTCTACTTTTATTTAGAGATAACATTTAGAGCAGCATCATTTTGAATTTTGCCTGACACTTTTGTGGTCATACCACTCTCAAATGGCAAGACTTGCCGGTTTCCTCAGTATCTGTAGTGGGACATTAATTATCTGTCATATTATATATATATATTGTTATTGGTTTAAGCATGATTTTTGTTCTACGGAAGACACTGTAGCTGGCGCCTTTAAGCTGGTAATTTTTTTTTATTACAGCGGATAGCATAGTTGGAGCCATTGGATACATCCCAACTTTTGCCCCCCACCCTCCCCAAATTTTTTTTCTACGGAAGACACTGTAGCTGGCGCCTTTAAGCTGGTAATTTTTTTTATTACAGCGGATAGCATAGTTGGAGCCATTGGATACATCCCAACTTTTGCCCCCCACCCTCCCCAGACACCATGGGGCAGTGTCTGGAGAGGGTATGGGACACATGAGCGGAGTATGGGGAGGGGGCTGTCAATGATACCACTCATGTGCGGTAATACTGTAAGCCACTTTAGATGCACACTAAGAATTCTCTGGTGTCTGGAACACAGGAGATGTGAACAGGACCACAGGATTGTGGTCCAGAGTCCTGCTTTCCCACTGAGCTCTACCTCTGTCCTGAAAAGTGGGACATAGCTCCCAAATTGGGACAGTCCCACGCAAAGTGAGACTGTTGGGAGGTATGCCTATTGACCTACTGTTGCCAAGAAGTTTCGCTTCTCAGAGGTTACATAAAATGTCTTTGATTGCTCACCTTTCTTCCAACGGACAGATGTGTATAGAACTGTTTCATCTCAAGTTTGTCAAGTGTCTTCATTTTTAAAGATAAAAATCTTTCCGATCATTTCCAGTTTTATGTGGATTTTTTGTTAGCGGTACCTGGCATCTTTGGTCCTTTACCATATACACTACATGCTGAGTTTATTTCACTATTATATAAGAATCATTCAATTTTTTCTACAGTATTACACTATTGCAGTTTATTATCATCCATAGGGCTATTGATGCTGGAAGACATACGTTTAATATGTATTTAGGCACGAATGGGTATTTTCATGGGATCTGGGCGTTATATATTATAACTGTGCACTATTATTCATCTTTCATGCATTTGTTATTACTTGTGGATCTAGGCCCCCTTTTACTTTCTATAGATTGCTTATGAGGCACCAGTTACAATGCTTTAGAAACACAAAAATTACCTGCAAAAGGTCAGTGCCGTGCTCCACCCGCTGGCAAGGTTACTTAATAAGTAGCTGCAGATATGGATGTGGGTACTCCAATCTTGAATGCTTGACAAGCAGGAAAAGTCACAGATAAAATAGAAAAAAGCTGGCACTCCACTCTTCAATCAAACATTTTCATCATTTATTGAGTGTATATATAGACCAGAGACCAGTTGCAGGGAGGGACACATTTTACGCGTTTATATCTATTGTCACACTTTTCTATTTCATTCAAAACCAGTTACAATGTTACCATTGGTAATTTTGAAGAAAAAAAAAGGTTTAGATATAGCAAATAGAGTTGAGCGAACCCGAACCGCAAAGTGCGGGTTCGTACCGAACATTACGATTTTTGGACTCCACTGTATGTCCGGGTTGTAGTTCGGTGTTTCGGCGATTCATATCACCTAAACAAATTTAAAATGACAAGCTAATGCTGCCCAGTCACTAGTTCAATAAGGGGTGGGGGGAGCTGGCACAGCTAAAATCCTGCTGCCCCTACCTGTGCCAGCCCCCCCCCTCCCTGCAGTAGGGGCATGTCACCTAAACCAGTGTCTGCTCGCTGTCATAAAACTAAATATAAATCAATATGGGGGTCAATAGGACCCCCATATTGATAAAAAGGAGGTTTAACCCTCCCCAATGCCCCTAGTCACGGCATGCCGGGAGTAGGGGCATATCGCCTAAATTTAAATTTTAAACTACTAGTGACTGGGTGGCTATTGCTGCCCAGTAACTAGTAAAATAAGGGGGGACCTGGCACAGGTCGCCCATTCACCCATGGTAGGGAACACAAAAGAGCCCCCCACCCTGGTCCCCACATATTGCCCGTGGGGGAGGACCCTAATAATGTTAGGGGGGACCTAATGTCCCCCCGGTCCCCACCCATTGCCCGCGGGTGGGGACCTTAAAATAATAATGAGGGGGGGACCTAATGTCCCAGCCCCTAGTCACTCCCCCCCATAAAAAAATGCCTACCTACCCCTCCTCGCCCTAATAATAGTGAGGGGGTGGGAAATAAACTAACCTGTAAAAAAATAACAATTTCATACTTCTTTTTTCTTTCTTCTTTTCTAAAAAAAAAGAAAAAACGAGCGCAAAAAAAGTCTCTCTATTTACCTGTCACAATATATGCAAGTGTATGTCAGTCTGTCTAGGGTGTGAGTGTGTGTGTGTATAAGTGGGTGTCAATGTGTATAAGTATGTGTGTGTCAATGTGTGTGTTACTGTCTGTGCAAGTGTGTGTACATGAGTGTCTGTGTAAGAGTATCCTGTCTCTTAGTGTTTACACACTAAGACACAGGATACTCTTACACAGACTCTCATGTACACACATTTGCACAGTGTGCTCAACACTGGTTGTGTGTGTTTTTATGTGTGTGTGAGTGTGACAGTGTGTGTAAGGGTGTCTGTGTGTGTAATGGGGACCAAAAACAAAACCTGCACCCAGGCGTCCGTGACCCTAGGATCGGCTCTGCATCAAACATACATCTATCTTATCTAATAAAACCTTAATATCAGGATAGGGCTTTGTCCAAATTATATCACACAGGGGTTGGCAATCAGTTAGTCCATGTTATAAAGGTTTATAGGCAAGCAGAATAATTTTGTGCCAGCAGTAAATAAGTCCCCTAGCTTCAATAAGGGCAATACATATATAAATAACTGTCAGTTACAGTAAATTGCCAGTGTAATTTTCAAAATGTTAATGGAATATGCTATGGACATGCACCTGATTGCATAGATTTATAGGAACATCAAGCAGATATTTTAAATGCAATTGATGAGTCTATTTTACTACACCTAATTTAATTCTGCTTTTAAATGACCTTTCAAACACTGAAGAAAGAGCTTCAGGCATGTGACACTGAATTGATCTTTGCTTGTTAGTGACAGCACTTGAAACACTACGTGCTGAGGTTTTCTTTTACAGTTTCTGTGATTTCCAATACATTTCTCTTGTCAATTATCAATTTGCTGTTGCATTGCTGATCATGCTAATTACTGAATGAATGCCAAAATGGGTTGAATGAGATCTGTACAGTGTGTGTCAATAATGAGTCTAGCACTTCAATAAGTCAATTATTGTACACCCTCGGGAATTATTTGTTACTTTGTTACTTTTCTTTCTTTTAGACTTCTGTAAGTAGAAATATACCATTGTAGGCTTAACTTTTATTTATTGGTGTTTATGTTATTTTAAAGGACTAACCGACGAGCCCATTTCCTATGCTTTCACCTTCCACTCTGAAGCTTCTCGTTCAACAGCCAGGCGGAACTCTGTACCTGTGTCACCTGCTGCAGACTACACCAAACCCCTGGACTGGATTAAGAAATATCAAACTGGATTTTGTGTCTGTCCTATGTTAAAATAGGCTAGAGCCATGGCCCTCCTGGATTTTTAACACATTTTACTTGCAGCTATGACTTTCTTGGCTATTGGCTGGAAAAATCAGTTATCACCTACCACTGAAGATGTAAAGTTACATCATTGTTACAACGCAAAAATTGAGAGCTTATCTATCTTAACACATAATCTTATAAATCTTAACCCTATAGAGGAATATGACTTGTAGTACTATGTTTGTAAACTTGCCTTTGTAAACAATAAAAAGTACATTTAGACCAAACATGGCTAGACTAGAGTATTGGACAACCGTGCTCTTCAAATTCTCCATTCCAAGGGCCCACAAAAAGATATGTGCATCATTGTTTATTCATAAACAATAAATTGGTTTTGGAGATTTTATAGTTATTGGTATGGAGTAATATAACGTGAACAAAAACCTTCACATTATGTTTTCTTGAAAGTCTCACATGTCTCGCTTCATAATGCTCTGGTATGATGACCTTTTATTACTTTTTATCATTGTTTTTTGTTGTTTGAACCACAAAATGAAATTATAACAAATATTAAAGGAACAAAAAAAATGCCAGAGTATATTGTATTAACTGGATTGAAAACAAAGATGGGAGGAGGACAGAAAAGACAAACCTCTCCAGACATGTTAAATTAATATACATATGAAATCAAGGAGAAGGTAATGAAAACAGGTGAAAAATGAAATACCTCCTGTTTTTCCATTTATTTTTATGTTACAAAATGCTCATATTCTATGCCCAAGCATCTTTATAATATCCAGCCAGTCTTTCTAAAAATACTAGAACAAATCATTCTAAAATGGTAGCCCACTGTGAGATAAGCATTTCAGAATGTGCCAAACACAGATAACAACTATATTTTAAATATTTCAATTTTAAATCTCTATTCATATTTTCGTGAAAAATGTATTTAATTTTTCCCTGCACTGTACATTTATCATACTTGTCTCAGTAATCCAAAATTCTACTTTTATTTCTTTTATACATTTTCATTACTTTCTATAATATGGATGTGTTCGTATAATGCAATTTAGGTTTGTTTAATTCTCTTGTTTATATTCTGTTATCTTGGCTTCGGATGTATCAATTTAAGCTAAAAACCAGCTGGTGGAATTCCCGGCTGTAGAGTGAATAAAATGTTTTTGATTATTTTAATTTTTTCTTTGCTTATTGTAGATTTTAAATCTTTCAGGAAGCATTTTTAGTAATGTTAACTCCATACATAATCTTGTCCTACATAGAACAATATGTCCTGTTATTTCTCTGCCTATTTATTATTAGTAAGAGCACATTGAGAGTGTCATGCTCTGCTTATGACATTTTGGCACTGCTAAAAGGAAGTACTTAAAAGTAAATATGTTACAGAAAGACATGCTGTTTAAAAATCTATTCTTTCCCTTACAAGGCAACACATTTTCCTTCACATTATTAAAGGCTTATGAGAAAATAGAATAAAGATGTTTGCTCATTTAACACTGAAAGTGTTAGACAGGATGAAAGGTGCACATAAATATCTTCAGAGAGGCACTAAATTAGGAGCAAGTGAGAAAAAAACATATTATTTGAACACTTTGGATGTGTGTGTGTGTGTTGTGTGTGGTATGATTTGTTCTACTACTTCAGGTATCAGAGTAAGCATACACTGGAACTTAGTATTTTAGAATTTGCAAATGAGAAAGACACACACTACATTCAGTATGTATTGGCCACATTAGGGAATTACCTTCCTAAGTATACATAGAGCACAGCAGAAAAGATTTAAAAGGTCGAGTTGCTGTGACAAATTGTTGATATTATTTGTTAGTATTTTATTTATTTATTTATTAAATTCAAACTATAATATTTTAGCAAGTGATAATAAGCAACGATAACTTTTATAATGTTTTTACTAAGTTATAATAAAGATAACGTTAGGGCCAGGGCTACCACATATTTGTAGCTGGGGAGCTGGAACCCATTTTGGCGACTCCCAGACCCATTTTTAAAAGGGGGTCAGGGCTACTTGCTCTGGCCCCTAAAGTATTTAGGGGCCAGAGCAAATACTTTTCTTTTTAAAGGGACAAAGTAATCAGTGAAGCATTGCAAAGGCAGATAGATGTAAATATAGATACATGGGTAGTAAAGTGCAAGTAAAAGAAGAGCCATATGTACATATATTATGCAGAAATCAGCATGTGATCAGCCATATTTCTGTTAGGATACATCCAGGGCGGAGTAAGAATGTTAATTTTCTACTCCTATGTGCAAGCAATGCTACCAGGTTGAGGAAACAGTTCACCATGCAGAAACATCACTGAGCTTCACGCATCATTTGTTATGTTTGGGAGTGAGTAATGGATTCAAGACAGTACTGCCCATGGAATGCACTATAGTGGCCATAAGTTATAGGTCTGGGAAGCAACACAGGTGTGCACTTTATTAGGGAATGTTTTTCATCTGTGGTTAGTGGGTCCAAGAGGGCATCTGCAGCTGGTATCCCAAATTCTTTACGATACTAGGCGCAGAAGAGGTTTACCTACAATTATATATGTTTCCAGTATGTTTGCATCACAATAAAGTTTTTGAACATTATACACTGTAACAAATGTGGTCCTGTTCCTACTTTTCATTATCCTTTTGCTCATCATGTAATTAATAGCGGTAAACTAAACTGTCAACAATTGTAGATGATACATGTATACTGCTTTCAGATGGCACTCAGAATTGCACTGCAATTTTCTATACATGGCCTTTTCTGCTCTGCACTTATTTCAATGTGCTATCTCTTTAGATAACAACTGTTTAGGAATATGAAATAGGTCTGTAATTGTGGTGACTACGGAAAAATTCCATCAAGCATCTTGTCAATTGTTCTAATATGCTAACACTATCATCTGTGGCTCATGAGATTTATTTAAGATTGTCCAGTGCACACATCTAGTTCTTTGTTTCTGTGAAAAGTGTGTGATTACCACTAGTTAATAACAATACACTGTAGAATGCAGAAGCGATCTGGAGCTAAAATTCCCACATTATTGTAATAATTGATGAAAATAAGCTATTGCACATTAGATAAACAATGTTATTTTTATAAAGTGCCTAAAGATGACGAAAAAAGCAAATAATTGCATGTTGAAAAACAAAGGTGAAATGTATTGTGAAAGATTTATCCATGCCTTACCAAATCCTTGTTTTAAATTTATTTTAAATGTAAATTAAAAGCAGATTTTAGTTAGGCTTCTTTAATACCATTAAAGTTAGTTCACATCAGTAAGACAAGCCAAATAGAACACTTTATCTATTGTGAAAGAATTAGCTCTTCTAGATTCTAGTGACTTTCCAAAAGCAGGCCAGATGCACTATTTGCACTGCTAATTCACTAATCCTATATAGGAAGCTAGTTCCTGAGTTTAAAGTATTGAGCAGTAGGACCTTTCCCAGGCTCCAAGCTGCACTCATTCAATTTGCAGTGCCTGTCTATCACCTGCTAGCTTGCCCTAAAACCACAGCTGCCAGCAATGTAAACATCCAGCCTCCACTGGCAGAAAGAGTCAACTGATGGCTTCATGTTGTATGACAAAAAAGGCAAATTAATTAGCTTTTTATTTAATAATAATGAAAAGTATTTATCCAGGAAAGATAGTTAAGATTTATTCTGGATTTGTCTGTAATGTTATTGTTGGAGGGAAAAAAGGGCTTGAAACTCATCACCACGATGGAGATCCAACCTGCCAGAGATCTGTACTCTAAGTGGCTGGACTTCAGAAGGAGAAATAAGTTAATGGATACAATTTCACCACATAGTACCATTGAAACCCTGAAATATAATATTACAGATTTGAACATAAAAAATTGGACTAAAAATTATAATGTTTACATTAATGACCTGAGAGAGAGGAACCTAATGATTCCCTTCCCTCAGAACCAGAAAAAATTGGATATATCAGCAAAATATTTTTTCTCCTACCTGAGAATATAAGATTATCTCTCGTTGTATAACGTTACATCCCCCTTAAACGGAAAAAAAAAAAAAAATAGGAAATAATGATCATAAAAATAAATATATTATATATTTAATTATATCTAATTGGTACGAAATCCTTAGATTGGAAGATCAAGAGACCAAGCCAAAGGCGTGGAAGAAATGGGAAGGTCTAATGGGCATAGAAATCCACATTGAACAGTGATATTCCTTACTCATAGATGTTAAAAAAGCAATTCACTACTTAAACATCGTCGAATTACATTATCTTGTATCAGTGGCATGGAGTTCCATATATTATGAATAAAATAAATTCTGCTAACTCAAATCTATGTTGGAGATGCAAAGTAGAGATAGGAACATCAAGACATATCTGGTGGGATTGCTCTGGTGTGCAGCTGCTGTGTCATAGAAACATAGAAACATAGAATGTGTCGGCAGATAAGAACCATTCGGTCCATCTAGTCTGCCCATTTTTTTTTTTTTTTAGTACTTTTATTAGTCTTATATCTAGGATATCCTTGTGCCTATCCCACGCATGTTTAAAATCCTTGACTGTGTTTACCTCTACCACTTCTGCTGGAAGGCTATTCCATACATCCACTACCCTCTCAGTAAAGTAATACTTCCTGATATTACTTTTAAATCGTTGCCCCTCTAATTTAAGACTATGTCCTCTAGTTGTGGTAGTTTTTCTTCTTTTAAATATACTCTCTTCCTTTACAAGTGTATTTAAGGAAGTGAATAGTTAAGTCACTGATAATTTAGGAGAGAATATTTTGACTGCCCTATTCCACTTTTGTATGAAAGGTTACATTCAATAATGGCCACAAAAGTGGTAATCTCAAGATCATGGCGTGCCCAGGTTATCCCTACCTGGACTCAGGTTTTGGGTCAGTTAAGATATCAATCTGATATGGAGCAATTTTTCAAGGGAATAAGGCAAGGTTTGACTATTGGTGGTCCCCATGGCTAGGGACATTAATTGACACTATTAGAACTACATCATAGAAATGTACCTCCATCCCATTCGGAATTATGATTTATGGTAACTCTAGTCCCTCCCCCTGGTGTTGGCAGCTCAAGTTTATATATGTGATTCTGCATTCTCAGTGTATTTTGATCCTTAACGCGTATGGATTTATATCTTATCAATCTAAATCTCGAAAAAAATATTCTACAATAATGTAGTAATGTATGTTGTATTGTATTGTATGTCCTTTTTATACTATAAAAAAACGAATTAAGAATATATAAAAAAAAAAAAACATTGCTCAGTTTAACCCATTGTGCTCTCGACTATGATCACAGGGTCACGGTTGCAGAGATTAGGGTTGCAAACTTTTATTTAAACATATACTGGCTATGCCTTTTACCTTCAAAGAGTCAAAACTATTTTATCAGCTAGTAGTTTGAGCATTTTTACAGATTATATTGAACTGATAACATAATTCCATTCTGACAGAGGAAATCTGGCTGCAGTTCCTTTCACTTGGACTGTTGTTTGGAAGACTTTCTATGCCATCTACATTGAATGTCCTCCTGCACTCATTATATTTAGTACAGCTGGATGAACCCCACCAAGACTCAAACCTGAAGAATCCACAGAGTCGTGAATTAGCCCACAGAGCCATCTCACTGGCATAAATAAAGATTTAATGTATAAATAATGTTAAACAAAATGAATCAGAATAGCCTACATCCCAAGCATGAGCAGGATTGAAAAGGGATCTACTTACTATAATGGCAGATTACTGAAATAAGGTTTCGATTAGCTTCCAAAACTTGAGGTTCTTTGTCAAAGGCATGAGATAATGAATGAATGTTTGGTTAAATTAATTAGAAAATACAGTTGTGATTTGTGTTTGAATACAAATCTGCATTTTTTAAAATGTGATATATGGAAAATCATTAATTCTAAAGCTTAATAGTTTTTTTGATTGGATTAATTAAGTTGAAAACAAAATGTTAAAAGTTTGCATTACTTCCCATTTAGTTCCAATAACACAGAATATTATGCTTTAGCAGTACTTTTCAGAAGCCATTAACAATACTGTGTGAAAACCATTAATTATATTATCCAATTATAATATCTACAATACCTGAGAACCAAATAAATCAAAACAAAAGCTCTTAAAAGCAAATACACATATATGAAATATATTATTCCAGAGGGGTAGTCTAGTTTAGCTCCAACCTGGGTATTTTGGGGGGATGTTTTGCATGTTGTCTTCCAGTTTTAACTTATCTTTCAATGTAGTGGCTGCAGATCTCAAGTTCATTGCTAATTCATAAATGGCAGGATGACATTTTTCTGTCATAACAATTGATTATGTGGATCTGCACTCACACACCAGGTGCTATAGTCATGGTCCCACCCTGACCATTAATCCACAAACCAAACATTAACAACACGACCAGCACATCTGTGAATCTGTGAATTTATTGTCCAAGTGTCAACGTTTCAACTCCAAAAGGAGTTTTTATCAAGCCTATTTTTCTGTCATAGATTTTTCAAAAACTTTCTCCTGGGGGTAGACTATCAGGTTAATTTCTAAAGTTTGGTAACCTAGCTTAGACTAAGTGAGGAGGTTTGATGCTGGGATCGTGTCTCTTTACTGAATTGGTGAAGGACATCTGATCATGGACAACAACAGTGTCAAGGTTACATTGTGGTCTCTCTGGGAGCAAGCTCTTTTTTGTTGTTGAGGTTTACATATTACATTATGTTGTCATCTCTGTTTTTGAAAGGTGTTTTTGTTTTGTTAAATCCATTGGCCTTGGTTGTGAATCCTGAACCTGTTACAAACCAGCTGGTGGTGCGTGCAGATGACATGATGAGTTAAGGTTGTGAACAGCGTGGCTTTTATAACGAGTTCACTCGTCGTAAGGTCAAGAAGGAGTAAAACAATTAAAAAATGTCCTTTGTTCTTAAAGAGATAAACAAGCCCCTCTAGTGGACAATTTAAAAATATTCAAATTAACCTGTTTCCTACCAAAGTGCTAGAAATCAATGCATTTTGTGTTCTATTTCCAGTGAAAGTGTTAGTTTGCAGAAATATATTGATAATTCTTATGACTTTGGGTTAAGCTGATGGTGCGAAAAAAAAATCAGGATAAAAGTATGAAGAAAAATTAATTAAAAAAAATACACAATGCATTAAAATATGTTTTAAATGAATACAAATCTAGAACATCTACATTGGTAAATATCACAACTGAACTTTTATTAAATAGAATAATTACTACTGCATACATACAATATGTACATTGCACACTGTCTTGCAAGCTCTCTCACACATGGTGTAGCTCTCACTCGCACACACACACAACGTCTCTCATTCAAACACACACCATCTCTCGCTCGCACACACACACCATCTCTTGCTCGCACAAACACACTGTCTCTCCCTCCCACACACACACACACACACACACACCATGTCTCGCTCCCACACACACACTGTCTCTCTTGCACACTGTCTTGCACGCTCTCTCACACACACCATCTCTCGCTCACACACAGTGGCTCGCACACACACCGACTCTCGCTCAAACACGCACACACCATCTCTCGTTTGCATACACACACCATCTCTCACGCCATGCCGCCTGGGGTCGTTGTCCCAGTCTGCCCCATTGAAGGGCCGGCGTTGAGTATTGCCCTGAATGGAGACTGCTGTCATTGAGCAGAGCTGCCTCTTAATGTGTCAGCTCTGCTCCATGACAGCAGTCTCCATTCGGGGCTATGCAGCAGAGATTCGGTGCTATAGCCCCAGTAGCCCACCCTTAGCCACGCCACTGCTGTACATACAATACATAAATATTTATGTTACAGATGAAATATATGTAAAATGATATGTAATACATTTAGGGTTTGCACTGAAATAAGCTCATATTCATAGTCCTAAAAATACAACACATATCAATATCTCACCAGTATATTACATTACATTCAATTTTTGTTTAGCCTCATCTTGTATCCTAGTAACATATAGGGAGCTATTCAGTAAAAGTTTGCTGAAAGTAATTTGACATTTCTTCAATATTTAAATATTTAATGATGCATTATGCAGCCGAGCTCTTTTAGCAAGCAAAACTCATCGGGTTTGTGCATGCACAACTTATAGTTTATCTTAACTCAAAAGTTCATCTCAGCTCAACTCATCTGCAACTCACTTACACCTCACTTTTGGTGAACAGCTCTTATAGGCAATTATTACTTAAATATTTTTTTTTATCATATGGCATCTAGCATATTTGTAATTTATAAGAGAAACATAGCATCGAGCACAGTAATGATGAACATATGGTTGTTTGATGCCCGGAGTGTCCCTTTAATAGTAGTTGGATTTCAGTTTACAAGATTTTTCAGTAAAAACACTTTTTTAGCGTTTAGGATTGCATATTGCATATTCACATATTTATGAAACATCTGTGATAATAACGTTATTTATTCAAAGGGTATTATTTCCAAATTGTGAATTCAGAATTATAAAGCATAAGCCAGAATCCTAAGAAAGTGACTATAGGCTACTTTAGTTTTAAATAATAGGTGCTTAACACTAATTACTCCTTAGATATTATACTGTTTTTGACCTTGCTAAAAGGTTAAGTAGGCTATTCGATATGAGGAATTTTCTCATCATAAAGTTCAGTGAATTAAGCTTAATGAGATTAAATTAGCTTACAATTTTGTAATGCTCTTTAAGAAATAATATGTAATTAAGAACAGAGACATGGCCTTCAGGTAAAATGTGATGAGTTACTGTGTCATTGTTAACAAACACAGCTAATATATTCATAGAGTGGTATGTTTTTCAATTACATTACAGTATGTTTCCTTGACTAGATAGGGAATTAGGCTGCACATTCTCAAATTATTTTATGGTTGGCTTGAGGAAAGTAATTATGGATAGGTTGCTGTTAATTTAATTGTATCACCTTACAAACAGGACCATCACATTATGTACAGCATAGCAACAGTACAATATTTATCTACTTTATAAATAAATAGACTATTTTGTGACATTTCTTGTGAAGTGGTTCACTGTTCATCACTTATTCATATCAGTGTAGATGCCCAAGCAGGGAGACTTTGCAAATGTACCGAGAATGTTAAAGTCATAATTTGCTTAATTGATGTGTGGTGATATGATTATTATACACTAAAAACTATGTTTATTCTAATCACATGTTCAGTGATACTTGTGATTGGCTGAATTGATTCCGGTGACTAAACTGCTTATACTATGATTTTAGACAAGACAAAAGGTAAAAGATGATCTATACATTATGTTGAATGATTGCAAGCAAACCCCTGAATTAAGTGAAAAATATGTTTTTGGGATAAATGATAGCAACCCTAATGACATGTCCTGTTTGTGCATGACCGTTATGTTTCATTTACTCATGCCCAGTGATTTCATTATTATTTCCACTGAGTGGCTGGTCATATGACACATTCAAAATGAAAAGCCATTCATTTCCATATCAAGTCACAAGGTCATGTCATAAACAACAGACACCAAAAACACATTGATGACTCGTAGGGGTCTATTCACTACAACTGGACTGACAAGTTGTAAAAATCAGTCATTAGTAGCTGAGCTGGACAAATTGACAATCTTTCCAACTCAGCTAGTGAGGACTGATTTTAGCAAATGTAATTGTAGATGGATCAATGCATTGAAAAATCCTGTAAAGGATATGTTTGCAGGACAAGTATTGTAAAAACAAAAAACAGATTAAGACATTACACAAATTCAACTTTAAAGGGAAAGTCTAGTCACCATATTTACTTTGGTGCAAGTTGTAGGCAAACAAGTGTTAAGCTTTGTTTTCTTTTTTTTTAAATTATCTGTCATTTTCCTAAAATTGTTAATTTTATTT
Organism: Pelodytes ibericus; assembly: GCA_036172795.1. Lineage (NCBI taxonomy): Eukaryota > Metazoa > Chordata > Amphibia > Anura > Pelodytidae > Pelodytes > Pelodytes ibericus. The sequence goes on along the minus strand of CM069857.1, from coordinate 215,055,328 downwards.
AGTTGCTCAAGTCCTCCCCTAGTGTTTAGACCTCTGTAACACAGTTAGTATACCCACACGCAGGAGAAGACAACTGCACATCTGACATTTCTTTCCCAGTACCATCTGCACAGTATATATGCCTAGAAGCCTGGGAATTACCTCTCTATCTGTGTGTATCTCCATGGCAACCAGCATGTTTAGCAGAAGCAGAGGTTCTTTCTACAGCTCTCTATACAGACCGTCATCAGCTGATGTTTCTGCAAAGTCCATCATAATCATACTGCCATGATATTGACTGAAATGCCCATCATAAATATACATCCATGATGCTGAGTGCAATGCCCATCATAATCACACTGCCATGATACTGAGTGCAATGCCCATCATAATCACACTGCCATGATACTGAGTGCAATGCCCATCATAATCATACTGCCATGATACTGAGTGCAATGCCCATCATAATCACACTGCCATGATACTGAGTGAAATGCCCATCATAATCACACTACCATGATACTGAGTGCAATGCCCATCATAATCATACTGCCATGATGACTGTAATGCCCATCATAATCAATCTCTCATGAAATGGACTGCAATGCCCAGCATTATCATACTGCCATGAAATTAACTGAAGTGCCCCTTATAACAGTGCCCTGTTACTAGGGTTGCCACCTTTAAAAAAAAAAAAAAAAAAACTGGCCATGCTATTGCCTCCATAGACTTAGCATTGGCATCAAGCCATTATTTTACCGGCATGCCGGTAAAATACCGGTCAGTTGGCAACCCTACCTGTTACTGACTGCAATGCCCATCATAATCAACCTGTCATGGAATGGAATGGAATGCCCATCATAATCATACTGCCATGATATTGACCACAATGTCTGTCATAATAATACTGCCATTGTACTGACTGCAATGCGCATCATAATCATACTGCCATGATACTGACTGCAATGTCCATCACAATCATACTGCAATGTTAATCACATGGATTTCAAGATGAGAGACAACATGGGTTTACTTTAGGGAGATCGTGCTCAACTAATCTTATTCATATATTCGATTGGGTGACTAAAATAATATATCAGGGTGGTGCAGTAGACATTGCTTACCTAGATTTCAGTAAGGCTTTTGACACTATCGCACAAAGAAGGCTTATCAACAAACTGCAGTCTTTGAGTTTGGGTTTCAGTATTGTTGAGTGACAGGCAACAGCAGGTTGTAGTCATTGTAGAATATTCGAAAAAAGGTCTTGTTACTAGAGGGGCACCTTATGGACTTGAACCCATTCTCTTTAATATTTTTATTAGTGATATTTCAGAAGGTCTTGTTGGTAAGATATTTTTTTTTGCTGATAATACAAAGATTTGCAGCAGGGTTGATGTTCCTGGAGGCATAAGCCAAATGGCAAATGATTTAGCTGAACTAGAAAAATGGAGATGTGGCAACTGAGATTTAATGGGATTTAGGAGTCATAGTTTCAGAGGACTTAAAGGTAGGTAGACAATATAATAGAGCATCATAAAATGCTTGCACAATGCTTATGGTAACATAGGGTGGGGGTATTAGTAGAAAGCAGTAGAAAGAGGGAATTGCTCATGCTCTTGTACAGAGCATTGGTGAGACCTCACTTGGAGTATTATGGGCAGTACTGAAGACCATTTCTTTTGAAGGACATTGATAGTTTGCAGAAAGTACAGAAAAGGAGTACTAAACCGGTCATGGGTTGAAGGATAAAACTTACCAGGAAAGGTTAAAGCATCTTAAAATGAATAGTTTTGAGCAGGAGTCCTCAAACTCCGGAAAAGACGGCCCCGTCCGGATTTAAAAAATGTTGTTTTTTTTTTTCGGCAGCCGCATCCATTAGATGCGGTCCGAGAAAATAAATAAATAACTTCCTGTCATTGCAACCGGATTTGACAGCATGTCATATCCGGTGGCATTTTCCCTCCTCCGTGCAGGAGGGAAGAAGACTGCACGGAGGAGCTGGACGGAGACAGGGAGCACCAAGGAGATGGTGAGTACTTACCTCCTTGTTGCTCTCTGTCTCCGGTCTTCTCCGTACATCTTCCTCCGTCTGTGGCTGTGAGGGAAGCATTGTGCGCTCCCCTCCAGCCGATGCACATTCAATAAAGTTTGTTTAAAAAAAAAGTTTAAACAAACTTTATTGAATGCGCATTGGCTGGAGGGGAGCGCACAACCCTTCCCTCACAGCCACAGACGGGCAGATGAGAGCACCGGGAGACGGAGACAGAGCAGCAGCAAGGAGGTAAGTAAGGGGGAAGAGGGGAGGATCCTGGCATATTGGGTGGCTAAGTCCTGGCATATTGTGGGGGAAAATCCTGGCATATTGGGTGGCTAAGTCCTGGCATATTGTGGGGGAAAATCCTGGCATATTGAGGGGCATAATCCTGGGATATTGGGTGGCATAATCCTGGGATATTAAGAGGCATAATCCTGGGATATTGAGGGGCATAATCCTGGGATACTGAGGGGCATAATCCTGGCATATTGGGTGGCTAAATCCTGGGATATTGAGGGGCATAATCCTGGGATATTGTGGGGCATAATCCTGGGATATTGAGGGGCCTTGTTACGACTAGCAGTGACAAATATGGAACCGGACATTGACCATCTCATTATCCAAAAGCAGGCCCATAGTTCCCATTGAAATACTGGCAAGTTTGTTGATTTAACTTTACTTCATTTAAATATTGTATTTGTTCCTGTTTTGTTTCTTCACTTCAAAATAAGATATATGCAGTGTGCATAGGAATTTGTTCATAGTTTTTGTTTTTACTATAGTCCGGCCCTCCAACAGTCTGAGGGACAGTGAACTGGCCCCCTGTTTTAAAAGTTTAAGGACCCCTGGTTTGGAGGGAAGATGATACAGGGGGAATATGATTTAAATACATAAAAAGAGCCAACACAGTAAGAGGAGGAGAGTATATTTAAATGAAGAAAAACCACCACAAGAGGACATAGTCTTAAATTAGATGGGCAATGATTTAATAGTAATATCAGGAAGTATTACTTTACTGGGAGGGTAGTGGATGTATGTAATAGACTTCAAGCAGACGTGGTAGAGGTAAACACAGTGAAGGAGTTTAAGCATGCATGGGATAGGCATAAGGCCATCCTAGATATAACTTTATAAGGTTCGGGACTGCCACGGATCCTCTGCTCCTTAAATCAGCTGCACCCACCATGCACTCTCAAAGTACACCTGAATTCCGTATTTCAATCTTGCCAGGCATTCCAAACCCCAATATCAAAACAGACAAACAAAGGAGAAAAACCACAGAGAAATGGACTTCCCAGGGTATTGATAATAAATCAGTGTTTATTCATCTTCATTTTTTGTGCCGCTACAGACCGGATCTTCCAACACTTGCCTTACACATTTCGTGCTTATCAGCACTTAATCGTAGGCATAACCTAGAAATTTGATAGGGCTAGGAACTAATACAAGTATTTAGAAAATTGGGCAGACTAGATGGGCCAAATAGTTCTTATCTGCCGACACATTATATGTTTCTATGGCAATGACTGCAATGTCTAACATAATCAAACTACCTGCAATGCTTATCAAAATCATACTGCCACGATAATGACTACAATGCCCATCATCGTCATACTGTAATGATAGTGGCTGTAATAATAGTGACTTCATCACAATAAGCGGATAATTATTGGGTTATTTGTTTTTGTTAATCAAAAACCAATGCAGATAAAGTGACAAGCGCTATATATAATGTGCAGACAAACAAATTATGCAGCAAACACTAGTGCATTTTCCTCCAATTAGCACAAAATAGTGAATATCGTGTAATAAAGGGTTGCGCAGGATATAATAAAATAAAACTGCTCTGAAAAAGCCCACGTGTGGGCGAAACGCGTCGCGTGACATTATTGACGAGACTTGCAACTAGGAAGTACCAGCTCCTCCAGCAGAACGCTGCCTATACAAACTTCAGCTGCTGCCTGCTCCTATGAAGTGACGGATGGAGACTGTGATATGATCGGCTGGGTGACTCTGCCTGCTTTTTACCTATGCTGTTTTTAACTGTTTTTTACATGGGATATCGTTTTTTAACTTCTTCTATGTAAGCTGCTATATGTGGGGGGGAATTAAAATTGTTTACATTTGACACTACAACGTTTGTTTCTCACTCCTGTTGTGTCCTGCTCCACGAGTATTCCATCGATTATCTATCCAATGGATGTGGGGATTTTGGGACTCAGAGTCTGCACGCCTTATACACCCAGAGCCGGTCCTATAGGCCCTGTAGAGTGTGAGTACAATTCTTTAGGGGGAGATATTTATTTTCCTTATATTCACAATACTGCACAATTTTGTATATATTTTTTTATTCTCTTTTATATACATCTAAAAAAGGCTGGATTTTCGCCTATATATCTCTGATAAGTATTTATTTGTTTTTGTTACCCAGCTGTAGACTTATTAGTATAAAAGTAAGACTGCATTTCTCTTTGATGCACACAGGGAGCTAACTTTTCATTGCCTTATACAGTGGGGGCCTTGGAGTGTGCTACACCACCATATGACATTGCTAAAATAGGAAATCCAATTCAAATAAATAGGAATAATTCTCATTGGTTCCTGTAGCAAAAAACAAAAAACAAACAGCCAGGTTATTGGGGGCATTTCTGAATAAGCATGCTGTTGTGATTTCACAAAGTCATCTAACTGTAAGTTTTTATATTTTAATCAATCCAAAATGTACTTTAATATGCATTAACACTTTGAAGATGTATTTTGGGCACAAGACAGTCCCTTTAATATAAATTTAGTATTTCGTTTTTTCATGTTGGCATGGCCCAATTAGTGTAGTTTGTTCTTTATTATTGTCCTTTGTTTACCGGTCAGTTTTCATCATAAGATTATTGATGATCAATTTAAATATAATCCTATTCTATTATATTGAGGAATACGTTAAAAACAGATATGTGTTTAAATCTATGCATGATTAAAAGTAATCAGACTAGTTCATTGTCCCCGAATAGCTGTTTGCCTCGGAGGAGAGACAACCTCACCATTAGTAATCTTTCCAGTGTACTACTTCAAATCATAATTCCTACCAGAAATAACTGAAGCTCTGCTGCAATCAGTTATCTGGAATGGTTCTAATACGGAAGAGAAACTCAGTGATCAGGACTTAAAAGGGATTATTAAATGTAGCCACCAGCACTTAAACCCAGACTTATAATGAAATGTACTGTTGGTAGGAAAAGCATGAATCTAGAGACTCTGTGTACAATTTAAAGAACTGTGTTTCTGAGAGTCTGCCCAAGCACCATGAGGATTTGTGATTGGTATAAAAAGAGTCATTATGTGTACTTAACAGAACACTGACAAGCATTTATAAATAATAGTGTAAATCGGTATAGAGCAGCAATTGAATCATAGTACCATCATGAACTAACTAAAATACTGCATAAAAAACAAGTTAAAATCATATAGATTGGAAAATCATTAAATATTAACTGCTTTGTAATCAAAATTCTGTACAGATCAACTAAAAGCCAATTGTGCTGTATGAGCAAGTACACCAAAAAGCATTTATTGTGTACAAGAAAAGTTGTACAATTCTATTCAACATGAAGTATTCTAAGAACCTAATAACACTTTTAGTGAAATTACATTGAACTGTTCAGATATTATTTTGGAGGATTACCAATGCATTCTAAGTAGGTTGTCACCTCAGCAATTTGTTACTGACTACAAATAAAATTTCATGCTGCTTTGCAGTATGTAGAAGTTAAATGTGGCCAGAAGAAGATCAGTTAACTAGGACAGGATTCCACAGAACCATGTTTATTAGTTAATTGATTATCATCTGTCACCTATTACGTCTACGTACTGCAAAGCAGCCTACAAAGGTTATATGTGGCTGGTAAAACATTACTAGTGTGGCAACCTTAATTTTAGGAAAAAAATAACATTCTGTATTAACCATGGGTGTTTTATCCATGAAAAAGATAGGTTGTTCCACTCCATGGCCAGGATGCTCCTGCTCCTTCAACCATGAGATTTTAGTGCACAGCCCCTAAGAGTCAGCCTACTTCTATATGAAGAGGCATGAGAACTCAGTCACATGAACACACCAGCATATTGCATGTGTGTTATGTTACAGTCACTGATGTTCAGTAATCCCCAACCATCTTGTACAGCACCAAAAGGAAGATGCCTGTTTTCAAGTTGATAAAATACCAGTGTGCCATGGTATACATATTTCTATATTATGTATATTTTATCTATATTTAGGTCGCAAGCTTACAGCATTGGTATTTTCTTTTTGTTCCTGATAACACATGATGTGTATACATCCCCAATAACTTCTACTGGTATTAGGCAATCAAAGGGTTAAATTTACACCCAGTGGGGGACATGTGTACCAGCAACAATGTACAAGAGAAAGGGAAAGGGAGGTAGAGGGATTGAAAGCAGGATTACATTGTTTTTGAGGAAAAAAATATAGGTCAGTTGAGCAGTGAGCTTTTTTCAGCACACATTATGCTTATTGTGAGTCAAGGCGGTGAATATTCTCATGTCTTAGGGCAAACAATGTTGCATTTTTTTACTATTAAAATGTGTATCTGGAAGTCCCAATTAAACCAACCAATATATATGTGTGTCAAATAAGTTGCACTATAAGGTTAACTATAAAGGTAAATCCTACTGCATGACATTTGCAGTGTTATTTTAATATTATTTAAGTTTAGCTATTCCCTTGATTATTATCAGAGCTTAACAAACCCCAGTGGTCAGAGAGCTCTCATTTCTAAAAATAGTGTTGTTGGCCGCTTTTGAATATTTTATGTAATACCATATTAATAGAATTGTCTGTCTGGCTTCTATAGTCTGCAAATGGTTTTAAACCAGTAAAGGCAAGCTCAGATATTGTCTGATTATCAAATACATCCTGCCACTGACAATTTAATTATTAATATGCCACTGATAATTTGCTCATTAATAGCCACTGATAATTTGCTCATTAATAGCCACTGATAATGCAACGCATGGGGTCCCAGATGTGAATAGACCCTGAGCGCCCGAGATCAGGAGCTACGGTGCAGGGTGGAGACACAGGACCTGGTGCTGGGTAACTGCAATTGCCTGGAGGTTTGGGACCCCAAGTCTTTGCAGCCACAACCAGGCCCTGTGAAGCAGCTGCTGTATCCAGGTCCCAGGGCTAGAGAGGAAATGAACTAAGTGATAGCGAAGCAGAGCTAAAACAGAAAATGGCTGAGGGATAGCAGAACTGAATTACAGAATGCAGGACTATAGGACAGAGGGTAAACATAAGCAAGAAAGCAGAAACCAAACTAAGGATAACTAAAACAAGGCAAAGGGACACAAAAGGCACATACAAAGGAACACACATATATACAGGAACTACCCTAACCCTAAAGATGTTAAAGGTGGGGGTTTGGTTCAAACAAATTGGCCAATTTAGATGTTGGCTTGCCAACCACGTCAATGTACCCCACATTAGGCAAGTCCCTAACTAAAACATAATATTAGCAAAGCAAACAATAGAATCTAAAAGACATACATGGAATAGACACAGAGGAAATACCTGTAGACTGCAGTACTAAGGACTGAACAGAAACAGGTGTGGTTTAAATAGAAGTAAACTGACAAGGCAGAGGGAATCAGAAAACCTGGAATGAAACATAAGGGCAGGCAGGACAGGAATACAGGGCAGGACAGGAATAAGCATAAAAAATAAACAAGAAAGCAGAGCAAGAAAGATACAGAAATGCCTTGAAACAGCCTGGATGAGCCTGCACAAGGGTGCATGGTTACAGATAATTTGCTTGTTAATATTAAAAAAATATCCCCTCTTCCCCAGTACTTACCTGGATGCTGCTCGTCCACAGCTGTCTCCTACACAGTGTGTCTTCGCACCAAAAAGGGGTCGACACTGTGGAAGCACATTATTTCCGGCAGCTGTTTGGGCCCCCAGGAATGAATGGGCCCTGGGCAGCTGCCCCGTTTGCCCACGCTTTTTTTTTTTTACAGATATTTTTTTGTTAAGGGCTCAGGGAAATTGTAAAAATTAAGTAACAGGTTCGCAGAAACTGTCTGAATCCCACCACTGACAGTACCTATAGACTGTAAGTATTGTATGTAATATTTTCTATGAGAAAATGTTAACCTTTATATTGTAACAATTGTTGGGTTGAAGGGGAGCAGAGCCAAATTAACTATCCCTCACATTAGTGCATTCAAGCTTTCCTCTGGGAGAAACCAGCCAGTCTATATTATTACGTTTGGTATTATGGCATTTAGCTTTTTAGAAATACAGAGGTCATCCTTTCCTTGCTGTAAACATATTTCAATGTAATACTAGTTCTCATAAATTGTAATGAAGTGCATGGTTGTGTATTGAACGCCATTTCACTTTCTCTGCTCCGCTATCCTGTTTGTAATTTTAATAGGATAATACTTTTCCTTTTCCTTAGTAAGGAAAACTAACTTCAGGGGAATAAGAACTAATTTGTTTCACTTTGTTGTGGGTAATTCACTGCTTCTTCAATGCTCATCAGTTTCACAATATGTGCCCTCTCTTTGCAAGCAAACAAATTTTGAATAAACGGTGAATAACAATGCACTAGCTTTTATGCTTTTGCTACATGTTTATGTATATTATGACTATATCTTGAAATGTAATAAGTTGTTAAATTATAGTTTATAATTAGGTATATTGTACTCTATATTTTATATTCATTGCAGTCACTTCCAATGTCGAGAAGGAACTAACACCATAGCCAGGTTTAAAACACAATGGGCTCTTTTCAGGCATCTCTGATTCTCCTAGCAATAATCAGAGTCCCGAAAATCATCCAGATTTGTATCTCATTGGTGATTTGACTGAGCCTTTAAATTGGGTCATTCAAGGATCACTAAAATGCCTCTGAATTTGACCGGAATCCGCAAAGAATCGCCAAATTGGGACCAAACTGATCTTTCCCTGAATTTGGCCAAAATCAATCAAAATAAGACCAAAACTCATAGGCTCCATTGTATTCTACATATATATATATTCAGCTATGTAAAAACATAGGCAAAAAGTCCAGAATGTTAATCAAAATATACCCAATCCTTCATAGAAATTACAGGCTGTAGTTAAAATAAACTATACAATTTAATGTTGCAATCTACTGACACACAATCAGTGTCCAGGAATGTTTGCATATCTAGTGAGCATATGGTGAGACTACCATTTTAGTTTGCAACCATTATCAAAAAATACAAATTAAAAAAATGGCAAAGCCAGGAGTCAGGTCAGGCCCCTGGTGGTAGCAGAGGAGGGAAGGGTAGGTCCAGAAGATATGCACAGAGTTTTTCAGTGGAGAAGAATCAGATGCTGGTGAGCTATGCCACTGTAACAACTAGGTGATAGGGGTAGCAGCTAAATTAACCACCAAGAGGAAAAATAACCAGCTCTTGCAGGTGGTCATGGATGCAGTGAATGAAGTTGGTGGGAACAACCATACTGAAGAGATGAGGAAGAAAAGGTACATTTACTCAAAATACTTTTACAAAATATGTCTTATCTTAAATTGTACTATACACGTAACTCACATACCTGTAGTTGTTGTGACACATATACAGTTGCAAGAAAAAGTATGTGAACCCTTTGGAATGATATGGATTTCTGCACAAATTGGTCATAAAATGTGATCTGATCTTCATCCAAGTCACAACAATAGACAATCACAGTCTGCTTAAACTAATAACACACAAAGAATAAAATGTTACCATGTTTTTATAGAACACACCATGCAAACATTCACAGTGCAGGTGGAAAAAGTATGTGAACCCTTGGATTTAATAACTGGTTGATCCTCCTTTGGCAGCAATAACTTCAACCAAACGTTTCCTGTAGTTGCAGATCAGACGTGCACAACGGTCAGGAGTAATTCTGGACCATTCCTCTTTAGATGACACTCTAGGATTCTTCTTCACCTCATTGAGCAGTCTGCGCTGTGCTCTTGCAGTCATCTTTACTGGACGGCCACTCCTAGGGAGAGTAGCAGCAGTGCTGAACTTTCTCCATTTATAGACAATTTGTCTTACCGTGGACTGATGAACAGCAAGGCTTTTGGAGATACTTGTATAACCCTTTCCAGATTTCTGCAAGTCAACAATTCTTAATCGTAGGTCTTCTGAGAGCTCTTTTGTGCGAGGCATCATTCACATCAGGCAATGCTTCTTGTGAAAAGCAAACCCAGAACTGGTGTGTGTTTTTATAGGGCAGGGCAGCTGTAACCAACACCTTCATTCTCATCTCATTGATTGGACACCTCACTCCAATTAGCTCTTGGAGATGTCATTAGTCTAGGGGTTCACATACTTTTTCCACCTGCACTGTGAATGTTCACATGGTGTGTTCAATAAAAACATGGTAACATTTCATTCTTTGTGTGTTATTAGTTGAAGCAGACTGTGATTGTCTATTGTTGTGACTTAGAAGAAGATCAGATCACATTTTATGACCAATTTGTGCAGAAATCCATATCATTCCAAAGGGTTCACATACTTTTTCTTGCAACTGTATTAGCTGATTAAGGCTAGCTAGGACTGTACAGAAAGGAAATGGTGCATCTGGTTGCACACATGAAAATGGTTACTTCTCATGAAGATGCTAAAAGGGGTGTCTATATCACTGTAGATATTCACTGCATGCTAACTATATAAGTCAGTTGAGTGATGAATAGACAAACATATAACACATTTGAAACTAAATGTGCTTAATCAAAAGCCACCTTGTGTGTGTTTTACTGATACACTAGAAGGTTTTGTATCTCGTCTATCTCTCCACATATGTCGATACACCTGGTATATTTTGCAACATTATGTGCCGCATTATTTATTTCTGAATGCTTTGTTATTGGGAGCCATAAATAAGGTTGGTTTTGAAGCACACCTGGACATTGCAATCACCAGAACAGTTTGTTGCTCCATCTTTGTGATTGGGATACCATTAGTTTTTCACTACAATTTGAACTTTTTATGACAGAGAGCACTACTGTATTTTGTTTTTTTTTCCCTTATAACTATTTTCAAGAAACAAACAGTTCTCAAAATATTTGTTGTTCTAGATGTTTTTTCTTTATTATTACTCATATAACACAACTGATATAAATTAACAATCACTCTTTTTCACAAAGCAGTTTCAGTCACAAATTCACTTGAAAATTATAGTGTCTTCTCAATAAAGAAATAATTTTTGCATTACATTTAAAACTCCCATCTCAATCCCCTGCTGTTCTCTCTTTATTGTGTAGACCCTTATATGTTTTGCTGGCCTTGGCTTCACGCTCCGCTTCACTTGCCTCTGGTAAGTCAAAAAAACAATTACACTGAAAATGTCATTGTGAAATTTTCAAGTACCATCTGTCTGAACTCAGCATTAATAATGCATTCTTTTTATTACCAACAGCGGTACCTTTACTACATCCCAGACCATCTAGCTCCCATCAACTACAGGATCCTAATGTGCAGTCCATGGGATCCACCATCCCAGGTAAATACCCACATATACCACACTCATGTCACACACATGATTCATGCTTAATGTTGATGTTAAGGCTAATGTAGTTAGCTATCTGTATAACACCTATGGGCACAGGGAATGTGGGCATAGATGTACAGCTGAAGGATAGAGACCTACTTGCTCATTACAGTAATAGCAATGTAGACTTCATTTCAATTACAAGGTTATGATTCATTAAGTTTAGCATCTACTTTTTCATGTAACCTGAAACCAAATATTACATAAAATTACTCCTGCAGAGAGAGCTGTGGGGTTGGAGAACATCCTCCTGATTGTGGTGGATCCCAGTGGTTAAGAACTATGTGGCACATCAGGAGCACCCCCACGATATCCTGCACTTTTTTTCCAAGTCTGCTGCATATTATCTGGTTGCTTGGAAGCAAACCAACATGGCAAAGTTGAACTACTTGGCTCTGATGGTGCAGAAACAAAATAAGTTTTATGCAGACATGATAAAGCAGACACAACATGTGAATAGCCAGTTAGCTGAGGGAATTGTGCAACTGAAGTATAGGATACTGGTGTACTTAAAGTAGAACACTGCAACCAAATTTTACATTATACGTTTGATAAATTGAGCCTAAAGCATTCTAGAATTGAAAATACCAGGGATTCAGCAGCATTTTCACCAGCAAACATACCTCCGTATGCACTGAGGGTTAAGAGTCAGCCAGGTGATGATGATGCTGTCTCATCATCCTCCTTCTTATCATCACCTGATGAGTAAATCTGACTCTAGAAAATTGTTAGGAGTCACAAAACCCTAGTCCCCACACCATTCATATCACCCAGTTTTTCCAATACACTGGGAAACTCCCTTACCCATCAAAGTACTCCTTCCTTGCCCGGAACATCACTCAAAAAAAAAGCGTGAAAATTGTTAAAAATCCCAAAACCCAAATTATTATTAAACAAATTATATTTTTTTTATGAAAAAAAAAAATTCACACTTTGAAATGAAACAGTTCACTAATTGTAATGAACAAACTAGCAATGTCCTTGGGATAGGATCCCAGGAAGAGGAGTTGCACACACTGTATGATATAGCTGCAGGTAGTGCAGACAAGAGAAATAATGTGCAAAGGCAGCACAGAACAAGTACAAGTACAATAGGGCAATACTAGAAGGGGTTTCCAGAAACAGGCCAAAGGTCAGAGGGCAAGCAGCGAGTAACAAGGATATCATATAAAACAGTGCAGAAAGGGAAACACACAAAGGGTTAAACAGAAACAATCTGAGGTCAATGGGCACATGGCAGGCAATAGAGACAGTCAAGCAAGACTGGTAACCAGGGAGTGAAAATGGAAGGCATAAAGCACAGAGGTAGGAAAACTCTGACATACGCTGAAAACATCAGAATACCTGAGCACTGGCATTAGGGTAACCAGGGGCTTTATAGAGCAGTTCAGCATTAGGCCATGCATGATATCACAAGCCTCGCCAACTGTGCACAATATCAGCAGGAAGTGGTACTGGCTTTTCAGATGAAACTTCAACCCTCCTGTTGACATTTACACCACCCCACCAACACTATCTCATGCTCCAAAAGAGGACATGGGGAGTGAAGAATTTGGTGATAAAGTTGGCGTCAGATGCCATGGCCTGGACGATCTGCAGATGGCTGCACACATGTATCCCTCCCCTTTTGGCCACAGCATAATAGCATAAGGAAAACATAAAAACAAAACCACATACAAAAACACAGAACTAGTCTAGAACTCTAAAATGAAAAAAAAAAAATAGTTAAAGTTCAGTTACACCAAATGGCAAAGATGTGATAAGCTTGCCACCAGTAAAAAAGTTACCTGACAATAGGGAAAGTTCCTAGCTCTAAAAACCTGCCTAAAATATCAACTAAGACTGAACTAAACAAGAAAACAGACACCAAAACATAGGATATACCTGTATCAGGACTGACCGGGGAAATTAAACATATAGAACAAATGGGTGGGCCATATTTATAAAGGAGCAGTGTAATAAGGCAACAAGGAAAATAAGTAAAATAAGCAATAAACCAAGCATGAAGAATAATAAAGAAAGGAAACTGGATACGGCCTGGATGAGTCTGCACAGGGGTTGTTGCATGGCAAGTCAGCGTGATGAGGTCCTTAGAGCAACATGAGCAACGGGTCCAAGAATTCTAGGCATCCCTGCCACCCATAAAAACAAACCTGACATCATGCCACTCTGCTCACTGGGTGGGGAAGTGAGTATATCCTGAACTCCGAGGACCAGGGCCTCTAGCACTAGACTAAGGCTCTATGGAAAGAATATCTGGCTGATCCTGACCGATTCCAAGTCTAGAAGGAATTCTTGCCAAAATTGTTCCCTGTAGTCAGAGGCTCCAGATCTTATCTTCTGTGCTGATGTAAGCCAGGGTGGCCACATGGGAAAGTCTAGAGCATCTGCGATTTTGTGTTCAGAGAGTCTTTTCAGGATGGTTCTAGGAATGCTGAACTTGGCCACACTTATTCTATAAGGTAAGCCAGCAATGGACTCTGGTGTCTCTGATTGTCCTGGCTCGGGTTTCCATCAACATGACAAGCAAGATAATATTGAGGGCCTACATGGCTGGATAACTTTCTTAAAAAATCAGTCTCTCTCTGTGGGTAGCCATAGATGTGGTCCTCCTTTTAATAATGTTCCTGATAGGCGTCTGGGAATCATGTCTGTTTTTCATATGATTAATTAGATATCACATGTGGTTTGATGAGGAGATTGCATAATTTAGTCTAATATGGTCCATGCTAAGGTAAAATATTCAAATGATCTATTATCATGTAATATATGATATTACAGCGTATACATACTTTTCTTGCTATTTCACATGCAATGTTATGTTGTTGTGTAAAAAAATAAATGTTAATGTATATCACTATTTATAAAAAGGAATTCCTTAATTTTTATTGGGGTTAATAATTGGTATAAGTGATACACGTTTGTTTTAATGCATAGCATTATATATGACAGATTTATTGAAGTGGTGTTTATAGCATATTTTTTGAAAATGTTAAAATCATAGTTTGTTTATATAAAATAAGCTGTTACAAGATATATGTAGCAATTTGTGCATATAATATTAACCACTTTAAAACAGTTCGACATCCTATAAATCACCCTGCATCGAAACCTATAAAGGGAAATCTCTAGTTCCTATACCCTCCGCTAATATAAAATAGAATGGGAGCATGGGTGCCGATAGACCTAAATAAGCAATATATTTCTATAGGGCAACTAAAAGAAAGTTAACACTCAAGAAGGTCTTTTAAAGTGATTCTCATGAAACATAAAAAAACGAGAAATGCACATAATTTGCAAAAATACAAAAGTGAAATTTGATTGGATGTGCCTTTATGTGAGGACCACAGGTTGAACATAACAATGAAAAAATACACCAAAGACATAAATATACAATAGACAAAATAATACAAATGTGAAAAGGAAGTACCTTATCCTGCAGGATATTATGGGCCTGAGCTCTAAAAAGGAAACAATAATTAATAGCATCTATGCTGTCCGTCCACAGCTAGGGACAGGTTTCCACACAATAAACACGCACATGATATCAAAAAGCTGAGCTTATTAGATGAAGCAGATCAATGTAGGTAGAAATAAATCTCCTCTCAGTATAAAGGCTTTGTAGCATGTGAGATGGAGAGAAAGCTGCAGCATAAATAACAAAAGGAAAAAAGCAAGCTTGTGGATATTAAAGGTGTACCAATAGATAATGAGCCGATAAAAGTTTCACAAAGACCATACAGACATTAATGATGGCTCTAACGCTTGCACCAAGGTCCCAATTCACAGATCATAATAGAAGTAATTAGGTGCTGTAAAGTGATGGTGCTTATTGTTGTAACACATGTCTAAATGGATGTAGTGCCTTGTAGAGCTGGGAGCGGGGAACGGCAATGTAAGGGT
The DNA here is from genome assembly GCA_036172795.1 of Pelodytes ibericus. Classification (NCBI taxonomy): domain Eukaryota; kingdom Metazoa; phylum Chordata; class Amphibia; order Anura; family Pelodytidae; genus Pelodytes; species Pelodytes ibericus. The sequence continues at coordinate 215,039,825 of CM069857.1, read as the reverse complement.
AATACAGTCCGGACTTGTTGCTGTTTCTTCCCCGCTACCCACCTGCAGCGAGGTGATGAACTGGATCCACTACACCTCCCACATGCCAGCTCACATTTTGCATCTGTTAAGCGACGATCGTTTTGCTCTTTAGGCTTCTTCCGAGATGAACTGGAAGTAGTCTAAAGGGCGAAACAATCATCAGTTAACAGTCATTAGTGGTCCAGAATCAGCACTTTAAGAATAGGGGGGATACTATACTTAAAATGCCATGATTTTCCTGAATTGAATGTAGCCATTTATTTGGCCTGAGACAAGCAAAAATCACAGAACCTGGGCTGAGGTTGGCCATATCGATAGTAGAATTCCAGAACTCTCTAAAAAAGTGGGGTGGATGAGCAAACAAATCCAAGTGCTACAATCTAACAATTATTGTGATGGGTGAAATACGTGGTTGTGTCCACTTGGGACCGGCAGCTAAAAATGATGTGACAACAACTTCTAGAGCTGTTCAATAGGTGAGAAAACAAGTGGTAGTTACAGTGCACAGTTCCTGGACACTTAAAACTAATTGATATAAAACAAGCTGTGAATATCATTGGTTGCACATATTGCAAAAGGAATCAATGACAATGATTGATGTATATATAAATTCAACCATGTGTGATCATACGTGATATGATAAATATAAGTGCATATATACAAGTGCAAAAATAAATGCAATATACTTGCTGTAGGTATTCACAATTGTAAACCTGTAACACAAATAGAAACACAAAATAGTGTAAGTATGAACTGTATAAAGGTTTTGGTACAGCCCAAGGTGATATATGAACTCACAAGATTAACTCCCAACTACTCGGGAGCTAGGTATCTGCATGAAAGATTATATACTTGCCACTTCCTGGGATATCTGCTTTCCAAAAGAACAGGAAATATCTTCTTCAATTTGTATGAAAATGTATCCTTTAATGGTTAAAAAACATTTGGATGCGATCGACGAAGGTAGTAAAAGTCTGCTGTATACAAATCGAGTCCGTATGTGTGAAACACAGTTCAAGTAGAAAAAAACGGCGGCTCCGTGCGCTTAGGTGCCTCGTTATGATTTCTTGGTGTGTGATGATACGTCTCTACGGTGGCTCACAATGAGCAAAAAACCAAATCCAACGCGTTTCGTTCCAGAGGGAACTTCATCAGGGAATGACGTCCTTAACCGTCCTTTTTCTTTTAAAGCCACTCATCAGCCTCCTGTGATTGACTCCACAGATTAGCTGATGGTTGAATAGATGGGAGCGTTTCTTTAAGCGGTTTCTCCCATAGTAATCGTTGTTACGTGACAACTGGTTCTCTCACAATGTTTTTGTATATATAGAAAAAACGTTTACGATTGAACTCAGATTATAAAATCCTAAATATATCCTTATATATCTGTTGAAACGCCAGGAGTCCCTATAAATTACAAGGATATTGGCATAGAGGCTAACAACAGATATTCTAAGGCACACTAGAAGTACAGTATATACTTGCATAAAAAGTTTTAAATAACAACAAGAAAAGGGACCAACATAGAATAAAAGATTGTGCATATATATAATAAAAAAAATACAATTTACTAATACACACATAAAAGACTATATATATATTATAGAGATGAAATATGACACCAAATCAATGTGGGAATAGGTGAATGTAGTTAAAGTCTCGTGTAACACACCTGTCCCAGCTATTTGATTACCATAGACGGGGGTACAAATAAATGACTAAGTAAAGCCTAGTTACATAGAGGATGTTGTCTCTAAGTGATAATATGCGTTTTATAATGTGTCCCATGTTTAGAGGACTAAAAAGAACAGATTTGGCTCCACTCAAAACTGACCTTCTAGAGGAAAGCTTTAAGCTCGAAATCTAAATTGATGCCATTTGGGTACAGTGTTTTGAGATTAAATATCCAGAATGATTCTCTCTGGAGAAGTCTTTTTACTCTGTCTCCTCTTTTCCAAGTCGTGGGAACAGACTCTATGCCCAATTTTACGTCTGATGGATTTCCTTTTGGGCAGCTATGACAGTGATTTGGGAGACTGTACTGAAATCTGTCGCATTCTTTTCCCATAAGACCAAAATGTTTGAGTATTCTTACCTTAAGGGGTCTCTTAGTCTGGCCTACATACTGTGCCCCACATCCACATTCAACTAGATATACTACATGGGTGGTGTTACAGTTTATACAACTCTTAACCTTATAGAGGACAGGGAATAACTAAAAATAAATATAAAAAAATACATAATCAAATCAGTATTTATAACATCAGTGATCTCACACTTACAGAGAACCAAGAGAAAGTTCTCAACAAAGGCCTCACATTTGCACCCACAAAACTGCCTAATAAATGTAATCTTTTCATAGATGCACAAAAATTCATCAGAAAGCTGGCAATCAAACGACTATTTGCCAAAAAGGATCATGACATTGGACCAATAGCTATAGATAATCAAACTCCAGGTCCGACAGAATCCCCGTCCAATATCATACACACTAATCTCAAGGACAAATCCTCATTTGTTCCCACCATACCAAAGGGTACGCATTTAGATATCTATAAAAATTTGGTACTAAAAGATCTGGAGGCCCTAGATATTTCAAAGATAAAAGTGAAACAGAACCTCACCAAAAAAGAGAATGAAGCTTTGAAAGAACTTAAAGAAAATACTGATACCGTATTTGCTCGATTATAAGACGACCCTGATTATAAGACGACCCCCCAAACTTTGGATATTCCTTTAGGAAAAAAACTAAAAGCCTGAATATAAGACTACCCTATAGGAAAAAAGTTAAACTTGTATATATTCACATGTAAATTACTTTTTTAATAAAATATTATATAAAAAAATGCATTTCTTGTGTTTATTTCTTTTTATGTGCCAATGCTGCTTCTCTCTTTCCCTTGCCCCCAGCTTTGTCTCACTCCCCACTCCCCCCTCACCTGTCTCTTCCCCCCCACATGTTTCTCTCTGCCCCCCTTCCTCTGTCTCTCCCCCCCTTCCTGCTCTGTCCCCCCTGTCTCTCTGCCCCCCTCCCTCACTCCCTCCCCCTGTCTCTCTGCCCCCCTCCACCCTTCCTCCCCCTGTCTCTCTGCCCCCCACCCTCCCTCCCCCTGTCTCTCTGCCCCCCACCCTCCCTCCCCCTGTCTCTCTGCCCCCCTCCCTCCCTCCCCCTGTCTCTCTGTCCCCCCCCCCTTACCTGTACCTCAATCCATGGTGGCTAGTGGGGGCAGCCGGGGGATGTCTGTGCGATGAGCGCAGACCTCCCCTGCTGTCGCCAGGCACGCTCGCCGGGACTTCTGTGACGAAAGCGGAAGTACCCGGCTTCTTCATAGAAGCCCCGACGGTCGTGCCGGGCGGAAGGAGGGGAGTCTGCGCTCGTTGCGCAGACATCCCCTGCTGCTAGAGAGGGGGATCCAGGTCCCCTGCAGCTCTGCTGGGGACCTGGATCCATGTATTATAATCTGACCTCAATTTGAGGTCAGATTATAAGAGACCTCGATTATAAGACGAGGGGGATTTTTCAGAGCATTTGCTCTGAAAAAAACTTCGTTTTATAATCGAACAAATACGATATTATTATCAGATCAGCAGACAAAGGAGGAGCTAATCGCCTCTTGAGTGATGACAGCACATACCAGAAATTACAAGGAGGTCCCACCCTAAAATTCCAAATGGTCCTAAAGAATCTAATAGATAGAGGTAGGGAACAGGGAGTGCTGAACAAACAAGAACACGAGTTCCTATCAGCCCCAAACCCAGTGGTCCCCTATTTCTATTTTTTAACTAAAATACACAAATGCATAGACAACCCTCTCGGCCGCCCTATCATTGCAGGTATTGAATCAATGTAATGTAATCTATCACATTATGTCGACACATTTCTACATAAATATGTCGTACAAATACCATCCTATATTAAAGATAGCACTGATATCTTTAATACACTTAGAACAATACAATGGGAATCAAGTTTTGTTCTCGTCACAGCTGATGTATCAGCCCTATATACATCTATAGGACACTCTAAGGGAATAGAGGCCATCAAACAAACCCTGGAGAGAGATGAAAAATTGACCCCAAGCAGTCTCAATTCCTGCTAGAGGCCATAGAATACATTTTAAAATATAATTACTTCTTCTTTGAGGAGAGTTTTTACTTACAAAAATGTGGCACAGCCATGGGGACCAGGTTTGCGCCAAGTTATGTGAACCTATTTATTGGTCAATGGGAGACAAAATATGTAGGAACAGACAACCCTTTTGGCACAGATCTGGTCCTCTGGAGAAGATACATAGACGACTTTATTATGATCTGGAGAGGCACAGAGGACAAATATTTGAGAACTATCTAAATGACAATCCATACAATTTGTCTTTTACCTTCACACATAGTAGGGTAGCTGTAGATTTTTTGGATCTCAACTTTTATGTCCACGAAGGTGTATTAAAATCAAAAACCTTCTTCAAAACAGTGGACAGCAATAATTACATTGATAGAAAAAGCTGCCACAATCCCCAATGGCTAAATAATATCCCCAAGGGGCAATTTAGAAGGATAAAAAGGAACTGTAGTGATATGGAGTCATTCAAGGAGCAAACACAAACGTAAAAAGAGAGATTTATACAAAAGAACTACAAAATCGAACAACTAGAGAGAGCAGAAAAAGATATAGAAATAATGGACAGGGAAGATATTCTCAAACCTGTAGCCAAAAAGAAGAATTCAATCAGAGATTTTGGGATCTCTTTTATCTCAGAATACAATATAGCAGCCCCCCAAATAAAGAAAATACTTTTCAAACATTGAAATGTGGTACAGGGAGATGATATTCTTTCTCCCATCATCGACAACAGACCCACTGTTGTCTTTAGAAGGGCCCCCCAATTTAAAGTCCACATTAGCACCCAGTGTTATAAAAAAGGTTGCCAAAACAGATGGGTCAAGTTGGCTAAAGAACAACAAAAGCCATGGTTTCTTTAGGTGTGGTAACTGCAAGGCATGTGTCAATCAATCAAGGAAAACCATAGAATTCAAATCAAACAGCACAGGAAAAACCTATAAGGTTAAGAGTTTTATAAACTGTAACACCACCCATGTAGTATATCTAGTTGAATGTGGATGTGGGGCACAGTATGTAGGCCAGACTAAGAGACCCCTTAAGGTAAGAATACTTGAACATTTTGGTCTTATGGGAAAAGAATGCGACAGTTTTCAGTACAGTCTCCCAAATCACTGTCATAGCTGCCCAAAAGGAAATCCATCAGACGTAAAATTCATGGGCATAGAGTCTGTTCCCACGACTTGGAAAAGAAGAGACAGAGTAAAAAGACTTCTCCAGAGAGAATCATTCTGGATATTTAATCTCAAAACACTGTACCCAAATGGCATCAATTTAGATTTCGAGCTTAAAGCTTTCCTCTAGAAGGTCAGTTTTGAGTGGAGCCAAATCTGTTCTTTTTAGTCCTCTAAACATAGGACACATTATAAAACACATATTATCACTTAGAGACAACATCCTCTATGTAACTAGGCTTTACTTAGTCATTTATTTGTACCCCCGTCTATGGTAATCAAATAGCTGGGACAGGTGTGTTACACGAGACTTTAACTACATTCACCTATTCCCACATTGATTTGGTGTCATATTTCATCTCTATTATATATATATATATATAGTCTTTTATGTGTGTATTAGTAAATTGTATTTTTTTTATTATATATATGCACAATCTTTTATTCTATGTTGGTCCCTTATCTTTGATTATGTTTTAATCAGGATTTAATGTTATGTGGTGTATATTTTATTTTAAAAAATTTATTTAAAACTTTTTATGCAAGTATATACTGTACTTCTAGTGTGCCTTAGAATATCTGTGAAGGGCTCATGATAGTACAGAAGATACAAACACTGGTAAGAGAGGGATGGTATTAAAAGAGCAAGTCGGTTGTGGTGTGCCGGAACCGACGATGAGGTAGGCCTGTAAATAAAGAGGGCCCACCAAGAGAAATGTAAGAGAAAAGGAGTTAATAATGAGGAGTGGGTGGGAGGGTGATGCAGCGCTGACCTCGAACGGTATGGAGCCAGGTAAGGGGTGTCCCTTAAGTAGGGAGAAGGTGAGTCATACGCCCCTCCCACAATTACAGGCCAAAAGGCCTTAATACTTGTGTGAAGGGCTCATGATAGTACAGAAGATACAAACACTGGTAAGAGAGGGATGGTATTAAAAGAGCAAGTCGGTTGTGGTGTGCCAGAACCGACGATGAGGTAGGCCTGTAAATAAAGAGGGCAAAAGTAGAAAATCAAATTTATTACGAAACGAGCAGAATACATACTTTAACCAGACATGTCTTGAAAGGCATTTCTAACTTCTTGTACCGGGTTAGGTATGTATCTAGAGTATGCAGAAGACTTCCAGCGCCCTAGTGACTTGATAACATGAACTGGAATGTTTGCACTGGACGCTGTGGAGGCCGCTCCTATGCGGAAGGAGTGGCCAGAATAGTTAGCTGATTTTAGGCCTAGTTGAGTGAGTAGAGACCTGACGTGGGTCATGAATGTGGTGGTAGTGAGTACCGAACCTTGTAGACAGAAAAGTGGCTGAGATGGTGATGCTTTGACATGCTGGGTATATGTGTCCAGTAATGTGACGGGGCACCATTCGTTGTGGGTAGGATAGTATCTAACCTCTACCGCAGGTGCGTGTTGATTGGTTTTGGAGTGATGCAGAGCCAAGATATAGTAATCCATGTGTTTTGTCAAGTGTGAGTGAAGCAGAATGTGAGTGGATTGGGTTGTGTTGATGGCGGTAAATTCTCTTGGTCTCAAAAACCCATAAAAAGCCACGTATATGGCGGTTTTTATAACAAGGTTTGTGTTGTTGGCAAAGGGTTTTAAATCTAGTAGGCTGGATAAATCTTTGAAAATATTGAAGTCTATGGGTAGCCTTTGTGCAGTACGTGGGGGTTCAGATCTCTGAATACCCCTGAGGATGTTCTTGATCTGGTAGGAGGACATGAAACTTGTGTTGTTTGGTTGTAATGTAAGCATGTGATGTTGTACGCCTGTCAGATATAGCTTGATTGTGTTGTATGATAATTTGAGTTTGAGGTGGCAAAAAGAAGCAAAACCCAACAAGGATGTCATGATGAAAGGTTGTGTGATGTCGTGTACTGACAGGAATCTTTTAAATAGACAGAAAGCCCTGTCATAGGTTCTCCGGGTATTGGCGGACAGTGCTAATTGTGACAATGTCCTGCTATATTGCATGATAGCGTCTAGTCCATTACTAGCTGGTGAAAAGGTGGAGTGGCCGCGGCTGTGCGCGCGGCTGACGGAAGTATTTGCCGAAAAGCCTGTAAATTAAAACGAGATAAATTGTCAGCAGCCGTGTTACATACACCTGGGACATGAACACAAAACAAGAAGAAATTATGACACGCAGCCAGCCAGGTGAGTTTCCTCAAGAACCTCATAATGATTAGTGACTTGGATCGGCCTTTGTTGATAATGTGGCAGGTTGCTTGGTTGTCTGAGTAGCAACGTACTGACGAACCTGCCCATAGATGTCCCCATGTCACGGCAGCTGCCACAATGGGATATATCTCAAATAGAGCTGAGGTAGTGGAAAAACCCTCCAGGTCCTGAACCTCTGGAGGCCAGCTACCCCAAAGCCATTCATTCCCGTAAATTGCTGCAAAACCTGTGGTAGACGCCGCGTCTGACCAGATGGTAGGTGAGGAGTCAGATAATGTAGGGAGGAACATGCTTTTCCCATTCTAGGTGGTTAAAAAGTTTCTCCACATAAGTAGGTCTGCCGTGGCCTGGGTATCCAGGGGCAACCTGTGTGCATCATGTCTAAATAGTGGGAACATGTATAGGAGCCGTGAGATGAAAGCCCGGCCTTGAGGTATAATGCGCATGGCAAAATTCAGTGACCCAAGTAGAGACTGTAATTCTTTGCGGTTGCAAGTACCGAGATGAATGTAGAGGTTAATGTTGGTAAGGATGTTCTCTATCTTGGTGCGTGGCAGGCTGGCTTGCATAGTGGCTGAGTCTAGCATGATTCCCAGAAAGGTGATGATTGTATCTGGTCCTTCAGTTTTGGTGGGGGAGACTGGAACGCCCACTTGTTTAAAAAGACTGATCGTGTCTATGAGGCTACTGGGAGGGGAATTATTCTTTTCGATCAGTAAGAAATCATCCAGGTAGTGTATGACTGTAGGGCATCTGGCTACATTTAATAATAACCAGCATAGTGTTTCTGCGAATAAATCAAAAATGGCCGGACTACTTTTTGAACCAAACGTTAAGCGTGAGAAAAAGTAGTAGTGCCCGGCCCATTTAATGCCATGCAGGTGCCATAGTGTAGGGTGGATAGGCAATAATTTGAAGGCATTGGTTATGTCGGTCTTGCTGAGCCATGCACCGACCCCTGCCTGCATGATAGCCGTAATGGCGTGATCTATGGTGGAGTATTGAAGTGAAAATTCCTCAGAGGGGATAAGGGAGTTCAGACTAGGTGTGGCAGAGGTGTGAGGTGCCGACAGATCGATGATGAGTCTTTGTTTGAGGGAAGATTTCCCCGTGACAATACCGATGGGATTTGTCCGCCATGTGGAAAATGGAGGGGACTGAAAGGGACCCAATAGGAAGCCCTCTGCCACTTCTTTGGCTATGAGTGTGCTAATCGCTGTAGGGTTTTGTTGTGCAGATTGTAAATTAGGACATTCAAGGATCCCTGAAGGCATGTGTATGAGACCAGTATGGAATCCTTGTGATAGACCAGTGATGATGAAGTCTACCAAATGTCTAGATGGATGTTGTGATAGTAATGCTGTGAGTACAGAAATATTTATCTCCGTTAAGTATTGTTTAGGGTACATTTTATTCGGACACATAGTTTTCGCATGTGCCCTAAAACATTTTGAACATATATGCAATAACCGACATCCACTGTAATTACATGCACCGACATTGAAATTATTACATATTTGGGATTTCCCCAAAAACTTGATAGGTCGACCCAATTTGTCTTTGGGTGTTCTCTCTGCTGAAACAGTGGAACTAGCGCCCTGCGAGGTACTAGGTTCGTTCGCAGTGGTAGGACAAAAATTTGCAGTATGAGCCATGGAGGAGCAGTATGCACAGGCCGGTGCTCTTAGACCTGCAAAGTGCCTGCAGAAAATGATAGTATCTATCTTGCTCCAGTTGGACCTTGTCCCGTACTGTGAGAAGGCGCCAGACACTTTGGCAGAAAAGGATCTATGGTAGTCATAGAAAGCTGACCCACCGTATTTGTTGCCCAGGTCCACCAGCCTGTGCATATACAAATCAAACTCCTCACGTCTGTGGGGATATACCGTACAGATCACATCACGATAAATGCCAAAAGCTAATACAAATTCTGGAATAGTTAGCTTCCTATTCAATCGTGCATCCCTAGATTTGACCACCACAGAAATATCGTCGTAAGCGTACGTCTTATGTTCCACTATGTCCTGGGAGGCAATTAGTAGTGAGGCCAGATTGACATCTTTACCTTCTAGGATATCTTTTTTGAGGTGCTCAGGTATCATGTGGGCAGGGTAAACCTCTTGGTCCTCCGGGGTGATGGCTGGAGAAACTGATTGCAACTCCACCACTGCTGGAGGGATTGCCGTGGCCGGCCCAGCCAAAGTGAGGGCTGTAGTGACCGATTCAAGTTTCTCCAGCCTAGAATTGACCTTGCTCATGGATGCCATGAGGGACGTGAGCATGCCATGTATGTCTCCTGGGTTAGACTGGCTAGACCCTTCCCAGCGTCCCTATTATCGGTTGAGGTGTGCAGTAACTTGTAAAGTTCCGCTTTCCTTGCTGTTGCAGGGAATGGGATTTGACGTCTCCTGAGTTCGCTAGTGATGCGAGGGATAGTCCATGACCTGAAAGATGCTGGACTAGCTGTGTCTTCCACCTGTGATGGGGTGTTTGCTCTAGCCGGAGTACTCGGGAGGGAGAAATCCTCTACCCCGTCTTGAGACATACTAGATGACAAAATATATGGTTAGCGTGAAAAACCCCAGGGGATGTACTGGCAGGCTGATTATGCCGGATGAGGCGAAGAATTAATCTTGTTCTTTGGTGACAGGTGAGGCCCTACTAGTTGCCAAGTGGCTATGAGAGGCTCTATCTATGCGTTGGCGCGAGGGGTTATTGAGGCCACCCGACGTAGTGGCAGGAGTTCGTTGGCCTCTCGGTGACAATAAAAGAAAAAAGGGGAAGGGAGTGACAGGTGAGGCCCCCTCTATAATTTGCGAGGCGACTAACTCACGTGTGGCCCGGGGGGCATTACCTCCGAAATGTTGAGGTGGGGTGTTGGCCTCGCGGACCACTAAACGATAGGCAGAATGCCTGGAGGGGAAATACCTATTTGGGTCTATAAGCCCTAGAATTGCCAGTACTCTATGTCCTAAGTGGAGATGGAACCGTATGTGACATATGGCGTGAGCAGGCTTAACGTACCTGGTAGTATGTATGAGATAGATAAGCGGGAAGAATAGAAAAAACCTGGAAAAACCTAAAGGGATAGAAAACCAGAAATGATAGTGTGAGAATTGGATCCTATGATACCAATATAGACTAGCTAGCTGTGATGAGTATCTAGCGGTACATATGGAGGGGAAAAAGTTTAATGAATGGTAGTGACGCGACTGGCCATGTTAAGTGGTATGGCCCTGGTTACCAGGTTTTAGGGGTGTATGTGATAAGTCTCTACGTGACGTATGAGTGGTTGAATCAAGACGTGTGATTCAACCGGAAAGTTGCGAGATTTGAGACCGTGTTCTCGTGTACTTGGTATGTCGTTTGAGTACACAAAGAAAAGTCAGAATTTATACGTGCCATGTAAAAAACGTGTGTACATGGGGTGATAGAAACGTAATTCTAAATGAATTAAAACATAGGTTATAACGCAGGCACTAACGTGAGATATCTATAATAATGTAAAGTTTGTTCAAGCATAACTCCATATATATATAAACATGAAGAATTCCAATATTGCTAATAAAGCAATATCTGCTAAAAGTTGAAACCTGACCTAAAAGTATTTGATAGGGGGGGCTACAGTCATATGCAAGGATTCTGCAATTGCATAAAATAAATACCAATAGTGACATGAACAGCAACTACAGATACTGATATTGCAGAAAATCGAAAAAAAGTCTGCTTCATAAAAGAAAACCGAAACGTCAGTCAGTACATAGAGTATAACGCGATCATTGCCGGAAGCAAAAGGGTTAATATGCCTGTGACTGGGCCGTGAAGCGTGCGGCCGTAAAGTAAGGCCGTTTAAAAATCGCGACGCCGTGGGAAATAATCCAGGCGACGGATTTACGATTTTGAAGTCCTGTGGACTTAATCTGCGGCGAAAGAACCGGTAATGTGCGTGGCTGGACAGGCGGAAAACCTGTGAGGGATCCTGGACACAGCTACACCAAACGAAATCGCGTTTTTTTGAAAAGCAAGATGGCGCCGTACGTGAACCGGAAGTGGATTCTCATGCAGCGCTGACCTCGAACGGTATGGAGCCAGGTAAGGGGTGTCCCTTAAGTAGGGAGAAGGTGAGTCATACGCCCCTCCCACAATTACAGGCCAAAAGGCCTTAATACATATAGTCTTTTATGTGTGTATTAGTAAATTGTATTTTTTTTATTATATATATGCACAATCTTTTATTCTATGTTGGTCCCTTATCTTTGATTATGTTTTAATCAGGATTTAATGTTATGTGGTGTATATTTTATTTTAAAAAATGTATTTAAAACTTTTTATGCAAGTATATACTGTACTTCTAGTGTGCCTTAGAATATCTGTTGTTAGCCTCTATTCCAATATCCTTGTAATTTATAGGGACTCCTGGCGTTTCAACAGATATATAATGCACTCTAGTTAGATATTCCTATTTTTATATTTTAGGATTTTATAATCTGAGTTCAATCGTAAACGTTTTTTCTATATATACAAAAACATTGTGAGAGAACCAGTTGTCACGTAACAACGATTACTATGGGAGAAACCGCTTAAAGAAACGCCCCCATCTATTCAACCATCAGCTGATCTGTGGAATCAATCACAGGAGGCTGATGAGTGGCTATAAAGAAAAAGGACGGTTAAGGACGTCATTCCCTGATGAAGTTCCCTCTGGTATGAAACGCGTTGGATTTGGTTTTTTGCTCATTGTGAGCCACCGTAGAGACGTATCGTCACACACCAAGAAATCATAACGAGGCACCTAAGCGCACGGAGCCGCCGTTTTTTTCTACTTGAACTGTGTTTCACACATACGGACTCGATTTGTATACAGCAGACTTTTACTACATTCGTCGATCGCATCCAAATGTTTTTTAACCATTAAAGGATACATTTTCATACACATTGAAGAAGATTTTTCCTGTTCTTTTGGCATTCCAGAACTACCTGAATAAATCACACTATTTAGATTATTTTGTGAATTTTTTGTTTTCTGTTACGCTTTGTTTGAGTAGACCATGCACAATGTTTGTCTGATTTGAGGAACATTGGGTATATGAGAGGTAAGCTTTTGAATAAATATAAAGATTTTTCTACTTACTTTATAAAAATGAGTGTACTACTTTTTTTCTAACAATAAGTTTTGTAAAACTGTGAGACATCTGCCACAGTCTTGAAAGGAAAAATTTAATTGGGGGCACTTGAAATATCTGAGCTATAAATATATCTCTAAAATGCAACAAAAAGATTGATGATATGTTTTGATCTGCTCTGCTCAAAATCAAACAAATAATTATATGCTAAAGTTAGTCTTGTTAAATATTTAATATACAATTGTAGGTTATTGAATTCTATTTTTTCTATTAGAGTTCCTTACACTTGTTTTATATAATTTTTAGATTTATAAGTGTCATTACACTTTTTAAATAAATAATCTTTAGATGACTGAGTCCTCTTAAGGTATGTTTTATACACAATATTTCACTGTTGTCAGCCCCCATGTTGACATAAGGTTCTCTAATACAGATATTTGCCAAATATAATGAGATGGGTGCTCTTATAGTAATTGTTGTGTTTCCCTCCCAATGTTGCTTTTAGTAAATAAGGTAGACTGTAAATTTAAAATTAAAAAATAAAATTATATATATATATATATATATATCTTGTTTCATCATACTTAATTTCATATATTTTTTACATATCTTACAAGATACTGGTTGGCCATTTACAAACCTGCTCATGTGCTTCTTTGAGACTATTTGAATGAAGTAATTAAGATAATGAGTAAACCAAGAACATATTTGAGTAATTTTCGAAATTAAATGAAAAAATGAATTAATTGAAGCAAAACCACAGAAAAAAACCTTGACTTACATAAGCCTACAAGGAGTGCTCATGAGGGGTTATTGGCAGATATCCAAACAGAGGTACCAACAGATTAGCCATGCTTCTCAAGCCAAAAAGTGGTTGATTTGTCCTCTGTGTAACCTGTTACTTTAGTGTTTTACTACAGCTGTTATATTATCGCGCTTATGCTGAGAGTCATGCGACCATAACTAAGATTAAAAAAATAATAAAGTCATTCCTTTTATCCCCTGTTTATTGCCTTCAGATAGAGAGAAATGTTCCTATAACTTTGACCATAATACAGATTTTACAACTATAGACAATGCTCAAAATAATCTTGTTGATACTGTTTGGTGTTGATAGACTGTATAAAGACATGGCTATCTATATATATTCCCTTTAAATGTATATTTTAACATGTTTAAAACAACAAACACAACAATTATTACAAATCAGTCTACAGATATAAAGGTTTTAATTGTAAATCCATTTGAATTCCATTGTAGCAAAAAATAGTTTTTCCCGTATTGAAAAATGTGTTGGAATTCTCTCAAGGCCGATAACGTTTACTGTCTGCTATTTATTCTCAGCCATATAAAAGTAGTTATTCTCAAAGAAGAAAAGTAGAGTTTTGCTATCATATATCCTAATAGTGTAGAGTCATTGCTAGATCATTTCTGCATTGCGTATAAATTGATTTGCATGTATCCAATGTTCCCCGAAACAAACTATTAGTTGTTGTAAAGCCTAACCAATATAATGTAAACCACATGGACAAGTTAGGATATAAAGAGTGTAACAAATTCTGGAGCACTAAATGTGATGCAGTCAAATAGTGAAAATGTATATATATATATAGTAGAAAATATAAATATAAGAAATACACAGTGATATGAAAATCAATATGAGAAATTCCGCAAGTAGCAAATATTATGAATACTCTAACTTGGATATCCAGGGCAAAAGATGATCTTAACAACATGGAGCATTAAAAAAACAACAAAAGCAGCAAAATCAAGCTTTCTGTATGATGTATATAAAATGCACATTAGTATGATGTAGATAAATGCTTTCCGAATATGCCAAATGCCTATGTACACTAGATGGAGCAAAAATATTGCTCAACAAATGCGTAAAACGCATAGCCTTCCAAGGTGATCTTGCTTGATGTATAGCACACCCCGACCCGACAATGGAATGAAGAGCATCTGAGTCATAGCATAGTGAATGCAGTGTTAAAAATGAAACAAACATTATTGTTGAATTCAAGGCCTACATATACAATTGGTGATAGGCAGCTAGGAATCTCAGAAAAGTGATTAAGGTGTCAAAGAAGGCAGTGCAATGTTCTTATATGGTGGTGTGCTGCTTGGTAAAAGAACTCCAGTCTTCAGAAAAGTTTAGGAGTAAAGTTGGCTGGTAAATGAATCTTCTCATCTAACATCAGATGAAGGCATCAGACAACACTGAAGAACCCTAACTCGAGTATATATCTTGGTATGCACCAAGCCAGAAAGGCATGTGCCTTATCAATATGGAGCTGCTTTGCTATGGGCAAGAGCAGAGTAATAACCACGCTGTTGTTGTTTCCTCAACAACAGTATATAATAAGTGTGGTTACATTAAACGAGAAAGAGGGAAATTATAGCTAAACACAAACACAGCAGGAATGAAAAACCATCTCAGTCACCAAGGGGCCAAGGGGTTAAGACTTAGGGCTCACTTGATAACTGTTAGGGTTTTCTGCTTAAGACGTAGGTCTTTATTCATGAAAGATAGAATTGCAGTGACTTGCAGAGAATTGAGAAGGGAATTTCAAACTTAAGGCTAAAGTAACACAGTTGGAAAAATCTCCTATTCAGCTGAATGGGAGAATTTTTCCAACCCTGCTATTTTGGCCTGACATTTGAATTTCCCTTCTCAATTCCCTGCAATTTTCTCTTTCATTGCATTCTGCAATTCCAGTCTCTGTGCTCTTGGGATCATGGCCTAGTTTCAGCCCCTTGTGTTTTTGGAAACATTTCCTGTAACTTTAGAATCCACAGTCCCTTTAACAATGTTTTCTGTAGCTCTTGCAGAAAAAGAATGAGATCCATCTAGCCTGCTCAGGTGTCTATGGTTCTAATTAACAAAACAATTGCTTAATCCTTGATATGCCACATAAGTTCAGTAAGACTGTTTTATCTATAGCAATATCATTTGTTTTTTGTTGTTTTTTTAGATCAATTTAATTTTATTATATATGATATTAATACATTTTGTATACAGTAATATATCTTGTTTGCAATGACATGACATTAATGTTTTGTTAACAGTCTTATACAGAACTAATAATATCTATTTAAATATTAAAACATTAAAAATAAAAATGCTGGGTACAATTTCTATGTGGATTTCAAGGTTCAGGTCTTATATTACCCTAAAAAGCCATGGAATGTTGTGCTTATTTCGATTATTACAATATTGTAATATTTACATAATAGAAAGAAAATGCTCATGGCAGGACATCGTTTACAAACAACATCTGATTATTATGTATAACGTGATATATAAATATATATATATACACCCACACACATATAAATATACACACATGCAGTGGAGCTGATGCACTTACCTGCTCCGCGGTGCTGCCGAGATGATCTGTCGTCGCATGTAGTCCCTCCCTCCCATCACAGCGCTCTGGGAACTACATTTCCCATGAACGTTGGCTTCTCATTTACAGCAACTAGGAGGGTAAAGCAAAGGAGCTTCACCGCCGGATGACAGGAAGGTAAGAATCCCTCATCTGAATTGACCCACATGCAAAAAAAAAATCTTCGGATTTTGGGTAATTTCGGCTTATGGATCTTCAGATAAGGGATGCTGAACCTGTACTAATTGTTTTCTTGCAAAACTAAAACAACCAACAATGCAAAAATGAAAACTAGGTCTAGTGAGTGACTGACAGTGTGGGTTGGGGAGAGGAGTTTTGAAGTATCAGGAGAGTTGGTAAGGTCAGTAGTGTGTCACACTACTGATACTACAACTTCGATCCCCCTGACCTCTTCAATCCCTTATGTGTCTTATGGACCCCATTCCCTCTAGATTGTAAGCTTGTGAGCAGGGTTCTCTACCTCATGTACCAGTCTGTTCTAGTTTGTCTAACTTAGTGTGTAGTACACTTCTATGCTCTGTACCTTGTACTACGTAAACTGTTGGCGCTATATAAATAAATGTTAATGTGATATATAAAACCCACAAAAATGCACAAAATACTGACAAATAAAAACATTTTGTCAAGTATACAACACATCCAGTGATAAATACATGCAAATCAATTTATACGCAATGCAGAAATGATCTAGCAATGACTCTACACTATTAGGATATATGATAGCAAAACTCTACTTTTCTTCTTTGAGAATAACTACTTTTATATGGCTGAGAATAAATAGCAGACAGGAGGTATGGAATTGTCTTGATTTACCACACTAAACTGTTCAAAACAACAAGTGCTTTCTTTCTATTGATTTCTAGCTGTCTGCAAATAAGCAATATACTCTGCAACCTGTGGGACAGGCATATTGCAGAGCACTAGCCTAGGTTTTTGTTTAATGAAATCACAACAATTAGGTGCTGCATGATGTTTCCAATTTTACAGAGATAAATGGTTATTTGCAGAAAGCTAGAGATCAATAGAAAAAAAGGCACTCCTTTTAGTTTCGAGTAATACAATCACTGATCCTTATTCTCAGCCACAGTCAGTGGAAAGTAGTGTTATGCTAGTATAAAATTAGCTATTTTTTTGTGTCTATAGCTTTCTCTCAACCGTTACCCAGTGGGGGCTATTCCCTAAGCAGGTAAACTGGAACAGTGAACTCCAATAAGCAGGATTTAACAGTTGAGTTAGAAAACATTTTTAATTTGCTTTTCTTTCTAACTCAGCTGCCTGATTATGCAGATGATTTGCTAGTTCAGTTTTATTTTATAGCCCCTCACGGTTTCTGTGCACCTTTTACAACATTCACTCCACATCACACATAAATTAAGCTATTTACTAAAAGTGAGGTGGGTTGCAGGTGAGTTGCATCGACATTAATATTTCTTTATACTGACTCAACTACGCTTTGTGCAGAAATAAAGATGGAGCATTTCTCCTGTTACAAGAACTCAATTGGTCCTGCATTATGCATTGATAAAAGTGTTAATATTGAAAACATGTTCCTTTCATCTGAATTTGCCTGCACTTCATTTGAGTAAATAGCTCTCCAAACCATTAACATACAACTGTCGTGCAATCAGTGACTTTGCCTGAAATACATGAATAAGTCCTGATTAGTGTTGAGCGAACCCGAACCGCACTGTTCGGGTTCGTACCGAACATTACGGTGTCCGTACTCCGGACCCGAACCCGGACATTTCACTCTATGTTCGGGTTGGAGTTCGAGGTTCGGCTATAAACCGAAAGTCTTTAAACCGAAAGACATTCGGTTTCTAGACTTTCGGTTTATAGAATACATGTAATGCTATTGGCCATTCTATAAACCGAAAGTCTATAAACCGAACGACATTCGGTTTATAGACTTTCTTTTTATAGAATAGCAATAGATTACATGTATTCTATAAAACGAAAGTAAATAAACCGAATGTCTTTTGGTTTATAGACTTTTGGTTTATGGAATACATGTAATGCTTTTGCTATTCTATAAACCGAAATAGAGTCCCCATTCATAAGAATATGTCAATTGACCTATTCCTATGAATGGGGACTCTATTTCGGTTTATAGAATAGCAATAGCATTACATGTATTACATCTGAGAGTCAAATAGAACCGTCAAATACTGTGCTTACAGCGCACTCCTCAACCTATGGGTCACTTAGTATATATAAACTGAAAGAGAATACCCTGCACTCCAACCCTCTCTCAAATGGATAATTCTGTTGATCCTCCTGGCAGCCATGGTTTAGATTTAGATTTATGTTCTTCCAAAGCTAAAATCAAAGATTCCATCTAGTGCTAGTTTATGGCTCAGCTATATTTTTAATTTGTATGTATTTTATGTTATTTTAAGTTATTTCCCTATCCACATTTGCTTGCAGGGCACTTGTCCTACTCTTACCCACATTTTAATTCCTTTTGCAGCCCTCTAGCCCTTTCCCTGACTTTTTTAGAGGCATTTTAGTGGCCAAAAGTCCGTGTCCCCATTGACTTCAATGGGGTTCGGGGTCAAGTTCAGGGTCAAGTTCGAGCACAGACCCGGACATTTTTTCGAAGTTCGTCGAACCTGCCGAACCCGAACATCCAGGTGTCCGCTCAACTCTAGTCCTGATATTTAAGTTGTGCCAATTTAAAAAAAATCAAACCTATACAACATTTTCTGTTATTTTACCATTTAGCAACAGCTGCTGCAAATGCAATGGATGCCATCTTGCCTCTTAGTTCGAATCTCTGACTCTGCGACAAAGCACATTGAAGTCCCATCTCTCAGATTTGTGTAGCTCCACCTCTATATTCCATGCAGACCAGCCTCCTCCCATATAGCCCCACCCCCTTGTGAGATCACCGTATACATAGCTTTTACACTGGTAACAAGGCTGCAGGGAGATCTGACAGTATATGAGATATCACTGTTACATGTATACAAACAATGTGTCTTGTATGAATGAGTTCCCGCTAGGGGTGGGCATACACTGGAGGAGGCAGGCCCCATGCACTTTAGGGTTGGGGCTACATGGAGCTTGGACTGCAGGGTGCTTAGGTCGAAGAGTCAGAGATCTCAGTCATTACTAGTGCTGGAGTTGCACTGCAGTCCATTTTGTAAAGGTTTTTTTATTTTTTTAAAATGGCATAGCTTATGTATTATTCATTGATTTCAGGCAAAGTTACTTATGACATGATAGCTTATGACATGATAGAAAAAACCCAAGTAAGCTGCATGAACATCATGCATACTCAAAAAAGTTTAAACTTAAAAGTTATATAGTTTAGAATAACACTTCGACATCAGGTTTCAAAGAACTTGGTAACTTGGCATTGTCATGGTTTACTATTCATACACTTCAATAGATTAAATCAATATACTATAAAATATTGAGGAGAAAAAAAGTGTACTAAAATTCAAGAATTCTTTATGGACTTTGATATTTTTAGATTCTAATGTTCCCCCATTGTATATTTACTTTCTTTGCTATGAAACAAACCACATCTGGCAGATATAAAAAAAAATCCATGTCACAAACGGATAATCTTAGAAGCAGACATTTCTGAAAAAAACATATATTGCCTCCAAAAGCATGGTTTTCTTCAATTACAATTTTGAAAAAAATAAATAAACAACAACTAACAAACAACAGCAACAACTGTAAAATACAATCAGGGACACACTAATAAATTGATTTCATTTATTTCGTTCTTCTGCTCATGTAAAATCATGAAGCATTCAAGGTTATTACATAGTGGCATTTTAAAAATGCTCATGTGCCAAAATGACACTGTACTATATATTGTTGGAATACAATATTTTTTTTTTTTATAAACACATCAGTTGGGCTTCTTTAATATTTTGACCATCCCCAAATTTTTAAAAGCCAGTGCAATATTTCCAAATGTGAAAAATGCAGTTACAATAGTTGTATACAATACCTTTATGTCTTTATTTATCCACAATTCCACATTTTGTCGGCTACAGTTGTACATTCTCCAGATGGCTTAAAACTTACCATTAGGGAAGGTCAAAAATATAAATTCTTTAAATACCTAAAAACAACAAACAACAATAACAAAGGAAGTTAACACCTTGGTGACACAGCGTTTTGGCCATGTCTTACCCTTGGCGGTTATAACACTTCTGAGGTATTCGTGTTTGGCTGTAATTTTTCTCTCTCTTCTTTACTGTACCCACACAAATTATGTATGTTTTCTATCAGCATTAGAAGGTTTTTTTATTTTTATTTTTATATACCATTATTTGCATCATATCATATAACTAACTATATTTTAATTTTTTTTAAAAAACAACACTTTTTCATGATTTTTTTTTTAAAACATCTACAAACACTAATAAAAACCATGCTAAATAGATTATACTATTTGTCCTGCATTTAGAAATAGCCAACATTTATGTCTTTCTTTTGGTTTTTGCATGTTACAGGGCAATAATTGAAGGTAGCGTATTGTTTTTTCCTATCTATTTTCTCCTTCAGTGACCTTTAAACCCCATCACTAGCAATAACACAACTCTAATCCCAACCATAATGCTAACCATAATCATAAATCAAAGACTAACCTAGCCTTTACAGGCATACCTTACATTACCATACACCATGGATCCAGAATATGTATGTAAAACGAAATGTACTTAAAGTGAAACACTACCTTTTTTTCTTTACTTTTTTACTTATTTTATACAATCTACAGTGCAAATGTCTGCAGTATAAATGTTTTGTGGAAATATGCGTGGCTTCCCCAAACCCCAAAAGGCAACTATAAATGTGGACATTGTTCACAATGTAATAATATTGGAAATGTAAAATCTTTTAGCCACCCTTACACGGGATACAATTACAAAAGGATTTTTTAGCTCGTAACTATGATAACGAGGCCCTTACAAAAGACATAGCGGAGGTAAAAAAAATCGAAAAACAATCCCTCTTGGAATATAAAATAAAAACGACAAGTAAAATGATTACACCGCTTGTGACTCAATATCATGGCTGTGGTAAAATGTTGAAGAGCATTATCCAAAAGCACTGGCATATTTTGCTTGAAGACTCAAATCTTTGAGAAATAATCTCAACAACACATTGGATGATTTTTTGTGGTGCCCCTAATTTAAGAAACTCATTAGTAGATAGTACTATAAACAAAAAGATAACTGCACCTAAACATTTCTTAAATGAAACTGCAGGTTTTTTTTGGCTGTGGCATGTGTTTGGCCTCAAAGAAAAGAAAGACACATGCACTATCTGAGAACTTATTACGTGTCACACAAAGAATGTGATATATCTGTTCATGTGGAAAGAGATATGTTGGGAGAACCTACAGGCCTTTACATATAATAATATAGGAGCATATTAGGCCTATAAAAAGAGGCTGTACTAAACATAGTGGCCCGATCCATTACACAGAATGTCACAAAAAGAGTTATGCAATTTCTGTAACTAGACACTGGGAAGGGGAAAATGTGGAACAAAAATTAGCACAGACAGAAATTAGATGGATTTTCTCTCTTAACGGTTTCTTTCCACATGGACTAACTGCAGACTTTGAATTATGTCATTTCCTGTAAGGTCATCTATTCCACCAAGAGACATACAGGACCATGGAATGAATAGAATAAAATACCTTCTTCCTGAATGGCTAATAGGTAGAATAGTATAATGTATTACGATAGTAGATGGATAACCATGGATGTATTTTAATATGTTTTTAATTGTTACTGTCATTGTTATTTGTATTCTTATCCTTGAAAAGCAAGTGGTTTTAGACAAAAAAAACCTCACTTTTTTTTCTGATATAATGTGCATATTTAAAAATTAAATGAAAATACATGTATTCTCAATAAAAAGAATGTGGGTTTTCATAGGAGGGTTTTTAGGAGTTTTAATAGAGAAAGACTTCTATACACTTGTATGTACACATATATATATATATATATATATATATATATATACAGTAGAAGTGTTCAATATATACATTTTATATGGATTTGTATGAAAGGTGTTTAATATATATATATATCTCCACACATGTGTGACCTAAAGGTACAATAATGAAGATATTACCATGTGTATAAAAGATTACACATTTTTTAAAATATATAACTATTATTTATATGGTGGTCTTACTCATTAAAGGACATTTGGTCCAATTTTTCTTTTATTTACATTCTATATACTCTTTATTGTTTATATAAAAAAACAATTTTAAAACCTTGGGACTCTCACATTGTTTTTACTATATAATGTTTTTTACAATGGTTGTTCGAAATGAAGAATAGTTCTTAAGAAGGTTCTTAGCACAATTAGGAGCAGGCAGGATGAGGGTAAGGCAAGGGATAATCACAGAATGAAAAAAGAACAGCAGATGATGGTGGCAACTCAATGAAGTTGTACGAATTGCGTAGACAGAAGAGGTAGGAGCAACATTACAAGTTCCCGATGTGGAAAATCGGAGCCTTCCGAAAAAGCTGTTTACACCATCGTACATATGCTAATTGCAAGAGTCTCTAATGTAAACATTTCTACAGTGTTTTAGAGTAAAACCGCTTGCTTATTGACATCATTGTTTGATTCTCCTCTGTTTGTCCCACTGTCTCTTTGCCTGCCTGAGAGTATGAAAGATTAAATAGCCGAATTGGGATTACCTTGGACTTTTAGGCTCCACCACATGTGGGTGGGATTATCCTAGGTGGTCATTACCACCAAAGAGGATTAAACAAAACAGTCTGCACTATGTTTTGTACTGTTTTTTTTTCTCTTCTATGTAAATGTTTTGTACCAGCAAAGCAAACCATCAGTGGAGAAGATTAGTTAATTGTTTATTATTTGTCTTTATATCCTGCACACCATCACTATCTTTTTACAATTTGAATTATTTGAGGTGCTGTATTAGAAGGGGTACATCACTGGAGTGGCTGCTGCCCTACACACTATATTGTTTGAGTGCCACTGTTTTTTTTTTATTTGTTAATAAATAAATACTTATTCACTCACACAAAATTTATGTACTCACAAGTGAAGGTGAAAGTAGTCCACTTGAATGTGGTAGAAGCAGCACACTAGTGAATATAATGCCCGAGCCAGAGGCTTCACCAATCCTCCACAATATATAAAATAATATGTAGGCGGCTCAGCAAAAATCAGGTGACGTTAAGTTTAATCTGTAAAGTGGAAGTATTTCAATCTAATAGATCTTTGTCATGCAAAGACTAGTGTTGAGCGAACCCGAACCGCACTGTTCGGGTTCGTACCGAACTTTACGGTTTTTGGACCCCGGACCCGAACACGGACATTTCACTGTATGTCCGTGTTGGAGTTCGGGGTTCGGCGATTACATTGTATGTAATGCTATTGGATTTCTATAAACCGAAATAGAGTCCCCATTCATAAGAAATTCTTATGAATGGGGATTCTATTTCGGTTTGTGGAAAGCCAATAGTATTACATGTATTCCATAAGCCGAAAGTCTATAAACCGAACAACATTCGGTTTATAGACTTCCGGTTTATAGAATAGCAATAGCATTACATGTATTCTATAAACCGAAAGTCTATAAACCGAATGTCGTTCGGTTTATAGACTTTCGGCTTATGGAATACATGTAATGCTATTGGCTTTCTATAAACCGAAATAGAGTCCCCAATCATAAGAATTTCTTAGTTTCTTAGTTTAGAATAGGTCAATTGACCTATTCTTATGAATGGGGACTCTATTTCGGTTCATAGAAAGCCAATAGCATTACATGGCTATTGGCTTTCTATAAACCAAAATAGAGTCCCCATTCATACGAATAGGTCAATTGACCTATTCGTATAAATGGGCACACTCACCCACATTTTACTTCATTTTGCAGCCCTCTAGCCCTTTCCAGGACTTTTTTAGAGGCATTTTAATGGCCAAAAGTTTGGGTCACCATTGAATTCAATGGGGTTCGGGGTCAAGTTCGGGGTCAAGTTAGACCCCGAACCCGGACATTTTTCCGAAGTTCGGCCGAACCCGCCGAACCCGAACATCCAGGTGTCCGCTCAACTCTAGCAAAGACCTATTAGGTTGAAACATTGCAACTTTACGGATTATGTCTACTACTGTGGGTATTTTTTTGTGCTTATGTGTTGATTACATCTTTGATTGTTCTTTTTAATATTTTTTTATATATCCTGTAAATTCCACTTATTATTCTTGAAAATGTGTATTTTTTAACTATATATTTTAATATAGTTTTGTATTTACTAGCTACGCTATTATTATCATCGCTTTTAGCCATGTTTTATTAAAGGGACACTAGCAAACATTCCATATCTCTTGTCTGCTGATTATCTGTTTTAGTACAATACAGTTTAAACATGGGACATAGCCATGATGGATTATCAAGATTAGTAATTCTCTTCATCTGTGTGTCAAATTTTCCTGAAATTACCTGTTTGACCTTGTCCTACCCAATGACCTTGTTTGTTGACTACTTCTTTTGTCCAGGTGATCACTTATAGATTACTAAACATTGTTTTACTGTAAATGTAGAACTTGACCCCGAACTTGACCCCGAACTTGGCCCCGAACCCGAACCCCATTGAAGTCAATGGAAACCCAAACTTTTGGCCACTAAAATGCCTCAAAAAAAGTCCTGGAAAGGGCTAGAGGGCTGCAAAATAAAGTAAAATGTGGGTGAGTGTCCCCATTCACACGAATAGGTCAATCGACCTATTCGTTTGAATGGGGACTCTATTTCGGTTTATAGAAAGCCAATAACCATGTAATACTTTGGCTTTCAATAAACCGAAATAGAGTCCCCATTCATAAGAATAGGTCAATTGACCTATTCATATGAATGGGGACTCTATTTCGGTTTATAGAATAGCAATAGCATTACATGTATTCCATAAACCGAAAGTCTACAAACCGAAAAACATTCGGTGTATAGACTTTCGTTTTATAGAATACATGAAATGCTATTGCTATTCTATAAAAAGAAAGTCTATAAACAGAATGTCTTTCGGTTTATAGACTTTCGGCTTATGGAATACATGTAATGCTATTGGCTTTCTATAAACCGAAATTGAGTCCCCATTCATAAGAATTTCTTATGAATGGGGACTCTAGTTCGTTTTATAGAAAGCCAATAGTATTACATGTTTTCCATAAGCCGAAAGTCTATAAACCTAACGGCATTCGGTTTATATACTTTCAGTTTATAGAATACATGTAATGCTATTGCTATTCTACAAACCAAAAGTCTATAAACCGAATGTCGTTCGGTTTATAGACTTTCGGCTTATGGAATACATGTAATACTATTGGCTTTCAATAAACCAAACTAGAGTCCCCATTCATAAGAAATTCTTATGAATGGGGACTCTAGTTCATTTTATAGAAAGCCAATAGTATTACATGTATTCCATAAGCCGAAAGTCTATAAACCGAACGACATTTGGTTTATAGACTTTCGGTTCATGGAATACATGTAATGCTATTGCTATTCTATAAACCGTAAGTCTAGAAACCGAATGTCGTTCGGTTTATAGACTTTCAGCTTATGGAATACATGTAATACTATTGGCTTTCTATAAACCGAAATAGAGTCCCCATTCATAAGAATTTCTTATGAATGGGGACTCTATTTCGGTTTATAGAAAGCCAATAGCATTGCATACAATGTAATCGCCGAACCCCGAACTCCAACACGGACATACAGTGAAATGTCCGTGTTTGGGTCCGGGGTCCAAAAACCGTAAAGTTCAATACGAACCCGAACAGTGCGGTTCGGGTACGCTCAACACTACTTACCACTTAACACTTGATAGTTGACTCCTTTACAAAGATTTCTCACTCATCAATGTCTGTCAACTAGAGTTGAGCGGACACCTGGATGATCGGGTTCGGCAGGTTCAGCTGAACTTCGAAAAAATGTCCGGGTCCGTGCTCGAACTTGACCCCGAACCCGAGCCCCATTGAAGTCAATGGGGACACGAACTTTTGGCCACTAAAATTCCTCTAAAAAAGTCCTGGAAAGGGCTAGAGGGCTGTAAAATGAAGTAAAATGTGGGTAAGAGTGTCCCCATTCATACAAATAGGTCAATTGACATTCGGTTTATAGACTTTCGGTTTATGGAATACATGTAATGCTATTGACTTTCTATAAACCGGATCTCTTTCGGTTTATAGACTTTCGGTTTATGTAATACATGTTATGCTTTTGCTATTCTATAAACCGAAATAGAGTCCCCATTCATACGAATAGGTCAATTGACCTATTCGTATGAATGGGGACTCTATTTCGGTTTATAGAAAGCCAATATCATTACATGTATTCCATAAACCGAAAGTCTATAAACCGAAAGACATTCGGTTTATAGACTTTCGGTTTATGGAATACATGTAATGCTATTGGCGTTCTATAAACCGAATCTCTTTCGGTTTATAGACTTTCGGTTTATGTAATACATGTAATGCTATTGCTATTCTGTAACCGAAATAGAGTCCCCATTCAAACGAATAGGTCAATTGACCTATTCGTATGAATGGGGACTCTATTTCGGTTTATAGAAAGCCAATAGCATTACATACAATGTATATGTATGTAATGCTATGAGCTTTCTGATTGGCTGCCCTGCAGCCTTTCAAAACGCGCCATTGAATCGCCGAACCCCGAACTCCAACCCGAACATACAGTGAAATGTCCGTGTTCGGGTCCAGGGTCCAAAAACCGTAATGTTCGGTACGAACCCGAACAGTGCGGTTCGGGTTCGCTCAACACTACTGTCAACTAAGCATTTTTTTTATTTGTGTCACAGACCGTACAATCCACTCCACTGTTCTTAGGCCTTTGAATGGCCTGTATGCAATTTTGATCTCTTAAGTGTAAGAATATTTACATCAAGTTGTAATGGTATTTGGAATTTTACCAGGGCCAGATTAATTTATCGGCTTCAGGCAATGTGAGACCCGCAGTAATATTGAATTGGGTATAAGTTGTTGACAAATATTCCAGCACAAATATTCCATCTTACCTCAATGTTTATTTTGTCCTCACAGGACTTGCCCCCTGCAACCCAACTTACCCCAGCACTTAGATTGCACTCACAGGACTTGCCCCTGGACTTGCACGTGGCATATCATATAAACGTGGCATATCATGGAACAATCTGCCGTAATATATAAACATGGCATATCGTGGTAAAATCAGCAGTAATGTATACATTTTGGATATTAATTTATGGGAAAAAAAGAAAAAGCCTAATTCTAAGACTACCCCTTAGGAAAAAAGTTTGACTAGTAAATATTAATTCACAAGATAACAATTTTTTTCTATTACTGAAAAAAATTATTAATTCTTTATATTTCCTTTTATTTGCCAATCTAACACTCAGACTTGCTAATGCATCACAAGGGTTGCTATATTGCCACAGACTTGGCAATATCCCCCCTCTGATTTGCCAATTCAAGACTTGAATTCTGCCGCCAACCACATTGCACACTCAGGACTTACCCCAGTACATGCCCCATCACCCACATTACACATCTAGACCTTATCCCATTACCCCAGGATATGCCCCATTATCCACATTGTACAACCAGGACTTGGCCCATTACATGCCCCATCACCTACATTGTATACCCAGAACTTACCCCAGCACCCCAGGATGAGCCCCATCATCCACTTTGCATGCCCAGAACTGAGCACAGTACCTCAGAAAATGCCCCCTCACCCACATTGCCCACCCAGGACATATTCCAGTACATGCTCCATCACCCAAATTGCACACCATACCTTACCCCAGTACTCCATGATATGTTCCATCACCACACTGGTCACTTTGCTGCTTCATGCAGTGTTTTTTGTTGTTATTTTTTTTCTTCCTGTGTCGGCAGCCTCAGTCCAGGACAATGCAAAGTCCCGGATTGAGAGCTTTGATAGAAAGAGGTCTCAGCCAATCAGGTGAGACCTCTCCACTCTCCTGATTTGCTGGGAGTTCAGAAGCCTTTACTTAATGGCTTAGTCCCATATTCACATGGAGCTCAAAGCAAGAGATGCCTGCACCAGGTAAGTTAAGAACTGACAGTGACTGCGTGTGTGTGTCAGTGTGTGTGTGTCTGCCTTAAGAAATACTTAGCTGGTATCCCCACAACACCAAATTTGATCCATTCTCAATCACAATTTACACATACCAATTTAAAAAATAAATCCACATTTTATCCTAGTTATCCAATAGAGTTATTTGAGAAATTGGTCCTAGAGGACCTAGAGAAATGTAAGCCGATATCCCAACATAGAATTCCTAACTTAACCACACAAGAGAAATTAGCATTAAAGACCCTAAGAGAGGACGAGACTATAGTTATAAAGCCTGCCGATAAGGGGGAAGGGGGGCATTGTAATTTTAGATAGAGAACAATACATTAGTGAATGCAATAGACAACTTAATGATATTACTGTTTATAAAAAAACTTGAAGGAAATCCAACTAATACAATGAAAAAAGTTTGATTAAACTATTGGATCATGGCTACACATCAGACATTCTTACAAAAAAAGAGCATCAATTCTTAAATATTATTCACCCCAAAAATTCCAACATTTTATATACTCCCGAAAATACACATAGATGCTAACAACCCTCCAGGGAGACCTATTATATCGGGAATAAATTCTATATCATCAAATCTGTCGCAATATGTTGATAAACATCTGCAGCCGTTGGTCATTAAAACCAGAGCCTACCTTAAAGATAGTCTTAGTATATTCAATATTTAAAAAAATGTCACATGGCAGGATGACAATTTTTTAGTCACCTGTGATGTGTCATCACTTTATACTTGCATCGAACATTATAGGGGCTGTAAAGCCATAGAATATTTTTTAGAAAAAGAAACAACTCTTCCAGAACTTCCAAAAATATTTATTTTAGACAATATTAAATTGATTCTGACAAATAACTTTTTTTGGTTTCAGGATGTTTTTTACTTACAATTACAAGGGACAGCCATGGGCACCAGGTTTGCCCCCAGTTACGCGAACCTGTATATGGCTTTTTGGGAGGATTCTTTCATTTACGGGTCTTGTGTCTGGGCTGCAAACCTGGTGTCCAACAAACGGTATATAGACAATCTGTTTTTTATTTGGAGGGGTGATGAAGAATCCTTAATATCTTTTCTTGCTTATCTAAATTCAAATGACTGGAACATCAAACTAACTTGTGAATATAGCAAACAGAAAGTCACTTTTTTGGACTTGGAAATCTACATAGAAGATGATATCATTAAAACTAAAACACACTTCAAGAATGTAAATGTTAACAGTTACATTAGATTCGATAGTGGTCATTTTCCCCCCTGGCTCTCAAACATTCCGAAAAACCAATTTAATAGACTAAAACGTAATTGTACAGAAATTTAATTTTTTCCCCAACAAGCAAACAAATTAACTGAAGACTTTAGAGAGAGATTATATCACGATAGTCTCATTAGTAAAGCTCTAGTGGAAGTTAGGGAACATAGTGCAAATCCCATGGATAAAAAGGACAAAAAAGATACAAAAGAAAAAATGGAAAGAATGACACTAATAACAGACTTCAGTCAGGACTATAGATATATACAAAAAATTCTCCATAAACACTGGTACTTACTCCTAAAAGATCCAATTATTAAAGTCATCCTCACTGAAAAACCTACTATCACATATAGAGGCGCACCTAATATTAAATCCACCTTAAGTGGAAGTTATCTACATAAGAAAGATAATAATAGAAAACCAAAAAATCCATTTGGAGTTGCAAATGCGTTTTATACATGCAAGACCTGCAGTGCATGTATGTCCAGTAAAGTCATGACGGGAAGCGGAATAACACATTTCCGTTCCCGCCATGACCCGAAGGAATATGAAATAAAATAATTAATTACGTGTAAATCAAATAACGTTATTTATGTTCTAACTTGTCCCTGTGGTTTGCAATATCTAGGGAGAACTACCCGCCCTCTTCACAAGAGGATTGGTGAGCATATGAACAATATTCGTAGCAAGTATATGGATCACAGTGTATCTGCTCATTTCAACACACACCATAATGCAGACCCAGGCAAATTGCACTTTATAGGAATAGTCCAATTAAAACGACATTGGAGAGGAGAGGATTTTATTAGAGCCATCGGAAAAATGGAGATGAAATAGGTATATACCCTGAAGACTCTAGCACCTATGGGACTTAATATAGAATTTTATTTATTTAATTTTTTATAGACATTTAGTATTAGATTCTTATTATCCATCATTTTTGTTTATTTTTGATCATTGTTATTTAATTATTATTATTTTCTATCATTTATTATTTATTACTCTTTACTATTTTATTTTTTATCTTTATTATTATTATTTATGTATTATATATATTGATGCTATTTTCTTCCCTCCTCAGGTTTGAATTCTATGTATAATACTGGATCTGGATGATACATTTTAAATGGGTTTTGTATGTATTTTTGTATAATTTTTGTACAATAATTTTTAGAAATTTATATGCAAATAAATATTGCATTTTTTAGTTGTTATAAACTTTATCATGATTGATTAACATTGTTTATATATTTTAAAATATGTATGTACTGAGGGATTAACAGGTGGTTGTAAAAATGACTGTGTTTTTGTAAAATTATATATCATTGTTAATGTCAGAATTGCTGTGCAGCTCAGATGTTACATCCTTATGGGTTGGCTTGCATTAGCTGTCAGATATAAAAAAAAATTCTGACAGATTCTGCTTTTATGTATCATTTGATATCGATTTATCTAGTCATTCCATCATAGTGTAACAGTTTTTAGAACAACACTATTAATGATCTATGTTTTTGAATGTTGAAAAGTCCTCAGCCGGTTTCTATAAATACGATAATGCATGATAACTGTTTTGATCACATGTACCGGGGAACCAGCCAATTGTGGAACTGCTGAGAGGAGGTGTGTTCGTCCAGAGGTGGATTTAAGAGAAGCACTGAGAGGAGGCGAGCGTACACTTGAGGAAGCCCAGTCCGGCGAAACGCGTCTGTGACACGCCCCTCCTCTCCGCACACTTCCGCATTTCTGCCCGAGTCTGCAACTTTACTATAATAGACGGACTATCAGCACGGATATCGTTTTTACTACAGTTTGTGGACATTGCCTTTGCTACATTTTTGTCCTTTCTGTCTGGAAGATTGTATGAACATCTCGCCTGCCGTTTGGACGCATCCAGATTCCCGAATTCCTGGTCCAGGTGATATACACCAAACAGATTTGTGTCTCTATATGCTATTTGTGAGTTGAAGAGATTCAAACTCACTACTCTTTTAAGTAAGCCTCTTTGTTCCCCTGTCTCTATTAAAAACCAATTTTTTACTGTGCTTCACTACGAGATTATCTCTTTCTTTTCTATGTACAAATCAACTTAATGAGCAATTGCTTAAGCAAACTGATTCCACGTACATATTGCGAACAGCTGAAGCCCTTCATTATTCCTGGAAAATCTTCCTTTCATGTTCAAATATAGAGCAGTATCTTCTGCTCTTTAACGTGTGAGTACAACACCCACTATCCCTAACATTTAAATTGTTATTCACATACAGACAGCACTATTTTTCTTTCTGTTCTCTTTTTTTGTATATACTGAATGAATGCTACTGTGAGAGATCTTCAATCAACTATTCAGATTCTGTTCCAGATATAAGTAATTTTTTAGCTCTATTTATTTTTTACTACTGGAAGATATATATATATATATTATTTTTCTCAGTTCACTTAAACCTTCACCAATTTCACTTATATATTTGTTTTGCGCTCCTCTCATTTTTTGTTCTTGTTTTTGTGTTATTTGTAGAAATAAGAGGTCATTTTCTACTGAGTAGTGAGCTGCATTTATCTATTTATTTATTGATTAAATATAATTATAGTAGCGCCTTACACTGTTGTTTATTAGATTTTTTGCACTTTATTACCTCACCAGTGTGTGTGTATGTATGCGTGAGTGACAAACTGTCTGTGAATGTGTGAGACTGTGTGATTATGTGTGTAATGGATAAAGGGGTTAACACCTCTGACACTGCCTATATCTGTCTAGCCACCCAGGGATTAACTCCTCCGACACTGCCTATATCTGTCTAGCCACCAGGGGTTAACTACTCTGACACTGTCTACATCAGTCTAGCCACCCATGTGTTAACTGCTCCGACACTGCCTTTAAATGTCTAGTCACATAGGGGTTAACTGCTTTGACACTGAATATCTCTGTCTAGCCACCCAGGGGTTAATTCCACATTGCATATCTGTCGAGCCACTCAGGGGTTAACTACTATGACTCAGCCTATATCTATATGGATTTTGTTATAGGTCACTGATCACATATTATGTTTTAGGGACTTGCTCAGCCTATTATCATAATTATGTTTGACCATAACGTTCTTTTCAACTTATGGGTGAGCTCTTTGAAAATAAATATTTTATTATGTATTTGAGAAGTGCTTTAGTGGGCATGCCCAAGAGCTCACCCATGAGGTGAAAAGAAAGTAATGACAAAACAAACATTATTATGAAAATAGGCTGTGTAATTCCCCAAAACAAAATATGTGACCACTGACCTATAACATGACTTTTTGTACAATGTAATATTGTACATTAAGTTTAAATGCTCAAACATTTAGGGAACACATTTTAATCATGGCCATTACAATATTTCACATAATTTTGCATATAGACAAGTAGCTGTTTCATTAAATGAACACTTCCTGGTACTTTTAATTTTAGCTTAAATTGTCATGACTGTGAGCTTTTTCATTCTTTGCCCCAGGCAGCACAATGTCTTGGGCTGGTCCTGTTTGTGCACTGCCCAGACGCACAGACAACCTACCATCAGGGCTGTATTTTGAACTGTGTGGGCCCCTGGGCAAAACAAGCCAATGGGGCCCCCATAACCCCTCCCCTTGACCCACCATAATAACATGACCCCGCCCATAACAACATGACCCGCCCATAACAACACAACACAAGGTAAATTATTTATTAATTGTGTATATTAAACAATTAATCATCAGAAAGTTGGTTTATAAACAAACATTTCAACATATATATGTCAATGACAACTGCTGGCCTATAATAAAGTTCTGTTACATTGAAATATTGCATAAAGCAAAGACATTTTAAATAGAATGCTGTAATGAAAGAATATAAAGAAAGCACCAAGACCTGTTTGCTCCATTTAGTGCCATTAGGGAGCTGGCATGTTAGAATATTTGGAGACAGATTTCTAGTTGCCCTAATATGTGATGAATATTCCTGGTCACCTAATGTTTCTCATCAAGAACTACATGGTTCTTTCTGAGAAATGTGAGCCTCTCCCTCACTGCATTGTACAGATAGCTTAAAATATTTGGAGACAGATTTCTAGTTGCCCTAAGTTATCTGTACAATGCAGTGAGGGAGAGGCTCACATTTTCATCAAGAACCATGTAGTTCTTGATGAGAAACATTAGGTGACCAGGAATATTCATCACAAAGTTTTAAACTTTATAAGGCCTGAAAAGCACAAACATTTCAACATAGAAACAGTGATTAAAGGACAACTGTTGGATGAAAATGAAGTTCTCCTGTACAGTTTGTCACCATCAAGCACATGAAAATTCTGACAGCAATTTTAACATGGGGAAATACAGATTTCAAGTTGACAAATTAGGAAATCTGGACAACACAGGGAGAGTCACATTTATTCACACATAACAGTGTAGTGCTTGAGATGTTTGCTTATATTTAGAAGGTAACCATAAGCTAGGTCTTTGTAATATATGCTAGACAGATGCTCACACTTGGTTTAGCTCCTTAGAACAAACTGAAAGAAGATCACATTTTCAAATCTCAGATAGGTTAATGCATGAACCTCCTTACAGGAATCTAAACATTGGGAAACAGATTTCAAGTTTCCCAAAAACATTATCTGTACAATGCAGGGAGAGTCACAGTTTGCAGCAAGAACAAAACAGTGCTTTAGATGCTTGCATTTATGTAGAAGGTAGAAGGATAGGCATCATGTCAGAATCATGATTGCAACCTTTTGAACTTTTTCCGTACATGTTAGCCAGATGCTCAAAATTTGTTTAGCTCATCAGAACCAATTCGCCCAATTGAAAGAAGGAGATCAGATTTCTAAATCTTGAATAGGCTTCATCATGGACATCCTGTTAATTTCAGTACTGAGAAGCAGATTTCATTTTTCCAAAATAAGAATGCTTTACATTGCTTTGAAAGTCACACATTTTGTTCAGCAAGAAGATGATTGAGATGATTGCATTCATTTAGGTCATCATAAGCAAGAAGCTCATACTTTATTTAGCTTCTCAAAACCAATGGAATGAAGAGCAGTTTCCAATCCTTGAATATTCTTCTGCAAGATCCTTCTGACAATTTCAACATAGGGAATCACAGAATTCTAATTGCCCGAAATAAGTTCTGTGCAACGTAGAGAATGTCAAATTTTTCTGCAAGAATCATGTAATTCTTAAGATGAAAAACAATGAGGGGACATAAGGATTGAGCACCAAAGTTTTAAACATCAGAAGTTCCGGAAAGCACAAACATATCAACATGTATATGGCAATTAAAGGACAACTGTTGTCCCAAGCAAAGGACAAGATGGCAGTGCATGTACAAACAGCAGCCACTGCATATAAATAAAAAATTTAAATATGCCTGAGGAAGAGACCCAAGAGGCCCAGAAAGGAGAATATTGTAAAGATCTTCTACGTCCTACGCAAGATCTCCAAAGAACCTCAAATACTACACACAGATGACAGACTCTGGAGAATACTTCCACAGCCTCCCGTACTCTGCTTCAGACAGCTCCCCCCTTTTCAAACCGCTGATGGCAAGGAGTGCTGCCCAGAAATAAACCACAGAAAATGGCAACTCGCCTTGCCAATGTGAAATCCCAATGTTAAATATAAATTTAGGAAATACAAAGAAATGGATTGAGGAAGAGATCAAAGAGGTCTGGAAAGCTAAATTCAATTAGGGGGCTGTCTGAGGGAGAGTATGGGAGGCTGTGGAACTATTCTCCAGAGTCTGTCAGGAAAATATTGTACCATGATTTCTAAGTACAGGCCTGGCCATTTATACTTATAAGGCCAATACTTGATATAATCTGTCAACAGGGCCGGACTGGGAACAAAAACCAGCCCTGGAAATATTTGTATACCAGCCCCATAGCATTGCGTCAATAGATTATTGTTTAGAAAAGGGAAACACATGCATTTTTAAGCACATTTGAAGTTATAGATAAGACTGATATATACACCTGCACAGGACAATATATAGCCCCCAGTATGTACACAAGGTTACATGTATTGCCCTGTGAAGAGGTATATATCAGTGCATGAGCTATAACCTTGCTTACATGCTGCTGTGTAAATATAGACTTATCTCAGCATCCAAACTGCACTGACATGGTGTGCCCCAGCACCCAGGACTTGCCCCAGCACCCAGATTGAACTCACAGCACTTGCCCCAGCATCCAGAATTTGACCCAGCACAAATATTGCACTCACAGGACTTACCCTAGCACCCAGGAGGAATTACCCTAGCACGCAGATGGACACCCAATCAAAGGTGCATGCAGGAAAGAAAAGGTGCCAGATATGACATATTGTGCCCTGCATATTTTGCCACCGTTGGCTAATCCTACCCTCAACAACAAATACAGTGTCTCACACACATACACAGTCACATACACAACAGAGCTACAAAATCAATAGAGCTGTCAAGAGCGAGTCCCCTGCTGTTTTTATTGCCGGGAAGCACTGCGATATACCCATTTATTACACTCTGCCGCTCTCACACACACCTGCACTCTGCAGCTCACTCACACACACACATACACTGCCACACACATACATTGCAACTCACACACATACACTCACTCATGCATTGCCACTCACTCTCAGTCCCATGTTTACACTCTGATATTCACTCATGTACAGGGGCGTCACTAGGGTTGGTGTCACCCTGTGCGGAAACTCATGGTGTCACCCCCATGGATTACCTCCAATACAATGCCAAACAGATTCCTTAGTAATGCCAGTTAGATGGCCTATTAACTATGCCACACACAGGAGCCCCATACATTATGCCACACCAGAGCCCATAAATTATGCCACACCAGAGCCCCAAAAATTATGCCTCACAAAAGAGTCCCTTAATAATGCCACACATGGGGCCCAATAACTATGCCACACACAAGCGCCCCATAATTATGCAACACACAGGAGCCCCACGAGGTGACAATTGTACAATTATAGATACCAGGAATTTTGTGCCACTCAGAGCCCAGTAATATTGTGCCATTCAGATACCAGTAATATTGTGCCAGTCAGAGCCCAGTAATATTGTGCCAGTCAGATACCAGTAATATTGTGCCAGTCAGAGCCCAGTAATATTGTGCCAGTCAGATACCAGGAATATTGTGCCAGTCAGTACCCAGTAATATTGTGCCAGTCAGAGCCCATTAATATTGTTACAGTCAGATACCAGTAATATTGTGCCAGTCAGAGCCCAGTAATATTGTGCCAGTCAGATACCAGGAATATTGTGCCAGTCAGTGCCCAGTAATATTGTGCCAGTCAGATACCAGGAATATTGTGCAATTCAGAGCCCAGTAATATTGTGCCAGTCAGATACCAGTAATATTGTGCCAGTCAGAGCCCAAAAATATTGTGCCACTCAGAGCCCAGTAATATTGTGCCCGTCAGAGCCCAGTAATATTGTGCCCATCAGATACCAGGAATATTGTGCCAGTCAGATACCAGGAATATTGTGCCAGTCAGTGCCCAGTAATATTGTGCCAGTCAGATATCAGTAATATTGTGCCAGTCAGAGCCCAGGAATATTGTGCCAGTCAGAGCCCAGGAATATTGTGCCAGTCAGAGCCCATGAATTTTGTGCCAGTCAGAGCCCATGAATTTTGTGCCAGTCAGAGCCCAGGAATATTGTGCCAGTCAGATACCACGAATATTTTGGAATTAAAGTGCTCGTTTTAACCACCCCCTTCCCCATCACTTACCGAATGGCTGCTGCTCCTTGTCCCCGGACGGCCGCCTCCTCCGTGCAGTCTTCCCTCCTGCACGGAGGAGGGAAACAGTCACCGGATGTGACGAAGAGTGGTGCTCCTGCCGCAGCGTCTTGGAGCAGCCGCGGCCGCACGTCTTAAAGCGCCGCATACTTAAAGCAGCCCCAGGGCCGGCGGCCCACCGGGAAATTTCCCGGTATCCCCATAGACCAGTCCGGCCCTGTTTGTCAAACAGTACTTTGTTTTGTGCTAACTGTTGGCTTTCAATTGGTAAACCGTAGACTATGAATATCAACGCAACTGTTTACGAATTTTCTTTTTGGAGAATTGTTTTATAATTAGCTTGAAGTCAGTGGTCTTCAGGATGTCATTTTCAATGCACATGAGTGAAAGCCAGTTCAAATGTTCCTGCCTCATTGTACTACATAAAAGATTCTTTTTAAGTTTCAGTTTTGAAAAAGTCTGTTCTCCTGTACAGCTGGTCACCATCATGCACATGAAAATTCTGACAGCAATTTCAACATTGGGAAATACAGGTTTCCAAAATAAGTTTTATGTATAACGCAGGGAGAGTGTCACATTTTTCTTCATGAACCAAGTAGTGCTTGAGATGTTTGCATTCATTTAGAAGGTCACTATAAGCTAGGTCTTTATCATAATAGTTAGTCAGCTGCTCACACTTTTTTTTTTTTAGTTCTTCAATTGCAAGAAGAAGATTAACACATTTCCAATACTTGAAAAGGCTTCTGCACTTTTTGTCAACTCAGACATCAAAGGGTCCAGAGCAGGAACGAATGTTTCTCCGGAGCCATCATATCTAGTAGGACGTATACTTCGGATTAGTTCCCGTTTCTTTACATCGCTATAATCCAAATAGGGACACCTATTCTTGGCCATCTGTTCATATTCACAAAATCTTTCTCTAATATCATGAAGGTAAGATTTCAGAGATTCAAGAAGATTCACAGCAACCACTATGTCCATATCCTTAGACTGAAGGAACTTACTAGTTTTCTGACATCTTTTGAGAATGTCGTTCCAAAGAATTGTAAGAAAGATAGTTTCAAATTATCCATTTTATCAGCTTATCCTTCTGCCTCTCGTCTTGTGTTCGCTTCCTGATTAGGGTCATCTGATAAAGAAAAAAGTGCATCTTTAATTTTTTCAAAACCTTCATGCAGAGCATGGATAGCATCAAAATGTGATGACCATCTTGTGTCAGAAAGACGCTTTACCACAACATGTTCTGCTAAAGATGATATCAGAACATTCCATTGATGTGTAGAAGCAGAGAAAAAACAATACAAATGCTGAACAAAGTTAACGAAGGAGACAACCTGTGGAAAACACTCTGCCGCTTTTACACCCACCAAGTTCAGACTGTGTCCAGCACATGGGACATAGATGGCCAATTCATTTAGTCGACGGATCCGAGCTTGCAATCCAGTATAGCGCCCAGACATATTTGAGGCATTATCGTATGATTGACCAAGACTGATATCCTGCAATGTACCAGGACAGTAAAGGTCAGTTGATCAATGTGTGAGATGTCTGGCGTAGAATTCACACTTCTTGAATAGTACTTTGACTCTTTTAGTTCTTTCAGAATGGTACAAAGAACCTGTTGTCCCATTAAATCTATAAATTCTTCACATATGTTTGCTGACAGATACGATGGGTTCCCCTTTCCTGGATTTCCATAGAGTTTGAGATGCTCTTTCAAAAAAGAATCAAACTCGCTTAAAAGCTCAAGAATAAGTAAAAAGTTTCCATTTTTTGATGACCCAATTTTTTTATTCTCTCCACGAAAAGCAAAACCTCTGGAGTCAAGAAACCGAATGACAGAGACCACATGTGTCAACACTTTATGCCAGTACTCATGTTCTTCTCCATTTTCATGTTCAGCAATAAGATTGCAGTGTTTCCAATCATTAAATCCTGATGTAGCAACAGGAGATGCTTTATTGGAAAATAGGCGACATGAAAAGCAATACAAACAACCTTTGGATGGTGAATAAAATAGCCACTGTCATTTTACAAATTCACCATTTTGCATTTGACGTTTGAAAATTTTCCTTGATAAACATCTTGTCTCAGTTCGAGCTCTCTGTCCACCAGCTCCATCATACACTCGCCGTGAGTTGGAAAGGTTGCAATCATGATTCTGACATGATGTTGGTCCATTTTGAATCCAATAATCTACTGTACTACTACTCTTAATGTTCCATAGTCCCGAATCTGTAATGTGAATCACACACTCGCCGACACACTTGTGACACTTATTTGCTGCTTCAGATTCCTGTATTTCTTCTGGAAGGTTAGCTGCATCTGGAGCAGGCAATGTTATATCTGGAACTGGATAATCAGATACAGGATTTGGTGTAGAGGATGTATTTCTAGGATCAATACTTGCAACTGACATTGCATCTGGGATAAACCAAGATGTTAATTTTGTTAGTTTTGAAGTTCTCCGCTTCTCCATTTGTGATTGTTTTCTCTTCTGTGCACCACTCAAATAAGTCCACTTCATTTCAAGAAATTACAGAACCTATGCAGCAAATTTGAAATCCCCACAATTTCTTCTTCTTCTCTGCTCTCTCCTGTGCACCTTTCAGTCACAATGCTGGTTGTGTAAATTGTTGGTGCTGTAAAAAGAAATGTAGAGAAAGAAAAAATAAAACACATTAATATTTGAAATTTTGGTGCAGGAGTGGATTAGAGAGGCATGTACACTACACTAACTTCCCTGTCAGATACTGTACTTTGGCAGCAGATGTAAAATCACCCAATTCTGCTCCTGCCGCAGCGTCTTGGAGCAGCCGCGGCCGCACGTTTTAAAGCGGCCGCATACTTAAAGCAGCCCCAGGGCCGGCGGCCCACCGGGAAATTTCCCGGTATCCCGGTAGGCCAGTCCGGCCCTGTTTGTCAAACAGTACTTTGTTTTGTGCTAACTGTTGGCTTTCAATTGGTAAACCGTAGACTATGAATATCAACGCAACTGTTTACGAATTTTCTTTTTGGAGAATTGTTTTATAATTAGCTTGAAGTCAGTGGTCTTCAGGATGTCATTTTCAATGCACATGAGTGAAAGCCAGTTCAAATGTTCCTGCCTCATTGTACTACATAACTGATTCTTTTTAAGTTTCAATTTTGAAAAAGTCTGTTCTCCTGTACAGCTGGTCACCATCATGCACATGAAAATTCTGACAGCAATTTCAACATTGGGAAATACAGGTTTCCAAAATAAGTTTTATGTATAACGCAGGGAGAGTGTCACATTTTTCTTCATGAACCAAGTAGTGCTTGAGATGTTTGCATTCATTTAGAAGGTCACTATAAGCTAGGTCTTTATCATAATAGTTAGTCAGCTGCTCACACTTTTTTTTTTTTAGTTCTTCAGAACCTATTGATTCCAATTGCAAGAAGAAGATTAACACATTTCCAATACTTGAAAAGGCTTCTGCACTTTTTGTCAACTCAGACATCAAAGGGTCCAGAGCAGGAATGAATGTTTCTCCTGAGCCATCATATCTAGTAGGACGTATACTTCGGATTAGTTCCCGTTTCTTTACATCGCTATAATCCAAATGGGGACACCTATTCTTGGCCATCTGTTCATATTCACAAAATCTTTCTCTAATATCATGAAGGTAAGATTTCAGAGATTCAAGAAGATTCACAGCAACCACTATGTCCATATCCTTAGACTGAAGGAACTTACTAGTTTTCTGACATCTTTTGAGAATGTCGTTCCAAAGAATTGTAAGAAAGATAGTTTCAAATTATCCATTTTATCAGCTTATCATTCTGCCTCTCGTCTTGTGTTCGCTTCCTGATTAGGGTCATCTGATAAAGAACAAAGTGCATCTTTAATTTTTTCAAAACCTTCATGCAGAGCATGGATAGCATCAAAATGTGATGACCATCTTGTGTCAGAAAGATGCTTTACCACAACATGTTCTGCTAAAGATGATATCAGAACATTCCATTGATGTGTAGAAGCAGAGAAAAAACACCTTTCAGTCACAATGCTGGTTGTGTAAATTGTTGGTGCTGTAAAAAGAAATGTAGAGAAAGAAAAAATAAAACACATTAATATTTGAAATTTTGGTGCAGGGGTGGATTAGAGAGGCATGTACACTACACTAACTTCCCTGTCAGATACTGTACTTTGGCAGCAGATGTAAAATCACCCAATTCTTCCTCTTCTGTGCTCTCTCCTGCGCACCTTTCATGCAAAATGCTGGTTGTGTAAATTGTTGGTGCTGTATAAAGAAATATGGAAAATGACTTGTGCAATCAATGCACTTTATTTGCTAAAAGTTGAAAAGAGGTCTTGCAAAACACTATACATGTACAAACCAAAACCATTGCCACTGCCAGCAAATCAAACTCCAATCACGGTGCCCTTTTTTAAACAATAAATTAGGACCGGTGACTTGTTAGTGATAATCTTTGGATTGTACCCAAACTGCTGGACCAAACAGTACAGCATTATGTGCAATTCAGTGATCATCATTAAGCAAGTCACATATTTCTGAAGAACAGCCATGTAAAAAAAAAAAAAAAATCAACATAACAAGTCACATATAACATGATTTTCATACCATTCTGCACATATCAATGCACTTTATTTGCTAAAAGTTGAAAAGAGGGCTTGCAAAACACTATACTGTTTTGCAACC
The DNA here is from genome assembly GCA_036172795.1 of Pelodytes ibericus. Taxonomy (NCBI): domain Eukaryota; kingdom Metazoa; phylum Chordata; class Amphibia; order Anura; family Pelodytidae; genus Pelodytes; species Pelodytes ibericus. The sequence goes on along the minus strand of CM069857.1, from coordinate 214,997,997 downwards.
CCTCTTTTCAACCAGCAAATAAAGTGCATTGATATGTGCAGTCAGAATGCTATGAATTCTAATGGCATATTAGGGGAAAAATGTATAATACAATTTTTTAAAGTGGAATGTGGAATAGGTAAGTAAGACAAGACAAGTAAGTCTTGTCTTACTTACCTTACCTATTCAACATACCACTGACACAATAATACATATAAAAAAACAACATCAATGTAAATATTTTTTTATGTAGTACTATTTTTTTTAAATAGAGATTTCAAGGTAAAGTGACTTGAGTCACTACACTTGTGTTGTACTTACCCACTCCAACGATCAAAACGGAAAACGGTGAAGCTGCCAGCCTGCGACTGCTGCCTGCTGCCTGTACTGCTGTCTCAGCCTGTCTGTGCTGCCTGTCTCTGTGGAGCCTAGAAGTCGCTTCACCGATCATGTTCCTGTGCGTGCCGAACATATCATGATCATCTTCTTCCCACGGTTAGCTTTGCGCCTTTTGCGCATGCCTTTAAATACTGGCTGTGGGCTAACTGGGGTGGAGCATCAGATTATTCCCGCGCAGCTCACTTCGAGCGGTGGGAAAAAGTTTCCCTTCTTGATCTGTGTCTGAAGATACGGAAATGCTTACAAACGGAGCAGTCACAGGAGTGTCGTCTTTCTGATTGTGCAGAACTGTTTTTTGCAGTGGGGACACCAGGGCCCCCCAAAACTCGGGGGCCCCTAGGCAATCGCCAGTCTGCCCATGCAGAAAGACTGCACTGCCTACCATGCTGCATCTTGCACTCCCCGCACACTCTGGTCATCAGGTCATGTGGCCCCTTGTGCTCTGAAGTCAGGCACATGCAGGGAGTGTGAAAGGCAGCATGGGGATATGTCTGTGCTCCTGGGCAATGCACAGACTACTTGCTGCCTGATCACCGGCAGGGGGTAGGTGAGGGGAGATCTTCTGATCTCAACAGCCGTTGCCCTGGCTAGCAAGCTTTTTTTTTTTAAATGTCCATGTGCTTGCTGGGCCAATTTTAAAGTAGGGACTTTAAGCTGCAGCCCCATGACTAAGTCTCCCATGTGGCCAAGGCTAAGGGGCCCTTCATGCCCATGCCTTAATCCGGTTCTGGCTCTTAAACATAACTAATGAATGACCAGCCAGCAAAAGGTTCATGAGAAATCAGCTAGGGTTTGATGTTGCATTCAACAACATCCACAATATTAGCTTGTTAACCGCTTAGTGACCGAGTGCTATGTTGCATTTAATGTGCCTTGAAGACCAGAATTCCATTATTTTTGTAATACGTTTACTGAACTGTGAATTTCTTTCTTTATGTTCAGTCCACCCACACAAATTATATATAATTTTTTAAAGGACAGATAGGGCTTTCATTTGACACTATTATTTTCATCATATGATATCATCTACCATAAAAAAAATATAAAATATGATGAAAATATGCCATAAAAACACTTTTTCTAACTTTGACCTAATTTTTTTTTTTACACAATTACAAATGGTAAAAAAGACCCCGTCTATATATTTCTAATATTTGTCCTGAGTTTATTAATACCAATGTTTCCTTGTTTGTCTATGTTTTATTTCAAGTAATAGGGCAATAAACAATATTAGTGTTTTTTTTTGTTTTCTCATCATTTTCTTCTACAGTGACTTTACCCCAACCCTAAATTTACCCCAACTCTAAATTTACCCGAACCCTAAATCTACCCGAACACTTAATTTATCCCTTGCAATCATCCGAACCCCCCTGTAACCCTAATTATGACCCTAATTAAGACCCTAACCCTAGATCTAGGTTTAGTAGATCTAGGGTTAGCTTTTTCCATTTATTTATTTTATTTATTTAATTCATTTTTTCTTTCAAACTGTAATATACTTAACTGCCGCTAGGGGCAGTCAAGTAACGGTTTCAGAGCGACGGAAGATATTTTTTTTTTTCACTCTTCCGTCGCTCTGTGCTGGGCACGCTGTATTGGAGGAGCATGCTCCTACCATACAGCACCCACCCGCGATCACCCGCCCAGGGGGGCACAGAAGGTGTTGCATGATGCCTCGATCGAGGCATCATTGCAACACTTTAACACACATAGGCAGTGATCAGCTTTCACTGCCTATGTGTGTAACACGCATACGAACACATTCGCGGTGATCGTATGCGCGCGGGGGGGGGGGGTGAGGGGGGCTGAAAGCCCGCTCAGAGGCTGATTCGGATCATGCTTTTCAGGACGTATATATACGTCCAAATGCGTTAAGAGGTTAAACTAACAGTGCTGTTATTTGGTATTTTACTTTTATCTGGAATGCAAGACATCAAATATGAGTCTGTGGAACTATAGCGACATTAAATAATATACACTATATAACCTGGATAAAAAGTCATATCAAAAGCAGTTAGTTGGCTCCGAGACTATTAAAATATGAGAAATATATGTTTTAAATATGTCTGTGATATCTCCTGCTTATGCCATCTCCTTGTAGCATTTACACATTTCCCATTAAAAATGAGTACATAAGCATGTCAAGCTCAAGTGATGTAATAAACAGACACATTTAAAACATATTTACTTATTTTACACATTTGCAAGTCTGCTAACAAAATATCTAGATCACTTTTCATCATCTGTTATTATCTACATTCACGGTAAAAACAATATTCAGGCTGACATAGTCTCGTCAACATCCCACTCACAGAATTGTTTTTTCCTTGCTAAATCCTTTTGATTTCTAATGCAAATGAGCAGCACTTCAGGGAAGAACGAACAAGAGCATAAAATACTATGTTCCGCTTATCATTAGAAGGCAGTGGAAAACAAAGAAATATGTCTGAGAACTAAGAAGTAAGGCTTTTATTTCAGGCTTATATAAAACAAAAAATTGTATGTATTTACAACTCTTACAGGACAATGACACTTTCTTTTTAACTTTTTTAAAAAAATAAGTCCTGCTTCTCCTTAGTAAAGCCGACATGCATCTCAAAAACATGGATCTCTGCCCAAGATAGTCAGTGACCAGACCAGACTGCCTGTTTCTCATGGAAGCATGGTAGCCATGGTCAGAGGATAAACTGGAATGTAATATCAGAAGTACATGCCAGTTTATCCTCACACTAGGGGCAACTCATTTTTCACTTGTGCTTCTTTATTAGAACATTAATTGTCCTTTAACTAGAGCTCCTAAAATTGGGTATCATGGAAAAAGAATACTTAATAAAGTGCACCAATCATAACCAAATGTTAATTCTTAGACCCTTATTAAAGGGATTAATTGGATGAGGTCCTAAAAGCCTGCTATCTTCTTATTACAGAAAATCAGCAGATGTTCAGTAAAATTATGTGACAATCCTGTTTATTTTTATCATCAAAATGAAACTACCTTGATGCACTTGACTTATATCAAATTACAGTACTAAATGCTTTATATTTATTTAATATATCAGTTTATAAGGTCATGTCTTGGTAACACTATATATATATATATATATAAATGTTAAGCAACATATGAATTATGAACTCATCCATTCCTCATCAAGTAATTTTTTTTAAATGTTTCATTCTTATAGAATTACTACATAGGTTTATGTGGAGAAACATGTAATATACACTGAACGCACCAAATATTGTGAGCACATTCCAAATATGATTTTTTTTTAGCCATATTTGATCCCAGAAATGCCTCGGAGTGTTAAGGGTGTGTGAACTGTGAAGTGTAATGAGAACACAAGGAACTGAGCCATTTTAACTTTAAAATGTTACGTTAGGTTGGCTAGTAGTGAAGAAACCAAACAGAAAACTAATTAAGCATTCAAAATTCAAAACAGGATTGTATATAGAAATTCTCAAATCCTCATATACCGGATGTCTCCACAGAGACGTGGGTGGACATACAGTGGATATAAAAAGTCTACACACCCCTGTTAAAATGTCAGGTTTCTGTGTTGTAAAAAAATGAGATAAAGATAAATCCTTTCAGAACTTTTTCCACCTTTAATGTGACCTATAAACTGTACAACTCAATTGAAAAACAAACTGAAATCTTTTAGATAGAGGGAAGAAAAAATATAAAAATAAAATAATGTGGTTGCATAAGTGTGCACACCCTCTTATAACTGGGGATGTAGCTGTGTTCAGAATTAAGCAATCACATTCCAAATCATGTTAAATAGGAGTCAGCATACACCTGCCATCATTTAAAGTGCCTCTGATTAACCCCAAATAAAGTTCAGCTGCTCTAGTTGGTCTTTCCTGAAATTTTCTTAGTCGCATCCCACAGCAAAAGCCATGGTCCACAGAGAGCTTCCAAAGCATCAGAGGGATCTCATTGTCAAAAGGTATCAGTCAGGAGAAGGGTACAAAATAATTTCCAAGGCATTAGATATACCATGGAACACAGTGAAGACAGTCATCATCCAGTGGAGAAAATATGGCACAACAGTGACATTACCAAGAACTGGAGCTCCCTCCAAAATTGATGAAAAGACGAGAAGAAAACTGGTAGAGGGAAGAAAAATATAAAAAAAAAATAATGTGGTTGCATAAGTGTGCACACCCTTAAACTAATATTTTGTTGAAGCATGGTAAACAAAAATCGCGCATTGCAAATAAATGGCTTTATTTGAACAGGAAACAAGGTGGCTTGGGGATTCCCAACCTACAAAACTATTACAGAGCTGCAATAATGGCCCAAACAACCCTTCTACATTCACCTAAAGGCAACATAGCGTGGGTGGATTTAGAAGATTTGCAAGTGGCCCCATATAGGATTTGTGATTATCTGTGGACAAAAACAATCCCCATCGTAATTTCATCATCCCTTTGCTTCTGCACAAAAGTTTCAATTAACATCTGGAAACATTACTCCAAAAAATACCCTGATCTTGCCAAACCTTCGGCTGCAACTCCGCTATGTTCCCTGGATTTATCCATTCCAGACTCACATTTCCATAACTGGATAGGTCAAGCGATTAAATCACTTAAATTTCTGTTTTCTAAAGGCAGGCTACTTCAATTTTCAGACCTACAAAAACAATTTGGCTTGGGTAAAGAAGATTTTTATAAATACTTACAGCTACGACATTTCCTTTATACAGAAAAAAGCCCTTTAATGGACCCCACGACGGTATCCCCTCCTCTGGTCAATCTCTGTGTACAGGCAAATGAAAGTAAAAAATCTTTATCTGTCTGCTACCAAATTTTAAACTCATACAACATTCCAGATAAACTTCCATGCATAGAAAGAATGGGAAAAAGAATTACGAATCAGCTATACAAATCTAGAATGGAGAACCTCATGGGACATCCCTTATCAATCTTTTCACTGTGTAAACCATATAGAACTAAGCAAAAAGTTGTTTTATCATTGGTATCTTGTTCCTACAAGACTATCCCGAATGTATCCACAGGTATCAAGTCAGTGCTGGAGGGGATGCGGTCGTGAGGGTTCTATGATTCACATTTGGTGGAACTGTCCAAAAATTATCAATTTGTGGGAAAATGTTCTTAAGCTTCTTTCAAAAAAGATGGGGTACAGCTTACCTCTTCTTCCTGAGCTAGCTATTTTAAATATGTTTCCGGATGGGATCTCTAAATTACATAAACAATTGTCCTTTCATGTGCTGATAGCTACCAAGACCCTTTTAGCTAGGTGTTGGAAATCGGCCAATATACCATCGATATCTGAAATTTTAAACTTGGTCACTCATAATCCACTGGGTAAAAAAAAAAATCCATCTTCGCCCATGGAGGGCCCCGTGCAGACGGAGCTCTGCAGGGCGGGGGAAGGCTTATAAAGCCTTTCCCTACCCTGCAATTAAGCTCAGAGCACTCTGATTGGTTGGATTTCCAACCAATCAGAGTGCTCTGTGTCATTTTACACAGCGTGAGAAAGTTTTTTGGAATTTTCCCACTCTGTTTAAAATGGCTAGCACTCTGATTGGTTGGTTTAATGCAACCAATCAGAGTGCTCTGAGCTTAATTGCAGGGCTTTATAAGCCTTCCCCCGCCCTGCAGAGCTCAGTCTGCAAGGAGCCCTCCATGGGCGAAGATGGATTTTTTTTTACCCAGAGGATTTTTTTTTTTTTAACAGTTGCGGTGCGTATTATGTTTTTTTATTTGGCCATTTTTGGGGCTGAAGAAAGAAAAAAGAAGATGGATTATTTTTCACAAGTGGATTTTTTTATTTTTTTTGGCTCGTTTTTTTTTTGCCTTTTTTGGTTCTGAAGAAAGAAAAAAGAAGAAAGAAAAAAGAAGACATCAAATGGTAAGTATAAAATTATTATTTTTTACAGGTTAGTTTATTGCCCACCCCCCTCACTATTATTAGGGTGAGGGGGGGTAGGTATGCACTTTTTTTATTGGGGTCATTATTATTATTAGGGTCCCCACCCGCCACTCATAATATACACTATTTAAAGAAGAGGAAGATAATGCATTTCACAGGAGTGTATCAAAAAATATATAACAACATTTATTTAGTACATAGATAAAAACTTCAAATTAACAATGTGCAAGAGAGACCAGCTCTCTTGCTAAAGGCTCAGCTATGTGGCAGTTACCAGTGTTCTCATTCCAGTTGGACTTGTCTAGACAGATAGTGATTAGAGTTGAGCGGACACCTGGATGTTCGGGTTCAGCAGGTTCGGCCGAACTCGGAAAAAAACTTGACCCCGAACATACCAGTGTTAGGGGGGACCTAATGTCCCCCCGTTCCCCACCCATGAGCGGTGGGTGGGGACTCTAATACTAATAATGAGGGGGGGACCTAGTGTCCCCCCCCCTGGTCCCCACCTATGAGTGGCGGGTGGGGACCCTAATAATAATAATGACCCCAATAACAGTGAGGGGGTGGGCAATAAACTAACCTGTAAAAAATAACAATTTTATACTTACCATTTGATGTCTTCTTTTTTCTTTCTTCTTTTTTCTTTCTTCAGCCCCAAAAAAGTCAAATAAAAAACCATAACACGCGCTGCAAAAAATAAAAATAAAAAAAAACCAGCCCAAAAAAATCCACGGGTGAAAAATAATCCATCTTCTTTCTTCTTTCTTCTTTTTTCTTTCTTCAGCCCCAAAAATGACCAAATAAAAAAACATAATACGTGCCGCAACTGTTAAAAAAAAAAAAATCCTCTGGGTAAAAAAAAATAAAATCCATCTTCGCCCATGGAGGGCCCCGTGCAGACTGAGCTTGAAAAAAACCCACCAGGGTTGAAACTTTGCCTGTGTTTTGAATAAACAATTGACTGAGGGCTGGATCCTTTATTTGATTTTAATGTAAATCTAAGTCTTCCAAAATGCAACTGAAGATCTGGTTAATTATGAGAATGTGATGTAAGTGTGGAATGGATTGCAAAAAAAAACACTTTCACCTATTATTTAGAAGAATAAATGTTCGTAATAGTTGTAAAGTGATCACCCAATTTGAGGTTTAAAGTTTAAGCTAATCTTTAAAGGGATCTATTCTACAGTATTAATTTTTTTAAATTGTGATTTACTAGGCGTATATAGGAGAGATTTATGTTACTGCATTCATGTGCTTGCATTGTGGGGTGAGTTTTCCTAATAATGTTGTTACTGAATACTATCATTCATGGCAAACGCCTCCAGTACAACATATGTAAAATTGGTCATGTGGTGCTATCTATCCATAAAGTCTAACTGCCTACAGCTGTGGCACAACCATCTAAGATAAAAGTAAGCAATAGATCCAGTAAACCCCTTTGCGACCTTATGACAAGTTTACTCATCGTAGATCTATGATTGTTGTGTATTTCATGCTCATTGCCTTCTGGCCCTTGACACAACTGAGGCATATATAGTATCCAAAGAATACTCTAACTGTACTTTTTAAAACAATATATAACTTACTACTATATGTGGATCCTATATATATATATATATATATATATATATATATATATATATATAGTATCCAAAGAATGCTCTAACTGTACTTTTAAAAACAATTTATAACTTATGGGTAGATTAAATTGTTTTACCACCTTATTTAAAAAATAGCAGCCTTGCTACTGCCTCCAGACTTAACATTGGACTGATGCCATTTTTTTTTTAACAGCCTGCCAGTAAAACACTAGGAATAAATTATAAAAAATTAAAAAAAAATTGCTCTGGTCTTTGACACGGTAAAATCCCTGGTCCTTAAGGGGTTAATTACAATCTTTCCCCAAGAAAGATAAACACTTTATGACAATAAAAGTTCAAACAGTTCAAAAATAAAGATATTTTTTGTTATTTAAAAACAAATTCTTATCTGTTATTGATTGAATGCTGGCCTCATGCCTTCGAATAAACTGGAAATGCTTTGCATGAAAAGGACTTTTTAGAAAACGGGAAAAAAACAAACTCGAGTAAGAGCACTCCTGGGGAGTTCCATTTAAATAATCCAGTGATTGGCTGATACTTAATGGTAACTGAGACGTGCATTACTTTAATAGCCAATATCCACCATAAGGGGCCTCTGCCTATCAAAGCATCAAGAGCTCATTATTGCTGAACAAGATAATATAGTGTGATCAGTGTATGTCTGAGAATCTCTAAAGACTAATTATTTTGAAAATACACCTAGATTGTCTCTCCATTCACATTCCTGTGCAGCTTGAAGCAGGATTTCTGTTAAACAGTCTGCCGAATACAAAACCACTGAGTTTCTATATATGTTATTAGATATACAGGGAGTGCAGAATTATTAGGCAAGTTGTATTTTTGAGGATTAATTTTATTATTGAACAACAACCATGTTCTCAATGAACCCAAAAAACTCATTAATATCAAAGCTGAATATTTTTGGAAGTAGTTTTTAGTTTGTTTTTAGTTTTAGCTATTTTAGGGGGATATCTGTGTGTGCAGGTGACTATTACTGTGCATAATTATTAGGCAACTTAACAAAAAACAAATATATACCCATTTCAATTATTTATTTTTACCAGTGAAACCAATATAACATCTCAACATTCACAAATATACATTTCTGACATTCAAAAACAAAACAAAAACAAATCAGTGACCAATATAGCCACCTCTCTTTGCAAGGACACTCAAAAGCCTGCCATCCATGGATTCTGTCAGTGTTTTGATCTGTTCACCATCAACATTGCGTGCAGCAGCAACCACAGCCTCCCAGACACTGTTCAGAGAGGTGTACTGTTTTCCCTCCTTGTAAATCTCACATTTGATGATGGACCACAGGTTCTCAATGGGGTTCAGATCAGGTGAACAAGGAGGCCATGTCATTAGATTTTCTTATTTTATACCCTTTCTTGCCAGCCACGCTGTGGAGTACTTGGACGCGTGTGATGGAGCATTGTCCTGCATGAAAATCATGAAGGATGCAGACTTCTTCCTGTACCACTGCTTGAAGAAGGTGTCTTCCAGGAACTGGCAGTAGGACTGGGAGTTGAGCTTGACTCCATCCTCAACCCGAAAAGGCCCCACAAGCTCATCTTTGATGATACCAGCCCAAACCAGTACTCCACCTCCACCTTGCTGGCGTCTGAGTCGGACTGGAGCTCTCTGCCCTTTACCAATCCAGCCACGGGCCCATCCATCTGGCCCATCAAGACTCACTCTCATTTCATCAGTCCATAAAACCTTAGAAAAATCAGTCTTGAGATATTATCTGGCCCAGTCTTGACGTTTCAGCTTGTGTGTCTTGTTCAGTGGTTGTCGTCTTTCAGCCTTTCTTACCTTGGCCATGTCTCTGAGTGTTGCACACCTTGTGCTTTTGGGCACTCCAGTGATGTTGCAGCTCTGAAATATGGCCAAACTGGTGGCAAGTGGCATCGTGGCAGCTGCACGCTTGACTTTTCTCAGTTCATGGGCAGTTATTTTGCGCCTTGGTTTTTCCACACGCTTCTTGCGACCCTGTTGACTATTTTGAATGAAACGCTTGATTGTTCGATGATCACGCTTCAGAAGCTTTGCAATTTTAAGAGTGCTGCATCCCTCTGCAAGATATCTCACTATTTTTGACTTTTCTGAGCCTGTCAAGTCCTTCTTTTGACCCATTTTGCCAAAGGAAAGGAAGTTGCCTAATAATTATGCACACCTGATATAGGGTGTTGATGTCATTAGACCACACCCCTTCTCATTACAGAGATGCACATCACCTAATATGCTTAATTGGTAGTAGGCTTTCGAGCCTATACAGCTTGGAGTAAGACAACATGCATAAAGAGGATGATGTGGTCAAAATACTCATTTGCCTAATAATTCTGCACTCCCTGTATGTTTACCCCCAAATTCTAGAATCGTTTTGCTCTGTATTTGAAAATAGACAAATTAAAATGTGTACTATACAAAACTGCTTAATTCACCTTAATAATAGATATTGTTCATTTCCCAGTACTCAGCAGCATTTTGTGATTTTAAACAAAAATGTCAGCTTAGCTCTCACCTTGGCAGTATTCCCTGGCCATGTAAATGAAGAAACTGTGGAATTAAAAAAATGCTGCCAAAGGTTGACAGCAGCACATAAACTATAACTCGTGTTATCATTTTAAAGATGTTGAACTTTTGTTGCTCATTGATTTTCTTCTCTATTTAAATACAATAAGTAAAATGTTGCATTTGTCAATATTTGACTTTTGTTTTAGCACAAAATATATCTAAACATTGTTAATATTAAGATAATAAAAATGCTGAAAAAATTGTGCTAGCAGAATCGGAAGAAAATACATAGATTAAAAGTTAATTTGCATCCCGAACCACGGGTAATTACATAAACAGGAGACAGAATAGACACATTTAAAATGCAGATTTTTCTGTTAATTCATGCATGTGCTTGCAATTTTGCCAACACAATGTACATTTCCTTTTGGATCATTTACTATTCTCTATATTCACAGTTTAAGTAGTGTTTAGGAATCCTTATAAGAAGTGGTGAGTATGTTTAATTTATCAAAGAAGAGGAAATTGTATGCGTTGGGATTGCAAATAAATGAGTAAGCTGCCACCAAAGCAGGTTGGTCCTGACTTCTTATAAGCAAGTGTTCCTATGTACAGTAGAGACAAAGAAGTTGTGGAGATAGAGAAAACAATAGAAATGGGTGTTACATCCATTATTTCCTTACTCTATCATCTGCATAATTACATAAAATGCATACAAGTACGATGCTAAAAGAGACTCAAATAACAATTAATAGGGGAACAACTGCTTCTGTAGGAAAAAAAATGCTAAAATGTAACATCTCTTCATACATTATCTATTTCATACATTTCTAATTATAATGTATCAGTTGCAATGCGGTCAGGTCAAGAAGAGGGTTTTCCACAATTGCAAAGATCCTCTTCTCTCCAGACTAGTAAATACAAATGGATATAAATATGACCTTATGACCTATAACAATTTCTTTTTAACTTCCTCATGTCGCACACTAATGATTGACCAATCCAATAAACATCATTAGGGTATGAACTATGCCACCTATGCCACCTATGAGGATGATAAAAAACTAGTTCCCTGTGCAGAAGAGGAATCCATTTTCCCACCAACCTACATCACACTGTTCCTAATCATCACTCTGCCTTTGCTGGTTTTCCTGGTCCCATCACCTTGTGCCGCCAAGTTAAATGGGGGTAAAAGTTCACTGATTCCAGTTCTTAGCTAAAGCAGACCTAACCATAAAATGATATTTACCAGATGCAGTGGAAATAGTTTAATAAAGAGCCAAATATTCCTTTTTAGACATGGCTAAACAAAAGGCTCTCACATCACTCAGCCATTTATTATTGAAATGATGCAAAAAACAAAGCTGACCAAAGATTCTAAACAACATGGCCCCCAACATGGAGAGATATGGACCAAAAAGGAATTAACAAGATAGTTTATTCGTATCATCTACAGGTGATACAATATTTCAGTTAAATATGCATTTTCTTTTGTCTACAGTTATCTTTAAGAGACATTTTTTACACATAACCATTCTCCTCAGTACTACACAGAAAGAGTAGTATATACCTAGGTTAAACTTCAGGTCAAGTAGTAAAGGCTATCACATTAAATGACTATAGTAAAAAACAAATAAGTAAAGATTTCAATTATGTAAATGTTCATTAAGGGTAGACTAGGCAATGCTGACTGCCATCACAATCTTTGTTCCTTGGTTGTTACACTTACATTTGAAGTAGCTGCATTAAATATGCAGAGTGGCATACAATATATGCCAGAATGACATAACTATCCTCCCTTCAGAAAATTACATAATATTTTATCCATCCATTGAATGTGTGAATTGCATACATAAAATTAGCATGTTTCATTGCTCTGCATCTAGCAAGGATAAATGTACTATTGAGGTAAAATGAGGGACATCATTCTGTATTTGCAATGCACTATAAGGAAAATATAAACCATGTGTATTGAATACAATCTACATATCTGTTTCTCCATAAAATCATTTCCCTAAAGAGTTTCAGTTTGTAACTGTTAACAGTATATACATGCATTTATCGAATTATAAGATTTTAGCATAATGTAGCCAAATCTGAGAACAAAAAGATGATGGATGAGACCATGAAAACATTACATTAGGGAATTGTTTATTTTTGTGCATATTACATTAATGTACCACTAGATGGCAATAGCAAGCTATAAAAGATTTGCCCTCAGTTTCACATTGAAAAAAACATACATAAGCTCCATTTTGTCACTAAAACAAATATTCTTTCATACAATATCTTACTGATTTGTATCAGGGAGAAAGGAAGGACAAAGCAGTGCAGCAATATTTCTTCCATCAGGAACACACTTGACAACCAGGCAGATTTGAGTAACTCTGGATACAGAGTGATGAATCAAAATAGAGAAAAAAAAAACTTGAAACCAGTTATGACTTGAAATTATGGTTTATATTTTAGAACAATTCCCACATTTCACAGACATTTTCCAGTAAAGAAAAAGCAGATATAACAAAATATTGGTTGCTTTATCACCACAAAATGTAGATTGTTTTAAAACTGTTGTATGTTGCAAGACACATCTACAATATAAATTGGTAAACCATCAAACTTTAAATCAACAGCAGAAATTAAAGAAATAGTTTTTTTTCTTTTTGGCAAACGAACTCACACTGTTTGTTATTGTGTACATTAAAGGAACAGTTAACTCTGATAACTTATTTTGAATACCTAAATGGATTACATTGAGGTTTGGATTCATGCCAAGGAGTAAAATGCCAGATATGCACTCTAAAAATGCCATCTTTGCATTTTCAATCCACACTAGGCAAGGAGTATAACACATACAGCTGCTGTAGGTGAAATCTACTTTACTCAAGTCTTCATGTAAGATCTTATGTCTTTTGTATTTTCTGACCAATGAACAGGTCACTATAAAGTGGTTACTATTGGTCCTTCATATACTTGTACTAATGCTTAAATTATTCTACGCTAATCTACGGTGGGATAGTCATTGCACTGAGAGTGTGTTCATGCACACTTCTAATATATGTGCAATTACATACACCAACATTAGTCCGTGTGCACTAACTTGTTTTCCTGCTCAGTCATCAGGTTTATTCTATACGTTAGCCTTCGATAAGTAGCATACATCTGATAAGTTCTGCTGTATACACGCTCATTGATTTCATATCCAAATACTGGTCAGAATTTCCCTGTTTTGTTGACTGGTGGTTTTCAATTTAACTAAACTTGGAAGGAGTGCATATTTTTTTTTTTTTTGTATAACAATTTTTTTATTGTTTTTAGATACATGTGTGAACTTTGAGTAATCCCTAATACATGGTACATAGGAAGTCTGTATTAATTGGACATGCATATTTATTTTTAAAGTATAACCTTTCATATGCCTTCATTTGCCCTTTTTTCACACTGGTGTGGTTCTTTAAGTACATTTAATCCATTTTTTAAGCTAGAAGTATTTTTGTCTGCTCACAGTGAATCCGCTGTAGAAACTACAATATGTAGGCACAAAAACCTCCAGCTTAACTCCTCAATGTTTTTTTATTTTATTAATCAGCTTGAGATTGCTGTCACCATAACTATGCACACATTATAAGCATATTTGAATACAGGTGCTGTTTTGAGAAACATATCAGTCCTCTATTAGACCACACTATATTGGCTCAGTTCATCTTTTAAATAACCATCATAAACTAATAACCATCATAAACTGTTACTTCAACACAAGTACTGCATTCCTTCTACTACTAATATTATTTTATGATCATTGGCAAATAATTATGTGTATATTCTGCTGTTACCGTTGACCTTAATCTCCTCCAACCTCATCACCACTTCTCAATCGCATGTCAAAGATTTTGCCCGAGCTGTCCCCTCTCTCTGGAACTCCCTTCCACAGAGCATCCAGCTCTCTCCCTCCTTTTCAAACTTTAAAAAGTCCCTCAAAACTCATCTCTTTAAAGAAACTTACTACCCAACCCATTAGAATACCGGTCACTTTACCTCTAGCTTATCCCGCCTATCTGGAACACACACAATTCATTTTTGGACTATCCCATCTATCCACTCTACTCAGTGGTGTATCTTGATTTTGTGCTGCCCTAGGCAGACAAAATCCGGGCACCCCCCTACCCAAGCTGCACACCCACGTTACACACCTAAGACATGCCCCATCATTCAGACTCACATCAAGCTCACACTCCCATCACACTCAGTCACACACTCCTACTCCCATCACACTCAGTCACACACTCCTACTCCCATCACGCACACTCTGACTCCCATCACACTGTCACACACACTGTCTCCCATCACACACACTCTGACTCCCATCATACTCAGTCACACACACTGTCTCCCATCACAACACTCTGACTCCCATCACACTCAGTCACACACACTGTCTCCCATCACACACTGACTCCCATCACACTCAGTCACACACAGTCTCCCATCACACACACTCTGACTCCCATCACACTCAGTCACACACAGTCTCCCATCACACACTCTGACTCCCATCACACTCAGTCACACACAGTCTCCCATCACACACACTCTGACTCCCATCACACTCAGTCACACACACACACACACACACTGTCTCCCATCACACACACTCTGACTCCCATCACACTCAGTCACACACACTGTCTCCCATCACACACACTCTGACTCCCATCACACTCAGTCACACACACTGTCTCCTATCACACACACTGACTCCCATCACACTCAGTCACACACACTGTCTCCTATCACACACACTGACTCCCATCACACTCAGTCACACACACTGTCTCCCATCACACACACTCTGACTCCCATCACACTCAGTCACACACACTGTCTCCCATCACACACACTGACTCCCATCACACTCAGTCACACACACTGTCTCCTATCACACACACTGACTCCCATCACACTCAGTCACACACACTGTCTCCCATCACACACACTCTGACTCCCATCACACTCAGTCACACACACTGTCTCCTATCACACACACTCTGACTTCCATCACACTCAGTCACACACAGTCTCCCATCACACACACTCTGACTCCCATCACACTTAGTCACACACAGTCTCCCATCACACACTCTGACTCCCATCACACTCAGTCACACACAGTCTCCCATCACACACTCTGACTCCCATCACACTCAGTCACACAGTCTCCCATCACACACACTCTGACTCCCATCACACTCAGTCACACACTGTCTCCCATCACACACACTCTGACTCCCATCACACTCAGTCACACACACACACACACTGTCTCCCATCACACACACTCTGACTCCCATCACACTCAGTCACACACACTGTCTCCCATCACACACACTCTGACTCCCATCACACTCAGTCTCACACACACACACACACACTGACTCCCATCACACACACACACACACACACACTGACTCCCATCACACTCAGTCACACACACACACACACACACACACACACACACACACACACACACACACACTCTCCCATCAGCACTTACCTTTCCCTGGCAGGCAGGCAGCATGGTCCCTCCATGCTGCCTGTTCGGCTTCCCGGCGATTGTTGCCACAGGTCACGTGACCGGGCGCGCGTATGACGTCAGCGCGCCCGTCACGTGACTGTCGGCACTTCCGTGTCGGCACACTGCACGGGGAGCCGAACAGGCAGCACGGAGGTTTCTCTGTGCTGCCTGTTCGGCTCCCCGTGCAGCCTGGCAGGCAGAGCGATGGTGGGGGGGGATCTTCCGATCCCTTCTCACCTCCGTCTCTGCCTGCAAGCGCGGTGGGGTTTTTTTTGTTTTTTTTAAAGGGACGGATTTTTTTTTTTCTAGTGCTGGGGGGCGCTGCCGCCCCCCAAAATTTGCCGCCATAGGCATCCGCCTAGGATGCCTCGCGGTAAATACAGCACTGACTCTACTGTTACTACAACTTCGATCCCTCTGACCTCTTCAATCCCTTATGTGTCTCATGTACCCCATTCCCTCTAGATTGTAAGCTTGCAAGCAGGGCTCTCTACCTCATGTACCAGTCTGTTCTAGTTTGTGTAACATAGTATATAGTTCCCCTCAATGCTCTGTACCTAGCGCTACTTAAATTGTTGGTGCTATATAAATAAATGTTAATTTAATGTATTGTGAAGTTCAATGAAATGCGTCAGGTCCCTGTGGTTTACCAACATCAACTTACACCTTTAAGGGACACTACATTGTACAGTTCAATTATAAGGACTTTATTGTACTTTATTCATTTTTGGATATTTGGTGTGTGAATTTGTATCCATTAAGTAATATTTATGCTATGCTTCCTGCCAAGGATTTTATGTGTATATAAGTTTTTTTAAGTTTTGGTGAATGCTTTTTTAGGTTTTGTTTATGTTTTAACTCTTTGAATACCTGATTGTTTTTCTCCTTTTTCTTTACGTTTATACTACCACAATCATTTTTTGGTTTGGCAGCATTTTGAAAGTACATTGGAACCACTTTATGACTAGCAGCACTACTTTTATTATCTTCTTTTGCCTTTTCTTCTCCTTCTTCTGCTCCTTTTTTGATCAAGTGCTATATATGTATCTCAAGCAGTTAATAGTTGTCTTGCTTGCCCAACAATATATCAGGCATGTATTTTCCTGTATTTTTTTTTTAAATAGTTTGTGCTTTGCTATAGATTGAACAGCCTGTTGAATTTCAGATGATGTTCATGTTGCCATGGTCACTTTGTCACGTGGTTGCTTGTGTGTTCCAATGCTGAAGGACTTAAGACTTAATTGCTAATGAAGGCCATATGTTTTCAATTGAGTTTTACATGTGATATGCTCTGGGTTATAATTAGCAGGATTTAGTTGCAAAGTTAGTTGATGAAAGGGACTATCTGTCCTAATGAT
The DNA here is from genome assembly GCA_036172795.1 of Pelodytes ibericus. Taxonomy (NCBI): domain Eukaryota; kingdom Metazoa; phylum Chordata; class Amphibia; order Anura; family Pelodytidae; genus Pelodytes; species Pelodytes ibericus. The sequence goes on along the minus strand of CM069857.1, from coordinate 214,980,666 downwards.
TTCTGTTCTACTGGTCAATCATGGTTAAAAAGATGAGTTTAGTATTAAGAAAATGCTACAGCTTTAGCTAGAATAATTTTAGTTGCAGCAATATAGTCTGTGGAAATTGGTGTATTTTTTTAAATTGTTATATTGCTTTGTATTACTGTGTGCGGTTGCTAGTTTTTGCTCTTTCTTAATCAGATTTTCTTCACTTTAGGACTTGGTTTTCAATGTTATATGTTAACTATAGAAATAGCTATTGTGCTCTGTAATTCTCAGTGATGTAATAGAAATCTATTTAGTTTAAGTGGTTGATCTTTGTATGAAAGGCTGTGTTCTAGTACAAAAGAGACATCACATTGTGATGTGTAGTAGGAGAGATGTTTTTCACATTTATTTTGCAAAACATGCCTAATGAAGAGAACTGTGAGGTCTTGAAAGCTTGAACTCTAAAACCTATTTAGTTCGAAAATATATATATCAACTAGACTTGGTCATTTGTTTTCAAATGAATGCTGACCTGGACCAAAATCTGTATTTTTGGCCATTCAGCCATTTGGCCAGAAATAAATGCATGGGTGGACAAATAAACACATGAAGAATGAATGAAGTCTATGGGGTGAACTTCAGCTTATTTCAGAGGGACCTTGTCTTTTACAGAAATAGCCAAAGTCTTCCCACTGAATATAATGGGATTTCTGTAATAGCCGAAGTCCACTCAAAATGAAATCAAATTAAAATAATTTGCTCCAAAAACAATGTCTCATCTCAAGAAAACTGACCAAAAATCCACTAAAACATAGGCAGGAAACAACTTGTTACTAAAGCAGCAAAGGAAAGTGCTCCTTCCACTGGTGGGTCAGGAAGCCCCATAGAGGCAAGCCCTGTACAATACACATACAAAATGTAGCTGCATTACATTTATTTATTTACAGTTATGTGAAGAATTGCTTGTTGGCCATTTAATTTATAATTTAGGTGTAATACAAAAGCAGTCAATAAACAGTTTAAATCATCTTTATTCAAATCAAACAATATCGGAAAGACATATGGGAGGGAAGGAGAGATATTAGATATTGAGAAAGGGAAAGATGGTCCGCGGCTGTGAGGGAAGAGTTGAGCACGCAATGCTTTCCTCACAGCCGCGGTCCTGCAGAGCACCGGGTGACAGCAGCAAGGAGGTAAGTACTTGGGAAGGGGGAGGAGGGTGGCACTTAACGAGCATACTGAGGGGTAAAGTCCTGGTATATTGAGGGGCAAAATCCTGGCATATTAATTGGCATAATCCTGGCATATTGAGGGGCAAAATCCTGGTATATTAATTGGCATAATCCTGGCATATTAATTGGAAAATTCCTGGCATATTAATTGGCAAAATCCTGGTATATTGTGGTTGGGGAGAGGAGAGACATACACGGGAAGGGAGAGAGACATAAAAGGGGGGGGGGTTGGAGAAAGACAGACATGGCAAGGAAGAGGAAAAAGACAAACATCGGAAGGTAGAGAGAAATACATGGAGGGAGAGGAAAGGGACAGAGGGTAGAAGAGGGGGGGGGGGGTTTCAAGGAGGACAACAAAATTACCTGTGAACATCTCTCAGTTTGCTTACCTTTTTTTTCATGAGAGGGGTTCCTTGGTGGAAGACAAAGATTAGTTATAAAATAGTAGGAACAAAATAAGAATGGGTAGTAGTGACTAAACTTTGGTCCAACTTATGTAAACTACAGTCCCTATGGTGCTCAGCCGGTAAAATTGTCAGCTAACTTTGATTTAAAGTAGCTGGAATGGCAAAGGTTAGCCACCACTACTCCAGTCTAGAGTTAACTACAATGCCCATGATGTCCAGTCAGAGACATAGTGTATACTACACTATGAATAGTGTAGGCTCCTCACTTCACTGCGCCAGACTAAAGTTAATTCCAATTTGAATGACGTTCAGCCAACAGTATACTGGGTGAATATCACAAGAGTTGCAGTGAAAAAAACACAGTGCATTTAGTAAGTCAGTATCATGTCTGGCTGAATATCATGGGAGTTCCATTGTTACAAAAGTTAGTGTATTTCGTTGTGCAGTGCCTCCCTGTTTTTACCTACCTTCCCTGATGATCCAGGGCCAAAGAAGAATCCTGCTGACATCCATGCTACCATCACTGCCTGCTGCACTGTCTCTGGTGTTGTTTTAAATATCTAAGATCGGTACAATCATATGAGTTAGAAAATCTTGTCATCTGATTAACCTGTCTGTATCTATTCCCATTATTATATGATTATGAAGTTAAAAAGGTACCCCTGTACAAGTGATTTACAGTTAAAGTATTATTTCTAGTGGACTTATATTTCCCAATGTTATTCTCATAATGATATGTCAGTGGGAGGGGGAAAGGGATAAAGTGCAAGTGAGACAATCTTCTCCTCCGACATACTCCCACTTATCAATCATCTTAGTGACGTAGATTCCTATCAGACATACATTCATACACACCTTGTAATTTTACTCATTGGTTAAGATAGAATTATGGGCTCAGCCAGAAAATTGCCCTTCCCATGGGGAGGTTCATAAATTTGTATATTTGCTTAGAGGAGACCATATTTCCCGACATTTGTCTTCAAGAGTAAAGACGGACTTCTCCATCTGGTTTTCATAAGCTAGTTGAGCAATTATCTCTTGCCATTTAGGGGATTTGGGTCTTCTCCAATAGCAAGCCATGCAGATTTTAGTCACAGAGAATATATGGGCAAGTAGATTTTGCTGGGATACTCGGTCATACTCGGGCAATCCACCAGGAACAGAAACAAGGGTGCAGTAAGTCAGCCTTCAAAGTCACAAGTTTAACACAAGGTGTTATTTTTCATCTCCCTTAGTTTCCCGCAATCCCACCATATGTGGTACATGGTCCCAGGGGAGCACCCCTGCATCTCCAGCACAGGTTTGAGGTATTACGTTGGAATTTGTTCAGACGGTCGGGAACCATATACCGCCTGTACTGGATTTTATAATAGACCTCTCGAAGGGTAACACAATGGACAGCCGTCCTATTGAGCTCCACCGCATTGTTCCCTGGGATAAGATTTTTGAAGATCTTTTTCCCATTTGTTGATGGAAACAGGAAGTGGAAGATTTTGATCCTGATCCATTTGTATAGATAATTTTGAAATTCATTTTGATTTATGACTGGCCGCAATAAATACATGCAAAGTATCTTGAGAGGTCAGTAGATTTTTTAAAAGAAATTCTGGATTCTGATGAATGTTAAAATCTCTGAGCCAGGGAGGACTAATTTCTCCTGGGCCAATGCAAATGTAATTAGTCCATCACTGTTCATTAAGTCCAATATATAGGTCATACCCTTATTTTTCCATATAGAGAGATTTAAGTTGGGGCCTCTATCCATATTATTGGATACATCCTTTACTATAGGTGAATTTAATCCAATTTTTTTAATTCCGGGGTGGCCACCCAATATAGAAGGAAAGGATTCATATTTAGAGTTTGGGTTTCTTCATAAATAATAATAATAATCATTTCAGAGGACTTGAAGGTAGGTAGGCAATGCAATAGAGCAGCAGGAAATGCTAGCAGAATGCTTGGTTGCATAGGGAGAGGTATTAGCAGTAGGAAGAGGGAAGTGCTCATGCCATTGTACAGAGCACTGGTGAGACCTCACTTGGAGTATTGTACGCAGTACTGGAGACCGTATCTCCAGAAGGATATTGATACTTTGGAGAGAGTTCAGAGAAGGGCTACTAAACTGGTTCATGGGTTTAAGGATAAAACTTACCAGGAAAGGTTAAAGCATCTTAACATGTATAGCTTGGAGGAAAGACGTAACAGGGGGGATATGATAGAAACATTTAAATACATAAAGGGAATCAACACAGTAAAGGAAGAGAGTATATTTAAAAGAAGAAAAACTACCACAACTAGAGGACATAGTCTTAAATTAGAGGGGCAACGATTTAAAAGTAATATCAGGAAGTATTACTTTACTGAGAGGGTAGTGGATGTATGGAATAGCCTGCCAGCAGAAGTGGTAGAGGTAAACACAGTCAAGGATTTTAAGCATGCGTGGGATAGACACAAGGCTATCCTAGCTATAAGACCGGGAAAGGGGGACTAATAAAAGTACTCAAAAAAAAAAAAATTGGGCAGACTAGATGGACCGAATGGTTCTTATCTGCCGACACATTCTATGTTTCTATGTTTCTATGTTTCAGGCTGCAACCATCTGGGGTTAATGTACATTTTAGTGTTGCATTCTAATGCGTGTACTAACATGGATATTTGATGTAGTTTATAGAGATCTGGAAATCCAAGGTCAGTGTATTTAGTGCTTCTCACAAGATCATCTCTAGTTATTCTAGGTTTTTTGCCTTGCCAAACATACACTAAGAAAACTGTGTGATTGATTCCAGTATACATCTGGGAACCCGGAATGGGATTGCTCTGAAGAAATACTGAACTTTTGGGAGCAGATAGGCCTTGGGTGCATTAATTCTACTTATCCAGGAGAGTTCAATCCCTTCCATTTTTCCAGTTTAACTTTTAATTTCCCCATCAGGTATTGATAATTTAGGTTGACCATGGATTCCAGATCAAAAGTAACCTTTATTCCCAGATAGTCAGTTTTAGAGTTTGAACAGTCAAGTTGGTAAAGGGCATCCAGTTGTTCGATTTGCTCTGACCCCAGGAAGGTGGTAATTACCTGGGTTTTGGCAAAATTAATTTTGTAATTTGAGTGTTCTCCATTTTGGAATTGAAGACAGTGGTGAGGAAAGTGTCAGTAGTACATAATTGGCGTAGAGTGCAAGTTTGTGTTCCTGCGATTTTACTTTGATGCACCCTACCAACTGTGACTGCCTTATAGCTGCTGCCAATGATTCAATTGTTAGCACGTAGTGCATTGGCGATAATGGACAGCACTGTCTAGTGCCGTTGTGAATCATAAAAGGTTCAGATTTTAAATAGGGGACAGTTACATAGGCTTGGGGAAGATGATAAAGAGACATAACAGAATGCTTAAAAGGTCCGTGTAGGCCAAATACGTCCAGAGTTTCCACCAATAACGACCAACTTACATGGTCGAAGGCCTTTTCAGCATCTAATGCCAAAAAGGCTGATGGTATTTTTTACCTATTTATCTAAGAGATAAGGTTGTTAAGTCTTAGTGTGTTGTCTTAGGTTGTTCTACCATAAATAAATCCTGTCTGGTCTTAGTGGACCAGACCCAGAAGTATTGGGCCCAAGCGCATCGAAATAATTTTCGAGTTGAGTTTTAAGTCATTATTAATTAAGGAGATCGGTCTGTAGTTATTTACAAATTTGGGGCCCTTCCCCCAGAACTTTAACTCTAGAGGCATATGTCCAATTTTACCATCCTACTAATGAAATATCAGCTGAGTGGCAAAACTACTTGGAACCACCTGAAAAAAGTTATTGCCCATTTGTGTAATGAGAATAGTGATAACAGTGATAGTGATATCATAACCCACCAGAGATTAGAATTAACAGCATGAATATTGCATGAGTTTCTAATACAAAAGAAAAAATGTGGTTGTGTGTTTGGGTGTAATCTGAATAAATTATCACATTTGACAAACAAAAAGTTTGCTCTTTGAAGATTTAATTAATCTATTCAACATGTTGAATAACTGGAACTTGTAGTATGCATACATTGTTAGTGTTAAAGCTAAACAATTGATTAGTTCATCAAAGATCCACGTCATACAAATATTTTGCTTCCAATTTGTACCTTGCAGCCTCTCAGTCAAGCTCATTGTAAAGATACTGATGTGCAAGCAAGTCAGCTAGGTTTTTTTGTCAAATCAAATGGTTGAGGCCATTTGATTTGAGGTGCCGCCTAGCCTTGAGATGCCGCCTAGCAGAGCTGATCGCGTAAAAAAAAAGTGTGTTTTGGAGAAGACAGACAAGTGATTTGGTCAAGTAAATATTAAAAAAGAGGTTAAATTTTAGGGCAGAAAAGCACCACAAGAATCTGGCAATGATAGTTCCACAGGAATTGGCTATTATATACTTTGTATATACCTGAACCAGACACAGCTGATGAGAGTTAAAACAATAGCAGTGCTTATGGATTCAAGTTTACCAGAGCTGAGGTTAAACTATGATAAACAGGCTGGAGAACCTATAAGAGAAAAGAACAGTAACTTGAAATTCTGGATTTAGGTACTGGTGAAGTCACACTTCTTTTCTAGCTATTAACTTGAACAGATCTTACCTTAATGCCACCACCGCTTGCATCGGAAGGGTATGTGCTGGACAAGGCTGAGAATGATCAATCTGTACAGACTCCATTTGAGACACATTACTTGCTTCTTTTTTTCTCTAAGGCTCCATTAAAAATGATGGAGGACTGAGTAGGTGGATCATTTGAAGTTGATATTTATGAATATATTAAACATATTCACAATGAAGATATGCAAATTTGAATATATTAAATATACTTTTGGAATTGTTTAACTTTAATTAGTAGTAAAAAAGGTAGATGATTTTCAACTTAAAGGGGTCTATTAAATAGTTGCAGGTGGGATGAAGGGAGTTAAGGGGAGATGACAAACTTGGTGAGATTCTCCCACTAAGCAAATTCACCAGGATTGTCCCTGCACAATGTATAACTAAACTGGTGAGATGTTCATCTCAGCTCACCTTGTCTCACCTTAACTCACCTTTTTGTGAACAGCCCACAGAGAGGTCTTTTTTTTATATATTTCCCACTTATAAAAATTTAAATGAAGAACATATTGCAAGATGCCATAGGAATTATACTATACTATACTATACAATAAAGGATGAACTGTGTCTCCTATATAGAACGAGGATTACCGCTAAGATGAAACTAAAACTGCCCCTAATGTTGTTTCGGTTGAAACATATAGACATTTATTTTAACTGTTAATGATATAACTTTAATAAAAGTTGTTATTATTAAAAAAAACTGAAGCTATACTAAGGTGAAATAACATCAAGTGGATGAATGTGACAAAAATGCCACATCCTTCGTGGGAAGTGGTCAGGGTCACAATGACTTTTAAAATGTTATAGTAGATTTGTAATACATTAGAAATGTGCCAAGTACAGAACAAGTACTTTTAGCCCCTTTCATTCTATTGTAGGTACATTTGCTAAATGTGTTACTAAAATGCTTTGTTTAGAGGAAAATATAAAAGTTTGATGAAGTCAATGAAGTGAATAGGTTCTTTAAGTTTTAACATTCAAAAACGAACATCAATGAGAAAACTAGTAACTAAAACAAAGCAAAAATAAAACAACATGGATCTCAATGGACTAAATTGGCAGATATATTACACATGCAAGAACAGGAATTTATTAAATAGGATACTGGAATATTTATGTATATTAAGTTATGTAGGATTTTATTCAACCTGTATTGGAAGGAGTTTGTACTGGATCCTATCGGACCCAGTACATTGGCGTCTAGTCACTAAAAAGTGGATTGTGGTGAATTTAGAACACCCAAATTTGAAAAATTGGCAAATGGGAGAAATTTTGCCTATTAAATTCTAATTTTTACAAAAAGGATAGCAAGAGTAATTAAATGAGTAATTAAGCCATTAACTTGATGATTATTTTTATTTGAGAGGCCAATCAGCTTCTCAAATTGTTGCTGGATTACTACTTATTGTGGCATTTTATGTGTTTCAGAGCCACTTCCACGCATTTAATCCCATGTGCATCAGTAGTAAACTTGCGCTAATATTGTGTAGACATGATGGCTCTGAAGGCTACTTGCAGTTTTACCATTTGTCTATTGTCTATTGTTTGCGCTATTCTGGGTAGTCACCGACAACACAGTGTTTGTGGCACACTTATTTTGACTCTAGAACTGCTCTAGATTTTATTTCCTTCACCTATTTTTTGGAGGACACTCTAATTTACATTCTGCTATTTATTAAGTCCTTTTGGGAAGTTGAGGAACTTGGAGTTCAATGTTTAGTAATTAAAGTATTCAATCGTTATGAAGTATTTGCAATATAAAAACAAGTCATTATAATCAAAATGTATGTGTGTCAGTTGGAAAGAGTGATACAAACATAAACATTCACAGGATGATACAGTACAATCCTAATTAAAAATTATATACAAATAGCATTAAACTCTGTTAATGGAAAAGGAAGGATCTGATGTGTCTCATCTTATTGGGGATTCAAATGAAAAAACATGAGCATACATCTTGTGTAAAAAAACAACAAAAAGAGAAGACAAAAGAGAATGATCAGATCAAAACTGAGACAACTTGAATACATAATATTGTGTAAATATTATTCTGAATGTATGTAGAGTCAATATTTATACCTGCCAGAGTGATTTAAGTTTCATTGTCTATGATTAAAAGACCTCTAGCTTTGTAAAATTGTGGCAAATCTGCTGGAACTGACTTGTAGGAACATTCAGGAGCCAGGGTGAGAAGTGACAACAGTCTAAGGTGATTAAAAGTCATACTTAGGTTTTTTGAGCTTATGTAGTCCACTCACTTGTGGAAGAGCCTACAGAAGCAGGCTCAGGATAACAGGCATAGGATAAAATGGCAGAATGGTTCCCAAAACAACAGTGACTAGTAAATATTATTTTACACACAATGACTGATAAAAGTATTATAGCAATTATAAAAATTGGCGAATGTCAACCGTGTGAATAATATCAACAGTGAAATAAAACACAAATGGTAGAAAAACAATACTTAGCACAGAAACATTTCTCATGTGCTGATTGAATAAAAAATAAAATATACCAGGAACCTAGTGCAATATGTATAGCACACCTTAGTATAATTGGAAATAAAATTACAAATAGTGTAATACAACACTCACAAACACAGCTCCTAAAATCAAGGAGCGTGGAATATGCACTTTGGTAATATTATACTTCTCACCTCTTGACCATGAATTGGTGTCTCAGATGATGATAGGCAATGATGTCTGTCAGCCCAGGGTAGGTTTTCAGTACATTACTTTCCGATGGACCAAGCCAGTGGATCAACTGCCAAACATGTAGATGTCCATAGGTGAGTGACCCATTTTATTTTCTTCATCTGAACCAAGGGGAGTGAAGATCTGACCCAAGATTCTAAACAAGATGTCTGCTCCCTGAGAAAATGATATGCAGTAAAGAAGGCTCAATAAGGCACTTCATTTGCATTCTTTCATTAAAGGTTTTCTTTATAAATCATTTACACTTGATACACTCTTTAAATTTTGCTACAGTTGTCCTTTAAAGGGACACTATCACTTAAATAAGATTTGACTAGATTACCTGTGCATTTAAAACAAACATACATATATAACACATATGCCAATGCTTTTTTTCTAATAAAATTAGGCGTCTGTCTCTTGAGAATTTTACCCATGATGCAACATTCACAGAGCCTGCATGATGATGTCATAAGATACACCTCTGCTCTCTCACTGGCTCCTGTGTATCACTAATGGGCAAGACTAGGTGGCTGTGCACAATTTTCTTTTACCTGCCTTCCAACACAAAGAGAGAAGATTGATCTGATCAAACAGAATCATAACTATGCCCCCTTGTGATGTAATAATTACCTTACCCTCAATGTATTCCTATTTATTATTCTGACTTAAAGACTGCATTCTCTGTCTCCAAAAATGCGACCGAAGTTACTCTGGTCGCATTTTTTTTAAAACAAACTTTATTGAAGCCGCGCGGCTGGAGGGGAGCGCACAACTCTTCCCTCATAGCCGCAGACCTGCAGAGCACCGGGAAACAGCAGCAAGGAGGAAAGTACTGGGGAAGGGGGGAGGAGAGTGGTAGATAACGAGCATATTGAGTGGCTAAATCCTGGCATATTGGCATTATCCTGGCAAATTAAATGGCATAATCCTGGCATATTAAATGGCATAAACCTGGCATATTAATTGGCATTATCCTGGCATACTGAGGGGCATAATCCTGGCATATTGGAATTATCCTGGCATATTAAATGGCATAATCCTGGCATATTAACTGGCATTATCCTGGCGTATTAAATGGCATAATCCTGACATATTAAATGGCTAAATCCTGGCATATTAATTGGGTAAATCCTGGCATATTAATTGGCATTATCCTGGCAGATTGAGTGGCTAAATCCTGGCATATTAAATGGCATAATCCTGGCATATTAAATGGCTAAATGCTGGCATATTCATTGGCTAAATTCTGGCATATTAAATAGCTAAATTCTGGCATATAAAATGGTATAATCCTGTCATATTGAGGGGCAAATTTCTGGAATAATTAAATGGATAAATCCTGGCATATTAATTGGCATAATCCTGGCATATTAATTAGCATATTGAGGGGGAAAATCCTGGCATATTAAATGGGAAAAGAATGGCATATTGAGGGTCAAAACACTGGCATATTAAATGGCAAAATACTGGCATATTGAATGACAAACTAGTGGCATATTAAATGGCAAAAGAATGGCATATTGAGGGAAAAATACTGACTTATTGAGTGGCAAAATATTACTGGCATATTGAGGGGCCCAGAAAATTTGTTCAGTAAGGGGCCCTGAAATTCCTGGTGGCGGCCCTGGCTGCAGTATTTAATATAAAGGGGAAACTACGATACCTTTAATGGTCCTTATTCTCGAACATATGGGTCTTGTTGCATCTAGCAATCAAAACCATTCTGTCCCCTTCCATTTTTCACATTGTTCTAAGGGATATACTTCAAAAAATAGTTTCCAATCCGCACTAGGTTTTGCTCGATGCTAGGGCTCCAAGACGCCACCCAATTCTTCATATAATGAATTAAATATGCAGAGTCCAGCACTCGATATAAAGTGAAGGTTTTATTCACACGTTTGTGGCAACGTTTCAACTCCTAAGAGTCTTCCTCAAGCTTGAGAAAGACTCTTAGGAGTTGAAACGTTGCCACAAATGTGTGAATAAAACCTTCACTTTATATCGAGTGCTGGACTCTGCATATTTATTTCATTGTTCTAAGGGAGGCCTCAACAATTTAAATTTTATGGCCATCAAACACAATTTACTGTCATGGAAGAGAGGTGATAGAGCAAAAAACTTCACCAGAGAGAAGCATTTTGGATGTAAAAACTTAAGACATTACATCCCTAGGGTGTAAGCAAAGATTTTCCACTTAAACCTTTAGTAAAGGTTCTTTATATTCTTGTTTATCGTGGATCAAGGTATGGACCTGTTCCCTCACTTCTCCTATTTCTGGGGAAAGGGTTCCTCCCTTGAAACTTCTCTGTTTTTTTATTACTATCATTGTAACATTTTTATAACATTCGTTCTATTATGTGTATATTAGTAATTTCTACAATGTGTAAATTAATATTTTTTTATGTTATTTCTACTATGTGAATACTAATAATTTACCAGTAATTATCCCTGTCATTTATATGACTCATTTATTGGCCTAATATATACATATGGATTCTTGTATATTCTTGTAAATTGTATTGCTTTTCTAATAGTTTTCATTTTTAGGGTTCATTCATTGATTCAATAGTATTACACATTTTTTAATCAATAGTATCATGCATTTGTTTTTTTTACAAAGTGACATTGTTTATCAATGTTTTTATCCCACTGATTTAGCCATGGCAAAAGTTCTAACTGGGTGTAACATACTCTTTAGAAGTACCATCCAAGTTTCCAACTGATTGTCATGTATTTTTTAGGTTTTATTTAGCTTAATTGTCCTTCAGTACTCATAATTATTTCTAATTACTTGAAATATATATATATATATATATATATATATATATATATATATATATATATGTAATTTGCACACGACTTGCTAGCAGAATGCTTGTTTGTATAGGGAGAGGTATTAGCAGTAGAAAGAGAGAAGTGCTTATGCCATTGTACAGAGCACTGGTGAGACCTCACTTGGAATATTGTGTGCAGTACTGGAGACCGTATCTCCAGAAGGATATTGATACTTTGGAGAGAGTTCAGAGAAGGGCTACTAAACTGGTTCATGGGTTGAAGGATAAAACTTACCAGGAAAGGTTAAAGCATCTTAACATGTATAGCTTGGAGGAAAGCCATAACAGGGGGGATATGATAGAAACACTTAAATACATAAAGGGAATCAACATAGTAAAGGAAGAGAGTATATTTAAAAGAGGAAAAACCACAATGCGAGGACATAACTTAAGAGGGGCAACAATTTAAAAGTAATATCAGGAAGTATTACTTTACTGAGAGGGTAGTGGATGTATGGAATAGCCTTCCAGCAGAAGTGGTAGAGGTAAACACAGTGAAGGAGTTTAAGCATGCGTGGAATAGACACAAGGCTATCCTAGCTATAAGACCGGGAACTGGGGATTAATAAAAGTATTTAGAAAAATTTGGCAAACTAGATGGATCAAATGGTTCTTATCTGCCAACACATTCTATGTTCCTATGACTTCACCAAACCCTGAAGAAGGCGATCTTCATCGAAATGTGCTTTATGAACTTTTCGGTACTCCGTAGCATTGACGTCATATCGTCTTGCATGTAATCACTGAAACCAAAGGCTCCACAGATTCTATGTTCTGGGATTGTGTACCAGTGTTTATTTTATCGGTTTAATTATTAAAGAACTGTTATCTTTCAACACCTTTATGTGCTTCATATGTCCGTTTACAATGAGGAAAATTCTTCATTGATGTGGGAATCCTACCTACTGCATTCTATATGTGTCTAAAGAACTCCACTATATGTTGGAGCCGTGTGTGCGAGTACCCATTCACTGCTATATTATAAATATCAGGTTTATTTATAATATTGCACTTTTTGTATATATATTAGTTTTTTAGCTATCCGATATACTGCAGTTTTTTTATATACAGTGTTCACATTTCTTTATTTAGCATCTATTGGGCACTTCTTTATTTTGGGTTCCATCTTTTTGCAGGATTAATCTTTTTTATTGATAACTATTGTTTAGTTATTATTTTTCATAGCTCCCTCTTTTTTTCCTTATAATAACTCCTTGCCTCTGCAGTCTGAGGAATATTGCTAGGAGTTTGCCTGTTTTATTTCCGGTTTCAGAGAATGTTTGGCTCACTGTCGTAGAGGTATTGAATGTTTTCTCCAAATGTATATATTTTAAGCAGACTCTAGTAGTGTTAGAATTACGTACCTTGTTCACATGTGGAGCCCACTTGCAGGAGTAACCTATTATAACACTACACAACTGTCAAGATCCTTAGGCACAGGTCTTCTGGTATATAGCATTGTTATGGGTGCCCAGGAAGATGATGATGTTCAGGGACTGTGATCTAGAGTATCTGTCACAATCACTTGCTCGTAGGATAAAATTAAAACTGGTACTGAAGATTTGGCATAATATAGGATTTAAAACAGCCTACTAGACATGTGCAAAACTAAAATTTTCGTTTTGTTTTGTTTTAGTCAAAATTTTTATTTATTTAGTCCAAAACGAATTTCATTTAAGACGAAATTTGTTCATTAGTTTAGTTTCGTTTTATTCATTCGTACAAATTGACCTATTTTAACCTCTCTTTCGGTTTATAGACTTTCGGTTTATGGAATGCATGTAATGCTATTGGTATTCTATAAACCGAAATAGAGTCCCCATTCATATGAACTAACCTATTTCAACTCTATTTCGATTTATAGAATACCAATAGCATTACATACATTCCATAAACCGAAAGTCGTTCATTATGCCGGTTTATGGAATGTATGTAATGCTATTGGCATTCTATAAACCAAAATAGAGTCGGTTTATAGAATGCCAATAGCACGAATGGACGAATGGACAAATGATTTTCGTTTATTAACCATTCGTTCATTCGGCTTTCGTTAGTTTAGCATTTTCGTTATTTGTTTTTCGGACGAATGGACAAAAATGCTATTTTCAGCCGAAAATGCATTCATCCCGAAAACGAATGCACATGTCTACAGCCTAATGTGTAGTACTGAAATTTCACCACTAGATAACGAGTGACAGTTTTTTTATGTAGTATAACAAGGCTACCAATAGAGGGTAAGCAAAATATATCTTTGTGTGGTACCAGGTCTCTACCAGCAGGTGGTGCACAACTCTGTTCTCTGCACAAAACAGGAGCAGTCCTTCATGGGATCTTAGAGCAGGTTACCAATCAGACGAGTAGCAGAATTAGATGCCAGCATCAAAAATTACCAAGGGATCAGAGGGAGCCAGAATACAGCATAGTCAGGACATCAGGCCAGAATTTCAGGGAGATAGAAATCAGCAGAGTTGAGGGATCAATCCAGGTTCATGGATCCAGATATCAGGGGGATCAGGAAGGAAGCCAGGCCAAGAAATAAATAAAGAGTGGAGTCATAATACAGGAGCAGGAAAAACTTCTAAGTACAGACAACTGAGCAAAGAACTTATGGTGCAGGGAAAATGAAAAGGGAAGTTTAAGTAACGTTAAACCCACCTCCCGTGACATTAGGAAGTGATGTTGTCTCCTTCATTGCGGTAGTAATGAAGAAGAAGTTAAAAGAAGGGGTGCACCGCTTGCCCACGTGAGTTCTTGATGGTGGGTATGGGCAGCGTGGTGTTTATGCCGGGAGCACTTATGAGTCTTGGGATGTGTGAGGACTGAAGCAGGATTGCAGCAGGTTCTGGTGCTGAGACTGGTGAGGATTGTGGCCTGCAGAAGTTAGGATGTAGGCTCCAATTTTTCTAGGATGTCAGGGTTGTTAGCTTGTTTATGTTCTCGTGTTATTTATCTCTCATAATAGACCTTTTATGAGCTCATTTTGTGCTTTCCTCTATTGTGGATAAATGTTCCTCTGAGTACACATTTGTGTGCCTCCCATAAAGTAGTAGGTGATGTATGTTCTTTGCCATCAACTGATAAGTAATTTAGTATAGCTTCAATGATTATTAAGTGTTCTTGCATAGCAAGACCACTTCATATTATCTCACATATATATTCTTATTATAGCCAAATTTACCACCCTAACTCCTCCCATAGTTTTTACAGTACATAGACAGTAATATACCGAAACGTGCGGATTGTTCCCGATTGGTGTGCTATTACTTTGTGGAACGTTTCGCCAAATGGTGTGGCGAAATTGGTACCATAGGATTGAATGGCGGAATGTTCAAAACTAGAGTGGGAGCTGACAAAAGCTAGAGTGTGAGCTGAAAATTCAGGACATGATTTCTAAACTGCCACCACTCCCTCATTTTCAAGCCCACCTACACAAATCTTATATCAAAACGTTCAGCTATCCCTGCTGCCACTAACAATGTCCACGTCTAAGCCATAGCCCTGATAGTTTTCCCAATATGACCATTTGTTTGCAACTCATGCCGTCCATTGACGTTCATTGAAACTCCACTCTAGCCACCTCAAATTTGAAGGCCAATATCTAATCTAGACTGTGCCTTCATTTTTAATATTTCAGAGACATACTGTGCATCAAAATGTAGGTCTGGGTCTTGTGATTCTCACAATATAAAGTTCTGTGTAGGATATATAGTTTTTAAAATACGACCGTTTGAAGATGGCAACTGCACTCCAAACTTTCCACAGTTACTCAAGCCACTCCATCCAGTTACTTTGCCAACTCCAGTTGTAGACTACTGGTGGAGGCAAGAACACTTCACACAATTTCCCCAGAAATTGTAGCTTTTGCAGTCTCTTTTTATTGTTGCTATTAATCAAGAAACTATTATGTTTCTATAGTGCTCTTTTGGTGTTATCTAACCCATGCAGTAGGGAGAGAGAAACTGGGAAATGATCTGAAGAGTGATGGCTCAAATTTCAGAAGATAGATGTGAGTGCAGGGATGAATATCTGATAGGAAGAGGTCTATTCTTGAATAATTTCCATGAGCATTAAAAGAGAAAGTAAAATCCCTGGAGGATCAGATGGAAGTTTCTCCATACATCAGACAGCTGGTTATAGTGCAAAATCACAGCCCCTTCTCTAATAATAGTTTAGCATAAGAGGACACACCAGATGAGTGATCAACCTTTTAGAGTGATAGGCATGCTAAATTGTCTACATTTCCCAATACTTTAGGAATTTGTTGTGGCCCTAATAGGGGCAATTTATATTAGCAAATGTGTATTTAGCTTGATTAAGAAGGCCCTTTAAAAAAAAAATCGGCCTTAATCTTTTTTTTTCTTAACTGCTGTGAGAGTAAAGTGAGTATTTTTATTTATCAGTATTCCAAAACCATTTTTCTTATTTTCAGATGAGCTAAAGTATTGTACATTGTAGTGCCTGCTAGATATCTCAATAGACCTGTTTTTAGAAAAGTGGGTCTCCTGTATGAAATATTTCTTCCCATTATATGACACTCAAGAGCTACCATATGTCTTTTAGCAGGTGCATTTATCCCTTTAACATTACAGGAAAGACATTTAGTGTTTTAAGGCTCTTCATATTTCCTGAGTGATTTATAAGTTAGTTTTGTCTTATGTGAGTATTTTTGTTTTACAACCCAATACCTATATCCTGAACTGTGCATAAACTGTGAATATAACCATTTCAAAACGCATTAACAAAAGCATAACAGGTGAACATTTGTCACAGTGAGCAAGGTCTGTAGCTTTTGCAAGATCTGCTGAAAGGCCTGCAGCTTAAATAAACTTATAGAAAAGCAATCTTTTGTTTGTGAGGGAGAGATGTGATTGCCATTTGTATTGGCAATACAATGTCCAGGGTTTGCTGGCAACATGCCACTGGAATCAAAATGCACTTATATTAAACATAGAATCAAGTAGTGTAAAACAGAGTAATGATATAACATCATATGAAAGTAAGGGGCATCCCTTGGAACTTGTGGGGATAAAACACAGTAAAACGCTTGTATCGCTTATCCTTAGTTTGGTTTCTGCTTTCTAGCTTATGTTTACCCTTTGTCCTGTAGCCCTGCATCTTGTATTTTAGTTCTGCTATTCCTCAGTCACTTTTCTGTTTTAGCTCTGCTTAGCTATCACTTAGTTCATTTCCTATTAAGCCCCTGGCCCTGGTACCTGGATACAGCAACTGCTTCACAGTTGCCACTGGTTGTGGCTGCAAAGACTTGGGGTCCCAAACCTCCAAGCAGTTGCAGTTACCCAGCACCAGGTCCTGTGTCTCCACCCTGCACTATAGCTCCTGATCTCGGGCGCTCAGGGTACTTTTACCATCCTTGACCCCTTGCGTTACAAGGAGTCTATGAAGTCAGATTAATCCTTGAGGTCTATATCTTCGGATATCCCATGAATTCTGTCATTACATCTCCTCCCTTCATTGTCAGTACAGTGAATTGTTCATTTCACATCATCTACCTGCAGGGGTAAAGCTTGGTGTTTGTTCAGCTTGCCATTCTACCTTTTTTTCCTTTCTCCTCCAAATCCTCAACTCTGTTGCCTAATTATGTCCAATTTTATTTGTGAAAGCTCACTTTGTAGTACAGCTTTTAGTTTTGAAACAAGCTTTTTAATGTGTGGGATCTCATTGGAGTCTGGATGCAATACTCTCCATCATGTGCGGTGGAGTTGAGGATTTTTCATGTAGTAGCACTATCTTGTCCATCTTAGCACTCTCGTGCTTCGTTAGATATTCCTCATTATTTCTGGCTTTGGGCAACTATTCTCCTTTTTGATTCCTGCTTTTGCAGCCATTGTGTGTTAGAGCTGAGATCCAACTTATCAGGATAGCTTCAAATAGCAGAAATTGTATTTATTATTGGTTTTATTGTGTGCCTTGCGGAGATCAGCATATGTATTTATTATTGTACCTACTGATTTGTTTATGGTATATTTTTGGTTTATGTAATATTAAATATTATTTCACAATAATATTATGTGCATGTACATGTTTTCAGCACTCTTTCCAATTGACAAACACATCTCTCTGGTCATGGGAACAGACTCTTAGAATATGTAACTACTTGAAAATCCCTCTCTCACTGTCTTCTATCCTGTCTTATTTGTTCTCCCTCTGTTTTCCTTTACCACTACAATTTTTTGGTGCAGTCTTCTATCTTATCCCATGGCATTGTGATCACTGAACAGATTGATTATGGGTGCCATATTGGACGGCAGCATGGCCCTCCAATATGGCTCTGCCCTGTAGCAAGGAAGAGCAAGAGAAGAGATCAGAGTTCCCTTCCATCACCCTGTTGCTGTTGCAAAACTGCCTCCAGGGGCAGTCAGAAACATTGAAGGCAAAAAATAAAAAGCCTAAACTAACCCTAGATCCAACTTAACCCTGTTAAGATGGGTTAGGGTTCAAACTAGAATTATTATTATTATAGTTAGGATTGGGGTCAAAAGGCCACCATAGAAGAAAATTATTAGGAAACAAAAAGCATTGCTTTCAGTTATTGCCCTATAACTAGCAAAAAAGAAAACAACAGAAAAACATGTAAACATTGGCATTTCTAAATGCAGGACTAATATTAGAAACTATGTAGAAACGTTTTATGATTGTTTCATAGTAAATTATATGATATGATGAAAATAATGGTATCCTAAGAAAACAATATATGTAAATTACATGTGGTTAGATTAAATGAGAAAAAGAAAATTTACAGCTAAACGCAAACAATACAGAAGTATTAAAATAGTCTCTGTCACCAAGGGCAAGACTTAGCAAAACTAGTCCAGTCAGCAAGGGGATAAAAGGATTTTAAAATCATAATAAAAAAAATAAAGGAATAATAAATATATTAATGTATTGTATTTTATCTGTCTTGTTTTTCAGGAATATTCTCACACTGTTAATGGTGTCATTGTATTTCCACGGTGGGGCATGTTGCATTGTACATCAATGTTGATATTCACACTGTGAAAGGGAAATGGTGTATTACTACACATTTCATGATGGGAGAGGGCACATATATCATAACAGTTGCTATCCAGTGATGTGATGCCAGCATAGAGCTGACTGGTATCGTTCTTTATCAATAGCTGCTATGTAATTACAATCATATTTGCAAGGGTCCATGGTATATAGTTTCAGCATTAGTTATATCATTGAGTAGTATGGGAATGGTTCAGGTATGGGATATATGCGCAGGTTACCATGTATTTCCATTGCTCCTGTGTCTTACTGCTTGTCCTAAGTGGTGTAAGAGGTCTAGCTTGTTTGTTGTAATATTTATTTTGTTTAGAAATGTTCTTGTCTCGTTGTGCTGCTACACACTCATGTGCAAAACTCTGTTGCTGAAATTCCTTGTGAGAAATGTGTACTGTAGTTTTCAGTGGTCTGTCCATAAGTAGCTTGAGAACATAACCCTGCCAGTGGTGTTTCATGGTAGTTCAGGAGACCCAAATGGACATTCTGCCCAGATGATTGTGCTTTCAGTATAATGGTTTTTAGCTATACCTACATATTTTTCAGCCAGTCTGTAAGCCTGTGGGAGATATTGTCTAACGGGATTATTCTCGATGCCCCATTTCCACAGGAAAGATTGAAACTCAGCACTTCCCTCCTTGCTGCCCATTAATATCCTGTTGTTTATCATGTCTGAAGCATCATGAAAAACACATTCTTTAACAAGTAACTGTCTGACTCATTCATCAACTGATTCAGGTACCCCTTGGATCTTTTAATAGAACAGTTTTCTCTGCACTGATGTGTTTTTGCGTGGACTACAGTATGCATCAAACTTTGCAAACAGTACCTTTGTCTTTTTTTGTCCTTTGCAGAAATGTTTCCACTTCCACACCATGCTCTGCATAAATCACAACTTGTTTGGTCAATTGTGCTGCATCAGTCCCACCCTAAAACAGCCCTATCAGATTCTTTCTTTTTGCCCAGTTATCTGATACATTTAAAACAGATGGTCAGAGAAGCACACCAAAATTAAATAATAACAACAAGAAAAATAGGTGCATCACCCCAGGGGGAGTCCACTATACACCCAGAGTAGAAATAACAGAGAACAAGGTAGGGGGAGCACACCACAAAATAAATAAGAAGACTAATAAAGGGTTTAATGCAAAAGATATTTTAATAAATAGTAAATATATAATAAATATCAAAAAAGTGTACATAGGACAAAATAAGTAAGGAAATAACTAACTTAAAGCATATAAAAACATGTAAACAAAAATAACAAGACAAGTAAACTGAAAAAATACAAGAAAAATAAATAAATACCCACTAATAAATAAAAAATGAAAAACAAAATGCAGACAGGAATGAAGCAGGGGAGGACACACTGCGCAAAAAAACGGAGGACACCAACGTTTCGGCTGAAAGCCTTTGTCAAGGTGTCCACACACAAGTATAAACAAGGAGCAGTATATATACCTGGATGCCAGAAAGAAAACTTACCTGGTTGGTCAGACACTAATGTGCCAGGCAACCAGAAGAAAACACGCAATGGCGGCCGCCATCTTGACGCATAGATAGAGAAGAGAAGAAATAGCCACACACTAGTAAAGATAACTACTAAAGGAAACAATAGGAGGAAATAATATAAAATATGAAATATGAGATATGAAAATAGACAGAAATAGTGACCTAATGAAAATAAAAATAATGTGAATAATGCACAAATGAACAACAAAATAACATAGAGAATGACCACCATAAAGTAACTCAATGAAAAAAATATGAATAAAAAATAGTAAAAAAATGAGAATAATAAGAAAAGAATAATAAAAAAATATTATGTATATAAGATACACCAACACAAAAATACAGAATAAGACACATGCAAATATAAATTGCTAATAAAAAGACAAAAAATAGATTAGAACAAAATAGAGAGGCGTGGGTAAATGTACCAAAAAAGTAATGGAGAGGGCACACTTAAGAAAAAAGTAAAAAATGCAGTACCAAAAACACAAGCGAATAAACAATATGAAATAAATAGATAAGATGCGTGTGCCAGCGGAGCGCCAATCTTCACGAAAAATTGAATGCTATAAGTGTCGCCGGACGGCCATCCACATAGTGATCCTGAATGCATTTTTTTGCATTTTTTATGTATTAGTGGGTATTTATTAATTTTTCTTGTATTTTTTCAGTTTACTTGTCTTGTTATTTTCGTTTACATGTTTGTATATGCTTTAAGTTAGTTATCTGATACATTGCCAGATTCTAAATCCAGGAGAGGAATGTTCTTTGTGCTGCTGCCATTTGTCATTATTCTATGTACCCTAATTCTGGTACTATGTGTTGACAGAGCTTAAGGTAAACAAACACATTAACCCCTTTGGGACACTGGACAGACTAGGTCCATCCAGCCAGCAACTTTGGGGTGGAATGAGAGGTGCTAGCAATCAATGTTCGCTAATATCGCTCAGGTGGTGTTGCTACAATGATTTGATGTTGAGGCATTAAGCAACATAAACATGTCTTTCTGAAGGCATTCACGATTGCTCCATGGAGCAAACCCGAGAGCCATATTGGAAAGCAGCAGGTTCCTCATATATAGCACTGTCCTCTTGTGGGAAAAAGATTCAGAAGTGAGCAGTTTTTACTTCCATTTTTCTGTTGCTAAAAGGCGTTTAGAGGAAGTCAGCAGCATTCCAATAAACAAAAGTGGCTAAATTAGTTTTAGCTCTAGTGTTAGGGTTAACAGCATAAAAGTGAGACAGCGCTATATATATGTACAAGAGTAATGCAGTAAAATAAACTACATAAACCAATAAATATAAAAATATATACATTTATTACAAAGAAATATAAATAAACAAATACATATATAATATATGGCAAAATTCCAGAGTCACAAAATAGATGAGTGATCACATGGAAAATACATGTACAGAAATGAGATGTATAATAATATACAAAATAAATTGAATAAAAGGCAACAAATGGGCAAAAGCAAGAAAATAAAATAAAAGAAATACAAATAAAAAACTAAATCCCTTACCCACTGGGTCTGTTCACCTGGCCAGGTCTATTGAACAGTTAGGATATTGCACTATAAAGAAACACGGCTACACCCCACAGGACGTGTTTCGAATTATGTTCATCAGCTGGTGGGCAGTAGTGCAATGTTAGTGTTAATGATAGGGTTAAGGTTAGATTTATGGTTATGGTCAGGATTGGGTTCAAAAGGTCAATGATGGAGAAAATGGTTAGGAAAAAAAGAACATTACTTTCAGTTATTGCCCTATAACTTGCAAAAAAAAAATAGAAAAACATGTAAACATATTATGTTTCTAAAATCAGGACAATTTTATAAACCATTTACAGAGTATTTTTTCCTTTTGTAATTGTGTAAAAGATTTTTCAGGTCAAAGTTAGAAAAGACATGTTTTTTTTATTTTTTCATCGTATTTTATGATTTCTTTTTGTAGTAATGTCTAAAATATGATGAAAATTATTCTAAAGAAGGTCATTCTTATGCAGAGAAAAATATTTGGGTACAGTACGAGAAATGAGAAATGAGAGAATTAGAAAGAGGAAATTTACAGCTAAATACAAACACCACAGAAAAGTTAAAAACAGCCCATGTCACCAAGGGTAAGACACTTGTTAAAAGTTATATCACTAAGGTGTTAATTAGCTATGGAGAACAGTGGAGGGCAACAGAAATAATTATTGGTGTCACAAGGCAACATGACATATCATTACACCCACTTAATCCAAAAAACCCAAAACAGGATTCATTCATATACGGGTGATGTAAAGCAAGAGAGAGAGAGAGAAAATAAATCCTTTCCTATTCAAATAGGGCATAACATCTAGTTAAATAAACACAATAGTATATATACATTTTTTAGTTCTTCTAAATACCGTTAACCATCAATACCATAACCATCCAACCACTTAACTAGAAATCAGTGTTACTTTCCTCGACTAAATAGAAACTGGGTTAATAGGACAAAACTATGACGAAAATACATTGCAATTTTCCTCAACTGACTAAATTGGGACTAAAATGTTAGGGAGGGACAATTCCATTTACCGATTGGGTTTTCTGGTTCTGGTCCCCATGGATCTCTTCCAAAGCCCATTCTGCTCACTCTACCTACAGCTCTCTGTACCTGTCTGCCACCTGGAACAATGCCATGCAAACTGTACAGGAAGAGGATACTCCTCTATTCGATTCACCTGGTTCTGTTAGGAAGAGGATACTCCTCTATCAGATTCACCTGGTACTGTTAGGAAGAGGATACTCCTCTATCAGATTCACCTGGTACTGTTAGCAAGAGGATCCTCCTCTATCAGATTCACCTGGTACTGATAGGAAGAGGATACTCCTCTATCGGATTCATCTGGTATTGTAACATGAGCGTTTCCCCTCCTATTTGCCTGGCAAGTTTACTTAACAATGTGTAACTACCTTCTCAGACCTGTCCCCCCTCCCCCCCCCTCACTGCTGGAGATTTAGTCGACTAAAACTAGACTAAAATTAAAACAATTCAGATGACTAAAATACAACTAAACTAAAATTCAGTGGCGGATGCTCCATTTGTGCTAGGTGTGTGCCACATAGATGCTAAAAAGAGTAGCACATTACTTGTAGGTGTATGCTACAAGCCATAACATGGTTTCATTTGAGATTAATGCAAAAAAGCAACCAAAACACTTAATTTTAGAAGGGCCAACTTTGATGGACTAAGGGGATCGATTGAACATGTAGACTGGGAAGGATTGATTTATGGACTAAACACAGAAGACACGTGGAATTCCTTTAAGCACACATTACAAAAGTACACATCCCAATATATACCTTTGGGAAACAAATACAAAAGACACAAATCAAAACAAATGTGGCTTACCGGTAACGTGAAACAGGAAATACAAAACAAGAAAACGGCATTCAAACATTATAAAAGCAAGGGATCAGCATTGTCATTTATAGAGTACAAAGATGCCAACAAATACTACAAAAAGGCAATTAAAATGGCTAAATTGGAAAATGAGAAAAGGATTGCTAAGGAGAGTAAAACTAACTCAAACTTTTTGGATATCAATAGAAAAAAGCTATAGGCAGAAAATGTTGAGCCCTTGTTATACCAAATTGGACATTTGGATAGTAAAGACAGAGAGAAAGCAGACATTTTAAAAACTTTTTTTCTTCTGTTTATACTAAGGAAAAACCGATGGATGAGCCCCTGCTACCGGAAGTTGCAGAAGTCACCGCAAACATGGAATTGGCTGACATAGGAAAATTTGCTTAAGCAATTAAACTCTGTTAAGATAGACAAAGCCCTAGGGCCAGATGGTATACACCCAAGGGTCCTTAGAGAGTTAAGCATAATTTTGGCCAGGCCACTATTTATGATCTTTAGGGATTCTTTCAGTTCACATATAGTGCCAACAGACTGGCGAAAAGCGAATGTCATTCCAATATTTACAAGGGGATCAAAAGATAGCATGCAGAGGTTTGTTGTAAATGGAAAATAGTAAAATTGGACCAGGGAGTTGAGCAGAGTACTTCAGGGGTTTGTTTTAGGCCCCTTTTTATGTGTTTATCAATGATCTCCCAAGCTGTGCTGAGAGCCATGTCTCAGTGTTTGCGGATGACACTAAATTGGGTAAGGTAATACAGACTAATCTTGATATTTCTTCTTTACAGCAAGATTTAGACAGAGTGGGCAATTAAGTGGCAAACGAGGTTCAATATAGACAAATGTAAAGTTTTGTATTTTGGGAAAAATAATAACAAAGCAACAAATACTTTAAATGGTATTTCCCTGGGGAAAAAAAACTACTTAGGAATAATTGTAGAAAACAGACTTAGCAACAGTGCTCAATATCAGTCAGCACCTGCAAGGGCCAATAAGATATCGGCATGTATAAAACGAGGTATAGATTCACAGGGGGAGAATATTATCTGGCCTTTTTACAAGTCAATGGTAAGACCTCACCTTGAATATGCAGTACAATTCTGGGCACCAGTCCTTAAAAGGATATTATAGAACTAGAAAAAGTGCAAAGGAGAGTTACAAAATTAATAAGGGGATTGGAGGATCTTAGTTATGATAGAGACTTAAAAAAAATGCATTTATATAAGTTAGAAAAAAGGCGTCTCATAGGGGATATGATAACATTATATAAATATGTGCAGGGCCAACATAAAGAGCTCTCCATGGACCTGTTCATTATCAGAAATGTACAAAGAACAGGAGGTCACCACCTGTGACTGGAAGAGAAAAGATTTCATAGGCAGCAAAGGAAGGGATTCTTTATGGTAAGGACAATAAAGTTATGGAACTCACTGCCAAGAGAGGTTTTTTTTTTTTTCATCATATTTCATTATATTATATTATAGGATATGATCAAAATGATGGTATCTAAAGAAAGCCCTTTTTATCCCAATAAAACCAATATAGAATTTGTGTGGGTACAGCAAATGACAAAAAAAAAAAAACAATTACATCTAAACACAAACAGCACAGAAATTTTAAAATAGCCATTGTCCAGAATGGCCAAACATGTTTCTAAGGGTCTGTCCTTAAGGGGTTAAAGTACAGGTAATCAGTTAAATTGGTTCCTATAATTGTTTTTTTATGTGTATTATTTATTGTAGTGGATGCTTTACTTATATATAACCTATTTTACTGGGAAAAATACATCAAGCTTTTCAACCATGTCCTTGGTTAAATGTACAATGTAGTAAAGGAAAAAGAGGTTGCACAACTGATATATACCAATAAAATAAAAATAAATGAAAATGCACTTAGCTTATTTTTTGCAGTTGTATCAGACTTGTAGCCAGATATACATACAGCAAAAACAAAACACAAGTATGGAAATATAGTGTAGTACATGTTATACAGTTATTTGGATATATTCCCCCATAAAGAAACAAACTCACAATCTTATGAGCATGAAATGAACAGGCTCAGATTGTTATCTCAGAAAATGGACCACCAGGAACAATCTGATAGTAGGTGGTGTTATGGTTGATTTTCGTAGCAATCTCAGAGCATAAGAACGATTTCCAGTGCATTAGTAACGAAGAACAAGGCATCAGATGTAAGTGTAACTTTAATTGGCAATAAACTATCCGCTTACATTTGGGGATCAGTTGGGGCAAGTGAGCTTCAGCTTAATAGGAGTGTGTGGCTTCACATCTTGTGGCCACGGTGTGAGTTGATGCCCTGGGGTAGTACGCATATAATCATAGATTAAAGTCAGCGAGGTTGACTGGCCCAGTGGGATGCCAAACAAAACTATAAACAGCAGTAATGCAGCAGTAATGTGGAGATTAAAGATATACAAATATATATTAAAGATATTAAGATAATTGAAAATTTTTCAAGGTACGTCCGAGACCCCCTGACAGTATACAACCACTCTAGCCACTGGTTGAGGTTGTGCTGGTAGAGAAGGCAGATCCAACACCAGAAGGAAATTCGGGATGTCTTCAGGCTTCTCAGAAGATAAAAGTTTGCCACTGTGTTGCACAGTTATCAAGTGTGCCAGTGTACACCTATATTTCACATCCATGCTCCTTAAGTGAGCCATTAGAGAGAACATGGATTGCCTCCATCCAATGGTGGGAGGCAGGTCTTCATAAATTTGGATTGATCCAGCTGTTTCCTGTAAATAGTAAGTAATGGAGATTTAAAAGCAGTCTGACTACTATGTAACTGGGAGAGTCCTTAGGGGCTCACCAGAAATAAATCCAGTATGACCGGACTTAGTCAATAACTCACTGCAGGGCACTAGGTGCCAAGTTCGGAAAAATCAGCATAAAATATGCAATTTTGGCAGATGTTAGGAGGAGCTCTGGCTTAGATTGTTGGCTCTGCCCAATTTTAAAGCTATTTTAAAAAGTGAATGGAAAAAAGTAAAACTTATGGAACTAGTTTAATATATTTATACCTGAATTTCAATCAAGCAAATTTACATTTTCTATGTTTGTTTATTAGGCTTTAAGCACTAATAATAGATAAGTAAAAATTGTGAATTATTTAAGCATGGTGGAAGTCTATATCAATATGTCATACGAAGAATAAGGAAGTAAAATAAAATATATTTTTGGACAAATCAGACTGTGCAGATTATTTGTTTTAATTGTGTTTAATTGTATACTTTGTTTATGTTTTACTGCATAGTTAGCCAAAGAGATGTTTACTTCAAGCAGAAATCACAGCAATCAGTTTTGCATCAGTGTGTATTTGCCAGGTTAGACTCCATACAAGTGGTTTCATTTGAAGTTAAATGTGCTCATTGAATAACTTAGTTAAATTGTGCATAGCTAGGCTCAGCGTGAACAGTTGCTATGGTAATTGATTGTGGTGATTGTTTACAGTAATTATCCCTTTAAAAACAGCTAGAAGGTAATGCAGCTATGGGGATACATGCTCAGGTTTTTATGTATTCTCTTTATACATTTTCCCCTCCCCCACACATAATCTGTAGTACCTACCTAAAGATGACTGTAAGATACAAGTAGATGGACCTTCCTAACTTCTTGTCCCAGTATGTTTGTACTTGTTACATTACCTTATCTTTGTATGTGATGTACATCAGTCAAAATATGAATGGGGTTTGTCGTGCAATCTTATGCTTATCTCTTCTGTGCTGGTCCAAATCACCTAAGTTTTGCTAACACACATATCTCCTGCAGGTTTGCTCACTGGGTGATCATTACTTGGCTAAAGCGACAAAGTATGCAGTACAGCTGGTGTTTCTAACCAATGTCACCTTGAAAGAGAGACACATGCTCTCTTAAAGATGGAGGTGTTTTACTGAACATAGCAGACGATACACAGTTATTTTCAATAATTTTAACAGGGTTAAGGCCAGGGGGGTATCCTACTTTAAGCGTGATACCATCGATTATTTGCAGGATCAAGTTTACACTTGGCGTGAGGCCAGATGTAACACCAATCGCTGTAGACAACAGGAGCCCAGAAGATATAATCAAACTTCAGATATGGTTAACTCTACCATTAGCTCGACTAGTGAGCTTCCTTTTCTAGGTTTCCCGTTGCAAACCCTCCAGCAAATTCAATCCGCCAAATGTAAGTACGGCAGTCAAAACTTATATTAAACTCTGTGAGTTAGAGGTGTCTAAAATTAAATGGGGTTCTATAGTTAAGAGCAATCTCACATATAGGGAAAGTCTGGCTCTGTTGTCATTGCATGATGATGTTGGCATTACCATTAGAGCGGCCGACAAGGGGGGTGCCATAGTCGTCATGGACATGGAACAATACACTAGGGTAGCCCATTTGCAACTGAATGATTCACAACATTATTCTAAATTATGCGGTGACCCATTGAATGGAATACAACAACACATTGAAGCATTGCTACATGGAGCCCAATTGGCTCAAATTATCAATGCTAAAGAAGCAGCTTATCTCACTAAGGCCAATCCAAAAAAACCTTTCCTGTATCTCTTACCAAAGATACACAAGAATTTGATGAATCCTCCTGGTAGACCGATTGTATCGGGTTGTGACTCGGTCCTCCAGCCCTTGTCTGTCTTCGTTGATCTTCATTTACAACCTCTGGTGCTTAAGATGATGTCGTATATAAAAGATACTACTGCATTCCTCACTCGCATTGCAGACTATCGCCCTTTAGACTCTGACACATGGCTATGTACGATGGATGTCTCCTGCCTCTACACCTCCATCCCTCATGATGGTGGTTTGGAGGCGATTGGACTTTCCATCGCAGCATACCAGATTGAAGAATCTTATTCTTGAACTTCTGCCAACTGTTCTTACCAAGAACTATTTCACTTTTGATGGAGACTATTATTTGCAAACCCAAGGTACTGCTATGGGGTCCAATGTGGCTCCTTCATATGCTAATTTGTTCATGGATTGTTTTGAACATTCCTTTGACTACCCTCATGACGATTTTGAGTGCAATGTCGGACTATGGCTTCACTATATTGATGACATCTTCTTTATTTGGCATGCTACCAAGGCTCGGCTATTAAAATGTAGGGACTATTTGAACACCCAACTTGAGACCATTACTTTTACTATGGAATATAGCAAAATATGTATACATTTTCTTAATGTTCAGATATCAATGTCTAATGCTAGTCTTTCATTCGATCTATATAGGAAAGATACTGATCGTAATTCCTTCCTGCATGCCTCTTCGTTCCACCCCAAGAGTTTACTCAATAATTTACCATACGGACAGTTCCTTAGACTGCAACGCATTATCGATTGCGATGAACAGTTCTCAGTCCGAGCTCTAGAACTCACGATAATCTTGTTCAGAGAGGCTACGATCCTGTCAACCTTGAACGATGTGCAAATCGGGCAAGACGAAAAACCCGCAGCAAACTCCTTACTCCGCGTCCACATGTTGGTCCTCCTAATCGCATCCCTTGTGTTACCACATTTTCCACCAAATCGAATCAGGTACAGCACATCATCAACAAATTTTGTTTTGTTTTGCAATCCGATAAAAAAGTTGGGCCTCTTTTCCAACAGCCTCCGATGATGGCATTTAAGAGGGCACATAATTTACGTGACTGCCTCACTGATAATAAACGTGGCTCCCAGACTGGTGCCACTCCATCCGCTACAAACTGGCTTGCTCCACCACCAGGTATGCATAAGTGTGGGAGATGTGTGAACTGCAATAGTGCTTTTTTGGCTTCTTTCTTTACACATCCTAGGAAGGGCTCTAAATTTCAGATCTATAAGTATTTGAATTGTCAACACTCTTTTGTGGTCTATCTACTTAAGTGCCCTTGTGGTCTTTGTTATGTAGGCGAAACTACCCGGCCCCTCACAATCCGTATTGGTGAACATAAGAGTGCTATTCGGACGAACAATCAGAAGTCCTCAGTGGCTCGACACTTTAATAATTTACATCATGGGGTATCTCAGTTGAGATTTCTGGCTATGGAACACATTCCTGTCCATACTGAAGGAATTGACAGAGTGACTCTGCTTAAGCGCAGAGAACTACATTGGATCTACACATTGCATACACTTCACCCCTTTGGGTTGAACGAGGAAAGGGACCTATCAGTATTTCGGTCCGTTACCCTGTGTGCCTTTTCTGTCCATGTAATCAGACTTTTGCTAGCCCCTATAGCTTTCGCTTTGTTTGCTCTACCTCCAGCTGTGTATGTATATAGTTTTTAATTATCACTATGTATTTCTTCTTTTTTCTTTTTGTAGCTATTGATATGGATGGGCCGTCCTTCTATTTCTGTCATCCTAACCTTCGTATGAAGAGTGGCGCAAAATTTTCATATATGTCCCTATATACATATAATGGACTGTAGACTGCTGCATTTTGTTAGGTTTAACATGTTGCCACCGATATACGTGTAGTGCAGTCTTTGCACCCAATAGTAATTTACTGTGTATATTCACTTACAGTCCTTTTGTCTCTTTTTTTTACTTAATATCTAGGTTTTTTCATTCTTTTTTACTTTTTCAGTAGACGGATTTTTTTTTTTACTTTTTATTACATTATTTTTCCCTACTTTCTTTTCTCTTGTTTTTTGCAGATATACAATATTATTTGATTATCTATTATCTCAATTTTCCTATTTACTTTAGTCATTAACCAGTCCCTACTATTACCTCTATCTGTACTTTACAGTATACTGTTGCTCTCTTAGCTATATTATTTTCTTTTTCTTTCTTGGGTATTATATTCTTGTCCTTTTTTTTTCTCCGATTTTTCCTGTTTTTCCCCGTTTTGCATTTTTTATTATTTTTTTCAATATATGCCATGTTTGTTTTTTTAAACATTATACTATGCTCGTTTTTCTTACTATTCATTTTGTATATTCATTTTGGTGGTTTTCAGTGGGATTTATTGTGTGTATCTATGTAGCCAGTTTCTCTTTATATGTCCTTTATTCTTTCTACAGACTTTATGCATTGTTTCCGTGCAGTCTGTGTGTTTTTGTGCGTTCAATAAAGTTTTTTGACACCGGGCGTGACGTCATCATGCCACGCCTTGCATTAACATGGCGGCCGCCACCGGGGATCCCCGTGTTTTTCTTCTTCTGGTTGGTTGACCAATTAGTGTCTAAACCACTCAGAGGAATCGGTTTCTCTGCATATGCGTATATATACTGTTTCCTTCATGTCTTTAATGTGGTCTCCTTGATAAAGGCTCATTGCCGAAACGTCGGTGACCTCCTTTCTTTTTGCGCATTGTGTCCCCTCCTGTCTTCTTCCTTTTTTTACTCTTTGTACTTTTGGATATTTTTTGTGCTATATGGTCTGCATTTATTTTGTAAGTACATTCTGTCTTTGCTATTTATCTGTATTTTTTGTATTTATTCCATATATTGCACTTTATTCTTTGTATTTATTCCATATATTGCACTTTATTAAAAATGTTTTTGTACTATACTCTTGATAAGTACATTGTTTGCGGTTTTTGTGTGCTCCCTCTACTCTTATTTTTGTTGTTTCTACTACTGAAGGTGCTTTGTGGACTCCCCCTGGGGTGATGCACTTTATTTATTACAGTTACAACATATTGTTTTTTGGTGTGCTTTTCTGACTGTCTGTTTTACAGGTTTGGAAATTGTAGGTATCCAACATAAGTCATCTTCCTCTGTGGATGATATTTTACTGTTTGTGACTAGCCCATATACAATCCACTGCTGTACTCTGAAGCAACTTCTACGGGAAATGTTCAGATTATAAGATCAACCAGGGACAGTCAGAAGTGCTAAATATTTGAATACCAGATGTTATGAGGAAAAACCCTCATCTCTCCTCTCCATTTAAATAGACAGAAAATAAGATTAAATATGTATGTCTATGCTTGTCCAGAGATCCACTTATTAAATTTGACTTGACTAAGTGGGTGAAACTTAGAAGATTGTGCATTGGGAAAACAAATATAATTAAGATGAATGTTATCCTCTGAATCCTATATATATAAAGTGCAGACAGTACCAATAAAACTTACTAGTTTATTTTTTGATAATTTTAAGAAGATGGCTAGGTGATTTATATGGCGTTTATAGGTGATTTATATGGAGTTGGAAACCATCAAGGTTAAGATAAGAGGAGGTTCAGGGCTCCCTGATCTAGAGAAATACTATAAGGTGGTAAACTTGGCACGAATAATAGACTGGAATACAGATAAAGAGCATTAACCATGGGCAAGGTTTGAACCAGAAGTCTTCAACTGTAGGATACAATTGTCCCATGGCTCTATAATATACAGGATGAAGTAATAGAAAGGGACCAACCGTTAACTAAAAAAACAAAATACCAAAAGAAACAATGGTAAAGGGTCTATTAGTCAATATAGCAACACTGCTGACCCTCTTATTTGGGAATAAGGAGTTCCCCATGGTATGACATGACAGAGTGTTTGAGCGATTTTTTTTAATCAACCCATAAAATCTCCTAGGGTGGGACATTTTTTGATATAAGGTTTTAGGTTTACAGGAGAGAGCCAATGTGGGAAGATCACTAGACACCAGTTCTGAAATGCACAAGTAATTACATAGAAGTATAAAAATGATTGTTTAACACCATTTGAACAGATATGTTGGAATCAGGATCCACCGAAACGACCGGTGTCTAGTGTATATAAAATGCCCTTGAGAGCATCTGGACTGACAAAGGGAAATGGATTGTAGAATGACGTTAGACAAAAAGCAATGGTATAAAATATCATAACTTGTTCATAAAGGTTCCCTATCAACTAGAGATCAAGGGAATTCCTTTAAGATACGCACACGCTGGTATAAGGTTCCCTACATCCTCCATAAAATCAGCTCTTCAGAATATGTCCGCACTTCTTACATCTTCTTACATCATAGCCAACTTCACATCAATATCTTCTAAAACTGAATGAAGCCGAAACTTGTCCAAAAGGCTTCGAACTGAAGTGGTGACCTCAGATTCCCTATTACATCTAATAGGAGATTTAGGACACATAACAAATAACCCAGAAATAAAAAAGAGAATCCCAGCGCTCCCCCATGAGAAGCCATATGGTGCATACACAACTTAAAGAAGATATTCTGCACTGCTACCTATGCATGGATCCTGCATTCATGGAAGAACATGCTATCCAAATCTTTTCTTATGTCTTAGCTCTCTCCAACTAAATATGCAGAATTGAAATGGAAAAATTATGTTTCCCAAATGTGGAGTGTGTTTGGGGGTATTTATTGCATATTGGGTTATCAGTAACATCTATAGTTTTCAAAATTGTGCTTCGATTTCTGAGTGGCCTGAATAGCCACTTCGACCTCAAATTCAGTTAACTTGCCTGATCTGAATCCATTTTAGGCCAGATCTGACTATATTGGATAGACCCCTATACGTTGAAGTAATAATTTATAACTTCTTGTGAACCCTTAGTGCTTGTTTTGGTATGCCAGTCTTTAATAGTCTTCAAATATGTTGTCTGATTAAAGGATTGTCATCCAACTGCTAAATAAATATATTAGAAACAGGAGGAATCATTGTAGTGATTATTTAGCTATTGACGATAGTAAGAATGGTGGAGGACAAATGCATTTGAATTCAATGAAGAATTCATCATGTACAAGTAAAGATGGTGACTAGAATGAAAAATATTTGCATATTTGCACAGATGAGGTAGAGGACTGCATAGTGATACAAGGGCAATCTATAGTGAATCAGAATACTCTTTAAAAGTAATATCATATTGGTATTAAAAATAAAAGATGTGTGTTTTGCCATAGCCAGGATTCTAATAAACATTATGTACTGTGTCATATTTCTAGATGTATGTACCTGTCCACTAGTAGTAACCCAAAATACTACTATAACACGGGTATTAGATATGCTAAAAACTGGGGTAAAAAATAAAAATATTGATAGTTTTCATCTGCGATAACAGCTTTCAGATGATTGTAAGTTAGTAGAATATAAATGTAATCATTAAATGAAAGAAAAAAATAATTTAAAATACATATTATTTAACCATATAATGTTCTAATAGGTACCACACTCTTATTTGGCTCTATATTCATAATCCCTTGGGGATGATAGGGTTCATCTTGGCTGCTTCCACACACCTACTTTACTGTGACCTCTTTTGTGATCGATTGTTCATCACAGGACAGGTCATCGTGGGATTGCATAGAATGTTAGTATTAGGCACTTATCAGAGGGGCTTGAATTAGGGTTCAGGGTTTAGGAGTTATTATTAGGGCTCAGGGTTAATTTTAAGGTCGGTATTAGGGCTCGGGGTTAGTTTTATTAGAGTTTATTTATTAGAGGGGTTCATTACTGTATGTTTCAGCGTTGAAATGGCAGCAATAAGTTGTCCTAAAGTCTAATTCCTATCCCCTCTTGGTGATTGCTAGATGGGTTGGTAGATGATAAGCAGGAAACATTTGTACTTTTGTTTCATTGAAACCTCCTGTCAGTTATTGTATATATCTGAAGTTTGTATGTTTTGGGCTCTATTTTACTTATCCAACTCTTTCCAACCTAAGCATGCTTAATATGTATTCAAGTCCTTAAGTTGAAAAAAAAATAAAGTGAATACAAAATTGTGTTAGTACTTGAAATCACTTCTTAGGGTAAATTTATTACTACAAAAAAGTATGTTTACTTTTACACGTCTAAGGAAACAAAATACAGATTGGCTCATACCTCACAGCTAATACAAGTGTATCAACTGTATTTCCAGTAATTTAATGTTCTGACCTTTTCGATGATACCTTAACATTTATCACTCCCGAGTAGTAAGTGTTTTTCTCATATGCATTACAAAAATGACTTTGGATTAACTACCAAAAGTAATGCTGGGTGATTCTGGAGCTCCTGATAAATCCTCTACCTTCCAAATCTATATCTGATAGTGTGATAGTGTAAGAATGATTTATGTATCTCCATTTAGAAAACATGTTCTACTAGGATAAATGTATTCCCCTTACTTTCAAGTATAGAGATAGTTGAAACATATGTCAGTGGTGTTGACAGGCTGATTTCTGTAAAAAGCAGAACACTACACACCATAGTTTGCAAAGCAAAGTCGATATGCCTTGATTTATCTTTTCCATGAAATTTGGGATTCTGGGGAAAAAACAATATTGTATAATATTTATAAACATAAATAAATAATACAAAAAATAAAAATGTACAGTAAATTGTTTAGTCCACTTGACACCATAGTGCATCATTCTTTATATTGTACCATGGAAAAGTTCAAACAATCCTGAGGTTCATTCTGACTCCGTTATGAAGAGAGCTTCTGCTGGCACATGTAACGAAAGAAAACCACAGGCTGGACAAGTGCTCCTTTCACTACTTCAGATATTAAACACTGTGGAAAGAATAGACCAGAGTAACTAGGTGTGAAGCATTTTAAAGCAGTTTATTATAACTGTTAAAAAGCTGTATGTTTGGGAAATCCATATAAAGCATTTTTTTTACCAAGAGATGCAACAGTCCCAACTTCCTGCATCCTCACAAGAATGATAGAGCTTTGCATGCCACACACACCACGAGTATCATTTGGCAGATGAAAGCTGGCCTTCCTTTGGGAACTAGTCCATGTTCCTTTCACCCTAAACATTTTGCCAGTCACGATTTTAACAGTGGCGTGATCAGAGAGAGCCAAGACATGCCCTTATTGAAGCTGTGATGAGTGAAATCCATTTCCGGGACTTGATCTAGCTTTCATCTGCAGAAAGGCTATGCATTTTACCTATCACAGTTTTAACAAGGACGTGTTTGTAGAAAGCTGAGACGGATATCTGTGGTTTTTTCCCTTATTTTATTTATTTTTCCTGTATTTAACCCCTTTGTGATGCTAGGACGTTCTATTCCTTCCTGATTTTAGTGCACCTAAAAGACGCTTGGACGACATAGAACGTCCTAGCATTAAGCAGCTCATCACGGCTCCATGTGATGAGCTGTGCTCAGATCCTACTGCTTGATCCTACCTGTTAGATGAGGACACTTTGAACGGCCTCAGCCTGACAGGGAAAATGGAACCATTGCTCAAAGCGAGCAATGGCTACATTTCATTAAATGGCTGTGCCCAAACTTCCGAGTTCGGCCATGCCTTTGTGATGTCACACGTGATGTGTATCATGTATTGCAATCTTTTGGCAGGGACCCACATCATTCTTTATATTGTACCATGGAAAAGTTCAAACAATCCTGATTGGGCCTCTGCCACAGTGTTTCTGGCTACTGATCACCTTGTGATCGGTGGCCAGGAACAAATTATGACTCTTTGGAGCTTATGTCATCTCGGACGAAGAGGTTACAAACAGAATGTGTTGACAGCACATCTAAATATACCTGCTGTAAGATCTTCATACTCTAGTCAGTCCTTTAGATAGTGTGTGTATACAAATATACAAATTTGTATATTGGTTTGATTTGTTCATCTAATTGGGTTTGTAACACCTTTTCAAATGTTGCACCATGTTCTGTGTTATAGGCATTATGTGAAGAATTATATAAAATGCATATACTATAGAAAAGCATACATTTGTTTTAGTCTTTCTGTATCAATGTTTTATATATTTCTAAAGTATTTTACCAGAAAGAATACCTTCTTCCAAGTATCAGATAAATTGTAGTAAAAGCAGCACACTAGATTGATAAAGTGCCTGAGCCAGAGGCTCCACTAATCCTCCACAATATGAAGAAAAACACACAGAATCATTGGGTCAAAATGTTGCCACTGTATGGATTAAAATTCCACTTCAACTGAATTGTGCTGTGTTTTGGTTTCCCAAGTCCAGAATGGAATTACATCGAGTTTAATATTTCAATCAATATAAATATAAATATATCTTTTAAAATAAATACATGCAAACTTACTTGTATACATATTTATACAGGTGGAGAAAATACAGGGTATGCAATTATTTATACAGAAATATAGAACAATAACCATATACAGTATAAATAGAAGGTTATAATCTAATAACCAGTACGTACTATTTTAGAAGTCAATAGACTCATTTTCAGGGATTTTAGACAAGTGGATGATTTGAGGGCATTTCACACATGACGAGATCTGAGAGAATGCAACATGTATATGGTTTTGTGTGCCTTCTACAGTAAACTGGTGTTTTCTATACCTAATGCACCAATCCATCTTCTTGACTCATCATCTATTTAATACTCATCCAGCATCAAAGCCAGAAACAACAGCTTGCTATTGTTTATTTCTCCAATTTTGTCATCTCAGATAGGTCTTCTAGTGGCTCTAATGAAAACTATGGCTTTAAGAGTGTGTAACCCATTTAAGTGTGCAATGATACCTTTTGTGTATTGTATATATGTATTTTATATCACAATTTAAAAAAAATGTAAGGTTTTAGTTTTATGTTCCACTACATAATATATATATATATATATATTTTAATTTTTTTTTTTATTTATTTTTTTTAAATAACACAGATGCTAGTTTCCCTTCCTCTAGAAAATCTCCCATGTACTTCCTGCCCTCGGTTGAAATAGCCTTCTGGTAATTGCAGCTGGGTGCAGCTGAATTGGCTTGCAATTAACCCTTTCTGACTTTTAATATGCTTGACTAAGATTTGTGTCACAATATATATTTGTACACAGTAACTTGTTCACATTCGTTTATTTAACAGCACAAGACGTACAGTGACCTTGCTACATATCTAGTTATGTTTCTGTTAGTTTCAGTAACTGTCACAAATGCATCCCTTACCACAAAGGGATTTCCTTAGCTATGGCATTCCAGTGTAATAAATATAAGGTATAACGTTTTGAATCCTTTCCTAAATATGTTTAAATGGCACTTAAGAGCGGAAGTCTTGCCTTTAGGCGAAACACAATTTTAAACCATTGCATGAGTTTATTCTACTGTAACTACTATTTTCTTGTATTTGCTCACTAATGGAGTGACACATTTACTTTGTGTAGACTTCAAAAACTGCAGCAAGTTTTATTGTGTGTCTGAAGGGAACTAGAATAAACAGTATTTGTCTATAGGGATATTTGTGATTATGACAAGCCATTTCTGCTGCTTATACAGTTCAGATACAAATCTCCACATGAAACATTTGTTCACTAAATAAGATACAAAAATAAAAAATAAATGTGATTCGTTGTTGGACTGAATAATTTTGAAATTTCTCATAATTTTTATATATAATTTTTATATGTGTTTTTTTTAAATATATTTTCTTTCATTTTTAAAAACATAGCCGGGAATTATCAGGGTTTTAGGCCAGAGGTTCTGTGTTTTATCACATTGTAATAAATAATCCCAATATTTGAAAAAAAAAACCATATCAAGTCATTTTTCACTAAGCTTTGTTACAGTATGTGCTACCCTCAAATAAATCCTCACATAAGCCTTTTAATACTGATCACTGAAGAAAGGGTATAACAATTCCCATGGGATGGAATAAAGTACACAGTGAACTGCACAAGATATTTCATTTAAATCCAAAAAAAGGCTGGAGATGTTTGGATGGTGATGGACAGTGTGAGGCTCATCCAGGCTGATTACACTCTGTATCCAGCCTCTACCTGTTTCTCTTCTTGCTATTTCCCTTGCTTTCTGTGTTCCTCGGTTGTTATCTCCCTTATGCTTGCTGTGTTTCCTTAAGGTTATGCTTGCTTTTGCCTCATATTTCTTTTGTTAGGTTTCTTGCTCTGATCCATTCCTGGTTTTCCTTTGCCTTTTCTCTGTTTCTATATATTTGTTTCCCACCAGTTTATTCTGTGTGCTTGTCTCAGTTTGTCCGGTTATAGGTATATCTTGTTGTCTGTTTCTTGCTCTAACATAGTTTGTTTGCTTTAAGAAGGGTTAGTGCTAGGAACTTGCCATATTGTGGGGTACCTTGATGTCTTTGGCAAGTTTATCATATCTGTGGGTAACTAAACCCACACCATTTACCATCTTTGAGTCCTAGGCTAGTCCTATGTTTGTCTGAATTTTGTTTTGTTTTGTTATCCTCTTTCCTGGAAGCATCTGGGAACAACAGCTCCTATGACATCTCCCATATCCATGTTTTGGTTTCCTCAAGCCCTGTACTCTATGTGGTTATTCCTGTTCCTGCCTTTCTGCTCTTGTTCTGCTTAGCCTTGCCTGTCCCAGCCTGCAGCATTGTGCATATTATTCTACAGTGCTATCTTCCATACCTGCTCCAGAGTGTCTGCAGGGTATCGCCAGATCCTGTTCTGTTTTACTGGAGTCTGTTTATTATATATCCAGTGGCTCGATATGCAAATTAAATACTTTTCAATGGGAAATGTGTAATGATCATTTCAAGCCACAGGTGATGTCATAAACAGGAGACATCACAAACAAATTAAAACAAATGAATTTAAATTGAGGAATTTGCTCGTAATTGTGCTACTGTCAGGTCCGTGGATCTGTCCCACGTCACTTACCTCCAGACGCTGTTTCCAGCACTGCCAAGGTCCCCCACCATTGGGCATCTTGTTCAACATGCGTCCGGCACTGGAGACTGCTCTCTCTTTTCTGTCCTGAGCATCACTATAGAAATGAGTGGCATGGCGTGCATAACACACATCATGGGGGCTGAGCTACAGCCCTTTAAAACAACTGCGCGCATAGTTCAAATTGCTTGATGATTGAACAAGCTTTCCTTTGCATTGTTTGTTCCCAGCTTCCCCATTTTTGCAACCTTGTTATTTGCCTTTGATTACCCGAACTTCTGGACTCCTGACCCAGCTTGCTTCTCGACTATCCCTCTTGTCTGTGCCTCTATTGATTCGGGACTCTCCAGACCTCCGGACTCCCTGACCTGGCTACATTTTTTTGACCCTCCCGCTTTCTGGACTCCTGAACACAGCTTGCTTCTATTACCTCGCTCCATTTATGGCTCCCTGAGTCGGACTGTTCCTCGACTACTCTAGAGCTGGCACCAGCATCTATCCAACCTCCATCCTGTCGCATCTGACACTCATGCCTGCTACCACTATTGAAGCCTGCTACCCCTGTGGTCCTCACTATCTGTGGTGTCAGGCAAGGGCTGTCTATTCCTGCAATTTGGGTCTCTTTGCATCTGAATCACGGTACGTCAATTTACCAATCTTACAGCTACTGTGTAGATATAAGTACTATATATTGTGTGTTAAACAACATATTCAACATTTTTCATTGGAACAATTATGTTGGGAACCACTGCAGATAAGAGATTTATGGATTTAAACTGACTGCCAAAATTCAGATCTATAGAACTGAATAACTAACAAAGTTAGACAACAAGCTTAATTTTTTATTATTTCAGTAACATGCCAAAAACCATTCATCTTGACTAGGTGATAAATATGAATAGTAAGAGTATGGTAAGTAAATAAATAATCCCACAAACACAGTGGTTGGCTTTACATATTGGTTGAGAAGATTACCTTCTCGAGGTCTACAATTCCAAGCTGTGCACTATTTCATTTTAATACATGTTGGATTTTTCACAATAAATTAGAAGCGTCTGCTAAAGTACGAAAATGACCTGTTCCCAACACACCATGAGATTTAGTTAAACACTTAGTAGAACTACTAACTTTAGCAAGTGCTTCAACCTTACTTCAGAAATGGACTTTGCATCCAATTGTAAATTTGCTTGCTCAGAATAAAGGATATTTAGCCTCAGTGAACGTATTCATTTACATTTGGACACTCACCTTATCCAATTTTATAATTGTAGTAATAAAAAATGACATAGATAATAGCATCTACTCTAACAATTCTCATGTAACAGGCAGCCTTACAAACATGGTGAGTTTCCCCCACTACCCAAACTCACCAGGTATGTGTAAATCAACCCACCATACTGACAGTTTGACTCCACTTCACCTGGAAGCAAACATCTTACTCGTTTGGAACATTTATCCCATCATATACTCAGAGACAGCACAGAGGACACAATTGCAACACAGAACACGATGTCTACACTTATGTCTGGACTTCAAAGTCCACATTCACAAAAGCAACCAGCTAACATTCCTTTTTGTGTATAGGAACATCCAAAACTACAACAGTGTAACATACAAATATACAATATGTGTCCATTATGTAAAATGTTTCAGCCAGATACGTGGGCATTTTTCACATTTTTGGTTATAAACCTGTAAAATCTGCTTTCAGATGTGTTCTGTTTATGTTATTTTTTGCTACTTAGCTGAATGACATTCTTTTATATGATTAAGACAAATATGTCTTAACCCACAGCCCAGACAACAAATACATGCCAAACAAAGTATCAGTTTAGCATTCTATACTTGGGGACTTGAAAGGTTTCTAATAGAAATAGGAATAATGCTGACATACATGGCTTAGAATATTTCACATTGCACAACATAACATTTATGAGGGTTTGTTTAGATGAGGACAATCATTTCAATGACCTGAGAAGTATGTGGGGGACTCTTACAAGAAGAGACAAATCAGATTGACATAAATGAATCACTGACTGACCTGGAGAATAGTGAGTCACACATCACATTATTCCTGTCAGAAAGACTCGTAGTCTGACTATCAATAATTAATTCTTAATATTTCCACTCATACGCACATAAAGAAGACGGAAAAAGTGCAGATGGGTATGTGACCTTTCTTTACAGGTGCACAACTATGCAGAACAACAGGCGTCATTATCAAATGTGTCAATAGTTTCTGGAGTGAACAGGGTTCTATTGTTACAGGTGACACACATTAAGTAATTCTGTACAGATGCATGGAGGCTTGCTGTACATTTGCCCTTTTATCAGCACCATAAATACATGCCAGGCACTTTGCATGTGCATATGACATCACATATTCTCAGTGATTATTCCATTATTTTTTTTAATATAGGGAATATCTAGCCAAGTGCAGATGTGATCAATTCAAGGTGGATCCTGAAAGGGTTCTCAAAAGTAAGAGACTTCAGTAGGGGGTAACCCAGATAATAGAAACTACAATAAACAGGGGTCTGAAGTCTCAGAGGCATAACAGTGTTACAACATAACTTGTATTAAAAACAATTAAGATAAAAAGGTAAATTTACACATGTAACAAGTTATATAAGTGAGAAAAATGTAAAAAAAAAATGATGTGGTGAAATAAAATCAACTTGTCCTATAACCCATATTGATGAATACTCTGTCAATATTCTAATGATCCTACAGAAGATTAGGAAAAATTGAGTCATTCTGACAATAAAAGATAAGGTAGATGGGCGGTATGGTTAACATTAGTAAAATCCTTAATGTAAAGTCAGCTCCACCTCTCGGCACTCCCACCGTGTCACATACCATCGAGAAGAAGAGAAAGGGTAGAGGGTTGCCGGTTACATGTGAAGTAACAAAGGACAGAGGCTTAAAAAAGATGCTGTGCATGAGTGTTTATTGACATAAATGTCACAGCCAATATGCACAAACACTGAGAGTCTCCTGGTGGGACGATTTGGCCCACGCGTTTCGCACCTTTTATCTGGCGCTTCATCAGGGCCCTCTACCCTTTCTCTCATTCTGACAGTAGACAACCCTTATTGAAATAATGAAGTTGTCTTACAATATTGTATTTATATATACATGTATTACTGAGGGTTGTCAATATACAGAGCCCCAAGTAGACAAAATCACTTTTCATAATAGTTGAATTCACTATGATTAGCCAGAAAAAACAAATAGATAGTCAATAATGGAAGATAGTGTGTTTAGAGGCAAAAAAATGCTTGGAAAACCACCACTAAATACAAAATATTCCATTCCAGGGATTTGTTACATCACACAATGTAGCTCAGCTATATGATGCAAAGTGAACAGACAGATAATACCCTAATACAAAAATCTTTCTTCCTGATAAGAGACAAAAGTAATAGCAATTGATTAGTAGGTTAATCATGCCAAATGGGAGGATGAACCCAAATATTAGTAGTTAGCTCTGTGCAGGATATGCATATGTAAATGAGAGAGAAGTGGAGTGCACCTTTTCACCGTGTCTCTAATAAGCTCAATAGCGCATAGACACTGATAACATGCAAAGGATAATAATTCTGGTGATTATGCTCTGTTTAGGTGTATCCTATAAGTGTTTGGTCCAAGTAGAATTTCCGTATTATGGTAAATGCTGACCCTTAATGTATCTTAATCATTGGAACGCCACATACAGTAGAATAAATTAGCGGAGGGCCTTTTATCGTGGAGACCTAGGGTCCCTCAAGTTCACAGCTATCGAACAAACCAGAGGAGAGGAAATGTCAAAAGATGGCTCTTACAAAGGGAGGTCCTCTAGATCTATAAAATGGACTTCTTGTCTCCCTATGGCCTTAATGAGGGGTTTACTTTATAGCCAAGTGTATAAGAAGTTGTCCATTCCTTCTCCTAGAGAAATAGTAGAGTCTATGGCTATGCCATTTATTTACTTTAAGAAAATGTATTCACACTCAATTGATGTCATATATTACAGTACAGGCACTGCACTTCTTCACATTTCATTCTGACCTTAACCAGATTCACTTAGTATTTTATCTGTGAACCCATTTTTTGCACTTCATATTGTTTTAATCTCCTGATAAATTTTATTCAGTGAATACAGTATTCCCATTTGTGCACCTGTATTATTATTAGACACCCCTTCACTAGTCTGATTTATTCTCTTCACTTACACTTTTACTACACTTTGTAATTAGCACATGTTAACTTAAATCATCCACAAGCTGCTGAGCAGCAGGACATTTTCATTAGCATATGTACCATTTGTTATTATCATTAGTCAACCCTTTATAGGATAAAATTAATATGACACTTTCTTTTTTAAAACAAAGTCCATTCAACGTATTTATTTTGTTGCTTATTCATCATTTAATTAGATTATCTATTTATTTTCTCTCTAGGAGGGAAATATGTTTCAGTTCATGACAGATAAAGTATGTATTGTATCTTTGCAATTTTGCCAGGATGCAGTCAACATCAATAATATGAATATCGATGAGCGCAGACCTCCCCTGCTGCCGCCCGGCACGCTCGCCGGGACTTCTGTGACGAAAGCGGAAGTACCCGGCTTCTTCATAGAAGCCCCGGCGGTCGTGCCGGGCGGAAGCAGGGGAGTCTGCGCTCGTTGCGCAGACATCCCCTGCTGCTAGAGAGGGGGATCCAGGTCCCCTGCAGCTCTGCTGGGGACCTG
This sequence comes from Pelodytes ibericus, assembly GCA_036172795.1. Classification (NCBI taxonomy): domain Eukaryota; kingdom Metazoa; phylum Chordata; class Amphibia; order Anura; family Pelodytidae; genus Pelodytes; species Pelodytes ibericus. The sequence continues at coordinate 214,936,720 of CM069857.1, read as the reverse complement.
GATCCATGTCTTATAATCTGACCTCAATTTGAGGTCAGATTATAAGAGACCTCGATTATAAGACGAGGGGGATTTTTCAGAGCATTTGCTCGTAAAAAAACCTCGTCTTATAATCGAGCAAATACGGTATTTGTTTTTGCTGGCTAATTACGGTTAATGAAACAATAATTAAAAGTTATTTTGTCTACTTGGACCCTGTGTATTGACAGCCCTCTGTATCGCATATATATATGAATACAATATATTAAGACAATGTCATGCTTTCAATAAGGGTTGTCTAGTACTGTCAGAATTACCACATTCTTCTAATCTTCAGTGGGATCATTGAAATATTCACAGTTTATTTATCAAATAGGTGTTATAGGACAGCTTGATTTTATTTCACCATTTTGCTATTTGTTTTCATGTTTTTATCACTTATATAACTATATAAATTTACCTTTTGTATCTTAATTGTATTTAATAAAAATTAGGTCTTACCATTTTCATTCCTCTTATGCACTTAGACTTCAGAGCCCATTTATTATTAAGTGCAGATATTAGCATTAAGCTGTACACTCAGAATTTGCATAAATGAGTGAAGCATACAATTTATTCCATAAAATAATGAATACATACCATTTATAAATTGTATATTAAATAAAATATATACATTGTATATTAAAGAATTTGATGTTATCCATCCAGGAAAGCATGACTATCTGTGTAGTTCACTTTCTAACTACTCAAATTTGAGCCTTGGAGATCTGCCCACCACTAGACCCCAGGGAACTCCAGTACAGGGCATGGGTACAAACAGTGTGTGCCTTCTTATTGCTGGGCAAGTTCTGTGGGTGCAATCTGGGTCCTGGACAAGTCCTGTTAGTGCAATCTTGGAGCTGGGCAAGTCTTGTGATGCAATATAGGTGCTAGGAAAGTCCAGTGTGTGTGATCTGAATGCTTTGACAGGAGATGTGGACGCAGTATGGGTGCTGTATAAGTCCTCTGTGAACAATCTTGGTAATGGGCAAGAGATTTGGGTGCAATCTGTGTGCTGGTTTTAAGTCATTTGGGTGGAATCTGGGTGCTCTTGAAAGACCTGAGGGTGCAATCTGGTTGCTAGGCTAGTCCTGTGTGTGCAATCTGTGTGCTCTGGAAAGGCCTATGAGTGCTCTGGCAAGACCTGTGCACAATATACATGAAAACACATATAGAAAAAGCTGCGTGCATGCGCATGCACCTTGTTGGTACTTTGTTGTGCATTAATTTAATTTAGTTGGACGACTAGGCATTCATCCTGTGTCCTAGTCCTTTGTGTGCAATCTGTGTGCTCTTGAATGGTCTATGAGTGTGCTGGCAAGACCTGTGCATAATATACATGAATATACATATAGAAAAAACTGTGTGCATGCGTGTGCACCATATTGGCACTTTGTTGTGCATTACTTAAATTTAGTTGGACGACTGGGCTTTCGGGTCCAAAGATGTTTGCTATCATTGGCCTATGCTATGCATGTTTTTTCACATATGTTTTTAAAATGATTGTACTCCGTTTAACAAACATGTATTTAAGCATGTATTGAACCTGTAGATGCATTTTTAACACTAATTTAAGTGCTTTTTAAAATGATGCTTCACTTCAAAATACATTAATACAAAAACTATTTGAAGAAGAAATCCATAGACATTTAAAAAAAAAGTGCTAACGTGTCTTTACAGAGAATTTTTTTACATTTTTATAAAATTGATTTACACTCTAAATCTGACCTTACTCATTAAAGATGTATGCTAAGTCTCTAGGGATACATTACAGTAAGATTCTTCTGAGGTAATTTAAGCAATATATCTTGTGCTAAAGCACAGTGGATCTCTAACTATTTTTGCTTAACTACCCAGTAGATGGCAGTAGTATGTAGTTCTATATTGTAGAGAGTGCTTTGAATACTTCTCTTACATTAATCATAGGTACAGAAAAGTCTGAATGCTACAAACTGTCATAGACCTTGCTTTACCTCAATCAATCTTTATTCGCCAGTAGATTAAAGTAGTTAGATATGGTATACCTGATTGCCTCAAGTCTACGATAAAGCTTATAAATAACAACGTATACATGTTATCTCTTTTGTTCTGTTATTATTATTGGTGTTTGGATGTAATCTTTTTATTCTTGATTAGATTGTTTGACCATCCAATATGTCTATTAGTTTTTTTTATAAGCCATGTGCTGCCCTACTACAGTGCAATAGCTCATTGGCTTCTCATTTTAAGCAAAGAGGTTAAACTACTGTACCACATATTCTGTCAGGGATTTTAATTGGACGCCTCTAGCGCTATCACTACACATCTTTAGAAAAATGTCTCTCTCTTCTGCATTGCAAACATTAAACATTTCCAATAACAAGATGACTAACGCTTTTCCCAGACTGCGGCTGCTTAAGGCTTCTTTGCAGGTTACCTAGAGGCCTCTGCTAGTGCCTGACATTAAATGAAAATTCAGAATGAAAAGTGACTCAGAATTGTAGGTGTAATAGGATTATTTCATTAATTAGCATTACACTTTTTTGCTCGTAGAATACTAATAATGTTTAGGTTTGGAGTGGAATCTATAAGGGGAGTATTCATTTGCATTACCTGATAAATAGTACTTAATAAAACAAGGCATTGCCTTTCTTCTGTAAACCAGATATTTAACTATACATGTAATCTGAGGTATAGTGTGCTTGCTGATGCTGAATAATGTCTACTTGAATATTCCACTATTTGTATGTAGCATGAACTAAAATTTTTACCATATTTTGTGCAAAACAGAAAATAAAATGTCAAAAGTTGAGAGCAGGATTATCAGCCAGCAATCAGCATTAAAAGAAAAAAAAAGAACCACAATTCCAAATGGCAAGCCTGGGATCAGTGCAAGGTGTAGGGGGTTAACAGGACAGGGGTAGCAAGAGAGAGGGAAAGTCAAGTAGGTGACTGCAATAGAGATCCTTGTCAAAAAGAAGCCTATTGAACTGTTGCCATTGAAGCTAGAAGACCAAAGGGGCTAAATGCCAAATATGACATCACACAGTTGTATTGAATTGTAAGGTTGTTCCCTCTTCATCGCTTTGCTTTGATGATAATGATAGATACTGCCATTTTTCCAGTATTAGCCTGTTTCTTAAATTCTTCTTTATCATCTATCTATATTTTCAGAGTTTCAAAATTAAAAATCATTATGATGCATAATGTGACACATATGGATCTCTATGTTGCTTTTTCTGCAAGAATTTCATGTATAAAGTGATGTGTGGCGGTCATAAATATTTTATCCTTAGTTTTTTCATCACATTAGGTTTCCCAATTGTAGAATATTTAGAGTACAATCATTTTTGTGCATTCATATTTTGATAATAAATACATTTTAGATTTAGAATATTTGATAGATATATACACAACACCAATATCATTAATTATCTTTTTTTCCCGGGCAAAAAAAATATTTTCTTTTGTGAATTAAAATTATTTGTTTATATATACAGTAGGATAATAACAACACAAGATACAATTTTTCTAGCCAGCACAGTGCTCTTTCTAAGAACAAACCAGGGGAAAAAGAATTAAGGATTGAGGATGCTCTTAATTCAGTTGGTGGGAATAACAGGTGCAAGGAGGTGGTGAATAAAAGGTAAGAAGTGCATTTCAAATACTCATACACAATAGGCAGCATGTTATATCACACTGAACTCACACCTGTATTCATGTAACAAATATACTAGCTGTGTCAAGGATAGCTAGGAAAGTACACTCATGGGCACATGTCATAATAGAAGCTGCAAGGGTTCAGAACTGTAGCTGTGCAGAGCATGTTAGCTGGATGGAGGAGGGCAAGCAGCACTTGCAGCAATTACATATTGTTATAGACACAGTTCATATTTATGCTAGTTTTCTGGTCTTATACACAGATATCACTTAAATAGTAATATGTGTGTGTATTTGCATATATATATATATATATATATATATATATATATATATATATATATATATATATGTCATGTACAGATGATTAATGTGTACCAATAGAAATGTTACATTGTCTGTTATATTGTAGGTATTCTGAAATCAAGAGACAGGTGAAGATGAAGCTATCCAGGGCAGATGTTTCTGCCAGAGTCTCTGGTGGCAGTCCACCTAAGCTGGCTGACCTGCTGAATTATGTTGGCCCACGGTCCCTATGGGGGTTGTCTAAAATGATTATTTACTACAATAACCGGTATTTTTACTTTTTGTAGCCTTAGTGTCTGACACTGAATCTAGACCATTGAGTGGTTCATTTCAAAGCCATTGTTAGCAAAAAACAATGTGCAACTTTTATTTGTTGCCCTAAAACTTAAAAAAAACATATTTTTTTCATTAATTTGTATAGCTGAGTAAAAGATTTTTCAAGTATATACAGAGATATAACATTATGACCACTGACAGGTTGCAAGCCATCTGAGACAGTGTGATGATTTGGACAATGTTCTGCTTGGAATGTTGACTTGGCCTCCAAATTTCCAAGATCTCAATCCAACCAAGCAGTAAAATATTAATAATTAAAAACAGTTACACAAATAATTTCACTCCTGGCTTCTCAAACACTGGAGCTGTCCCTGGCAGAGCGTTATCTCCATTTACACTACCAACTACAGATGACATGGTTATTTAGTCTGGTACTGGCTGGTCTCTAATTGAAATGTAACTTCTTTGTATATTCTCTATGTTTCGTCTTTTGATTTGGCTGTTTATTGTTCTTTTTTTTTTGCTTTGTTTTTTTTTGTTATTGTTCTATAGCACAAGTGACAGACTTTTATTTCTCAGAGTTTAGAATATTTTTACTACATATACTCAATTAATCAAAACAAAGTGCATAGATGTGTTGAGTTGGCATTTTTGAGAAATTCTATGAATTATTATTTGCTCTAAAAAATGATGCAAAGAGATTCACTTAGTGGTGCCACTTGTGCAAATGAATGCGCTTAGTGAGACCATATGTAAAAGCAACAAAATGTGGTTAAAAAATTGACGCCCAAGATGTATTGGGAGACGCTGATGTTATAATGACCAACCACAAAAAGGACACTCACTCAGATAATAGCAATAGATAATGTTTTAATCAAGGGCTAAACAATATACCAAATTTTAAGAAACATATTTTAGTTAAAATACACATACAATCGGGGGGGGGGGGGGGGGGTCTAGCTTGCAAGCAGACTGGACGTGTTTTGCAGAGACCAGGGAATTTACCAAAAACAGGGCACGTTTACCGTCATATTCACAGCTAAGAATTCGATAGGCTATGGCATAGAAGCACCAGGAATAAAGAAAAATGCAACTGACACCAAAAATGCACCATTTCCTGACACCCAAGTCGGCTAAACAACCTCACAAACTTACCGAGTCCTTTCTCCAAAATGGCACCCAAACAGAGTGCGATGAAGATAATAACCTCAGAAATGGATGAGGCCGCATCTGTGTCTTTAGCACGAGAGACAATCTTATACAAAGCATCTGGACCAGATGGCAACACAATCCACAACACAAGCAGGGGTTAGTAGCTGGGAGATCCAAAAGTAGTAGTAGGGTAGGGTGTAGGATGGCACTTGAGCAAATAGGGGGAGATGAAAGCAACACCTAGCTTGAAAATGAGCAAGCACTGACTAAACAGTGCTTGCTCCTTTTATAGTATATCAGTGCTCTGACTACTTCCCTCTACCCTTAGGGAGCACTGCCAGCATTGGAGTGGGAGGAGGGTTCTGCCTCCTCATTCCCCTGCCCTCTGTGCTCTCCAATAGGAGCACGCAACCAGGTCTGAAGCCATGCCCCTTGCTGTCCATCAGACACTGGAACACATGAGGCGCGAGGAGTGCCCAACTTGAGACCATGGATGCAGAACTTAATACCACCTTTACTTAACTTGAATGGGCCCAAATGATTCTCACTCCCTCTATATTTACCCATAAGGACAATGCTATGGAACTTCCAAAGAAAATCATGTTTAGATGGCACCTCGTACCTACCAGATTGGCAAAGATGTTCCCCTCCTCCTCCAACTTATGTTGGCACAACTGCTCTCATGTGGGGTCCACAGTGCACATGTGGTGGTCATGCCCTCAACTCCAACGATATTGGTCTTCAGTTTTTAACATTGTAAAAAGATGCAAATATCTCACCCTTACTCAAACTCCAGAAGTAGTACTGTTGCACATACTTCCCAAGTAAATAAACCCTTTTAGCAAGGAACCGGAAAGCAACACAAATACTGTTTACACTTGAACTATGCAACCTTATCCCTTATAACATGCAGTTGGAGAAACTTCAGTATTTGTCAACGGATAACGTACGCAAAGACAATACGATCTACGACTTATGGCTGTCGAATTTGAATACCTCCCTACAGCAATAAAGCGTCCCAAGTTCTGCTACGTGTATCCCAAGCCCCATCACACTTTACTCCCAGGCTACCCATCCCCCAATCACCCAGTCTACCTGATTACCCCTCCTTCCCCACTTTTTTCCTTCCCTTCTCTTTTTCTTTTCTTTCCTCTCTTGACTCTCACCTACTTTAGCTTTAACTCTCAGTGTAAGGTGATTTTTCTTATGCAAACAATGAGTCACCTTTGTTATGTTACCTTAAGGTAGACTGCAAATATTTATCTTTTTTGTCTTAGTTGACAACATCATACAATAATCTTTAAATGTGCATCATTGTAACCCTACATATGCCTACTCCATTCTAATGATTTATACATTTTTTATACCTATTATCTACATTGTCATAGTTTGTGTGTTTATTGCACAAAACACCTTCAATAAACATTTATTGAAAATAAAAATACACATACAATGCATCAAAATAGTAAGTACATGTTCTATGCTATAGCAATCAGGCTAGCATGGATTTATCCAAGCAAAAAGTAAAATGAAGGTATAAAAATATAAATTGTATACTTATCCAACCCAAGGCTATCAGACGGTGATTAATGCCATAAAGCAAAGCTGACAGGAGGGGATTGCTCATGATGGGTCCTGCGGCTCTAAAATGTGAGTCTCCCTCTTTCTCCTATCCAAGATGCAATCCCCATCTAGTTAGGTTTACAGTAACCTTTTATTCTCTATAAATTCTGACATTTGTAGTTCTTTCCCATACTGCCAAACTAATTGGTTTGAGATATTTTAACTGTTGGATTTTGCCTACTACTCACATATTCAAATTGGTATGCTTTTCCCTCATACCCAGTACTTCGTCCAACATATTCAACCAGTTATGATTTTCCCTAATACCAACTAATTCTTCCTACATATTCAAGCTGTTATGTGTATATTTAGGAGTTTTTAAGTCGATAGTTTGTTGCAAAAGCATAAAGATGCAGCGGCAAAATGTCATGTTCATAACAGATGTCTCTATTAAAAATACTGCACACACACAATAAAGGTAGCATACTCACATTTAAAAGTGCTGTGCAAAGTGTCCATGCTTGGTCTCTCCTCCCAAAGATGCTGCTGCCTGCAGCACTCACATATCGTAAGTTATCCTACAGCTTAGACACTCCTGATTCTACACATGTCGTAGGGCTCCACCCTACTTCCTCTGGGATATTGGATTACCTCTAAACTCCCCTTAAATACTGTTAACCCTTTCCAGCTAAAATATTGTATATAAAAGTAGGTACTATGTATATCTTCACTGGATGGAATCAGTGATGGTATCCATGTATCTAACTAAAAGTTAATTTATGCTACTTATGAATAAATATGAAAATTCATAAAATTAAAATAGTAAACTATAAATTAATAACCATATATATAGTCAAGATTCAAGTTTTTGCTAAGACCTCCTGGCTCATTTTACCTAAGGTGTACATCCTGAATGTCTCCCTCAAAGAAGATAGAATCTGTCTACTCTTGCACTAGAAGGGAAATAGGCTTAAATCCATTTTATTTTGAACTCTACACAGTGTGCATTATAATATTGCTTAAATTGTTTGTTTGAATTATTCAAAATCTCCCTTCTGTGCTCATTAAATCTATTCATAATCTTTCTTCCTGAAAAAAATGAAGCTATGGGAGCACTCCAGTAAGAATACCACATACATAGAGCTGCATTTTCTATCTTACTACCTATAATCTGTTTTTATCTTTCGAAATTCATGTAATTTCTTTGATTAATATATTACAACATTCCCATTTATTTCGTGTTGGTACTATCCAGCTGCTGATATTAATTTCCTGTGAAGTAGTAACTCCAGACTATAAATTCATAGACTTTAGTTAGCTCTCTTGTATAACATTTAGTTTTTTTTGGCATTTTTGTAGTGCTGTATAATTTTCATTTAAATCTAGTGGTCAGTTTGGCATTATTTAATGATTACATTGATATTCAAAAGATTAACAGTGCAATTACTCCTATATGTGTAAAAGCAAAGTCTCTACAGTTTTTTTTTTTTAATTTAGTCCTCAAATGGGGATGTGATATAAACACATAATGGTCTACTCAGCACAGAGAAAATTGCAAATAACTGACACAGTAAATTAAAATTTAGGGCCAAATTAGCTGAGTTGGAAACATTCTCAAATTTAGCTGAACTGGAGAATTTTTCCATCTTGGCTACACTGGCATAAACTTTTGAATTCCCATCAAACTTCCCAGATATTCCTTTATTGAGTAGATCCTATAATGTCAATTATCCAGTTTTTTTCTTACTTGGTGGATGTGGTAAGAGCCAGCAGTGAGTCTAACTGTGGGTGAGATCAAAATTGCCGGAAAGATTACTATAGATTACTATATGATAAACCACATGAGGTAGGGAGTTTTGAAGAAAAAAAATGATACTGTAAATTTTTCTTCAGTTTATGTAATACAGTACTTGTCTAAAAATAGCTCGTCCCTTTTACCAGTGGTCGAACATTTTAGAACATGCAGACAAATGTTTATCCTTATGGTAATATCCACTTTCTATCAAGAACTGGCATTTTGGCTGTTACAAGAACAAATCAATTGCTGTCTTTCAAGTAGATAATTCTCATAGTAAATATAAATGACTATCAATTAAAATTCCATTGCTATGTGGTTATGTCAATGTATCATGCAATACTATAATTATTTATATCAATTACTTTCTTAATTAGTATACTTATTGCTTGTTGAACAACCTGGCAAGATTTATTTTCTTCACTAGCAAGCATTTTATTAAGTAATTGATGTTAAGTTATAATTATACATATTTGTGGTATTGGAGGTGATATCAGTTTGTCTATATTAATCTACAGATATCTCATTTAAAATGTCAGTCAATACATTAAATATATATTTGTTACATTGTGTGTATAATGCAAGCTCTTTCTTCACATCAATTATATTTAGCATACAATTAATTATTTGATTGGAATACAATTTAAATTAGATCAGTAAGCTTCAAAACAATATGTCAAATCACTTATGTATTATTATTACAATATGATTGTTCAACAATTTATTTATGGTCTGGGCATCCAGAATTGGAAAGTTAGAAGAAGCTCCTTGAATGTAGTGAAGTCCTGATACTTTGAGTAACAGGAACCACAGAATAAAGACTGGAAGTCCACACTGGACAAGATATTCAGTTGGAAGTGGGATTGGATTTCAAATGTAGAAAGGGTACACTCTCCACACCACCAGAAAATTGAAAGTAGACTGTTAATGGTAACACTAAGATGTCTATAATAATATATAATTTAACATGCTACATGTCATCTTTCCCATGACAGACATTGTGAGGTTTCAGCCAGACAATGTGTCCTACATCCAGTCTCCCTTTGTTTATGTTTGCAAGGTATGTATTTTGTCTTGTTTCTTTTGCTTTAGTTTAAGTTCAATTAGTTTTGGTTTTAGCATGTTAGGACTTGCCAATCATGACATACCATGTTCTTTTTGTCTCCATATCTGTGGCCCTTTCCATGGGTTTTGCATTGTGTCATCATACTACAAGGTCCCACATACATAGCCTATGATTTTACCTGTCAGGCCAGGCTCATGGACCCTAACTGGTATGGCAAAACACTGGGCTGGATACTGCACAACAAGATCCTGACATGTGGCCATATCCACCTGTAAATGGTTACCCTACTACATAGGCAGGTTCTAGGCTGTGAACCTGCCCCTGACCCTAACACTGGCCTTCTCGGTGACCTTCTGCAAATTGACATGAGTACAAAAGTCTAATGGTTTTATCTTCATCTTTCATTTGTAATACTGTCATTGGCCATACACTTTAGGGTCCATGAGCCAGGCTTGGTGCATGTGATATGTTATTTTAAAAGTAATTAGTATTAAAATGTGAAATAAAATGAGAAATAAAATCATTTTACTCAGAAACAAAAGTTATTTAGAACTTCCATGATTATTATGTAACATTGTATTACTTTCATAATCATACTGATAAAAAAAGTCAAATATGTATAAAACCAGCAGTTTGATGAAAGTGACTTGGACAGTTTCACATTATTTTACTACGGATGTAGATGGTTTTTGCCTTGTGACCTACATAGACGATATAGAGGCTCAAGAACTATTTGCTTGTCTGTGGATCAAAGTGCCTCTTAATGCACCTGTGGAACTTGTAACGCTAACACAATTTTGCTCACTTTGAGAAATCCTTGGATTTCTCTAAGTGTTTTCTTATCTGTGTCACCTTACTGGATGATTTAATACTGTACCATTGTTGTTCTTGTTTCATTGTTTTAGAGTGGCATTTTATAAGAGCTCTTTTCTCTTAACATGTTTGTGAGTATAACATGCTCAGAAATAGGAGTTTCAAATATAAACTTGGTAAGTTTTAACATGCGGCACAATTATTATTACTTTACATCTCATGCACACGTGCCCCATTAACTGTATTTTTGGTAATATCTTAAGTGAATGATTCATTGACATCTGGATAAAACCTGTGTAAATAATGCATGGTAGTATATTTTGACTACTCTGCAATGTCTGCATGTAAACACTTGCTTTGCCACTACAAGTAGCTTAATAATGTTTGTAGGTTTTTTTTCTGACTGACACAGATAGATAGACCAAGGCAGAGGTTGCCAACCTGTTGTTCTACAGCTGCTGTTTAATTGAGGCATTCATGACACAAAACAAAAACTGTGGATTATTAAGGGTCTTTACTAGATTTAGCTCATGAAAATCCCCAGATTAAGAAATTCTTAAAACTAGGAAGTTATAATGTCTCAGTTCATCAGTTTACAGTTGTATGGTACTCACAGTTTAGACTGTGGTTACTTCTAGTAGCAACATTATATGTGTAGCATTTTGGGAGAAGTACTATTTCCACAAGGTTCGGTCTTGGTCTAGTGGATACTTTTATATTCATATTACCACCTATGTGTTATTTTCTATTCAATATTTGTATTAATTTTGTATCATTGCTCTAACCCTTCACAGCTGCAGTAGTCACACAGTTTTTATGTTTAGTTTTTCATTTGATTATTTGTGTATTAAAGAGTTTACATCTCTTAGAGCCACAGTGTGCTAATGTAATCATATACTTTTTCTCTGATAGGAAGTCCCGGTTATCAGCACTCCACGTGGCTGGCATATCCTTTCCCTGCTCTGAAGCCAACAATTAACTACTTGCATTGGCACAATTACTTGCGAACTGAAGGGAAGAAATATGCAGCTTTCATGAGGTTGAGAAGCTGAATAAGCTGCATTTACCTGGATAAACTGATAAACTGGAAAAGAAAAAGAAAATTTGCTTATTCACAACAGTGCAACTCCCTTATTTATGTAGGAGCATGAAAAAGCTTATCTATGGTGTATATTTGACATCTTTATGTTCAGAAGCCTAGTGAGTAACATGCTGAAACTTGCTAACTGACTATTATTCAGACTGCTGGAAATATTCACTTCCATTTTGCTTTAATCTATACCCTGGCTGTTGCAAGGAGAGATTTCATCAAAGTCCCAGTGTGAAGTACTGGACAATTTTGGGGGGATGTAGTCTCTGTTATAAATATACACTGAAACAAGCATTTTTTTACTGATGTACACAGTTTCCTCCACCTGTTAGTACTTATTGTTCCTGCATATTGCAGCTGATTTTAATATTTGTTAAGCAATATGCAATGTGAGAGAAACAGATAATTTATGGGGTACACCCGGAACAACTAACTAGTATGATTTATAAAAAAATATTTCTTCTGCTCCGGACCCAGGCTTTTTGTGAGGTTTTCATGTTCAGAAGTCTAGTGTTTAATTTGCTGAAAACCACTTATCTGACTGTTAACCTGGCTTGTGGATAAATATAAATCCTTTCAGCTTTGCTCTATATTTAGGTAGCTCAAATAGTGACATCATCAACGTCTCAATCTAGAGTGTCTAAGAAATGTTGATGTATTCTCTGGTATAAAGTGCAATGTGTATAAAACCTGGTATGTTTCCAGGGAGATATCATTGTGTTTCTTGAACATACAAAAGAAAACAGAAACAACACACAGATAATATAATGTAGTAGGTTTTAGGAATATATGGAGAGTATGATGTGACTCCGATGTTTGCACTCACACTTCCTCCAAGAATTTCCAGCATGTAGGTGATCACCTCCAAAGAATAAAATATACAACATGTATAAATAAGATGATGAGTATTTAACATTAAAAAAATTATGTCACTTAGGTATCAAACAGCAAACAGTAGACAGATAATGTCTGCAGAGTATCTGGTGGTCTTGCTCCCTCAAAAGCCATCCTTTAACACGTTTCACCTCTCAGCAGAGGCTTCCTCAGAACGTGGTACCATTAGCAGGACCGAGGCCATATATATACAAAAAATACATTAACAATGTCCAATAGGCAGGGAGTTTGTAAGGTTGACTTCTGGGTTTTAAGTAATAGATACGGACCGCACTCTATTTATTCGTTGGTGCCGAAGTCACAGGAAGTCTCCCAAGTCATTTACTGATAAAAGAATAGTATGAGACCCAGCACTCAGTGTCAAAGAGAGTTTTAATAAGACAAAGGCGACGTTTCAACCCGCTCAGGTTTTTTTTCAAGCCTGTAAAAAAGCCAGGCTTGAAAAAAAAACCCGAGCGGCTTGAAACGTCACCTTTGTCTTATTAAAACTCTCTTTGACACCGAGTGCTGGGTCTCATACTATTCTTTTATGAGTAAAGGACTTCTGGGTTTTGTCACTGTGTAATGTCACTTCCAGTGATCGTGTTAGTTGTGATGCTTCATATCCAGAAAACTATCCAGTCGTCTCAGTCTATAGTAGTGACAAAAATAGATGAAGTCGAAATCGGCTTTCGACGAAAGTTTCTCATGGATGTAATGACGAAAACATCCGAAAAGTCACAAAGACCTTATGCTCGAAAGTCACATTTGCTCATACGGAACAAAGAGAATTGGTAGTGTTATATCAATACAAAGGAAATTGCTTAAAATGAAATGCGCAGGTAAAATTATCTGGCATAGCCTTGAATAAATATATGTAAATTTAACAAGACTTATATTTATAAAAACACATTTAATGAAAATAACATAAGAAAATATATTTTAAAAAAAGATTATTATAGAAAGAGTACATCTTGTAAAAATATGATTTATTCAGTATAAATATAAAAAAAACACCTTTTCAAGTCTATCAAAATCTGCATTGAGCCCAGTTGGTTGTAAGGTGTTCATTTTAAAAAGCCACTCCATTTCTTTTTGACCTATTCTTTTTATATTATCCCCTCTTCTCCAATATTTTTTTACTTTTGTTAGTGCCCAGAATCTTAAACCATTCGGATTTTTTTGATGATGCTCTAGGAAATGTTGAGGTAAGGATTATTGGGTATTGCCTTTCTTGACATTTTTAACGTGTTTTTCAAATATTTTTTTTGTCAAGGGTCTGATGGTTCTCCCTATATATTTAAGCTCACACAGGATAAAATCCAAGTAATATCTATGCAATTTGAGAGAGTCACAAATGAAGTTTTTATCCTTAGAATCCCAGTGTTTAAATTGCTGATAACCTTTTTTTCTGACTTTGACCCTGGTTGCTGGACAATCATACATTTTAGTGATTTGATCTACACACAGGCTGGTGCAAAAACAGCTTTTTTTCTGTCAATTCTGGAAGACTATGTATACCCCAGCTGGTTCAAGTAATATCCCTAGAAATTGAGAGAGCTGATAATTGCTTATCTGATTGTCAACTGGGCTAGTGAATAAATATAAATGCTCTCATTTTTGCTATACTCGGTTTATTCAAGGAAGGACATCAATAACGTCTTAATCTGGGATGTCAGACAAATACTGGATGATGTATTTTCTGTTATAAACATACACTGGAACATGTGAGTTGTTTTGATACTGGACTTTATTGCATATAAATGTTACTGAAGACTTGGTACAAGTCGTCATTCTTTGAAGTCTTGTGTTTAAATTGCTGATAATCTTAACCTCGTATCTAATTTATTCAACTTTCACTCTGGTTGGTGGAATACATTTTACTGATTTGATCTATACGCTGGCTGATATAAAAAGTAAACAATTTTTTATGTCATTTTTGGAAGATTTTGCATAATTTAAGTAATCCAATCAAATTGAGAGAAATTGAGAGCCACATCTAAAGGCTTCATGCTTATAAATCTAGCGATATTACTTACGGAAATTAAATGCAAATGCGCTGGAAAAGAATACATCTATTCATATTTTTTGCTTCACAAAACCTCAGAGCTAGTTACAATTATATCAAGGGAGCACTTGGACAAATGAAGGAAGAGATTTATATTTTTTAAATCAGGATTTTTCCCAGAGATATCAAAAGAGTCTCAATCCCCCTAGGACAAGTTACCAGAATCGATGGATAAACTATGTGAGAAAATTAAGAGCAATCTTGATGCCAACTCAACTGCACTTAAAAAAAATACAGGGAGTGCAGAATTATTAGGCAAGTTGTATTTTTGAGGATTAATTTTATTATTGAACAACAACCATGTTCTCAATGAACCCAAAAAAACTAATTAATATCAAAGCTGAATGTTTTTGGAAGTAGTTTTTAGTTTGTTTTTAGTTTTAGCTATTTTAGGGGGATATCTGTGTGTGCAGGTGACTATTACTGTGCATAATTATTAGGCAACTTAACAAAAAACAAATATATACCCATTTCAATTATTTATTTTTACCAGTGAAACCAATATAACATCTCAACATTCACAAATATACATTTCTGACATTCAAAAACAAAACAAAAACAAATCAGTGACCAATATAGCCACCTTTCTTTGCAAGGACACTCAAAAGCCTGCCATCCATGAATTCTGTCAGTGTTTTGATCTGTTCACCATCAACATTGCGTGCAGCAGCAACCACAGCCTCCCAGACACTGTTCAGAGAGGTGTACTGTTTTCCCTCCTTGTAAATCTCACATTTGATGATGGACCACAGGTTCTCAATGGGGTTCAGATCAGGTGAACAAGGAGGCCATGTCATTAGATTTTCTTCTTTTATACCCTTTCTTGCCAGCCATGCTGTGGAGTACTTGGACGCGTGTGATGGAGCATTGTCCTGCATGAAAATCATGTTTTTCTTGAAGGATGCAGACTTCTTCCTGTACCACTGCTTGAAGAAGGTGTCTTCCAGGAACTGGCAGTAGGACTGGGAGTTGAGCTTGACTCCATCCTCAACCCGAAAAGGCCCCACAAGCTCATCTTTGATGATACCAGCCCAAACCAGTACTCCACCTCCACCTTGCTGGCGTCTGAGTCGGACTGGAGCTCTCTGCCCTTTACCAATCCAGCCACGGGCCCATCCATCTGGCCCATCAAGACTCACTCTCATTTCATCAGTCCATAAAACCTTAGAAAAATCAGTCTTGAGATATTTCTTGGCCCATTCTCGACGTTTCAGCTTGTGTGTCTTGTTCAGTGGTTGTAGTCTTTCAGCCTTTCTTACCTTGGCCATGTCTCTGAGTATTGCACACCTTGTGCTTTTGGGCACTCCAGTGATGTTGCAGCTCTGAAATATGGCCAAACTGGTGGCAAGTGGCATCGTGGCAGCTGCACGCTTGACTTTTCTCAGTTCATGGGCAGTTATCTTGCGCCTTGGTTTTTCCACACGCTTCTTGCGACCCTGTTGACTATTTTGAATGAAACGCTTGATTGTTCGATGATCACGCTTCAGAAGCTTTGCAATTTTAAGAGTGCTGCATCCCTCTGCAAGATATCTCACTATTTTTGACTTTTCTGAGCCTGTCAAGTCCTTCTTTTGCCCCATTTTGTCAAAGGAAAGGAAGTTGCCTAATAATTATGCACACCTGATATAGGGTGTTGATGTCATTAGACCACACCCCTACTCATTACAGAGATGCACATCACCTAATATGTTTAATTGGTAGTAGGCTTTCGAGCCTTTAAAGCTTGGAGTAAGACAACATGCATAAAGAGGATGATGTGGTCAAAATACTCATTTGCCTAATAATTCTGCACTCCCTGTATATGGCCAGGATCGGTGATAAATAAACTCAAGCCAACATATTGTCCATAATATAGGAATACTTTAGGTAAATTCAACATGAATATGTTCAACTCAAATCTAAAGTAAAAAATGTAGAATCCAAGATATCTCTCCTGGAGGATAGATTTCACAGAAAGAATTAAAAGATTAGAGGGATCCCAGAACAATAATGGCCCAAAAATCAAACAATATATTCTTACCCTGTTCACTTTCATTATAGATCTGAAGCCCTTCGGCATCCATCCATTGGAACGAGTGGTTGAACAGATTACAGAAATAAAAATATAATAATGCAGCACCAATTAATTATTAACTTCTCAAATTTTTATCTTAAAGACTTGATAATTAAAATACCAGGGACAAATTCACTTAATGACAATCAATATAAGAACATCAAATTTTTCAGACATTGATGCTACTACAATGTCAGAAGAAGAACTTGTGTGAGATTACAACAACCCTTCGATAACAGAATATCTGTTGAAATCAAATTGATTGTGGAATATCAGGATCTTTCTCATGTTCATTACAAACCTCCTCAAGCCAAAAGTTTTTTCCAATGAGGCTTATTTAAATAACCAAAAATATCTCTTTGGCAGATGAGGTTTGCTGAGATGATAACATATTAGCTATGGTATGAGGAAAATGGATCTAATACTGTCCCCTTAAATAAATAAATCATCCTTTGCTAAAAGGTCTGTTTGAGATATCAATATACTGACTATTAAATAAGCTCCCCGACAGGTAAATGGAGAAATGAGAGCAAAAGAGAGAAAAAAGTGAAGAAATATCACCCGAGTTATGAGATATTAATATATATATATTTTTTTGTATAATGAAAGATTTTCACATTTTGTGTAGGGTAAAGCATGGGTGATATTATTTCCCAGACAAAATACTCACATTGTCAAATATAACTTAATGTGTATAAGCTTATTAAATATTTGGTAACTCACAGAAGAATAAGTATAATAATGCAAACTAAATTGGTGGCACATTTGGTAATTGCGAGTAAAAATATCTCTGTAGCTAAAGGTGTACTTTGAGATGGTGCCTTATTGTTCACTCTACAAGGGAAAATTATCCAATTTGACCTATCTAAAGAACGAAAACTATCTTTTTAGCACAAGAGCCTTTATGAGGTAGTGAAATACCTAACAGCTAAAAAAAATTCACGAGTGGAGTGGGGTCACTGAGATATCAACTTAATGAATACTGGATAACGAGAGATATGATTTTGATTGTTCACATGATTTATAACTAACTTCAGATTATCAGATTAGTGAAAAATTATTTTTCCCCCTTCCCTGTTTACACTTTTGTAATATATTTTGTAAATTTTCTGGCACAACTACTGAATTTATCATTTAAACACCTACACATACTTTCTGCACTCATTCTGCATTAGATAATGTATTATTAAACTTCAGGCCCCAATGCTACTAATAATTGAAACAATTCTCTTTCAAAATATTTGGCACAGACACTTGATTATTGAGTTTATAACACTATTGTGCACATATATTCAAATTATCTGGGGCAACTAGATAATGAGGCCTTTTTCCCCCCATCGATATAGGATTTGCACAAGCAATTGTAATATATTATTGAATTATATATTATTATATGTTATATATTTAGACACAAATAGATTTATTAAAACTGGATAATTAAGGAACGGGGTCCCTATAGACAAATACTGGTTCTTTCTGCTTCTGAAGAAAACTTTTTCTGTTTTTTTTTATTTGAATATGGTTGGTTCCTGGTCCACTTGGAGGGGAAGATATATTAATTTACTTACAAAAAAAAAACAGTTAATGGGATTTTGTGTATCCCTCTCCTCCCTCTCCATCTAAATTACCATATAATCCTGGGCCCATGCACACTTGTATGGAACCTGATTATCTATAGTTGGTGGTTGTCCATTGTTTATTGTGTGTGTTTTTCCTATGCAATTGGAACATGTAGTGATTATTTTAGAATTTTGTACTTGGATGTTGGGAGAGAATCAGGGTTGGTGATATTATGGTCATTTTAGCGATAAGGCTCACAGGTGGTGTGAAAAATTCTGATGTCGCTTAACCTGTTGTCAATAAATGCTCAAGGCCTTAAAACACCCCACAAGGGGCTACTTATACCAAACGCTCTGCCAAAATCATATCGACCTGGTATTTGTCCAGGAGACAACTTGAAAATTTAGTGCAGTCCGAAACAAGTCAAGCAGTTTGTTTAGCATTTTGTACAATGTGACTCCTAATAAATCTTTTGAAAAAGAAGCTCTTGCAGCAAGTGGCTATTATTTTTATACTGTAGGTGCAGAGTGCATGAAGGTAATTATCCTAGTACAAAAGATCCACTGCATAACTTCAGTTATGGGTCTCTTGACATTTTCTAAATACCCAGGCTAAAGAGGAAACTATAAATAAATTGTCCCTTAATACAAACACTACAAAAAGATGTCTAACTCAAACGTAAATAAAAGATACACTTTAAGAAAAAAACAACAAGGCAATAGGGTTGATAAAAAATCTTTAAAATGTATTGAAATTTAAAAAAAAAAAAAAAAAATTATCCTTAAGACAAATATGTGCATCTTTTAGTGAGTATTACTCCTCCTTGTACAATCTGAGGAACACAGAGTAGAGACTGTCAAACTGTAATCTGCCAAAAAGTACATTTAACTCATTGGACATTTTTAATTCACCTTTTGACCTGGTACAAATGCAAAAAAGAATTAAACCTATGAAGAGCTGGAAGACACTTGCAGTTCCTACAAGCAGATATATACCTATATTTTTGTATTAAAATCTAAGAAGATATTAGCATAAAGATTACAATTCTTAGTCCCTGTGCTTATATTCAAAGACCTGGTTGGGTTTGTCCAAGAAAGAGATATAGCAGATAGTAAAGGGAATCTATTAAATTTAATTAAACATATTAATAGAGACAATGTTCAGTCTGCCTTCCTGGCATTAGATGCAGAGAAGAAGTTTGACAGTGTGATTTTAGAATAATTTGGAATAAAAGGTCTCTTTAAGAACAACACAATGGCTCTCTACTCATCTCCTCAGGCAAGGGTGATAAGACCAGGAATGACCATCAAGCTATTCACTGCATTAAGCCAACATAGTAGAGAGATTCACAGAATTATGGCCTTTGTAGGACAACACATAATTTCCCTCTATGCAGATGACATTCTGTTAACCTTAAATAAACTGAAGGAAGCAATCAGGCAGGTTCCAAATGTAATAATGGATTTTGGTAGATATTCAGGTTGCAAACTGAACATATAAAGACCCAATCAAGATAAAGTTACCAATATTAAATATGCCAACTGTTGGAACTAGAAGACTTAATAGCTAAAAGCTATAAATGAGAAATTATATACTCATATGGAAGGGGTTAGAGGTATCTTGGATGGGCAGAGTAAACACAGCCAATACCTAATTGGCCCATTTTGAGCCATGACTCTAAGGTTACCAATGATGGTGTCTCACTATTTCAGAAGGTTCTAATGAAATACATACGGGGTGATGGAAAACTTTGAATCTCTTTTAAAACTCTAGACAAGAGGACTATGGCCTATCTGTCCCTGGTGTTATCTCAAGACATTATCATTTAATGAAAACATACTTTCTGAAATGGGATAATATGCCTCATGTTAGACCTAACTGCCAACTGCTGGAAGAAAAGTACATGCCAAAAATAGTCTATATAATCTGTTCTGGGTCAATCTAAATATTGCTCAGGATGTGTTATTTTCACTTAGAAAACCCAAGAATTGAATACAATTTACACCTTGCAACCCCTATTAAAGTGTTCCAATTCCATCTATGAAACATAAACCTAGATAAATGGAGGGGAGTCAGTATTTGAGGAATTTCCCAAATTGTATTAATAGGTAAAATAGGCTCTTTTACAGATCTTCAGGAAACATTCAATATACTTCCAGCTGAAACATCATAAATTGAAATTTCATAAATAAGGCAGAGCTAGGTTCATGGCCAGAATTTTTTTTTCCTATAATACCAGACCTGGGCATCTTACGGCCCACGGGCCACATCCGGCCCTTTGTGCGTCCCTGTCCGGCACGCCGATCCTGGGCGGATGCACGGGGTGCACCGCGCCCAGGCGCAAGGGAGGAGAGGCACTGTAGCAGGGAGCTCTCTCCCTGCCATCCTCCTCCTTGTTAATCCAAGCACAGCGGTGTAAGCTCCGCCCCCGTTGTGTTCTGTGATTGGCTGCTTCAGGGAGGAGGACGTTCTCTAGGGTATCTGCCAAGACACCACAGAATGCGACGGGGGCGGAACTTTCCCCCGTTGTGCTGTGCTTGGATTAACAAGGAGGATTAGGTAATGACAGTTTTGGGGGGGGGGGGGGGTTAAAATAAAAAAAGAAAGGAAGTGTCTGTGGAAGTGTGTGTCAATGTGTATAAGTGTGTATGTGTGTGTCAATGTGTATAACTATGTGTGTGTTACTGTCTGTGTAAGTGTATGTACATGAGTGTCTGTGCAAGTGTATCCTGTGTGTAAAGGTGGCTGTGTGTGTATTTATGTATGTGTGACAGTGTGTATAAGGGTGTCTGTGTAAATGTATGTCTGTGAGGGTGACTAAGTGTGTAACTGTGTTTGTGTGACTGTGTGTATTTATGTATGACTGTTTGTATTTATGTATTTGTGTATAAGGGTGTCTATGTAAATGTATGTCTGTGAGGGTGACTAAGTGTGTAATTGTGTTTGTGTGACTGTGTGTATTTATGTATGACTGTGTGTATTTATGTATGTGTGACAGTGTGTATAAGGGTGTTTGTGTAAATGTATGTCTATGAGGGTGACTAAGTGTGTAACTGTGTTTGTGTGACTGTGTGTGTTTATGTATGATTGTGTGTACAAGAGACCAGCATGGTGAACAGAAAGATAGAGATGGAAAAATATATAAGGGAGAGACAGACATGGGGTATGAGTGGCGAGAGAGAGACAGACATGGGGTATGAGTGGCGAGAGAGAGACAGACATGGGGTATGAGTGGTGAGAGAGAGAAAGACATGGGGTATGAGTGGCGAGAGAGAGACAGACATGGAGCATGAATGGAAGAGAGAGAGATATGGAGCATGAGTGGAGAGAGACATGGAGCATGAGTGGAGAGAGAGACAGACATGAGGGAATGGGGAGAGAGAGAGAGACAGACATGAGGGTATGGGGAGAGACAGACATGAGGGTACCGGGAGAGACAGACATGAGGGTACGGGGAGAGACAGCCAGACATGGGGGTATGGGGAGAGACAGACAGACATGAGGGTATGGGGAGAGAGAGACAGACATGGGGTATGAGTGGGAATTATCTTGCTCTTGTCCTTGTCTGTAACTTTACCTGGATATCCTGACCAGCCCCTGTGCACAAACTCACAGGCCACGTGGCTTCTTATCTGGTCACCCTGGTCTGTGTTTGTTTGCAAGGGTGAGCATACATCTCTGCCTAAAGGACTCCCAACAAAGGTAAGCCATGACAGTTTTGGACATCCCAGCTGGCCCAAATGAACAGACATTTTTGTTGGTTCATGTTCTTATGACATCAGAATTGGTCATAGCAAGGCTGTATTGCTTACCACCCACCCCCTGGTCAATCTTCCTTTATAGATTGCACCAGACACATGATTCTACTCTACCTAGTAGTTGCTCCACCCACACACAGTTTCTAATTACCAGCTACTAATACAACCTGAGAATTACTTCACTACAAACCACAATACACTGATAACACCTAGAGTTATTTTGTTAGTTCCAATTTACTAATCAACTCTCTCATAAATAAAACCTATATTAAACACATTGTCTATCTGAGCTGTGGGTGTCTTAACCCACCCCAGCTTATTTCAATACAATCACACTGCAGCTCACAATAGAGTGAATACCCTGCTCTATTTAATCAGCAACCTACAATCAACACTGACCTCCTAGTGTCATTACCAGCTCCTCCTCTCTTCAGCCTTATACTCCTTCGTCCATGAAACCTCTCCTAACCCTGGCAAGAAACAAAATCAGCATTTGCCACAGACCCCGCCTGCTTCATACTACCAACACCAAATGCAATACTGACAACCTTATATCTATCCCCTGCCATAATCACCCACTCTTCAGCTGTGCCCTGCTAAATGCACACTCTGTATGCAACAAGCTTACAGCTATACACAATCTATTTATTTCTCATTCCTTTAAACTCCTTGCACTTACTGAAACCTGGCTTACCTCATCTGACACGGTCTCTCCTGCCGCTTTCTCTTATGGTGACCTACGCTTCAGCCCCACCCCGAGACCTGGTGACAAAAAGGGTGGAGGTGTTGGCATCCTCCTATCTGCAAACTGCTCCTTCCAGCCATTACCCTCAGCCCCTTCCCTTTCATTTTCATCATTTGAAGTGCACGCTATTCGTCTTTTCTTCCCTCTATCCCTTCGTGTTGCCGTTGTCTATCAGCCCCCGGGGCCTTCTTCCCAGTTTTTTGACAACTTCTCTGTGTGGCTCCCCAACTTTCTTGCCACTGATGTACCATGTCTCATCCTGGGAGACTTTAACATTCCACTTGACCTAACCAACTCTCCTGCTACTTCAAAACTGCTTTCCCTCACCTCTACCTTTGGCCTCTCCCAGTGGACCAACTTTCCAACCCACACTGTCGGTCACTCACTAGACCTAGTATTCACTAAATCTTGTGCCATCTCTAACTTTTCAAATTCACCTTTCCCCCTGTCTGACCACCACCTTCTTACCTTCTATCCCACTATACTTCAGTCGACTACTGCACGTCTCCCCCCGGCCGAATTCAAAAGACTGCTATCTAACTCCACCGTCCCGCTACTTACCACTGCTCTTCAAACCTCCCTCCCCTCCTTAGAATCCACCACACGTCCAGAGAAAGCAGCTAACTCTTATAACAGTATTCTCACCTCAGCCCTTGACAACATTGCCCCTGTTGTTGCCAAACGTGCCCGCAGACCCAACCAACAACCGTGGCACACTGAGCAAACACGATACCTCCAAAAATGTACTAGCACGTCTGAGCGGCATTTTAGGAAATCACGTTGCAAGGAGGATTTCCTTCATTACAAATTCATGCTGTGCTCCTACAACTCTGCTCTCGCTCAGTCCAAGCAACACTACTTCTCTACCTTAATATCCACCCACTCATCAAATCCCAAACGTCTATTCTCAACATTTAATGCTCTCCTCTGCCCTCCTGCTCCTCCGCCCTGCTCCGCTCTTACGGCCCAAGACCTTGCCTCTCACTTCAAGAACACAATCGACGCTATCAGGAGTAACTTCACCTCCCATGACTTGCTTCAACTACCTCCTGCCTCGTTCCCATCCCCCAAACCCACTCTGAATATCTTCTCCCCTGTAGCTGAGAAAGAGGTTGACGATCTGCTCTCCTCCTCGAAATCTACTACTTGTGCGCTTGATACCATCCCATCTCACCTTGTATCCTCTCTTTCCCCTCTACTTTGTCCAACTCTAACCCATCTCATCAACCTCTCCCTGTCCTCTGGAATAGTACCGTCAACTTTCAAGCAAGCCCAAATCGTACCTGTATTGAAAAAATCTTCCCTTGACCCTACTCTTTCGTCTAACTACCGTCCTATATCCCTTCGTGTCCAAGTTGCTGGAGAAAACGGTGCACTCGTGACTGACAGACTTTCTGACTCACAATAACCTACTTGACCCTTTTTAATCTGGCTTTAGACCCTTACACTCTACTGAAACAGCCCTTACTAGAGTATCAAATGACCTCCTTGCTGCCAAATCTAAAGGCCACTTCTCGGTGATGATCCTCTTAGATCTCTCTGCTGCCTTTGACACCATTGACCACCACCTCCTTCTGAATAAATTATCCTCGCTAGGCTTAAGTGGTGTGGCACTCTCTTGGATTGAGTCGTACACTATTCAGTGTCGTTTGCTGGAGCGACATCGTCACCTGTTCCGCTCTCTGTTGGTGTTCCGCAAGGATCGGTCCTTGGCCCGCTGTTGTTTTCCCTCTACACTACCTCTCTGGGAGAACTCATCCGCTCTTTTGGCTTTCACTACCATTTGTACGCGGATGATACTCAGCTCTACCTCTCCTCCCCTGACCTCACTCCCTCTCTAGTGTTACGTGTAGCTGAGTGTCTGTCAGCCATCTCCGCTTGGATGTCTGATCGCTACCTGAAACTTAACCTCTCCAAAACAGAACTGATTATCTTCCCTCCCTCAACCGCTGTCCCTACACCTGGGTTCACGGTCACCGTTGATAATGCTACGATCGTACCGGATGACCGTGTTCGATGTCTTGGGGTCACTTTTGACTCTGCTCTCTCCTTCCTTCCTCAAATACAGTCCTTGGCCAGATCCTGTCGGCTGCACCTAAGGAACATTGCACGCATTCGCCCGTTTCTCAGCGAAGAGACCGCCAAAATTCTAGTGCACTCGCTTGTGATCTCTCGCCTAGACTACTGTAACGGTCTTCTGACTGGACTACCTCTGGTTCGTCTGACTCCCCTACAGTCTATCCAAAATGCGGCTGCCAGACTCATCTTTCTTGCACGTCGGTCTGATTCGGCGGCTCCTCTCTGCAACGCCCTCCACTGGCTTCCCGTCTTCTCGAGGATACAATTTAAAATTCTGTCTTTAACCTACAAAGCCCTCCACTCCTCTGCTCCTACGTACATTTCCTCCCTTGTTAACCGCTACTTCCCTGCACGACCTTTGCGCTTCTCACAGGGGTTAACACTCTCTTCTAATCTCATCACCACTTCTCACTCGCATCTCCAAGATTTCGCCCGAGCTGCCCCCTCTCTCTGGAACTCCCTTCCCCGGAGCATCCAGCTCTCTCCCTCGTTTTCAAACTTTAAAAAGTCCCTCAAAACTCATCTCTTTAGAGAGGCTTACTACCCAACTTAGCTGGAACACACACTCCCTCTTTGACCTATCCCACCTAATGCCTCCCATCCACTCTACTGTTACTACAACTTCAATCCCTCTGACCTCTTCAATCTCTTAATTGTGTCATGGACCCCATTCCCTCTAGATTGTAAGCTTACGAGCAGGGTTCTCTACCTCATGTACCAGTCTGTACTAGTTTGTCTAAATTAATATGTAGTTCCTTTCTTTGCTCTGTACCAAGCGCTTCGAGAATTGGTGGCGCTGTACAAATAAATGTTAATGTAATGTAATGTAATGGAAATCTCCTCTCGATACAAGCTGAAACAAAATAAAAGTATAAGAAGAATTTCAATGAGGATGGTTTCTTCAGATCAAACAGAAAATATATGCAATTTTTAGATATTCTTGTCAATGTGGAATAATCTGAACAGACCAATAATTTGAGTACCTATAGCCAGTCCTTCATTGAGCCTCTACCGAAAGGTATAGAAATATTTATGGCTGGCTGTTAATGATTATTTGCCGGATTTCACTGTTATCAATATTTTATTGGCATACAGAGCCTGTACGTCAAGTACCTTTGTTGTCGCAATCGCCAATCATTTCTTTTTTCCATTCCAAAACCCATAAACCTTTTTTGAAGAACTGTAAATCTGATTTTAGAATGTTTGATATATTTGTTTATGAATATGTGTAATTTGTATTTTTCTAATAAAAAAAAAAAATAACATGATCTTTGTAGTCACTGTAACCTCATTGTATTGGCAATTAAGTAATATTAATAAATTGCTATAATACTAATAATAGTGTAGCATGCTTTTCTGAATAGTGCCAATACATGCTTAAAGAAAATGATAACATGCAAATTGCTGACCCTAAAATAAAGCTATACTGCTGTAACATATTAAAGGGGAAGTATTAGTATCATCGGTTTAAAATTAATTTTTTACACACATGCATGGACATGGATGCATGTAAATAAATTTAGAAATTATAGAAAAACATATGGCAATGAATAATGCATTTCGGTATAACTATTTTGACTCCTTGTGTTAATATATTTTGAAGTATTGATCATATTAAGTAAACTGTGAAGGTATTTTATGGAATCTTTAAGCATGGCTACTAGGAGATAAATATTGATTGCTTTAGAGATGACAAATTATGATTGCTCTGCAATATAGCATAAACAATGCCAATGGTTTATTTGCAACTGACAAAACAACAGTAAAACTGCACTGGCAATCTGGATATTATTAGGTAAGTGTACTAGTACTTTATGTTAGTCCTCCAATAGTTTCTCTAATTTTGATGTGGTTTAATCTTTTTTTTTTTTTTTTTACAAGCTACAATATGATTGTATACAAAAACTCAAAGTGATGTTAAGAAAGAGGTCACACTTTTTAATGCAAAGCACTATTGGTAGCACTGCTAAACAAAAAGCATACACTAAAGCAGGAAACTGTCCCAAGTTAAGGTCCCTTCTGTTGATCCCATGTAAAAACAAGGGTTTCTATGTGCACTAGTAGAGAGAGCCAGTCACCATGCTGCTTTCTTCCCATGGAAGCATGGCAGCTGCCAGTCAGAGGATAAATATCAAAAGTACATGCAAGTTTATCCTCAGAATAGGGACAACTAACTTTCCACTTGTGCTTCCATGTTAGAAGCACACATTAAAAAGAAAGTTTAGTTGTCCTTTAAGGTCTCTATTAACCCATGAAAGCCTGTTTGCATAGTGTAACTAAAGACCTACAACTTTCCCTGAGGTAACATCATGGAACATTTCACCACAGCTTAGCCAAGGCTTCAGATGACATGTTCAGTTTTAAGAACAAATGGGATATCAGTATTTTATATGTTGGTATGTACTGAATTCCCTTCTTAAACCTATGTTATTCTGCAAATCACTTGATTGCAAGCTACTTCAGACACAACTTTGTCATAATCAAATGTTCAGGGAGCTATACTGCGGTTTCTAAGTGCCTAATGCTCTATAAAACTCTGGTACTTTATAAACTTACTAAAGTACATAAGATTTGTGAAAGCTGTTGAATCATTGACCCCAGTTATACAATTATTGATAACTAGAACATATTCTGGCACACTGGTCAAAGGATAATTTTTCTTTCTGAAAACATTTGGCATAAAAAGGTTAAAGGGGTGTTCTTGTCACCAGCATAGGCTAGACTAGCCTTAATGCATTGTAAAGTACTCATAATGTACTTTAATATGTATATTTTGTATATATAGAAAATTGAGCAACTTATATAATATTGAAGACTTAAGGGTCTACTCAGGTAGCTTCAATGTGGCCTGAAATGTTGTCAAATCAGAGATTCTCAATTTTCACCAATTTCGGGCAAATCTTTGGCCATATTTTGGTTTGCAAAAATGGCCTAGTGAATTCTGCAGATTCTTCCTACTCATAAAGGAATGAAAAGGCCCCACAATGACCCCAAATTCGACTTCAATAGCAGAATTTTCAACATTTCAATTCTCCAGCATTTAGCTAGAGAATTGATCTTAAAAGTTTAGAAGAATAAAGGTTAACATTTGTTAAATAAAAACAAATAATCATATAAAATTATAGTATATTAATGTTTTATATTAACACCTTCGCGACAAAGGACGTGCCAGTCACATCCTGGGAGAGACTCCCTTAACGACAAAGGACGTGCCTGGCACATCCTGCGGTGAATCAAGCGGTTTTCGCGATCAACGATCGCGAAAACCGCTTTAACGGTGCTGGTCTATTGCCTCGATGTCGAGGCGATAGCCAGCACTGAAATTTCTGTTTTGGAGCACCCACAATCACCCCACGGAGCGATCGTGGGGAGCCATATTGACGGAGCATGCTGCTCCGTCAATATGGCTAAGCCCTCTGCCGGTCTGAGCTTCGGAAGTGAAAGTAACTTAATTTCCGTCACTCTGAATATGCTACTCGACTGCCCCTAGTGGTAGTTAAGCAGCATTGCAATGGAAAATATTTTAAATACATATTTAATCAATTAAAAACAGGTTATATAGCTATATTAGCCTATAGGGTTAAAATTAAATAATTTTTAGCATAAGGCATAGGGTTAAAATTAAATTAAAATTAAAAAATATTAAGGGATATAATAAGGATTAGAGTTGGGGTTAAATTTAGTGTTAGGGTTAAATTTTGGGTTCGGGTTGGGGTCAAAAGATCAATATAGGAAAAAAAACAAAAAACACTATTTTTGGTTTTTGCCCCATAACTCGCAAAAAAATACTGAAAAATATGGAAAAATGCATATTTTTGAACTCGGGAAAACATTTAGAAACTATTTAGACGGGGTCTTTTTTAATGATTTTATTTGTGTAAATTATATTTTAGGTCAAAGTTTTTTTAAAATTGTTCATCATATTTTATGATTTTTTTTTTTGTAGTAAATTGTAAGATATGATGAACATAATGGTATCTAATGAAATCCCTTCTTATGATGATAAAAACAACATATAATTTGTGTGGGTACAGTATGTGAGAAAGAAATAAAATTACAGCTAAACACAAACACCCTAGAAATGTCAAAACAGCCATTGTCACCAAGGGAAAGTCAAGGTGAACATGTCTTGTCACTAAAGGGTTTTAATAGTATGCATGTTTAAGTATACATTTATAATTTTTTTGTTGATTTACTTCAAATTATATTTAGTTATTTGTGGTGGGCATCCCTGGAGGTGTTACCAATCCCACCTGTGAAGCATGACATTGTTGACCCTTGTGGACAGATAGGTGTACATAGATTTTACATATGTTAATGGGGGACAGTTAGTATACAGACAGGTGATTAACATTAGACATAGGTAGCTAGTCACTAAAAGGTTGCAGGTGAGTGAAATGTTCAGCTCACCTGCAACTCATCTTTTAGTGAATAGGTCATGTAGTTGTAAATGACAACTGAATTATGCTCAACATTTATTTTCAGGATTAACAACCTAGAAACAGCTAAACTGAAATGTCACCTGGACAGAACCACACATGCCATGACAGATGGTATAATGCAGAGGTGTACTATTTAGATTGGCTGTTATTGTTATTGTTGTTGTGTTATTGGAAATGTTAAGAAATGCATGCATGCTATTTGTTTTCATCTGACATATGCATATGGTTCAAATGCATGTGTGGTATATGTAGGGATGTTGTCATGGCCCTCTGTGTGCTTACTCTTGAACGTGTGTGTTAGAGGGTTAAAGGGACTATATGAACTAAACAATTGTATTAGTGTGGCTGTAGTGAGGGAAAAATGTTTAATATGATCTACACATAGTGTAATAATTGAAAAAATGCATAAATTAGTGAAAAATATGTATAGAAAATACTTCTGTTTAGTCACCTGTTCATGACATTAACTGTGGCTTGATATGCAAATGGCATATCTCTTATTGAGTTCAGGGGATGCCATATACAGGAGACTCTTTGCTAACATGATTATTTTAAATAATTTTTTATTGTCTGCATTCCCAGTATACGTGAGGTTTAGGTGATATAGTCCCTTTAAATTTTACCAACCACTGATAAATTGATATGTTTGACCTTCCAGTCAAAAGAAATTCTCATTCATATTAGCTATTATTTATTTATTGTTGGCTGTAAAAATCGGTCTGGCCTGCTTCTGGCATAACCCAGAGGCTCTGGCCTAGTTTGAAATAATTAACCAGATGTCTTATCAAGGGAATATGGAAATGTATTTTTCTCTCTGGCCACTAACAAATCAGCTTATAATGATATCTGGTTGACTACATCAGAAATAATGGTCTAGTGTAGTTCCCTTTCTTGCGTGAGTGTACGAATGTGTTTGTGAATTTTTATATTTTTATTTTATATATATATCCAAGTTTTTGTTTTTAAAAAAGTAATTTTTCTATAATGAAATTCAATAAGCTGTTTTTTATTTTGTAGCACTGTAATTAAAGTGTTTCTCCAGTCTAAATCATTGTTTTTAACAGATACAGTAATATCATTTGCAAGATTTTTTTTTTTAATGGATGCAGTGATTTGTAATGGATGTGCTAATTTTTTACAAGTGCAGTAATGATTTTAAAACATCCCTTAACTTTGATAGCAGTGGGCAATGAATCAAAAATGCCAGTAATTCCATTATTATAATTTTGTATAACTGCAGAGCTTTATGTTTCTCTCCTTTGCTCCACCGGTATCCCAATAACTAGGTTTGTGTTGAAATATCAAACTGATAAATCTGCTGAAAGTTCTACAATGAGTTAAAACATAAGGGGTAGTAAAATGTATCTGTGTGACAATATATTCTTTCTTTTACTGACTAAACTCCACTGACTAAACAGAATTCACTGATATGTGGCATTTGGCCATATAGTTTAATAGCCTCAGTTGCTCTGGGGGAGACATTGAGCAAAAATCCTTTAAAATTAATTTTTAATGATTGCATTTTGTGCCTAGAGTGTACCTTTAACAATTACAGTGTAAAATCCTTTACATTCCAGGTACATTATCCACTGACATTAAGAGGAATTTGTCATCAACTTAAAATAGTAAGTTATGCAAGAATTCTACACACATTGTATCACAGATAAATGCAATATGTATTACAAACTATTAAAAGGCTAAATTATTATAAAGAATGATATCAATGTGCAATCCCTTATGAAAACATTTACAAGTATATGCTCCAAGTAAGCAAAACAAAAATAAGCAGACTACTTTTATAGTCATTTTTTAAAAGCTCAAGAAATGATTGATGTCTTATTTTGCATTTTCCAATACAAATGCATTTAAAATAGATTGCAATACAACTGTGTTCTGCAAGATCTGTAAAATAATATGGATGATAATATAAACAATGTAGAGGAGCTGATAGCATTAGCAAAATCAAAATGACAAGTACCAATATTTTCATTACATTAAAAAAACTAGAGAAAGTCCAATCTATCATAGACTGCCAGAATGTTTTTTAAATATCATAATTTTAAGTATAGATACGATCAATTGTAGTGCGTATGTTTTTTAAATTGTTTTTATTTTATTTTTTTCAATACACAGCACAGAGAAAGCACACAGATCCTCTGTTAATCCCGTTATAGTAAAACTCTAACTTCCATCATTCATATTCCCGGGTACATTATTAAACCAAGGTTATCCATTTGTTAGGAGTCCAGTGTTGAGGGTTAGGGGATAATAGGATGAATGTATGTGAAAATAAAAGTGTTAGGATATGGACAAGGTGAGCAGAGGTTAGCTCATCTCTGCCTCATACCTGCCCAGAGATTGAGGTACAGCCCCTTAGATCAATCAAAGACCCATCAAACACAAACATCCAAATTAACTTAATTCCATCTTTGTCCATTAGAGCTTTAATTTTGACATGAATTATGTTATTGTTTACCATGCAGATTTCAACACATCCATTTTTTTGAGCAGTAAACTCCCCAGTATGTATGAAGCAGTATTGTCTGGGGTTATGCATGAAAAGTGCCACACAAAAAGTTGGATAGATTTAAGAAAGATGCATTTTGTATGTATAATGGAGATAATATTGTTTTTTTTTTTTGTGGATTAAACTGCATGTGTAGAAAATAGATATAGAACCTCTTGTACATCCTAGACCTGTGTTGCATTTTTCAAGAGGGAGAAGCTGATAAGAGCTCTTCTTTGTGAAAACTATGCCAAGTTGGCATTTTTCTCCAAGGAACATTTTAAAGCATATTATTTCCCCCTGTCCAGATGTGTTTTAAGCACCCTTGCTTACATGGTCATTTGCCACAGAGTGCTTTGGTAAGTATAATATAGCATTCAGTGTCTCGAACAAGCTCTGCGCAATGTTCAATTCTTGTTTATTTAAAGACCAAGAATATTGAATATTAATATTATATTTCATACAACATTCTGAATTTCCCAGTTAGATCCATATATTTATTTTTGTAAAATCATTAAATGGGTAGCAAATCACCTTTTTATTTACATAAGCAAATCACAAAGTGCTTTAAATATCTCTAATTTATATGCAAGATTTTGTCGGAAACGAGATATATTACTTACCTGTCACCCCTTCCTCAAGTCAGCTTAAGCTGTCTTTAACCTCTTAACGCATATAGACGTGTATATATACGTCCTGAAAAGCATGGTCCTTTAGGACCATGAGGACGGATATATATGTCCTCAGTTTTCATGTAGCATTCATGTAGCGTTTCATGAAACCATTGCTTGACTGCCCCTAGAGGCAGTCAACAACATTACAGTTAGAAGAAAAATAAATAAATGGAAAAAGCTAACCCTTGATCTACTAAAACTAGATCTATGGTTAGGGTCATAATTAGGGTTATAATAAGGGTAACAGGGGGGTTTGGGTGAGTACAAGGGTTAGGGGTGGGGGTAGATTTATGGTTAGGGCAAATTTAGGGTTGGGGAAAATTTTGGGTTGTGGTTAAAAGGTCACTGTAGAAGAAAATGGTTAGAAAATACAAAAACACTAATATTGTTTATTGCCCTATTACTTGAAATAAAACATAGACAAACATGGAAACATTGGTATTTCTAAACTCAGGGCAAATATTCGAAATAGATAGATGGAGTTTTTTTTTTACCATTTGTAATTGTTTAAAAAAATATCAGGTCAAAGTTAGAAAAAGTGTTTTTATGGCATATTTTATATATTTTTTAATAGTAAATTATATCATATGATGAAAATAATAGTATAAAATGAAAGCCCTATCTATCCTTTAAAAAATGATATATAATTTGTGTGGGTGGACTGAACACAAAGAAAGTTCAGTAAACATATGACAAAAAAAATGGAATTCTGATCTTCAAGGTACATCAAATGCAGCATAGAACTCTGTCACTAAGGGGTTAAAAGGAGTCTGAGACAATCATACTTTAGTTGTTTGAGGAGGCTGTACAGTCTGCCATAGTGATATGTGGGCTTGTCCATGCTTCCCCATAGGAGGGGTGTGTGTTTACGGCTTAAGCTGCCTCTGTACAGGTGCTGGAAAATCTTATCTGTTTCTTGGAAGCATGCATGTGCAGCCAGTATACAACCACAGGTAAAATTAACTCTTCTAAAATGATGCTTCCATTTACAAAGCTATGGAGGGGCTTTCATAATCCACAGGGTGTGGTAGAGGGTGTTTCTTCACAGAATGTGCATGTTATGCCACACATTTTGATTGGATGCCACAGAACATTTGATAAGTGGGGAAGTATTTTTTTTAGTTTGAAGCATGAATTAGCATAAAGGGATATACTTTTGAGAAAAACCAAAGACCTATTGGTCTATTTTATCAATTGCTTTTCTCAACGAAGGAAAGCCATTATGCAGATGACTCTGTAACCACACTTGCAATTAGGGTTACCTCCTTTACATACAAAAAATATTGTGACCACGCTATTGCCTCCATTGACGTAACATTGACCACAAGCCAAATTTTATAGCAGCATGCCGGTAAAATACCAGCTGGGTGTCCACCCTATTTTCAATGCATTACCCATTACTCAACAATTGTATATTCGTGTACCTCTTAAACAGCCATGGTGCTGGTGTCTGGGAAAGCCTATTGATGGGGAACAAGCAAACAAACACCTTTTCAAAACAGGTGTAACATGATTTCAATGGGTGCAAGATTCTTCTTCATGGGCTGTGTTCACATTGTAATATTGGTTCACTATGCTTCGCTTATGAGTGTGCTTACCATTTTCTGATGTCGTTTCCATGTTGTTTATCTAATGAAGGATACCAGTCCATGCAGTGCAATAAGAACAGGTGTCAGATGTTCTTTCTTTAGACATCCTTGGCATCCTTATTGCAGCAATAGGAATCTTCAGTAATAACAGTAATAGCAGTGAGCAGAAATCTAGTGGTAGCTACTGAAGTTGGGTCCTGCTACCTCAAACCTCTGGGTGGTTAGTTTTAGGGGTGCATACATGAGTGATGAGCCTTAATGCCTTCCACAGCTAGAATATTCATGATGCAGAAAAACACTGCACAGAAAAAGGGAATGGGAAATTCTAAAAACAGACCCTTGAGCATTAGATTTTAGAGTTAGTTTTTTAGCACTTCAAATGTCTAAGACAGTGCCAGGAGTAGGTACAGATGGGTGGTTCAGATGGGTGATACAGCACAAAGGACTGTGGAGAAAAACAAATACCTAAGCAGCAGGAGATATATATGACTTGCAATTACTAAAGGGACTATCTGAACTTTCTGTTTGATATGTCAAAGTAAACAACTTTCCACATGGTTTAAAATACAATTGTGAGAGGGGCAATGGCTAGAAGAAGGAGAGTGGTGTTGCGGTAGACAATACAGTACACATAGAAATCGATCAGAGGTGTGCCAAAACCGATGTACCTGGAAGGCCTAGAAGAGGGCAAAAATAAAAGACACAAATTATACAACATGTTTATTACAAATATGTCAAACTGTTTCACAATGCAAGTTTAGCAAATGCTTGTCTAATCTCAGTTCTAGGTTGGGGAATATAAACGGTAAAAAAGGAAGAGCTCCATCAACGCAATCTTTTGACAATATGCTCTGGGAAATTGTTCCTAGAAGCTGAAAATTGGTCAAATAATTTAGGGCTACTCCTGGACCTGAAAGTCAGCCTAGTAGCAAAACAGTACTTGTCTCTCCACTTAATACAATGCAGATGCCATAACTAAGGGTTTATGGGTAATGGTTTAAAGGCATCTGTGATATTTGCTTTGGCAAGACATTACCCGGTCCCTGACCTCATCATTGCTTGTATGGTATTATCCACAGAGGCATATTTCATAGAGAATTCTTCTGCTTGAATAAGGGAGTTAATACTGGGGTGCACCGAGTTAGGAGGTACTGGTATATAAAAAATTAGTCTCTTCCTTTCTGAGTATTTGCCCGTTGCAACACCAATAGGGCTGACTCTCTTACTGGGGAAAGGGGGTGACTGACAGGGGCCTATCACACAGCCCTTGTCTAGTCCTTGCACCAGGAGAAAGTCTAGATCTGTTAGGGCAGACCTGAGATTGTAGCATTCGACAGTGTGTTGCGGAAGAGCAATGTTTCCTGTGTTAAAGCCTGATGATAAACCTGAAATGAAAAACTCCACAAGGTCAGGTGATGGATGAAACGTTCATTTCTCCCTTAGGCAATCTACCATCACTAGAGATAGTCATTGTTTAGGAAACAGTTTGACCTGACACATGGTTTTTGGGTGGGCCCTATGGCAGTCTGTGCAAATGTGCAGCAGTCTACATAAGCTGAAATTGCACCCGGTGGTGTTGACATTGTTACAAATGTGTGACCTCCCAAGGAAAGAAATAGGTCTTCCTAGCCTATCATGTTTTTTGGTAGCTGAAGAAAGAGGGCCTATTGGTGGTGATGTTGACATCCCTGCTGTACTGGTGGAGGAATGACTATCTGTGGACAGACAAAAATTTACTGTATGGGCCGTTGATTGGCATAGACTGCAAGCCGGAGTTTTGAGTCCTGCAAAATGCCTGCAGAATAGCTCTCTATCGGTTTGGCTCAAGTCTTTAATATAATTAAACTGGGCAAGAGCTGCTGCTGTTTTGGCCGAGAAGGATCTATGATAGTGGTAGAAGGCATGACCTCCGTATTTATGCCCGAGTTCAACTACCTTGAAGCAATAATGATTCAGTTCCTCCCTCCTATTGGGATGAATTGTTCAAATCACATTCCTATATGAACTGAAAGCCAAAACAAATTCAGGCATTGACAACTTTTTCCCAGCCTTGGGTCTTTGGCTTTTAAAACTACGGACACTTCCCTTGAGAATGCTTTATTGTCCACCAAGTCATGTGAACTGATTAAAAGGGACACTAGGTTCATGTCCTTCCCCTCCAAAATATATTTACTGAGGCTACCTTGAATGAAGTGTGCAGGTGTAATGGAGGGAGATCTACCCGTGAACCTACCTGCCGAAAAAAGTTGATATAGAGGAACCTGCAACATTAGTGGAGCTTGTGGGGAGGGTAGTGAAGGCATTTGTATGACCAGCCTGACTTCTAGATTATCCAGCGTGTTTTGGATAGATGCCACCGAAGTTACCAATGTGGTGAGCATCTCTTTTAACTGACCCAATTCCTCAGAAAGCCTTTGGGGGAACTAAGCCCAGGAAGGGGGGTTAATTGTCCCAAAAACAATAAGCAAAACAAATCCACTTTCCTGGCTGTAGCTGGGAAGGGTATTCCTCTTCTTAAAAGTTCTGCTGTCAACTTTGGGATGGTCCAGGCTCTGAGGGATGGCTTAGCAGTGGCTTCTGACCTTGAGGCAAGTGAAGATGGCATAGAAGATCTATCCTTCAGTTCAGATAAT
This sequence comes from Pelodytes ibericus, assembly GCA_036172795.1. NCBI lineage: Eukaryota > Metazoa > Chordata > Amphibia > Anura > Pelodytidae > Pelodytes > Pelodytes ibericus. The sequence continues at coordinate 214,900,022 of CM069857.1, read as the reverse complement.
ACTGACCTTTCTAAGAATGCACAAATGGAACCTCGTATGAATACACATAGCTGACTAATAATCCCAGGCACAACATGAGCTGAGTTCTGTGATAGAACTGTGTAGTTGTCAGGGTACAGTGACTATGTTGTGCTCTGCGATTAGAGTGTGAATGAAATACAAATGATCGGCTCTGTGCTAGAGCAGGGGTGCAATGTGCGGGTGGCCTATATACCTTGATATAGAGGCGAAACTAAAATTCAAGGGACATGACCTGTAAGGTAGCCAAGCAGACGTACCGTGGTTCAGAGGCAGGGGATCCCCAATAGCAGAAGTTAAGCGCCCTTGCCTGAAACCACAGATCCTGAGGTTCTTAGAGGTGACAGGTACTACCTGTGGTATCGGGCACGAGCGCCAGGTGTGGTCCGATGGATGTAAACAGGATACTGGTGGAACATACAGCACAGCCGAGGTAGTCCAAATTTAGGGAGCAAGCAAATAGGGTAATCGAGTAGGTAAGCCAAGATCAGGGAGTCCAGAGAGACAGAGTCCAGGAGAGAGAGAGTCCAGTAACGGATAGCCAGGGTCGGGAGTACAGAGAGACAGAATAAACGAGGAGCAAGCCGGGTCAGGAATCCAGAAAGGCAGAATAAACGGGAGCAAGCCGGGTCAGGTAACAGGAGATCAAATAATCGAATCTATAGCCACAAACGGAGTAACGGAGGTCACACAACGAGAGTGAAGCTTGTCAATCATCAAGCAATTTTGAGTTTCTCGCATTGGTGTTTTAAAGGGCTGTAGCCCCGCCTCTGTGATGTGTAATGCGCGCCACGCTTCCCATTTCCATAGCGACGCCCGTGATACTAGTGACAGAGTGTTGTGACGCGCACGTGCTAATTTCCATTGCCGCGCTGCATGAAGCAGCTGACAGCGGGGGACCTTTACAGTGCCTTTAGCGAACATTGGAGGTAAGCGGCGTGGGACCGGAGCATGGACCTGACATGACCTCTGGTGAGGAGAGTAATTCTTGCCTCTAGGGGTAGGGTAGGAGTGCAGACTGACTCAGAAAATATGTGACATAGGACTAGACTATACACAACCTTCCCCTTATCAACTGACTAGGAGGACTATATAGCACATGCTACATAGTCATGAATTTACTTACCTAGTTCCTGTCATAAAACAATAAGCAAAACAATTCTGCCTTCCTGATACGAACTTATAACATAAACGATCACCACATGCTATGCTGAAAATGCTGTGGAACACAAACATTCCACTGTACTCTGAATGAGGACAAGGTTTCTTAACACTGTAATAGGAGTAAATTGATTCTGACCACACTATTGAGACACGAATTGACTAAACGTACATAGAGTTAATAACAGATCATGTTATTGGCATGGATACATTACCACCTGCCATCATGTAGAGGCATGCCAGTAAAAAACAAACATATTTATAACATGTAGCATGACCCCAGATAACTCCCTTCAACATGAAATAATCTTGAGACATAAAAATTACAATCTACCCATACTGTTCTCAATGTTCTCTACTTATTCAAGACCTATTACTGTAAAATCACTTTGTAATATACACACAGATATGATCCAATTTGTTGATGCAGCTTGTCAATGTATAGGCTGTACAGAATGTTAGAAATGGCTGCATCTATAACATTTGTTGCATGCCCATTTGTGCAAGAGTTTATATTACAAGATTAAAAACAGCTTGCTATATTTAGATATTTAGGATTTTACCATACATATTTCATGAAATGGGAGGTAGCTCGTTTGATGCTATGCATTACCCTGCTTGACCGATACCAGGAACTATGACATCATGCATGGAGTAAAACAGCAAAAATGAAGCTAAGAGAGCATTACATGAGCCTGGGCTGAGAGAGGATCACAAGTATGGTTCATCTCTTTGCACACTTCCTTTCAAATAAGACATTAACAAATCAATTGATCCTGCTCGGTTGGTTGCTAAGAGAGAGCCCTCATAACTAACATTTGCCAGCCCAGTTTATGTGGACAACATTCCCCAAGATCCAAAGTCGGTTGGATTGCATCATGAGTAATGTAATGATATAGTGTAACAAACTTTTCCCTTGATAAGTATAGCAACATTTAATTTTGAAATCCCAATATGGCACATGTTTGCACAGAACAGATACAGTCACATGAATTAGAAGAGCAACTATAAACTGAATGTAAAATAAAATAAAATGTCCTTTGAGGGCATTACCCATTCCCCCGTAAATTTTAATTAATCCTCGAGATGTGAAGGCCTGATTAGAGTGGCCCAATTCATAATGCATAATTTTAGTAACATTTTAGAAGGGGACATTTCCCCTTCTCCCAAATACCTATAGATCCTGATTCCCCCTTCAGAATGGTCCCTTTACTCGTTGCAGTCGCCACCGCTGAAGATACTGCTGCTGCTGCTTGCCCACTTCCGCGTTTGAAGGGAAGATGTCCATAGTGGAATTGTGGTGCCCTGAAATGACACAATGCTGCGTGTGGGAGAGAGGCGCTTCATATAATCACCGCCTCTCCCATAACTACATGCCAGCCTCCTGGCCTTAACATTTATTAATGGCCACAGTGACAGTGGCAAATTAATGCACATTGTCTGTGGCATAATGGGCAAATGAACAGTGGTGTATTAATTGGCATACTGGTGATGGCATATTCATGGGCATACTTGCTGTGGCATACTAATGGCTGAATTGACTGTGGCATATTAATGGACGAACTGGGTCATATTTTAATGGGCAAACTGGCTGTTGCGTATTTTAATGGTAAACTGATTGTGGCATGTTAACTGGTACATGACTGTGGCTCATTTTAATTGGAAAAGTGATGCTGTGGCCTCTTCTGTGGGGCAAAATAACATTTACTATGGGGCAAAGTGACATTGTGGCATATTCTGCAGGCCCAGTTCTGTGAGGCAAAGTGAAACTGTGGTATGTTGTGTGGGGCAAATTAACAGTAATGATACATAGGAGACAGCCCTCACAGTGAAAGGATTTATTCCAACGGTGACAGCGTTTCAATCCAACAGAATCTTTATTGATAAAGAGTGCCGGCTCATGTGTATCCTTACAGCTGATTTGGAGATCAAGGTGGAGATCTCTAAAGTTTGAAATTTACATCTCAATTTCCTTCAGTTCTCTTTTTATTGAGTAGACCTTTATGAGATTTCTTTTGAATGGTACTTTAAATAAATAACATTTAAAATGTATTTAAGACATGCAGAAATGGCCTTTCACATATGTAATGTAAACCGTGGGGTTTACTGACTTTTTACAGTGTTCAGTACCAGCATTTGCTGGTAAAACTTGTAAAAAATAAAGGAAATGTACCACCTTTTAAAACATATGTCATGATATATGCAGATATATCCAGAAGAGAATGTGGAAGAAACTGCAAGTGAAATGTATGTAGCATACTATGTAGGTACAAGCCATGGTATATGTGAATAACCCCCCAGCAGTCTTATATTCCCAAAACATAGGGATATAGAACGCAATTCAGATCTACAAATAAAAGGAATCTTGGTTGTCACATATGCAGATCACCATGGATAATGCAGTCCAAAAATTAAATGGAAGAGACATCACATTAGAAGGAAAATAGACAATAACATAAATAGTATTTGTTCTTGCATGTAAAATCACCAGGTTCCTAATGGAGACATATATAAACAGCAAGCAGCATAAAAGCAGAATATAAAGCAGCAACAGTGCACACTCAAACGGTATCACTGAGACATATGCTTAATTTGTTTGAGTATCTGAGTTCCAAAATCATAGATTAACCAGGTATCTTAACAAAATTGGGAATTATGGCAATGTCTGCTAGTAGCAAAGTGTGTAAAGTTAAATGACTGCTAATCTTTGTGCATCATGCATATTTACTAAAGACCATTGAAGTGACAATAATGAATTTGAAATGGTTTAAGGAACCATGAAAAGTAGTGTCACAGCTCTTCTCAAGGTAGTTACAACCAGGGCTAGGTCAACGTACTAACAGGAACATTCACATTTTTCTGTCACACATTTATTGCTATGCTTCCCTGAACAAAATAACCATGAAATGGAAGAACTGAAAAGTATTTATCCGAAGCAAGTATGCACAAAAATGATACAATAACATTAGAAAAAAGTATAGAAGAAACAGTTTATAATGCCATCTCTATGTTCATGTTTGGATATGAGTGCTCAGTACGTAAAGGGACTTTTTCACCTAAACATTGTTTATACTGTGAATATAGAGAATAATCAATTATTAAAAATGATTTATACATTAAAGTGTCTACTCAATATTGACTGAACTGACCCAAAATGGATTCCGATAGGGCATGTTAGCCTAATTTCAGAAATCTCCGTTATCCGGCTACTTGGTAGCCTTGAATTTGGGCCTGAATCAGCTGTTATCATCGGTAACTGATGCATTGGAAGCTTTTGCACTGGGATAATTTCGCTATGAAAACCATAGAGTTTTGGCTACCTAATATGCAGCGAACATCTCCAAACACGCTGAGAATTTGCAAAACATGCACAAATATCAATTCTCCAGATTTTAGTTGGGAATTTGAATAGAAAAGTGTAGAAGTATAGAATAATTATGTTAAACATATGTTAAAAGCAAAAAAAATATTCCTATACAATTATAATATATTAGAGTTATATTTCATAATAGTATATTTGTATTAATGCATTTTGAAATTTGAATACAAATATTTTATATTATTTTATAACAAAGGGGGGTTGAGAACAAGGCCGTTGGAATTGAATGGGAGGATGGAGAGTACAGGTGCAAACTATGTACTGCTAATATGCTCTCTCCTAAAGGGCATATATATGAAAATACATAATATATAGAAAGAAGCAGACATGCACACTGGTGTATAAGTCAAAAAAACTTTAATATTTATTAGGTAAATGTATCGACAAAAGGGTACGCGTAAACAGTATATATCTCAAGGTCGGGGACACATAGTGCAAAAGAGCGTATATATGTCAATGTGATAGAAGCTGTAAACGTGGGAAGAGACGACCATAAAAAATGGCGAGCAAAGCAATGGAGAAAATATATGAAAAAATATATGAAAAAGTAGGGCAGTGTTAGAAATGAACCGCAGATGGAAAATACATCAAAAAGATAAAGAAAAAATAAGGCTTGTAGAATAGTATACCGGGAGAGCACAAAAAACAGGGGAGGGGACACAAGGGAGTGTGTCCAGAACAAAAAATAAATAAAAAATATAATCAGGAGAAAAAATGTGGTTATGTCAGGTAAACACCTTGAAAAATAGAGTATTAGTAAAAAGTATGGAACCACAAGAAAATATAAACAATAGAAAAAAATATAAAGCAAAGTCCAATGAACCAGATAGTTTTGATGTATTTTCCATCTGCGGTTCATTTCTAACACTGCCCTACTTTTTCATATATTTTTTCATATATTTTCTCCATTGCTTTGCTCGCCATTTTTTATGGTCGTCTCTTCCCACGTTTACAGCTTCTATCACATTGACATATTTACGCTCTTTTGCACTATGTGTCCCCGACCTTGAGATATATACTGTTTACGCGTACCCTTTTGTCGATACATTTACCTAATAAATATTAAAGTTTTTTTGACTTATACACCAGTGTGCATGTCTGCTTCTTTCTATATATTATTTATATTATTTTATGTTTGTTTACTTTATTTATATTATTTATATTAATTAATGTGTCTTGATATTTTTAATTTTTTTTAATTTTTTTTAATTTTTATTTAATTACACTTTGGCCCATTTTTGGAGGAGTTCGGGTATTGCTATAGCCAAAGTCCTCCCATTCATGTTTAAGGGAGAAATTTGGCTATATTCATATTAACAAGGTCCATCCAAAATGGGCATGAAATTCTCGCTATGGGTGGACTGAGGCTACCACTTTGTTTTGATTTATTTTTGTCTGATTTTGGTGTCAGCAGAAATTGATGTGGAACCAGCTATGCTTTATGAATTGCAGATATATTCAGAGGCACATTAGGGCCTACCTGAATAGCTTTAAATTGGGTTTTTTGGAGGCACCATTTCATAGCCTCAAATCAGAGCATAAGTTAGAATTTCAAACAAATTCATGAATTAGGATAAACCGGGGTACATTTAATGGCACCTGATAATGAATAACATTACCGTTAAAGGTAAATAATAGCTGCAATTCAGTGGCCACTGCTAACACAGGTAGTGGGTGCAGTACAGGTATAACAAGACTCAATTTGAACACCCTTTGTGTGGTAATTACCACACATACAGTGATGAGGAGCACTAACCATTAATGGCAAAACATGCTTACCACAGCTGATATTTGCACATTATCCCTATCAGTGCTTTAGGAAACACAAACAGCTAAGAAATAAACAAGGCAGAGGCTTGCCAGAAGCTGGGATGATACAGTGATAGTGTACTAGTTGGTACCATATTTAATGAGATCATTTCCCCTAACTACATTTAAATTTCAAGAGGCAGAAGCTGATAAGAGTTTTTTTGTTGAGAAAACAATTCAAAGTTGGTATTTTTCTCCAAACAACCATTTAAAGCATTTTATTTTACCATGTTCAGATGTTATAAATAAAGGAGTATTATACAATGGGGGCTCAGGCATGTGAGGGCAAGGAGCATTTTCAGCAGTCCTGCAATCTGCGAGGCTGGTCTAGTCCTGGCCACTTATATTAAAGGAGGGCAGGGAACCTAGGTAACCAAGGGTTACACCACATGGTCCCCTAGAGTTATATTAATATGTTTTGGGAATAACTGCTTTTAAAGGAAACAAATCACTGTTTTCCCTTCCCACCAAACTAGTGCTTTAATGCACTATATTTCTGAGCAGTTCACTGACAACCAATTGAACGTTGTTACCATAAAGGATAAAGTGTATTGTAAAATGAATATTATCGCCAATGTGTTTTAAATGAATGTGTATCTTCTGTATATGATAACGTGCTGCATAATTTGCATATCAAGCAGAAAGGTATTGTGACAACACACATGATTAAAACATACATTGTTCTTAATTTACATGTTTGCTTTCAATTATGCTAACATCATGGATATTGTTACCCTCTACTTTCACAGAATCAACAATGTTAAGGTGACAGAATCCATTTAACCTTGAGCTAGACAAACATCCATACAAAATCCATCTTTCAGTTCTTTAGTGTGAGTGGGTATGCATGTAATACACAGCACAATACTTGTACTCTACTTCCTGCCTTTCTTCTACCACACAATTTTAATTTCAAATAACATAACATATTTTATTACTTCTACAGCAGAGCGTCACTTCTAACCCCCATGAGCATGATTATGGGAAATTTATTTTAATTGTATGCAATTTTGTATCTCATTAGTGTTAGTTTGGCTTTTTTATTCTTCTCCGTTCTTCTCTAATTGACAAAATGATGTGGGTTATTTACTGATGCTTCTCTATTGCTTTCTGTGTTTTATATTATTTGAGACCTCATGTGATTTATCCTATTCTCTATTGTATGATATTACAGATATTGCCAAAAAGGGTTGCAAAACCTTGAGGCATTAATAGAAGTACTAAAGATACATGCACACAACAGTTTTATTACAAATTTAAAACATCATTGCTTTACTATTGAACATTGAAGGTCATGAATACTGTTTAACTAATCATTGTAGAATTCCTGTTTTATTGCATGAAATATATATTTGAAGCTATATCTTAAATGGTTCCACCTTCTCATCCTTATTTATAAAGCACCTGGCAGAAGATAATATGAAACATACAAATTTTGTGTGCATGCCAGCGGTCTGTGCCTGGTGACAGCGGCATCTGTAAAGAAGTGCGGGCGGTATGTTGTGTGACCTCCTGTATGTTCCCATCAGTGACACTACTACTTTTCCCTTAATTTGTTTGCATTTGTTTCTAACACACTTTGTACATTTTTTTTTATTCTTTACATTCACAAAATTAATAGTGTTAGGTGAACTGGTCACTTTAAGAAATGTAAGTATTGTGGAAGTAACATGTCCATAGGCTTAAATTAGCAATTATACCTCACATACATTTTATGTATATTATTTTTTTCTATACTTTAGCCTGATTTGTATTATTACACATATCTAACATTAAACAAACTATTCAACAAACTCCAGCTGGTATGGAATCCATCGTTTTAGCATTATGTGTATTTCAGAGCGTTGGGGAATGCATATTTATGCTCAGAGTAATTAGCAGGTTTTTATGTAACACTGCACTGGGGACTGTTTTGTGTGTATTTTCTAGATTGAAATGGAAAAGTATGTGTACACTGAATGAAATTACATATATCAGTTTTGACTGGAAGAATAAAAGCAATCCTTTAGTAACAGAAATACTCTGGAGTCAGTTCACTAAATTGTGAACTGTAGTGAATTGACAAGATAAATTGCTAACATGAGACAGAAAACGAAGATGTGGGAAACCTCTCAGCGAGAACGGGCAAACGTTGAAATAGCTGGCCCTTATGGGTGGGACCAGTCTGATATGCTAATGGGGAGGTTTCCTCTTTAATGGTGCAAGCGAGCAAAAAACGGTCATTCCTCTCTTGAGTAGGTTATATCCTATAGGGCCGGCTATTCCAGCCTTTGCCTGTTCTCGCTCAAAATATATGAGCTGTAGAAATCCTCCAACTTATCTGTGTATGAATCTCAGCTTATAATGTGTATTTCTACTAGTTCCTAGACAGTTCACTATTTGTTATTTTTGTTTTTGTCATATATAATAATAATAAAATATTTTTACTGAAACCAGAAAATTATTCAAATGTTGTCATATACATACAGTATGTGCAAGTCTATCAGAGAGGCGGATAGCTTTTCTAATGTCTCAGACATGAGTTATAGGCTTAACAACGTACAATAATTCATTGGATGGTTTTGCATTCTTACCTCATAGATAATTGGTAAAAGAAACAAAAAAATTCCAGCGCTCTGTGACTAGACACTATAAAGAAAAACGCAAATATACAGATGCCCTAAAGGTGACTGTTGGCGTAATATATATAAACAACTGTGCTATAATAGTAGCAAGTGACAATCAATGTGAGTAATAACAATGATAGACAGTGTAAATACAACACAATGTGGAAAAAATAATATATATGAAACACATGTGCTAAAAAAGAAAATGAAATACTTGTCATAAAAAGGCACTCTTTGTGTATTGCTTTTACCTGTAAAATACAAAAAAGCCAATACCTAGTGCAATATCAATGTGACACAAAATAAAAATAATAGTGCAAGGTGAGGGTTATAATGGAACACTCACAAACACAGCTCCTATAACCTAGGAGCGTGGAATGAACACCTTGGAAAAATGTACTTGCCACCACTCTATTGTATCTGGCGTTGATAATGATGTAAGGAGCCCAGCAGTAGTGACAAACGATTTATTTCTCCAATGTAAAAAAGGGACCCCAGTCCCTGCAAATATCCAGCAGTGGAAATAGGAAAACTCCACTTAAATTCAGTAAAAACTACTTCCTGTAGTACGGTGGCTCACAGACCTAAAAAAACACCCACGTTTTGTTCAAAAGAACTTCAATTGATGGTTTTATACCATTCCCTGAGTTCGTATTGGCTGTCATCCGAAATGTTCGATTTAACAGTAACACAGTACTTATTACACGAGTAAACCCCTTTTCAGATTTTGCATACATTCGTACTGAAAAACTTCTCTTTAAACAACGAACGGGAATTCATATTAACTGTTTATCCGAAATATTCGGTTTAATAGTAAGCCGATGCCCATGAGATGAATGAACCTGAATTCGTCTTAAAGGTAATTCGTATTATAGACGGTCTTTTAAACAACGAATGTCTGAATGAATTCGTATGAAGGAATTTCGGATAATATTCATTATCAACGGCAGATACAACAGAGTGGTGGCAAGCACATTTTTCCAAGGTATTTTTCTAAGGTGTTCATTCCAAGCTCCTAAGTTATAGGAGCTGTGTTTGTGAGTGTTCCATTATAACCCTCATCTTGCATTATTATTTTTATTTTGTGTCACATTGATATTGCACTAGGTATTGGCTTTTTTGTATTTTACAGGTACAAGCAATACATGAAGAGTGCTTTTTTATGACAAGTATTTCATTTTCTTTTTTATCACGTGTGTTTCATATATATTATTTTTTCCACATTGTGTTGTATTTACACTGTCTATCATTGTTATTACTCACATTGATTGTCACTTGCTACTATTATAGCACAGTTGTTTATATATATTACGCCAACAGTCACCTTTAGGGCATCTGTATATTTGTTTTTTTCTTTATAGTGTCTAGTCACAGAGCGCTGGAATTTTTTGTTTCTTTTACCTCTTGTGCACAGTTGCAGGTTGTCTGGGTTTTTTCCAGCTGCCGGTGTTCTAGTGGACACTTAAATAATAGCTTTTTGGTGCACTTTATATCACACCCATTACTGGTTGCTTTGTATTTTTTTCTCATCCGTTCCTTCCACTATACTCATAGATAATTGTACATCGATGCATGCATGTTTTAAATGTACCCATTAGAACCATCTGCTAATTGAAGATTTTTTTTGCATGTTTGCATGTTTTTAATTTCCACAAAACAGATACATAACACTGTGTTCTTACAAAAAAAATTCTGAGCTGTAGCTAGTTCTTTCTGTGCCTGAGGGAAGAATTTAAAATTGCGACCCCTGCTACTGTATATAGTTTTATAGCAGCGATTTGCAGGAAAATGTTAACAAGTACATAATAAACCAGAAAAGGAATGACTAATAATTATAAGCTCCTGTGAACAAACAGCAAGCAATTTTGTGGTACTGTATAACTCCCAGGGGTATACAGTTAGCCAGACATTGACATACCTGTCACACAGCCAAAACATTATGACCACCTGTATAATATTGTGTAGGTCCCCTTTTTTATGCTCAAACAGCCCTGACATGTCGAATCATGGACTCCACTAGACCATTGCAGGTGTGCTGTGGTATCTGGCACCAAGATGTTAGCAACAGATCCTTTAAGTCCTGTAAGTTGTGAGGTGGGGCCTCCATGGATCAGAGGTCCAGCACATTGCACAGATGCTGTATTGCCTAGGCGTCCAACTGTGGCCCTCCAGCTGTTTTTGTACTACAACTATCATAATTCCCTGCCATTCTACTAAGCTGGTGGGGAATTATGGGGTTTAAAGTTCTGCAGCAGCTGGAGGGCCACCGTTTGATGTCTATGTTCTATTGGATTGAGATCTGGGGAATGTGGAAGCCAAGTCAACACCTTGAACTTGTTGCTGTGTTCCTCAAACCATTCCTGAACCATTTTTGCTTTGTGGCAGGGCACATTGTCCTGCTTAAAGAGGCCAGTGTCATCAGGGAATACCATTTCCATGAAAGGATGTACATGGTCAGCAACAATGCTTAGGTAGGTGGTACGTGTTAAAGTAACATCCACATGAATGGCAGGACCCAAGGATTCCCACCGGCATGTGGTCATAATGTTATGGCTGATCAGTGTATAACATAGCTCAAATAAAGTATATCATTAAAAAGTATGTGCGTAGAATATTAAATTGTAATGGTAAGTTAAGTTTTTATCAGTGAATAGTTGTTCAGACAAGATATCTCCTATAAATACTAAAAAGAGAAACATGTATGACATTTTAACACACATGCATGCCTGTGCAAATACTAGTCAACCCAAGTCAGGTCATCAATCTAATTATGTAGCAAAAAACCCTGTATTACAAAGCCACAGTCTATCATCATTGCTTCTTCAACTTTGTTGCTCCACCCTTATAACTTCTCTGCAAAAATTCACAATATCTGTAGAAAGTTAGAACCTTAGATCTTGCATAGTTATCTTGATTAGATATGAGCATGATTTGAGCCTCTTGAAATTGATATCTATGTACATATACATATTCCATATGTGATATGAATGGTTCAGATAAAAGAATATGGGTATTATTTTTCTGTAATGTTGGTGTCAGTTCTTGGATCAATTGCTTTATATTACAATGTGCTAGGTATGATTCTGTGTTGTATTTGAACACAAGCATTGGCTTTTAGTACCAAATTTACAATGGAAATGTGGTATACTAAACTGATATGAGTAGCATGCTGTATCCCATTATTCTTTTTTTCAGTTCCATTAAGTAAATGATGACTTCTACATAATATGCAGTTACTGCTATGTGGTTTATACTTATGCTTTGCCAGATGTTATGCAAAAAAAAAAAAAAAAAGATAAAAGGCTAAATAATTCTTGGCATATGTGTCCCAGATGTATTTTCTTTCTATCTAAATAAGCCTAATATGCTTTGTAAGTGTTACACAGGAAACATTGGCTTCATTTATATTGGATATAAAATTTACTTTAGCCCCTTTGGCTAGTCAGATTCCATCCATAAAAGCTCATTTCTCTTCACTATAAAATGCTAAAATGATCATACAAGTAAAGCAACTAACATGGCAATAACAAACATCAGAACCATTCTCTTGTGCATATGCAAATGTGTGGTCTCCAGATAGCTACTGTTAGCTTACAGAACAATTAGTTAGAATATACAGTGAATAATTCTACTGGGATGTGGCCTTATTTTGTAGCTGGAAATAAATCAAAATGCATGAAAGCCCATTGTTAAACCTCAATAGTGGAATCTGGAATGGTAATCAGCATGAACAAAAATGTAATCTGTGTCTCAATAATCATCAAAAATTTGTAAGCAAAAGCAGCAGTGTATTAACATAAAGTGGGAAAAAAGCAAAATAAGCAAAAAGGACGCATTTCCGAAAACTACATTCTGCAAGGAGAATGTGAAAATATGTTTAATTATTTATTTGGAAACATGTCATAAATCAACATTTCCCTTGGTATTTGCTCTGTATTTCAGCTTTCTGCTAAATGTACCGTTTTGGCCTTGTGGAAGTTAATGAAATGTTTATTGTAAAACACAATATAATCTCTTTCTTTCAATTATTATTATTTGGTAACATTGCATATTCACAACTTAATAGGTAGTTATATATAAAAATGTAACTACTTGATTTAATATATATATATATATATATATATATATATATATATATATATATATATATATCATTTAAATGTCCCAAATTTTGTGCTTATGTACCTCCTTCCTCCCAGAGGCCTCTCTAACTTTGTTTGCATGTATTATTAGCCCTCTGTTGATGTCAGGTGGTCTTGTTAACTTTTGCAACACACCCCTGTTAAATACCTGCAGTTTATTGCAAACAGGGTTTTTGCATTGAAGTGGGATGCCTGACTTCTGAGAGCTGCTTCTGCTGTTCCTGATCCTCTGCTAAAGCTCATTTTTAATCTCTACCCTGTCCAGAAACTGTGAAACTGAACCTGGAAGGCTCAACCCGCCAAAGGATGTTTTTCAACATCTCCTGTGACCCTTTAGCTTTAGCAATATTACTTCAGCTAAGTTGTTCCCTTAAAGAGCTCCCTCCACTTTAGTCACCCTCTCTAGGGGGTTCCTACTTCAGTCCCCCTCTATAGGGTGTTCCTGTTTCAGTCCCCCTCTCTAGTGTGTTCCTGCTTCAAATAGATTTTCTCCAAACAGAGATATTCCGGGACCTACCAAGGCATAAGTAATTTGTCCAGCACTGGAAGGGGGCTTGCTGTGTCTGCTGGATCAGGGTTCCACCTTCAATCAATGACCAGCTGTTTAAATAGTAACAAATTAAGAAAAAGAAAGGACTGGCACTCCAGGTCCTATAGTGAAAAGATGAATATTTAATGGAAGAAATTCTAATTATAAATGAATATGCACAGCAACAATAATCACACTTTTTGTTGCTGTGCATATTCATTTATGATTTGAATTACTGCCAATAAATATTAAATTTTTCACTATGGAACCTGGAGTGCCAGTCCTTTCTTTTTCTTAATTTGTTCCTGCTTCAGTCACCCTCTCTAGGGTGTTCCTGCTTAGTTACCCTTTACAGGCCTCACCCATACCTAAGGCCTCCCCCCTTGTTTAACTCTGTCTACCGCTATCTCTGCTTTGTCTTCGGTCCCTGCTAAAGCTCTTTGTTTATACTCACCCTGCACAATGAATAACAATATGTAACCAGACACCTCCTCTATCACTGCACTGAAACTCCTCCCTGACCTGGTAAAGTCCATGACAATATATAATAAATAATGTGTGTGTGTGTATATATATATATATATATATATATATATATATATATATACATATTGTGTGTGTGTGTGTGTGTATATATATATATATATATATATATATATATATATATATATATATATATATATATATAAAAATTATCAAATGTGTTTACATTACATTTAAGGATGTGTAAACTATATAACTGTCAAATATAGGTAGTTAACATTGGTATTGCTAATAGAACCAACCTTAAAGTGACAGTCTAGTCCCCAAAATCACTTTGGTACATGTTGAAGACCACTGCTTACATAGTGCACATGCTTTTTCCATTTGTAATTTGATAAGGCATTCTGAACCTCTGCAAATGTTCAATTTCATCTAAGTGTAAGATTTAATTTTTTTTAAGTAATGCAAAATGTAAAATATACATTTTTAAGTACTTTGAAAGTACTTTAGTCTGCATTAACATTCAGAGGAGGCCTTTTGGACACCAGACAGGCCCTTTAATGCTCTTCCTGCAAACGCTCTGTAATTTTTATTGACCATGAGCTTTAAAACAAAACTGCTAAATAGGCTGCAAATGTTACCAATGCATAACAATTTTTTGTGTTATGCATAAAGTTTGATAAAATATAGTTATTGATATCACCGCCGTCTCTGTCCTGTTTCCAATGAGCAGTTCCCTTCTTATTCCTAGTAGCACCATTTTGACCTTAATACTATCATATTAAACTTCAGTTGTGCATGTGCCATTTCAGGAGCATTTAATTATTTCCCAAATGTTATCACAGGGCCATTGAACTCATTTTTATGAAGGACCTATATATTGTTTCTTCCTTGCATAGATTTCATGGATTTTTGTATTAGCTTCCATTTATTTTTCTTTTATTTTCATTTCTTTCCCTTTATTGTTAATTTGCAATTTATTATCCACTTTTCATGCAAACATTGTTACACATTCAACTGATAGGGCACAATGGACAAATTATATGTCAGGATAATGAATTGCTCAAAGTTTTCCTCTTCAGCTAGTATTGTATTTGAATGAGTACAGTTTTTCTTCATCAAAAATTGCTTTGTGATTGCTTCATAGCAGGGCTTATAGTTGGTGGAGCCCCAAAGCTCCACCAACTCTGACCAATCCACATCATTAGCATAATTTAGCCCCACCTACTTGTTATGGCAGAGATTAACTCACTAAATTCCTAGTAACCAAATCCTTTTTTAAAGAAAAATTATCACTGCACATCAAAATCATCATTATGCCAAACCCATAACACCACAACATTATTTTTTTTGTTCAAAATAGGAAAATTGCATTTTTAAAGCCCAATTGAATAATACAGATAGGACACATATAAAAATACACATAAGTTTATATTTAATCCATATGCATAACGCCAGGGCAAAAGAAACATACATTGATAGACTACACAATACTATTAAAACTTAACCTTTATTGATAATGACTAAAATTACGTAATAAAATGTTTATATTTGCTTAAAGTGAACAAAACAAACAAAACAAAATTGGGTTCAGAAGTTTAAGTGAGTTAAAATACACTTTAAATTGTCCCAAATATTAGGATATTAGGAGTACCTAGTGTGATACAGAAGCAATTACCATAAGGTAATTCAAAGAATATATATATAAAGTAACAAACTTTAAGAAACAAATGTAGCCACCTAATGAATAAACATAAACTGTTTCAAATGCAATGAGTGCTCAAACTATCCTCAGGAGACTGATATATCTCTATTGTAACAATTACCGTATTTGCTCGAATATAAGACAACCCTGATAATAAGACGACCCCCCAAACTTTGGAAAAAACTAAAAGCCTGAATATAAGACTACCCTATAGGAAAAAAGTTTAACTTGTATATATTAACATGTAAATTACTTTTTAATATTCAATAAAAATGATATTAAACAAATGCATTTCTTGTATTCATTGTGCCAATGCTGCCTCTCTCTCCACCCCACCTAGTCTTTCTCTCCCCCCTTCCCCTTGTCTTTCTCCCTCCCTCCCCCTCACCTGTTTTTTGCTCCCTGGTGGCTAGTGGAGAACATCCTCCATGCTGCCCGACACTTCCATCTATTATGATGGACAGCCAGTCCGACATAATAGACTGAAGTGTCAGGCAGCATGGAGGATGTCTGCACTATTGTGAAGACATCCCCCGGCTGCCCGATTCTCCTGGTGGCTAGCGGGGCAGCGGAGGATGTCTGCACGATACGCGCAGACATCCTCCGCTGCTGCACGCCACTTCCGCCAGGACTTTTATGATGTTGCCTGAAGGACCCGGCTTCATCATAGAAGTCCCGGCGGTCGTGCCGGGCGGCCGCAGGGGGAGTCTGCGCTCATCTCGCAGACACCCCCCTGCTGTTAGAGAGACCGTACCATTAGAAATGGAAGGTGATTACAAGCAGAATTTCCTGTTAGCATCATTTGTGACCAAGAAAGTGAACTGAGAGTGAAGGACATGAGGCTGGAAGCTGAAGACACTGAAATTTGTCAAACATTTCTTTTATTAAAAATAAATATCAAACTACCTAATAGGGTCTACATGTAGTTGGTAACATTTATGCACAGATTTCACAAATTTCACGGTAGTCCGCTGGTCCTGGGGCCGCTTTAACGCATTCGGCCATGGCCGCTTTAAGTTGTTCGGTCGCTCTGAGACGTTCACCACGTGCGCGCACTTCACTAGTTTCCGGTTCAGTTACTGCACAGAATCACGTGCGTCCACAGCCGATGCTGTGTGAGAAAAGGTAGGAAGATATAACGGGTGGTTGTGAGTTTAGGGAGAAGCGGAAAGGGGATAAAATGGAAAATTGATGACGGGTGGGGGGAGAAAATTATACATACAGGGGTAGGAAGAGATGACGGGTGGGGGAGAAAATACATTCGTGAGTGAATATCAGAGTGTAAACGTGGGACTGAGAGTGAGTGGCAGTGTATGTGTGAGTGGCATTGTGTGTGAGTGAGCGGTAGAATAAATGTAATAAATGAGTATATATCACAGTGCTTCCCGGAGTTCTGTCAAATTTATTGAGCAAATTCTACAGCACAGGTGCAGTAGAATTTACTCATTATGCACCACAGTGCATGCGCACAAAGTTACAGCTGTCATTCAGCCGTAACTTTTGCAGAAGTGCGCCTGCACGAGGGATGCACACCACCTCACGCCCCCTTCGGATCAGCTGCGGTGACAGGTAAGTATAAGTGTCTTACTGATTATTGTCACTTACTAGCGTAGCAAGCAGTTGGTAAAACTTCTATCAGTGACATGCTACGCTAGTAAATGGAAGTCACAAGAGGGGGACACACGGGAACTTAAGGAGGTGATCACAACTACCATCAAGATGAGGCAGCCACCCCCCTGTGTGTGACTGTGTGTGTTCCCAGTCAGGGGGCCCCTCCGTAACTCCAGCTGCACCATGCGATCAGCACTGATTGCATAGTACAGGTGCGCCCAGCGTTCTCTCCTCTCCCCGGCTCCCTCTCGGAAATACGATGCTCTGCGTCATTACTACGCGCTGGTAGCACGAGCAGCATGGATTAAGCTCTCAGTGTGTTTAACACACACAGAGCCCATCCACTCACGTAGGAGAGAACACTGGGGTGGGGAAGGAGAGAACACTGGGGTGGGGAGGGGAGGGGGGATAGAGAACACACTGGGGAGGGGATGGGTGGATAGACAGAACACTGGGGAGGGGGGGATAGAAAGAACACTGGGGAGGGGGGATGGAGAGAACACTGGGGAGACAATGGGGGACAGAGGAGAGAACACGGGGGGGAGAACACAGGGGAGAGAAGGGGGGACGGGGAGAGAACACAGGGGGGACAGGTGAGAACACTGAAGGGAGAGAAGAGAATATAGATGGTGGAGAGGAGAGACATACATGTGGAAGAGAAAAGAGAGTGAACTGGGAAGGCAGAGGAGAGACAGACAGACATGGAAAGCAATGGGAGAGAGACAGACATGGGAAAAAAGATGATACAAAGAAAGACATGCAAAGGAGGACGAGAGAGACAGGCGGACATGGGAAGGGAGAGGAGAGAGACAGGCAGACATGGGAAGGAAGAGACAGACGGAATGTGCTCCCCCCCCCAGATCAGACTCTGGATCCGCCCCTGGGTGCACGGAGTGCACCACGCCCAAGCGCAGGAATCCAGAGGCGCTCCTTTAGGGAGTTCACGAAGCTTTGTCTGGCAACCCTTATTAATTGTTTAGCGCTCTATGGACAGGTTGTCTTTTGGAAGCTATTTTGTGCATAACATTCAGACTCAGGTTGAGATGTATTTTTCCCTCTCCGCTTAGCCAGATAAATTACTTTAAAACCCAATAAAAATGCTAACAAGACTGCTCTTCCTGTGTATTCAAGTTTTTGAAAGTGATTCATGGAGATTGTGTGGTCATTCTCATTTTATTATTTGCAATATGCCGGATGTGCTTGAATTTAGCTAATAGTTTGAGTATTGAGAATTTATACTTTATAAATAAGTACAGAAATTACACCATCCAATTGTATAAGTATTTTTTTTAAATTGGACAGGGATCCTACAATCATTGCAGCACTCAGCTGATCCAATAGATCTATATTAGTCTCTTGAGGCTAGTTTGAGGCCTCAGGAGGCCTACATTTTAGGCCTACATTATATTTTTTTTATTCCTTAGACAGCTACATTTGTTTCTCAAAGTTTGTTACTTTACCATCTGTTCGTGATCACCTTTTTCTATAGCCATTTCTCCATCCTAAGCTGCATAAATATTTTATATATGCCTACGCAAAAATAACCTTTTTATTTCATAATTTATTCATTATCAATAATGGTTAAGGGTTAAGAGAGTTTCATGGTCAATCAATTTATTTTTCTATTGTCTCAAATTTCTTTTTGTACATATATGCATAATCCCCACTGAAACAGTCTGCTGTCACAGGCAGTGAGTGTCAAGGTATAGTTATTAGATAATAAAAATTATATTCATTCCTTGTTTTTGTTTTCTTCCTATGTCCCCCTTCACTCTATTTCTCCACATCACCTAAACTGCACCCACAGGTCTTGTCAGAGCACGAATATTGCAACCAGCACCCAGGTTGCAACCACAACTCTTATCAGAGCCCTCACATTGCACCTGTAGGTCTTGCCAGAAGATGCAGATTACACCCATTGGTCTTATCAAACCACCTATATTTCACTTAGCAACCAGATTGCACCCACATGTCTTGCCAAAACACCAAGAGTGCAACCACAGTTCTTGCCAGAGCATCTACAGGTGATACTCGAAAAATGAGAATATTGTGCAAAAGTTCATTTATTTATTTACTTCATTTTATTTTAATAAATTAGAATATTGTGAAAAGGTGCAATATTCTAGGCTCACAGTGTCCCACTCTAATCAGCTAAGTGAGCCATAACACCTGCAAAGGGTTTCTGAGCCTTTAAATGGTCTCTCAGTCTTGTTCAATAGGAATCACAATCATGGGGAAGACTGCTGACCTGACAGTTGTGCAGGAAACCATCATTAACACCCTCCATAAGGAGGGGAAGCCTCCAAAGGTAATTGCGAAGGAAGTTGGATGTTCCCAAAGTGCTGTATCAAAGCACATTAATAGAAAGTTATGTGGAAGGGAAAAGTGTGGAAGAAAAGGTGCATAAGCAGCAGGGATGACAGTAGCCTGGAGAGGATTGTCAGGAAAAGGCCATTCAAATGTGTTGGGGACTTTCACAAGGAGTGGACTGAGGCTAGAGTCAGTGCATCAAGAGCCACCACTCACAGACGGATCCTGGACATGGGCTTCAGATGTCTTATCCCTCATGTCAAGCCGTTCCTGAACAACAAACAACATCAGAAGCGTCTTACCTGGGCTAAAGAAAAACAGACCTTGTCTGTTGCCCAGTGGTCCAATGTCCTCTTTTCTGATGAGAGCAACTTTTGCATCTCATTTGGAAACCAAGGACCCAGAGTCTGGAGGAAGAATGGAGAGGCACACACTGCAAGATGCTTGAAGTCGAGTGTGAAGTTTCCACAGTCTGTGTTGATTTGGGGAGCCATGTCATCTGCTGATGTTGGTCCACTGTGCTTCATTAAGTCCAGGGTCAACGCAGCAGTCTACCAGGAGATTTTGGAGCACTTCATGCTTCGTTCCGCTGATGAGCTTTATGGGGATGCTGACTTCATTTTCCAGCAGGACTTGGCACCTGCCCACACTGCCAAAAGCACCAAAGCCTGGTTCAATGACCGTGGGATTACTATTCTTGACTGGCCAGCAAACTCGCCTGACCTGAACCCCATAAAGAATCTATGGGGCATTGCCAAGAGAAAGATGAGAGACATGAGACCGAACAATACATAAGAGCTGAAGGCTGCTATTGAAGCATCCTGGTCTTCCATAACACCTCAGCAGTGCCACAGGCTGATAGCTTCCATGCCACACCGCAGTGAGGCAGTAATTGCTGCGAGTCCATATGCATGCTTATACTTTTCAGAGGTCCGATATTGTTCTATGTACACTCCTTGTTTTATTGATTGCATGTAATATTCTAATTTACTGAGATTGTGGACTTGGGATTTTCATGAGCTGTAAACCATAATCATTGCACTTATGACAAATCACGGCTTGAACTATCTTGCTTTGCATGTAATGTGTCTATCTCATATATTGGTTTCCCCTTTTACGTTGCATTACTGAAATAAATGAACTTTTGCACGATATTCTAATTTTTCGAGTATCACCTGTATATTGTACCTAGCGTCCAGATTCATCCTTAGGTCTTGTCAAAGCCAAGCACAGAGATCTTCCCACAACACCCGCTTTGAGGTCTGTGGGAAAACTAAATCCTTCAATAAACCAAGTGACCTTAACATACACAAGCAACCAGTATGGTTAAAAATGCTGGTATGTGTGTTAGGTAACATTTAAATGACACTATCTTAAAGATTACAGTCTCCTATATATGAGTTTTAAAATAATGAGAGTCTTATATGTTTTGCTACTTATGATATATACAGTTACACTTTATAGATGTCCGTAAAAAGCAAGTCATTATGCTCTCGTTTGCATCCAAAAATGTATAGCAAAATTTAAAATAATACCAAAAGTTCTTTTGAAATGGAAGTGGAATTGAAGTCCTCACTATCCATTATTAGCAATGAGGATATGTAACGCACAGGGTCCCAGATGGAAATAAACCCTGAGCAGCCAAGATCAGGAGCTACATTGCAGGGGTGGCAGAACAGGCTGGGTAACTGCATTTCCATGATAGCTTGAGGTTCCAGGTACATACCGGGCCCTGTGTAAGCAGCTAATGTATCCAGATTACAAAGCTAGGACAGAGCAGACAAAAGCAGAAAAGCAACTGAGGGAGAACGAAACTGAAATACAGAGTGCAGGGCTACAGGACAAAGGCAAAACATAAGCAAGAAAAAGCAGTGACCAAATTAAGTATATACAATACAAGGCATAGGGTTTCAGATAATAACATTGGAATAATGCAAAGCACATACAAAGTGACAGGCACAAACATAACTAACACTACATACAGGTAACAGGACTACGCAAAACAAGAGAAACATACAAAGGAACAAACATAAATATAGTAACTAGCCTAACACTAAAAATGGTAACAGTGAGGATTTGGATAATTTATAGCCATAAGATAAAGCTTGCTGTCAAGGTACCTCACATAGGCAAGTCCATAACTAAGACAGAATATTAGCAAATGAATGGCATGAGTTTAAATATTAACATTGCACACAAACAGAAACAAAGAGTGCTGTAGACTCACAGCATTAAAGACTGCAAAAACTTGAAGTAGCACAAATGGGCAGGGTTGCACATTTATACAAAGCAGAGAAATTAGGTAGAATGAAACAATGAAAACATGAAATGGAACAGAAGCCAGAAACAAGGAAACATAGAAAATGGGTAAAGGAGCAGGGTTAAAATAAGACTGGGAACATGGCTGTAACTCTGAGACAGAATTGGGCAGAACACTATGACAATGGATCCCATTTAAGGGACTTAGGGCATCACATTGAAGGGACTCAGGGCATCCCATTTAAGGGACTCAGGAAATGGGCAGAAGCAACTCTGAGGCCCACTTGGAAGGGTGTCATTCTGTGGCCAGAAGGATACAAGAAATAGGGCATAAATACTAGAAAGGGCAGGAAAACAGGCAGATAGGAATGACCATAAATAATAAACAAGAAAGCAAAGCAAAAAGGATAATGAAAAGTCTGGATACAGCTTGGATGAGCCTGCATGCGGGTTGACTGACAGGATAGCATATGAACCATTAAAAACACCATGTTTATTAATCCTTTTATTGGCTACACTCATGTATTTTGCAGTTGTTTCATGGCAGTTTCTCCAGAGGTGCCCAGACATAAACCATCTTCTCCCACTTCTACTATCTCCACTAGCATCTTCATATCAGAAGCCATTTTGTTGGAGCTCATTTCTTCTCATGTTGGCTGTCCATGGCTCAATGATTAAACGTAAAGCACTGTGCAGAGGCAACAATAATACTGAGACCAAAATTTGACAGGACAAAACCCCCCAAAAACTGAACTCTCTCAGCAATTTACGTGACTGTTGATAACTATGGTAGTATAATAAACACATGGACAACGCTTAATTAAGTGTAGATGTGGAGACACAGGACTTGGTGCATGGTAACCACATTCCCCTGGTATCTTAGGGCACCAGGTTCCTGCAGCTACATCCTACTGACCTGTGGAAGCAGCTGTTGTATTTAGAAAACCAAGGTAGAAATTGGAGAAACCCTTCAGAAATCCTGGAGCAAGAATGGAACACAACTATGACAGGACAGCAGGATGTATAAGGCCGAGACAGGCAAAATACATGGCAGACTAAGCACAGCAGAAACCAAGCTAAGGATAAACAATACAGGGCATAGGGTCACAGATAATAACAGAAACATACAGGGCACATATACAATATACAGAGAAAGGGCTAAGGAACACAAGAAATCATATAAACAAACAAATATAAATACAGGAACTAGTCTAATACGATGATGGTAATAGTTAGGATTTAGTTAAATTATGGCCATAATATGAAGCTTGCTAGCCACATCAAGGTACCACACAAATAGGCTAACTAACTATGACAACATCTAAAGACTTACATTGCACAGACACATAGACACAAACAAACCTGAAGACTGGAGACTATAGACTGCACCAACAGCCACCAACAGCAAACAAACTGAGGAAACTGAAACAATGGATGGGGCAGTTTAAATAGGAGCAGAAAGATAAAGGTGGAGACAAAGAAAATCTGAAATGGAAAAAAAAAACAGACAACTAAGAAGCAGAGGACAATGAAACTCTAAGGCAGGGCTAGAACACTATGACAAAACTGAAACACTACGGCAGGGCTGGTACACTATTCGAGGGCTGGAACACTATGACAGGGCATTACTTTGACAGGGCATTAATATGACATGGCATTATTATGACAGTTCATCCCTTTTATAGGGCCATGGGCATCCTCATTACAGGGAATAAGGATACCCCCTTTTACAGGGCTCAGGTCACACCTTTTACAGGACAATAGCTAGATTTTGGCCACTGGTCTATGGCATGATATGAGCAGGTGCCACTCTTTGGCCAAACTAGGCAGGTAACTTTGAGGCCCAACTAGGAAAGTGCCACCAAGTGAGCAAAACTAGGAAAGTGCCACCAAGTGAGCGAAACTTAGGAAGTACCACCATGTGGCCAAGCTAAGAGGTGCCACCTTGCAGCCCAAAAAATGCAGGGAGGAATTTAAAAAGTAATTTTTTCATTTAGCGCCTAATTTTATTTAAAAAATGTATTTTATGCTCAATGCTAATTTCCTGCCTGCGTGGGTGGTAACCAGGGACACCACACATGGAAACCTATCAGAAGGGCTGCATAGTTACCATAGCAGAGCTCAGAAGAAAGTTATCTAATGGACTAGCACCAAATAACTGTATTCTTGGAGCGGGATGTGATAACAGCTGATAGTAATAGCCACCTTAAATGGATTTATAAAAAAAAAAAAAAATGTGAATTATACAGTGTATAGGGCATGTGCAATTAGTCAAAAGAACTCCAGAGCATAAAACAGACTACTAAAAAGTTAAGCAAAATCTATAAAAGTTAGTTCTTGACCTAGAATTAGGCCAAACAGCAATACATTTCTGTTTGTTTCCATGGTAATTGTTCCACCTTTAGAACTCTGTTCCTTATTTGTTTATTGAAGATTGCCATACCTTTTAAACCAAAATTCAATCAAATGAATATGCAATGCACAAAATTATATAAATAAATAAAACAAGATTCAGTGTTCAGCGTTCTTTCAGAGTGTCCAAACAAATTACAAGCTGTAGAAGGCAATGCAACAGCATACTCAGACTACACACACAAAGTGCAAATCAATGAATGCAATATATTAAGTAAAATGAGAAGCCAATTGGCATAAGTATAGCATTAAACTGCATAGGTAAGGGAAAACTAAATGCAGCAAATTCTGCTGTTCTGCATGCATCACACAGTCTCAGTATTTAGAATGTGCTGCTTAGAGAGACCTTAGCCATATCACACATCCATCTGCATGATAAATAGTCAGCAGTACTAATAAAATGCAATTATAAAATGTAATTCATGGAACCATGCATATGCGTACAAACTATCATAGAACAAATGGTATTTTACAAGAGAAGCCTGGCTGTTCCCTAGCACATATTTTATTAAAAATACAGTAATGCTAAGAAGGACAGAATCATTTAAACACACCACCCAACTTTCTTACTTTGTGCAGGAGATTAGGGCGGTTTGTGCTGCTGTCCCATGGAGCTCTACCTCTGCATCAGGTTTTGGGACTAGAGTAGAGCTGTCAAGATGACTGACAATGCCTTTGCATGCAAGGTAGCATGACATCCTTTCTCCCAAGCTCCACTCCTCTGCATCCTTATTTGCATGGGGAGAATTGTTGGGATATATGTTTATATGCTTTATTGCGTCTATCTACTCCTAAACTAAAGTTGGTGAGTAGGGTATTCTTAATCCTAACATACTGAGTGTATAATGTTTTGCTATTAATGGAGAAACAGTGAGGGAAAGTTTAACTTTAACATTTCTTTCTGGCAATTTTGTTGTGTTAGCAGAGTCACACGTGTTGGGGTAATAGTAGTAAGTAGCGAGTCCCTTTACACGTGATACAAATGTTTGAAAACAAACAAGTCATAAAATAGTGACTCAATAAACATTTTAATTATGAATACATTAGATTAATTTTCCTTTTCCAAGTTAATATAACACATATTGTTTTGTAAAGGACTATTAATGTTTTTTTTTTCATTACTTCAACAATGACAAGCAGACTTCCTGCAAAAACAATCTGTACTACTATAAAGGTAGAGATATTTTACTTGGCAATTGGGAAACAATTCTCAAAGAGGAGAGTTGAAACTTGCAGGTGAATTGAGGTGACATGATGTCAGTTGAGGTGAGATGAACATTTTATCTCCACAATTTAACTATAAATGGTGCAAACCTGGTGAATTGCTCTGGTTTGGAAAAAATTATAAATTTTTTTGTATGCACATTCAATGTAATGTAACATATACTCTTTCATTTCAAATAGCCAATGTAGTTGTTATTAGCTATCAATTAGTTGGTTAAACATGGGTCACAGAAGTACTGATTAAATTCTGTGTATGTGATTTTTGAGGATCCACTCAGCAGCTTACATTTTAAACATTCATGAATGTCTGCTGGCTTTGACTGTGACCAGTGTTCGTCTTTGGAGATGCATTGTTTCCATTTTTGGCATTTGCTGTCCTTATTTTTGAGACAGTTAGCATATTAAATCAGCTGGTTTTGTGCTCTTCCATCAAAATGTACCTCTCCAAAGAGGTTTTCTACGCATTCAACTAGAATGCACAATTAATCTCTACATATATAACTGCAAAAATCCCCCTAAAACATGTTTGAGCATTGATTTCTTTCCTACCCGTTGGATTAAATGCTTGACAGCAGGGCTCTTCCATATGTATCTGTCTGCCTCTGGTCGTCTAATTGAGATTTCAACACTCCTTTAAATTCTATATCAAGTACTAAATAAAGTATCTCTACATAAATATATAATAATTCAAAGCACTGTAATGATCCCCTCTATAGCACATTATACAGATCTGCTAACACATTTGTCCTTTATAAGTAAACAATAGCAATCATACATCACTTTAGAATGGAGAGAAGCATTTAATTGGAGGTCTGCTGGGATAGCGAAATTGCTGCACTCATCCCATTTCAATACATTTTCTAACAAATTAGAAGATAGCAACAGCACATATAAAAAAAAACAAAAAAAAAAACAAGTGGCAGACAACACTACACGTTTTGATTATCTTTCGAGGTACAATTTCCCTGTTCTTTCCACTACCAATAGTTTCTTTACTTAGAATGAGACAAATGAGCATTATAACTTGTAAAATGCAACTTTAAGAGTAGGATAATTGTTTTATGTATTTATTTTGATTTTCCACTGCGCTGCTCTTTAATATAGACAGTAGGGATTAATTCCAACAACATGTTTTTGTGATCTAAAACACTTCGTTTTCACGGTCTGTTGAACATTAATGTGTATTTCCTATACCGATTCCATAACAACCCACTAACACTTTTAAAGTGCTTGTAATTACACTGTAGAGTGTACATGTAAATGAAAAAGGTTATGTGGGCCACAGAATGAATTCAGTAATGGAGAGTGATCTAGACTGGTACTCAGGTATTTATAACAAATTAAAAAATGAAATCACTTACATTTAAATCAGCCTACTTAGTAGGATTTTAGTGTATTTTGCTTACAGGGTTATGCTGCATAATTAGAGTGCATTCTGGGTTTAAAATGTAATTGTTAAAAAAAAAATAATTAGCATCATGGTTCAGTAGTGTACTTTTTGCCCATTTTGTACCATTAAAAAGTAAAAAATGAAACTGATAAAAAAGCTTTTTACTTAGTAAATTACCATATTTTGAAATATATTTAACGTTCAAAATTACAACATTATTCTGTCCTATTTTTACATTTCTTATAAGTGAGTTGAAGTAAGAACTATCTTTCATTTACTTTGATAGAATAGAAGCACTGTGTACTTTCGTATGGAGAACAAAATACATGTACTAAAAATCTAAAAAACGTTAATGGCATAGATATTACTTGCCTTTAAAATACTATGTCCAGAAACTGGAAAAGAGCAGAGAAGATTCATTGGGAGAAAATATATTTACAGATTCAATTCCAAGGAGAGCCGGAACAAGTTTACTATAGAAGTAGGTCTAGACAATTGAGGATATACGAAATCTGTGGTTGACCTATACACATTCAGCAGAAGGATCACAGACACACATAGAAATATAACTGAACACTTAATGATTAGTTCTCCACTGGAACTCTTGCTCTGACAACAACCAAGACTATAAACGACTGGACAAATGATTGGTGAATGTATAAAGGTTTTGGAGACAGGTGGTGTTTTCCCATTATTAATGGTATAGGTTTTGATGATGAGATACATTCTATCTTCCTTAGTTTTTAATGTAATATAATGCAACTATGATTATTTATTACTCTAAATTAGATGGAAATATCTACATGTATGCCTTCTGATAAATAAATAAAAACATATGTTTTTTTTCTTAGTAAATTATTTTATTTTGGAATATATTTAATGGTAAAAATTACAACATTATACTGTCCTATTTTAAAATATCTTATGAGTGAGTTGAAGCTAGAGCTATATTTAATTTACTTTGATATAAAAGAAGCCCTGTGTACTTTTTTTTTATACAGAACAGTGATTCCTATTGATGTGCAAGAGATTACCAAGGCAAGGCTCTTATGTAGTCATTTTTTATTACTAAAAAGGGAAGACATTGATATAATGGAACCAACCAAATACATTTGATATATGAAGGTTTTTTTCTAGTGATACCTACATTTTTACTTGAGATTGATTTAAGATCATCTGAATGTTAGTGAAGTTGAATATGAATAAGTGCAAATATATATTTTATTAAATTGTTGGAAAACAAGGTAACACTAGGATATCAGTAAGACAGGAAGATCATACATAATTCTTGCTTTATTGTACTAAGTTTATTGTACAAATGAGTATAATGAACTTTATTACAGTTCTTTACTCTTATGGGCATGGTAATGCAGTGGAAGACTTGGAATAGAGCCTTTTTGTGCATTTCACAGAAACCTAAGACAATTTCTAAATGTTTAGTTATGCATTTTTGTCTGAGACTTAGTATAGGGGTGAAGATAGCTTGCTGTATCTTACCATAATTCATAAAAAAAAATCACACAATGTTGCAAAACAAATAGTTCATATTTAATTACCTAAACATTATTTATACTGTGAATGTAGAAAATAAAAAAAGATTGAAAATTTCTTAAATTAGGCCAGTGCTTGCATTTTTATCAACATGATGAATAGACAATGTTTGTTTTCAAACAATTTTTCAACAAATAGGCCTTCTAATTGCGGACATATTTGAATCACTTCGGGGGGCACGAAAAAAAATGAATTTTTAGTTACTCAGTTAACCTCTGAATACGTCCTCAATTTAGACATCATAGCCGATTTTACACTGATATCTGCCAAAACCAAAAGAAAATGAAAAATGTCCGAAGCACAGGGAACCGAAGTGATAGACTGAAATTACCGTATTTGCTCGATTATAAGACGACCCTGATTATAAGACGACCCCCCAAACTTTGGATATTCCTTTAGGAAAAAAACTAAAAGCCTGAATATAAGACTACTGTATAGGAAAAAAAGTTAAACTTGTATATATTCACATGTAAATTGCTTTTTTAATAAAAAATTATGATATCAAAAAATGTATTTCTAGTTTTTATTTCATTTTATGTGCCAATGCTGCCTTTCTCTTTCCCTTGCCCCCATTTTTCTCTCCCCCCTCCCCTTGCCTGTCTCTTAACCCTCTCACTCCCCTTGTCTCTGTCTCTTAACCCCTTCCCTCCCCTTGTCTCTGTCTCTTAACCCCTTCCCTCCCCTTGTCTGTCTCTTAACCCCTTCCCTCCCCTTGTCTCTGTCTCTTAACCCCTTCCCTCCCCTTGTCTGTCTCTTAACCCCTTCCCTCCCCTTGTCCTGTCTCTTAACCCCCTCCCTCCCCTTGACTCTGTCTCTGCCCCCCTCCTTCCCCCCTGTCCCCCCTGTCTCTCTGTCCCCCTCCCTCCCTCCCCCTGTCTCTCTGTCCCCCTCCCTCCCTCCCCCTGTCTCTCTGCCCCCTCCCTCCCTCCCCCTGTCTCTCTGCCCCCCCTCCCTCCCTTCCCCTTACCTTGATCCCTGGTGGCTAGTGGGGGCAGCCGGGGGATGTCTGCACGATACTTGCAGACATCCTCCATGCTGCCCGACACCTCCGTCTATTATGACAGACAGCTGTCCGTCATAATAGTCTGCCGTGTCGGGCAGCATGGAGGATATCTGCACGTATCGTGCAGACATCCCCCAGCTGCCCGATTTACCCTGGTGGCTAGTGGGGCAGCAGAGGATGTCTGCGCGATGAGCGCAGACCTCCCCTGCTGCCGCCCGGCACGCTCGCCGGGACTTCTGTGACGAAAGCGGAAGTATCCGGCTTCTTCACAGAAGCCCCGGCGGTCGTGCCGGGCGGAAGCAGGGGAGTCTGCGCTCGTTGCGCAGACCTCCCCTGCTGCTAGAGAGGGGGATCCAGGTCCCCTGCAGCTCTGCTGGGGACCTGGATCCATGTCTTATAATCTGACCTCAATTTGAGGTCAGATTATAAGAGACCTCGATTATAAGACGAATGGAGCATTTGCTCTGAAAAAAACCTCGTCTTATAATCGAGCAAATACGGTACATGCTTAGTAGCTCAGGTCGAAAAAAGACTTGCGTCCATCAAGTTCAACCTTTTCCTATTCCATGTTTACCTCTGCTGATCCAAAAGAAGGCAAATTAAAAAAACAACAATCTTATCTAATTTCATGCTCTCAATATGTTTTAGTTTGAGGTCAATATTGTTTTTATTGAGCAATCCTTATTCAAATTAGCATGGAATGGAGAGCACAGATCCAATTAATTCCTGTTGTTTCCTTAATTTAGATTTATAGCATTTTTTATCTGTAACCAGGTTAAGTTGTGTTTGACATACATTCATTAATACTGAAGAATTCAACAGTTACCTTGTTAAATTATATAGTTATGTGATTTGCAATTGAATAGATTTTGAAGTAGTTGGTAGAATGTATAATTTATATGGTGGGTTTATCTTATTAGCTTTGTATTGGGTTTTTTCTCTCTCCCTTTATATAATTAAGTATATTTATTTGATACTGAACTGTGGAGAATTTGAAACAAAATCACAAAATTCAGTGATTTTTGAGAGCTGGAAAGATAGTAGTAATTTTTTTTTCAAATTAGCTATTAATGCATGTTCTTTGTTATTTTTATATCAGTTCAGCTCAGTTTACATTTTAGTGAATCGACCCTGCTGTTGTATACTAGTTTCTGCTGTTGTATACTAGTTTTAAACTATATGTCAAATTTATGATTAAATTAGATTTTTTTTCATTCCCTGAGTAAGTCATTTGCAACTGAACATATCAGATTGTTTGTGGCTTGTTTATATATGGAGAGTTAGACCTATTATTTCTTTAAATTAAAGATAAAGTGACCTTTTTATCACATTAATGTTATGTTCCTCTTATGATGTAATTCCTCTAATGTCATGTAAATATGCAGGATACCTATTATTGGCTACAGTAACTTGTTCTGGTTTCTTTCATGAACATTTTCAGAAATATTTATCAGCAGTGTATATACTAGCTACATTATCAAGAATTATCAACATTTGAAATCAAAATAGAAATACTTCTTATAAAAAGGTGCACAAAAGTATTCAAATAGATCAATAGTAGGTGTGATTAAGTCTGATTAAGTCTGTTATTAAAGTATGAAAAATATAATATTCACTCATTCCTGTTGTCTGTTAATATTTTAATTTTAATTTGTTTTAACTGCCTATTGGTTTCAAGTTTTTATGAAAAGCTCTTGCCGTCCTCGAGAACCTATTTGATAAAAACTGTGTTTTTTTAGGGTACATGAAGAATATCATAAATCTAAACATGAAATGTAGTGGTATTCCTTAAAGAAGCATTGTGAAATTCACATTTGTCATCCTTATCTTAGAACAGGGTATTTTCTTAAAATTGTAATATTTAAATTAACAAATACCAACCAAACATTCTTCATTAAGTAATGCAAAGTGTCTGTACAGATAGACTATGATAAATAAGGCACATGTAGAATATCATAAATCTGAACATATAATGCAGTGGAATTCCTTAAAATCCATTAACTAATACATAGTGATGGTAAGATTTTTATAATGTAAGTTTAACCTTACATTTCCAGGGGTATTTGAAGTTTAACTACATAACTATAAATTTATATTACACATTTGTGAGCAATATTCACCCAGTCTACAAATTATTTGCATGCATATTAATGTAAACATTGGAGTCATTGGAGCCTGTTTGCTAAAAGGTGAGTTGGAGTGTGATGGATATTTCATCTCACAACTTAAAATAGACCTGTCATCCAACCTATGGCACGTGTGCCTCAACTGGCATGCTGAGCCCTCAAATGTGGCACGCGGCCAGGTTCAACTCTCACCGCTTGTCGGCTCCGTCCAAGAGGAGTAGTCATCGGTGGGTAAAAGACCGGATCCGCCGGTCATCTGCTTTTTCTCCCGATAATCGGGCACCTGCATGCTAGGTGGAGAAGCGTTCAAGTCGGAAAGCAAACAGTTAATTGCTTTCCGACTTGAACGCTTCTCCACCTAGCGTGCATGTGCCCAATATTGCTAGAAGAAGCAGATGACCGGCAGGGTCTTTCACGCACCGAGGACTGCTCCTCTCGGACGGAGCAGCCAAGCGGTGAGGGGTGAACCTGGCTATGTGTGTATGGCTGCATGAGTGTGTGTATTAGTATAAGTTTGTGTGTGTATGTATGAGTATATGTGTGCGTGAGTATGAGTATAAGTGTGTGTGTGTGTATGAGTATATGTATGTGTGTGAGTATAAGTGTGTGTGTGAGAGTGTGTGTGAGTGTATGTGTGTGTGTGTGTGTAAATGTGTGTATGAATATGCAGTGTTGGCATTTTGAGATCTGCAAACCAGTTTCTGATGAAAAAAATGGGCACTCAGGCCCAAATAAATTTAACCATCACTGCCCAAAATCAACCAAAAGAAATGCTTATGGTATTAGTGGTAGGTTAGTGGAGTATGGGAAAAATACATGCAGTATTAATGTTAGTAGTATTAAACCACACCGACAGGCTTTCCTTGACAAGTAAAAAATCAGTGTTTAAGGCAAATTGGTAATATTTCTTAAGATAAGGTTCTTATGCAATAGCACTCTAAATATGGGGTCTGATATCATACATTCTTATTTTTTTAGGCCATTTGATTATATTTAACTATTCATTTTGCACTGTAACAATGTAAGTATATTGGCAAAAAAGCCCAAAGCCAAACATTTGAGCTTTTTAAATAAAATATATAATATCTGACTTGTCTGTAGTTATGCACATGAGAATTGTTTCATTGTCTTTTAATATTAGTGAACTATGCCTCATTAATTATTTTATGTGATCTATATGAAAGTCTTACTTTGATACTAGATGAATTTATGAAAATCTTAATGCAACATGATTATTCTAAGTGGAATTTTTTATTATATATATATTAAGGACATTTAATAGATTCGAAGATCATATCCCTTATTTGCCTCAGGGCATGAAAACCAGAGCAATCTCAATCTATTAGATGTGGATAACAGATTCAGGTAAGTGTAACCATTTAATCAATATATCTGCAGGAAGTTACTTAGTCTACTTAGACTTAGCTGAGGACGCTGGGTGGATAGATTGAATAGTAGACCAATCAGAATGAAGCAGTGGTCAAGCCAGGTGAAGTTCTATTGGAGTTGGGGGTCTAAACAGAGCAATACAGAAAATCAGTAGACCAAGAAATCTGGCATAGCCCAAAACTCTGTGCACATTCACCTGAGCAGTATATAGACATTATTATTATTATACATTCTTGCCCTATGATTTTATTTCAGTCTCTGCACATAATTGAGACAGAATTGTAGGTGGCCTCTCTCCTGCTTCAGACATGCTGGATTTGCATGTCATTCATTTAGTGGAAATATTTGGTGATCAGTTTATCTCTCTTTGTAAGAAGTCCTAGGACAGTTCTTTGCGCTGATTCACCGCTGACAGTTCAGTGCGGCAGTTTGAACACTAAACTGCGATGAAGTGACTGACATGGCAAGGTAAGCGCTGACAGTTCAGCACTGAGCAGTCAGCGATTACAAACATCCACCCCCCATATAAATGAAAAACCACCTAATAAATCAACCCTCTCTAAAAGTGACCCCGAACCAGGGCTCGAGTCCTGCAGGAACGCGTGGGAACGGCGTTCCTGCACTTTTTTCATGGCAGGAACGCCGTTCCCTTTGCTCCTGCAGTGGCGGATCTGTTTTTTTTTTTTTTTTTTCAAAGTCCAATTCTCGCGAGACGCGAGATTTCGGCCGTTTCGCAGGCTTTTCTCTGCACGGAGGAGGTGTCCGTCCAGGGACACGGAGCAGCAGCTTCCAGGTAAGTGATGGGGAGGAGGGTGGTTCCTGGGCATCTGACTGGCATAATATTACTGGGCATCTGAGAGGCATAATATTACTGGGCATCTGAGAGGCATGATATTCCTGGGCATCTGACTGGTACAATATTACTGGGCATCTGACTGGCATAATATTACTGGGCACCTGAGAGGCATAATATTACTGGGCATCTGACTGGCATAATATTACTGTCAAGGATATTATTAAAAACAATCTTCCACTGCTTAAAGCAGACAAAAAATTACAAACTTCGTTTTCACAGTTTAAGGATATTCGTTTTGTCTCCCGTAAGGCCAAATCCTTACAGAATGCCCTTGCCCCAAGTTATGTTTCAACTCAACCCCTTTATGGAGCCAGCGACCAGTCCAACACTTGGTTGCAAGTTACAGGAATGTACCCATGTGGTAACAGGAGGTGTGCTTGCTGTAAATACGTAATTAAGTCCAAAACTGTCAAGATTGAGGTTTTCGGAGCATAGAGCAGGGGATGCTATCTCTTGCTGGTAACCCTTACCAGGTGGTCCACAAGTATATATAGGCAGAGCACCCTGGTAAGGATAGGAGCACGAGAGTGCCACAAAAGGATAATCCAAAAAGCGAAGTCAGGAAACAGTTCAATAGATCAGGGCAGGCAGCGGTCAAAGAGTAGTAATCCAAGCAGGGGTCAGGGTTCAGGCAAACAGGGTAATCCAGAAGGCAAGCCAAAGGTCAGGTAACGGGAAATCCAATAGATATACTGTAGCACAGCAACAAAGGGGAAACTGGAGACTGAAGTCCAAGGACAAACAGGAACCAAAGCTCTGGAACACTGGAGCAATGAAGAAACAGTTTGAGGGGTTTTTATAGTGCTGTGGATCTCCACTCCTCCCCTCAGTGGGACAAGCTCCTCACTTGATTGGATGTTAGAGGGGTGTGCTTTTCTAGCACATACCCCTCTATCTCTGTGCTTGGAGTTAATAGGAGATTTGGCAGAGTTTACCTCCCTCCTACAGCTGGAAATAGGTTCCCCTTGATTGGGGTGAAGTCTGGAGGATGCATCCTGGGCTTGTAGAAACTCTAGGCCCTGGTTTCGGCCTACCGCGCTACCGCGATCGCGATCGCGGATAGAAGATTGTACTACAGGCCCCGGCTTCGGCCTACTCCGCGATCGCGGATTACTTAGGGGACTTGCTGGATGCCTGGAACTACTGGAACTGCAGGTAAGGGCCAGAGGGGCATGACAGTTCCCCCTTCCAATACGCGACCTCCGGGTGCGTCTAGGTGCTGGCCGTTCAGGATGTGTACGGTGAAATGCACGAAGACAAGCGGGAGCATGAATGGTGGCAGCTGGTTCCCAGGATCTTTCTTCAGGACCATATCCCTCCCAGTGTACTAGATACTCAAGTCGTCCCCTTCTAATACGAGAATCCAAGATCTCTTGTACTTCGAATTCTTCTTCGTTGTCCACGATTATGGGGAGTGGAGGAGTAGGTGTCTTCCTTTGGGAAGTATCTGGTATCCATTTCTTGAGAAGTGAAACATGGAATGTAGGGTGAATACGCCAAGTGGTAGGCAATTGAAGAGTAACCGCTACAGGACTAATAATCTTTGTGATGGGAAAAGGACCTAAAAATTTTGGTCCTAATTTTGTGGTAGGACAGCACATTTTAACATGAGCGGATGAAAGCCAAACCTTGTCTCCAATGTTATATTGAGGTGGAGATGTACGTTTGCGATCTGCTTGTTCTTTGTAAGCTTGTTGGGCTTTCTTTAGAGTCTCTTGTAGGAGAGTGAATCCTTGGTTAAGAAGTTGGATTCTATCGGTGACTTGTGGAACTGTGGTTGTAGCAGGTAGTTGAGGAATCGAGGAAGGATGATAACCATAGTTGGCCTTGAAGGGTGACAAACCTATAGAACTGTGTAGGCTGTTGTTGTAAGCAAATTCTGCTGTTGGAAGTAAGGAAAGCCAGTCATCCTGTAGGTGAGTAACATAGCAACGAAGATACTGTTCTAGAGTTTGGTTGGTTCTTTCTGTTTGGCCATCAGTTTGAGGATGGTAAGCAGATGATAAAAGTCTTTGGATGCCCAAACCACGACAAAAAGCAGACCAGAAATGTGAGGTAAATTGTACTCCACGGTCAGAGAGAATGGATTGTGGTATGCCATGGAGGCGGAAGATTTCTTTAATAAATAAGTCAGCAGTTTCGGCTGCGGTAGGGAGTTTGGTTGTAGGAATGAAGTGAGCCATCTTGGTTAGACGGTCCACGACTACCATTATGGTAGTATGTTGTTGAGATGGTGGGAGTTCAACAATAAAATCAACAGTCACGTCAGTCCAGGGATTAGTGGGGACAGGTAAAGGCTGTAGTAAGCCAGCAGGTCTGGTATTAACCCCTTTTGATCGTCCACAGATGTCGCATGAATGTATATATTGTTCAATGTCCTTTCTTTGTTTAGGCCACCAAAATGAACGATGTGCAAGGTCTAAGGTTTTCTTGACTCCTCCATGGCCTGCCAGCGGATGATCATGTATTGTCTCTAATACTTTGGTTCGCACAGCAGGAGGGACAAAAATCAGAGTATCCTTGTAGAGGAGACCATCTTTCTTGGTCAAAAAAGGATATTTGGATAGGTAAGAGTCATCTTTACATTGTTGTTTAAGAGTCTTTATTAGAGAGGAATGAGTGATAAGAAAATGACCAGGTTGTAGAATGGTGTCTGGCTCTTGTTCTGTAGATGATCCATGTAAACGGGATAGGGCATCGGCCTTTCCATTTCGTGAACCGGGTCTGTAAGTAATGTGCAATAGGAATCGAGAGAAAAACAGAGCCCATCTTGCCTGTCGTGGACAGAGTCTGCGAGCTCTTTGTAAATACTCCAGGTTGCGATGGTCCGTGAATACAGTGACTGGGTGATTTGCCCCTTCAAGAAGGTGACGCCATTCTTCCAGTGCCATTTTTATGGCCAATAGTTCTCTATCACCCACACTGTAATTGATCTCTGCTGGAGAAAGGCGTTTTGAAAAGAAGCACACAGGATGAAGTGTACCATCATCTCCTTTTCGTTGAGACAAGATGGCCCCTACAGCTGTCTCTGAAGCATCCACCTCAACAAAGTATGGTTTCAAAGGATCTGGGAGAAGAAGAATAGGGGCTGTGGTGAATCTCTGCTTTAATGCATCAAAAGCTTGTTGTGCTTCAGGAGTCCAACGAAAAGGTATATTCTTCTTTGTGAGTTGAGTGATTGGGGCGATGATTTTTGAGAATCCATTGATGAACTTTCTGTAGAAATTGGAGAAGCCTATGAAACTCTGTGTGGTTTTAACGGAAGAGGGGATGGGCCACTCCAATATGGCAGATACCTTCTTGGGATCCATTCTGATGTTTCCAGGGGTTAAGACATAACCAAGGAACTCTACAGACGTAGTCTCAAAAATACATTTTTCTAATTTGGCATATAGTCCGTGATCTTGGAGACGAGATAGAACGCGGGTCATGTGTTGACGATGTGTAGCCAGAGAAGGTGAATAAATCAAAATGTCATCAAGGTATACAATGACAAACGAATCCAACATATCCCGGAAAACGTCATTAAGGAAGTGTTGGAAGGTAGCAGGGGCATTGCAGAGCCCGAATGGCATGACTAGATACTCATAATGACCATATCGGGATCGGAAAGCTGTTCTCCACTCATGCCCCTCCTTAATCCGCACCAGATTGTAAGCACCCCGTAAATCTAGCTTGGTGTATATTTTAGCTTCTCTGAGGCGATCCATCAATTCGGGAATTAAAGGTAAAGGGTATTTATTTTTTATCGTGACTTTATTAATCTCTCTGTAATCCACACATGGGCGGAGACCACCGTCCTTTTTTCCAACAAAAAATATTCCAGCTCCAGCAGGTGAAGTAGAAGGTCTGATGAAGCCTTTCTTTAAATTGTCTTCAATGTAGGTTTTTAAAGTCTTTAATTCGGGTTCTGAGAGGGGATT
The DNA here is from genome assembly GCA_036172795.1 of Pelodytes ibericus. Classification (NCBI taxonomy): domain Eukaryota; kingdom Metazoa; phylum Chordata; class Amphibia; order Anura; family Pelodytidae; genus Pelodytes; species Pelodytes ibericus. Next base: position 214,862,136 of record CM069857.1, on the reverse strand, counting down.
TATACGGCCAAATGGTATTGGTGCCCCAGGAAGTAGGTCTATTGGGCAATCATATGGACGATGGGGTGGTAGTTTATTGGCCTCTTGTTCACTGAATACTTTACTGAAAGCACGATATTGTGTTGGTATTTCAGTGTTCTCAGGAGATGGCATGTGAAGAAAAGAAGCTAAAGTCTGTGGAAAACATTGAGTTTTGCAAAAGGTAGAGGAAAAAGTGGTTAGTCCTGTAGACCAGTCAATAATGGGGTTGTGACGTTTAAGCCAAGGAAGTCCCAGAATCAAAGGAAACAAGGGAGAATGCACCAGACTAAAACTAAGTGATTCTTTATGTTTCTCTCCAATGTATACGGTGATGGGTACAGTCTCTGTGGTGACAGGTCCTGAATTGATGTCTCTGCCATCGACAAGTAGGATGGTAATGGGTTGTTTCTTTGGTCGTGTGGGTATACCCAATGTCTGGGCGGTTTTGATATCCATAAAGCAATCACTGGCACCGGAATCAATGATGGCATCTTGTGGTACCTTGTCATGTGTCCATTGTAGAGAGACAAGAAGAGATAGATGAGAAGTCATGCCACCCATGTGCAAAGAGTATTGTACCGAATGGGGATTACCTTTTGCAGCCAACCGAGGACAAAGACGAAATTGATGGTCGGAATTACCGCAATACAGACACAGATTCATCCTTCTTCTTCTGGACTTTTCTGTTTCAGTAAGTGGACCACGGGTTACCCCCAATTGCATGGGTTCCTCAGTGGTGGTAGTAGGCGTGGGTGTGTAATGTATAGGAAGGCGTGGTTTAGAGACTGAACGAAAAGGAAGGTTGGTTGAGGTAGTACGTTCCATCTGTCTCTCCCGGAGTCTCCGATCAACTTGTGTTACTAGAAGAATCAGATCATCCAGTGAGTCAGGAATACCAATCCGAGCCAACTCATCCTTGAGTGATTCAGAGAGACCTAAACGAAATTGGTCTCGCAAAGCTGGTTCGTTCCATTCTGTCTCCATCGCAACCCTCCGAAAGTCTGACACATAATCTTCAACAGGGCGACGTCCTTGCCTGAGAGATCTCATGGTAGTTTCAGCGGTAGATCTTTTATGAGGGTCATCGTATAGTATACCCATAGCATGACAAAATGCCTCCCAGGAATTAAGCACAGGACTGTCTTCATACAACAGATGGTGTGCCCAGGACATAGGTGCTCCTGTGAGTAGAGAAATAGCTGTACGCACTTTCACAAAGTCTGTAGCATAGGTTCTTGGTTTTAATACAAACAACAATTCGCAGGAAGTGATAAACGATTGGAACTGACTGCGGTCACCGGTAAAACAAGCAGGTAGTTTAACATGTGGTTCAGGGGCAGCAGCACCATCAAGAACAAGTCCTGGTTGAGATACTGGGTTTGGTTGGTGCAAAACCGGTGGTGGTACTGGGATGGGTTGTAAATTCTGCATTTGGGTTTGTAGGGCCATTTGGTTGTCTTGTACGGCCTGTGTAGTAGTAGACAGCGTGGTAAGCTGTTGTGTCAAGGTATTAACAGCATCAACCATCCCTGCAAGCTCCATAATGGCTCCAGTGTATTGTCAAGATTGAGGTTTTCGGAGCATAGAGCAGGGGATGCTATCTCTTGCTGGTAACCCTTACCAGGTGGTCCACAAGTATATATAGGCAGAGCACCCTGGTAAGGATAGGAGCACGAGAGTGCCACAAAAGGATAATCCAAAAAGCGAAGTCAGGAAACAGTTCAATAGATCAGGGCAGGCAGCGGTCAAAGAGTAGTAATCCAAGCAGGGGTCAGGGTTCAGGCAAACAGGGTAATCCAGAAGGCAAGCCAAAGGTCAGGTAACGGGAAATCCAATAGATATACTGTAGCACAGCAACAAAGGGGAAACTGGAGACTGAAGTCCAAGGACAAACAGGAACCAAAGCTCTGGAACACTGGAGCAATGAAGAAACAGTTTGAGGGGTTTTTATAGTGCTGTGGATCTCCACTCCTCCCCTCAGTGGGACAAGCTCCTCACTTGATTGGATGTTAGAGGGGTGTGCTTTTCTAGCACATACCCCTCTATCTCTGTGCTTGGAGTTAATAGGAGATTTGGCAGAGTTTACCTCCCTCCTACAGCTGGAAATAGGTTCCCCTTGATTGGGGTGAAGTCTGGAGGATGCATCCTGGGCTTGTAGAAACTCTAGGCCCTGGTTTCGGCCTACCGCGCTACCGCGATCGCGATCGCGGATAGAAGATTGTACTACAGGCCCCGGCTTCGGCCTACTCCGCGATCGCGGATTACTTAAGGGACTTGCTGGATGCCTGGAACTACTGGAACTGCAGGTAAGGGCCAGAGGGGCATGACAAAAACCTTTAGCTCTTTGTCAAATAAAGCCTCTTTCTCAATGAAGGATCATATCAATTGTGATTCCAGTAAGGTGATATATCTTGTAACATGTGGAAAATGTGATATGCAGTATATTGGTCGCACGAGCATAAAATTAAGAGAACGTATGAGGGAACATACATCTGATATTAGGTGTAATAATCGAAAATCCACCATTAACTGTCATTTTCGAAACTGCAACAATGGAGACTTGAAATATTTTACTTGCATGGCAATAGAACGGTGCAAATTGGGACCCAGAGGAGGAGACTTGAATGTGCTGTTAGCCAGGAGAGAGGCATTTTGGATCTTTAAAATGGGTACTAGGGTCCCAACAGGTATGAATAAAGAATGGGAACTCAATTGTTATATTGACTAAACTAGACTATATTATGCTGCTTGTCGCTTTTTTCCTCATGTATATATGGATTGCTACTATGAGATCATGTCATGTCATATGTTTAATAATATTGTTTACACACACTGTACCTTTCAGTTCTCCACAGCAATACTTGCAGATATCTGATGTGTTTGAGAGGGCTCCCCCTGGCACTGTGTGCATGAGGGATTTCCCTCTCCCAGATCAGATATCAAATAAAGACTTAGGAAATTGAAACTTATTGGGCTAATATTCAACTAATATTTTCTAATATTCAACTAATATTCTCTATAAAGTCTGACATTTTTGTTTCTACTAGTTCAACTGCCTTTTTTGATATACATTTCGACACTTTAAGGCTGTTCATTACTATAATTGTTTTTTGCTGTTTTTAACGGGTGTGGTTAGGTCTAACCTGAACCAATCCAGGTTGTGGGAAGTACCTCCACTACCCTTTTTAAACAGACTCCCTGTTTGAGGTATATGTCTATGATTAAGCCGTGTGGCGAAACGCGTGAGATTGCATCTCTCCAACTATGATTTTAATCTTCTATCAATAAACTTTGCTTTTTATGGCTTTATACAACACTCCAGTTTTGGATTTCTTTTGGATTTACTGAAAAAGGGTCGAAAAGGTGCGCATACATGCTTGCTGAACTCTCTATTCCATAATATTACTGGGCATCTGACTGGCATAATATTACTGGGCATCTGAGAGGCATAATATTACTGGGCATCTGACTGGTACAATATTACTGGGCATCTGACTGGCACAATATTACTGGGCATCTGACTGGTACAATATTACTGGGCATCTGACTGGCATAATATTACTGGGCATCTGAGAGGCATAATATTACTGGGCATCTGACTGGCATAATATTACTGGGCATCTGACTGGCATAATATTACTGGGCATCTGAGAGGCATAATATTACTGGGCATCTGACTGGTACAATATTACTGGGCATCTGACTGGCATAATATTACTGGGCATCTGAGAGGCATAATATTACTGGGCATCTGAGAGGCATAATATTACTCGGCATCTGACTGGCATAATATTACTGGCATCTGACTGCCATAATATTACTGGGCATCTGAGAGGCATAATATTACTGGGCATCTGAGAGGCATAATATTACTGGGCATCTGACTGGCATAATATTACTGGGCATCTGAGAGGCATAATATTACTGGGCATCTGAGAGGCACAATATTACTGGGCATCTGAGAGGCATAATATTACTGGGCATCTGAGAGGCACAATATTACTGGGCATCTGACTGGTACAATATTACTGGGCATCTGTCTGGCATAATATTACTGGGCATCTGAGAGGCATAATATTACTGGGCATCTGACTGGCATAATATTACTGGGCATCTGAGAGGCATAATATTACTGGGCATCTGAGAGGCATAATATTACTGGGCATCTGACTGGCATAATATTACTGGGCATCTGAGAGGCACAATATTACTGGGCATCTGAGAGGCACAATATTACTGGGCATCTGAGAGGCATAATATTACTGGGCATCTGAGAGGCACAATATTACTGGGTATCTGAGAGGCACAATATTACTGGGCATCTGAGAGGCATAATATATCTGGGCATCTGAGAGGCATAATATTACTGGGCATCTGAGAGACATAATATTACTGGGCATCTGAGAGGCATAATATTACTGGGCATCTGACTGGCATAATATTACTTGGCATCTGAGAGGCATAATATTACTGGGCATCTGACTGGCATAATATTACTCGGCATCTGACTGGCATAATATTACTGGCATCTGACTGCCATAATATTACTGGGCATCTGAGAGGCATAATATTACTGGGCATCTGAGAGGCACAATATTACTGGGCATCTGACTGGTACAATATTACTGGGCATCTGACTGGCATAATATTACTGGGCATCTGAGAGGCATAATATTACTGGGCATCTGACTGGCATAATATTATTGGCATCTGACTGCCATAATATTACCGGGCATCTGAGAGGCATAATATTACTGGGCATCTGACTGGCATAATATTACTGGGCATCTGAGAGGCACAATATTACTGGGCATCTGAGAGGCACAATATTACTGGGCATCTGAGAGGCATAATAATATCTGGGCATCTGAGAGGCACAATATTACTGGGCATCTGAGAGGCACAATATTACTGGGCATCTGAGAGGCATAATATATCTGGGCATCTGAGAGGCATAATATTACTGGGCATCTGAGAGACATAATATTACTGGGCATCTGAGAGGCATAATATTACTGGGCATCTGACTGGCATAATATTACTTGGCATCTGAGAGGCATAATATTACTGGGCATCTGACTGGCATAATATTACTGGGCATCTGAGAGGCATAATATTACTGGGCATCTGAGAGACATAATATTACTGGGCATCTGAGAGGCATAATATTACTGGGCATCTGACTGGTACAATATTACTGGGCATCTGACTGGCATAATATTACTGGGCATCTGAGAGGCATAATATTACTGGGCATCTGAGAGGCATAATATTACTGGGCATCTGACTGGTACAATATTACTGGGCATCTGAGAGGCATAATATTACTGGGCATCTGACTGGTACAATATTACTGGGCATCTGAGAGGCATAATATTACTGGGCATCTGACTGGTACAATATTACTGGGCATCTGACTGGCACAATATTACTGGGCATCTGACTGGTACAATATTACTGGGCATCTGACTGGCATAATATTACTGGGCATCTGAGAGGCATAATATTACTGGGCATCTGACTGGCATAATATTACTGGGCATATGACTGGCATAATATTACTGGGCATCTGAGAGGCATAATATTACTGGGCATCTGACTGGTACAATATTACTGGGCATCTGACTGGCATAATATTACTGGGCATCTGAGAGGCATAATATTACTGGGCATCTGAGAGGCATAATATTACTCGGCATCTGACTGGCATAATATTACTGGCATCTGACTGCCATAATATTACTGGGCATCTGAGAGGCATAATATTACTGGGCATCTGAGAGGCATAATATTACTGGGCATCTGACTGGCATAATATTACTGGGCATCTGAGAGGCATAATATTACTGGGCATCTGAGAGGCACAATATTACTGGGCATCTGAGAGGCATAATATTACTGGGCATCTGAGAGGCACAATATTACTGGGCATCTGACTGGTACAATATTACTGGGCATCTGTCTGGCATAATATTACTGGGCATCTGAGAGGCATAATATTACTGGGCATCTGACTGGCATAATATTACTGGGCATCTGAGAGGCATAATATTACTGGGCATCTGAGAGGCATAATATTACTGGGCATCTGACTGGCATAATATTACTGGGCATCTGAGAGGCACAATATTACTGGGCATCTGAGAGGCACAATATTACTGGGCATCTGAGAGGCATAATATTACTGGGCATCTGAGAGGCACAATATTACTGGGCATCTGAGAGGCACAATATTACTGGGCATCTGAGAGGCATAATATATCTGGGCATCTGAGAGGCATAATATTACTGGGCATCTGAGAGACATAATATTACTGGGCATCTGAGAGGCATAATATTACTGGGCATCTGACTGGCATAATATTACTTGGCATCTGAGAGGCATAATATTACTGGGCATCTGACTGGCATAATATTACTCGGCATCTGACTGGCATAATATTACTGGCATCTGACTGCCATAATATTACTGGGCATCTGAGAGGCATAATATTACTGGGCATCTGAGAGGCACAATATTACTGGGCATCTGACTGGTACAATATTACTGGGCATCTGACTGGCATAATATTACTGGGCATCTGAGAGGCATAATATTACTGGGCATCTGACTGGCATAATATTATTGGCATCTGACTGCCATAATATTACCGGGCATCTGAGAGGCATAATATTACTGGGCATCTGACTGGCATAATATTACTGGGCATCTGAGAGGCACAATATTACTGGGCATCTGAGAGGCACAATATTACTGGGCATCTGAGAGGCATAATAATATCTGGGCATCTGAGAGGCACAATATTACTGGGCATCTGAGAGGCACAATATTACTGGGCATCTGAGAGGCATAATATATCTGGGCATCTGAGAGGCATAATATTACTGGGCATCTGAGAGACATAATATTACTGGGCATCTGAGAGGCATAATATTACTGGGCATCTGACTGGCATAATATTACTTGGCATCTGAGAGGCATAATATTACTGGGCATCTGACTGGCATAATATTACTGGGCATCTGAGAGGCATAATATTACTGGGCATCTGAGAGACATAATATTACTGGGCATCTGAGAGGCATAATATTACTGGGCATCTGACTGGTACAATATTACTGGGCATCTGACTGGCATAATATTACTGGGCATCTGAGAGGCATAATATTACTGGGCATCTGAGAGGCATAATATTACTGGGCATCTGACTGGTACAATATTACTGGGCATCTGAGAGGCATAATATTACTGGGCATCTGACTGGTACAATATTACTGGGCATCTGAGAGGCATAATATTACTGGGCATCTGACTGGTACAATATTACTGGGCATCTGAGAGGCATAATATTACTGGGCATCTGACTGGTACAATATTACTGGGCATCTGAGAGGCATAATATTACTGGGCATCTGACTGGCATAATATTACTGGGCATCTGAGAGGCATAATATTACTGGGCATCTGGGCATCTAACAGACATAATATTACTGGGCATCTGACTGGCATAATATTACTGGGCATCTGAGAGGCATAATATTACTGGGCATCTGAGAGGCATAATATTACTGGGCATCTGACTGGTACAATATTACTGGGCATCTGAGAGGCATAATATTACTGGGCATCTGACTGGTACAATATTACTGGGCATCTGAGAGGCATAATATTACTGGGCATCTGACTGGCATAATATTACTGGGCATCTGAGAGGCATAATATTACTGGGCATCTGGGCATCTAACTGGCATAATATTACTGGGCATCTGAGAGGCATAATATTACTGGGCATCTGAGAGGCATAATATTACTGGGCATCTGACTGGTACAATATTACTGGGCATCTGAGAGGCATAATATTACTGGGCATCTGACTGGTACAATATTACTGGGCATCTGACTGGCATAATATTACTGGGCATCTGAGAGGCATAATATTACTGGGCATCTGACTGGCACAATATTACTGGGCATCTAACTGGCATAATATTACTGGGCATCTGAGAGGCATAATATTACTGGGCATCTGAGAGGCATAATATTACTGGGCATCTGACTGGTACAATATTACTGGGCATCTGAGAGGCATAATATTACTGGGCATCTGACTGGTACAATATTACTGGGCATCTGACTGGCATAATATTACTGGGCATCTGAGAGGCATAATATTACTGGGCATCTGACTGGCACAATATTACTGGGCATCTGACTGGCATAATATTACTGGGCATCTGAGAGGCATAATATTACTGGGCATCTGAGAAGCATAATATTCCTGGGCATTTGAATGGCATAATATTACTGGGCATCTGACTGGTACAATATTACTGGGCATCTGACTGGCATAATGTTACTGGGAATCTGAGAGGCATAATATTACTGGGCATCTGACTGGCACAATATTACTGGGCATCTGACTGGCATAATATTACTGGGCATCTGAGAGGCATAATATTACTGGGCATCTGAGAAGCATAATATTCCTGGGCATTTGAATGGCATAATATTACTGGGCATCTGACTGGCATAATATTACAGGGCATCTGAGAGGCATAATATATCTGGGCATCTGACTGGCATAATATTACTGGGCATCTGATTGCCATAATATTACAGGCATCTGACTGGCATAATATTACTGGGTATCTGACTGGCACAATATTACAGGCATCTGACTGGCACACTATTACTGGGCATCTGACTGGTACACTATTCCTGGTATCTGACTGGCATAATATTACTGGGCATCTGACTGGCACACTATTCCTGGTATCTGACTGGCACACTATTCCTGGTATCTGATTGGCACAATATTACTGGGCTCTGACTGGCACACTATTCCTGGTATCTGATTTGCACACTATTACTGGGCTCTGAGTGGCACAATATTCCTGGTATCTGACTGGTACACTATTCCTGGTATCTGACTGGCATAATATTACTGGGCATCTGACTGGCACACTATTCCTGGTATCTGACTGGCACACTATTCCTGGTATCTGATTGGCACAATATTACTGGGCTCTGACTGGCACACTATTCCTGGTATCTGATTTGCACACTATTACTGGGCTCTGAGTGGCACAATATTCCTGGTATCTGACTGGCACAGAGGGGCAAAATCCTGGCACATAGAGGGGAAAATCCTGGCATATAGAGGGTGAAAATTCTGGCACATAGAGGGGGAAATCCTGGCATATAGAGGGGGCAAAATCCTGGAATAGAGGGGCAGAATCCTGGCATATAGAGGCAAAATCCTGGCATACAGGGGCAAAATCCTGGCATAGAGGGGCAAAATCCTGACATAGAGGGGCAGGGGCAGAGTCCTGTCATATAGAAGGGCAAAATCCTGACATAGAGGGGCAACATCCTGGCATAGAGGGGCAAAATCCTGGCATAGAGGGGCAGGGGCAGAGTCTTGTCATATAGAGGGTCAAAATCCTGGCATATAGAGGGTCAAAATCCTGGCATAGAGGGGCAAAATCCTGGCATATAGAGGGGCAAAATCCTGGAATAGAGGGGCAAAATCCTGGAATTGAGGGACAAAATCCTGGCATAAAGGGGCAAAATCCTGGCACATAGAGGGGAAAATCCTGGCATATAGAGGGGCAAAATCCTGACATAGAGGGGCAGGGGCAGAATCCTGGCATATAGAGGGGCAGAATCCTGGCATACAGGGGCAAAATCCTGGCACATAGATGGGCAAAATCCTGGCACATAGAGGGGCAAAATCCTGGCATAGAGGGGCAAAATCCTGGCACATAGAGGGGAAAATCCTGGCATATAGAGGGGCAAAATCCTGGAATAGAGGGGCAAAATCCTGGCATATAGAGGGGCAGGATCCTGGCATATAGAGGGGCAAAATCCTGGCATATAGAGGGGCAGAATCCTGACATAGAGGGGCAAAATCCTGGCATATAGAGGGGCAGAATCCTGGAATAGAGGGGCAAAATCTTGACATAGAGGGGCAAAATCCTGGCAAATAGAGGGGCAGAATCCTGGCATAGAGGGGCAAAATTCACTGAATTGTCGGTGAAATATATATGGGGGGGGGGGGTCGCAGTGGATTTTGTGTGAGTTCCCACACTTTTTTTCCCAGGACTTGACCCCTGCCCCGGACCCCATACTAACTCCCAACCCAAACACTAATACTAACACTACCCCTGAACCTTAATACTAACATTAACACCCCAGACCATAATACTTATATTAACCCCCCGAACCCTAATACTAACATTAACCCCCTCAAACTCTAATACTAACATTAACCCCCCGCACCCTAATATTAATACATAACCCACCTGAACCCTAATACTAAAATGAACCCCTATTAAACATTATTAATACTCACCTTTAGCGATCCCTCTATGAACTGTCCTATGATGAAAGAACCGGCGATGAGGCCAATGCGCGAGAGGGGACGGTAAAGTGGCTGCATTCATGCAGCCCTGTTGAACTGTCCCATCACCTACCTGTGGACCCCTAATAAAATCACAGGGTGTCAAATCAATAATAAGATAAGACACATGGGCAACTAATTATGTAAATTACAGATTCATGTTTTTTTGGGGGGTGCCTCCCCCCAGTGACTTTACAGACTACTAGGTCTGAATTCTGACCACAGACTTGCATTGAATGGGAGTGTAATGTAACTATATCAGGTCAATCCACTCTGTCTTGTGTTTGAAGACAGGAAAAAAAAAAAAGTACACAGCCACCTAGCCCTGCCCACTATGATACACCAGAGCCATTAAGAGAGCACGGGTGTATCTTTTGACATCATCATGCAGGCTTTGCCCACAGTTGTAAAATGAGGCTTGCTGGAATATTTTGGAGAATGTTGCATCATGGGTAAAAATAAAATATGGATGCAGGAGATAAACACCTAATTTTATTTTTACTTTTATATGCCATTAATTCAAACATATAAAAAACATGAACAGTGGCATATGTCTAGTCACATCTTATGTAAGTGGTAGTATTCCTTTAAAGGGGCACTACCACTTACATAAGATGTAACTAGATAACCTGGTCTTTAACAAACAAACATATGTAGGGGCGGAGCTAACCAGCAAAGAGGGAAGACGCATTTACATGGCGCTCCTCACACATTCTGTTTAAGGTGAGATTTTCCACAGAGACTTTGCTCTACACTGTGTCAGTCCTACCCCTCATCGACGCTGTAGGTCTGGGGCTCCAAGAAAAGGGAGTTAAAGCCGGGTTACGCTGCTCACCAAGTGGATACTGGGAACATTCTAGATGAGGCCTACAAGGCCCCGCTCGGGCCTGTTTCCGGCCCTGCCCAAGAATTCAGACATGCATCGTGCTGATTTTATGCAGAAACCCGTGGTTTTACTATGGGCAGAATCACGAGCGACTGGATCGGTTACTGCATTCTATGAGGCCCCCGCAATAAAAGCTGACTTGAAGGCCCTAATAACAGAATTCAAGTAGATGATGGCTGGTGAAACCTACACAACCATGCATTGCAGCACATCTATTTAATCGGTGATCCTGGCCTACATTATTGTCTCGATTGGAGATACAATTAAGGTAAAGGGGTGTCGGCAGCCTCCAGCCTTGATTGAGGATGTGTAAGTAAGCCAAGTGACTACTCGACAGGGAGGCTACTTGGAGGAACGGGGGCCCACCGACCTCCGAACCTCATACATAGACAATACTACTTACCTGCACCCCACAGCCTTTAATTCGAAGTGTAACAATGTGGCTATCTTCTCTAAGTATGATACCAAGTTGCCACTGCCTGACACTACGGGCCCCAGAAGCTGACATATGGGATACTTATACTTGTCGCCATTCATAATATCTGGAGTGCCCCCTCGGAAAATGCCATCATCCATATACCTGATGATTTGTACATAGAAGATATGTATACCCTCTCAGGGTTAGCCCAGACCACTCACAGCATGGTGGGTGCCTGTTTTTGCCATATTCAGAGGTGGACCGACAGAAGCAGCATCTATCTGTGGAACCAGCTGCTGCAGACTCTCAAGTAGAATCCCCATGATGCCGCCTTTGCTTCAGATTACTCTGGAGTCTCTGTGGATTTTTTGCCTCGTTTTTCTGGAGTTTATTTTTTATTAAATTGGAACGTTTATGTTGTGTGCTTCTCTCACCGTGGCCACAAAATGTGGTTTCACAAGCCCTCTCTTTTTTAGCAGACCGCTCCCCCCTTGTTCTCTTTTTCCTTCACTGTTCTGATACTCTTCCCTTTTCCATATTCCTTCTTGTATATCAACTTTATTCTTCTCCTACCCAAAATGATGAAACCAGATCAATAATTTTGATATGCCTCAATAGAAATGTCACCTTGTTTTGAATTGTTGTGTCTATATACTGTAGTTTCGCCTGTACTGACAACAGCTCCCTGATATGGATCCTTGTTATTTTGTACTATCGCACTGTGTATCCTATCTATGTTTATATTATTAAGCCAGTCCACCATAAAGTGTAATGCTAGTTTACGAAATATGCTACTACTTCTTATGAGGCCTCAGTATGTTTATTATGCATAATGTCTATGACTCTCCCATCCCCGAAATCTATGCTTATATGATAAGTGTTCTTGTAAAAATCCATATTTAGTGAGAGTTTTATATTAGTTTTTAAATTCACTTCTTATATGATTCATTAAGCTCTTCTATCTCTGTTTATTATGTTGACAAAACAGAAAAATTGTGCCAGTTGTATATCTGGTGGATATAGTCATATATATTGATTGTTATGTTTACTGAATATGCTGTGTATATTATGTACCTGATGCAATAAAAACTTTAATTATAAAAACAAACATATATAAATCATTTGCCACTGGTTTTTTGTTTTATATGATTGAATGAATTGCATGTAAAATGAAAAATAAAATTAGGTGTTTATCTCCTGGCTCCATTTTGTGAATATCTCCCATGATGCAACATCATCCAAAAACTTCCAGCCAGTCTCACAACTGTGGGCAAAGCCTGCATGATGATGTCATAAGATACTCCCCTGCTCTCTTACTGGCTCCTGTGTATCATAATGGGCAGGACTAGGTGGCCACAACTTTTTATACCTGCCTTCCAACACAGAGAGAAACCTGATCAAAACAGGATCATAACTCTGCCCCCTTGTGATGTAATACTTACATAACCCTCACATTCAATGCAGTCTATGATAAGAATTCGGACTTAAAGTCTACATTCTGTGTCCCCAGCCCCAAAGTGAGAAATTTGTGCTGTAAAGTCACTAGGGGATTGCATACAAATACACTATATTTCACAGTCACACTTGTTTAGTTAAATATTTTATTAAATACAGTCACATAACAAAAACAAAAGACATACCTGAAATCAACAATACAAAATAAAAAATATAAAACATTTTCATTTTTTGTGGGAGTGTCGCTTTAAATTGATAGAAAGTAGTAAAGTTTCATATAGATAAACGGTATGTTTTTGATGGTGAAGCTCCCAATATCATCTGGCTGGGAGAGTACATCTATGAAGTAGCTTCAATGCACATCCTCATCTCAACACAAAATGCATAAGACACAAAACAGCATCATCCTTTATGAAGTCCATGAAATGCTTGTATAGGATTCACATATATTATATATGTGAATACCGTATTTGCTTGATTATAAGACAAGGTTTTTTTCAGAATTTTTTTTCTGAAAAATCCCCCTTATAATCGAGATCGTCTTATAATCTGACCTCGATTTGAGCAGAGCTGCAGGGGACCTGGATCCCCCTCTCTAACAGCAGGGGGTGTCTGCGCGATGAGTGCAGACTCCCCTGCTGCCGGCCGGCACGACCGCCGGGGCTTCTATGAAGAAGCCGGGTACTTCCGGCTTCGTCACAGAAGTCCCGGCGGTCGTCCCGGCGGTCGTGCCGGGCGGCAGCAGGGGAGGTCTGCGCTCATCGCGCAGACATCCTCTGCTGCCCCACTAGCCACCAGGGTGAATCGGGAAGCTGGGGGATGTCTGCACGATACGTGCAGACATCCTCCATGCTGCCTGACACCTCCGTCTATTATGACGGACCAGCTGTCCGTCATAATAGACGGAGGTCTCGGGCAGCATGGAGGATGTCTGCACGTATCGTGCAGACATCCCCCGGCTGCCCCCACTAGCCACCAGGGATTATTAAACAGGTGAGGGGGTGGAGGGAGGGGGGAACCAGAGCAACAAGGGGAGGGGGGGACCAGAGCAACGAGGGAGGGGGGGACCAGAGCAACGAGGGAGGGGGGGACCAGAGCAACGAGGGGAGGGATGGGGGGGGAAGAGACAGAGACAAGGGGAGGGAGGGTGGGGAAGAGAGAAACAAGGGGGGGGGAGGAAGAGACAAGGGGAGCGAGGGGGGAGACAAAGGGAGGGGGAGAGAGAGAAAGCTGGGGGCAAGGGAAAGAAATGCATTTTTTTATATCATCATTTTTTATTAAAAAAGAAATTTACATGTGAATATATACAAGTTGAACTTTTTTCCTATAGGTTAGTCTTATATTCAGGCTTTTAGTTTTTTTCCTAATGGAATATCCAAAGTTTGGGGGGTCGTCTTATAATCGAGCAAATACGGTATATATATTAGGGTTCAGTTGTCCTCTAAGGTTCTAATTTAGCTAGATTTCACAGTGCTTCCATTAATTTTTATATGTTCATGCTTCCATTAAAGCACCTGCACTGCATTTAGATGGTACTGTGTATAGAACTAGCACAAGTATGAAAATAAACTGTGCACCAATTAACTACACAGTGTAGAATGTGTACCACCACTTAAAACTTTGCACGAAAAAGGGCTTTTGATTTCAGAATTTTCCTACATACTGTATTTAATTTCCAGGTACAGCACATAAAAGTGTGGGATGCTCGGGTTGCAGACTGCAGTATTAGCAGCCTATTATGTAAATGCATAAATTAATTTATGAACAATTAAAAAACAAAAATATTTAGTAACACCATTTTTGACATGGATCAACAATAAATATTTTTTTTTATTTCCTTATAACAGGTGATCTGCCTTTGGTAGTGGAAAGATGTAAGGGACATTTTTGTAAAGCAAAATAATCAAAAAGGAAACATTCCAAAGCCACCATTTAATTACCCAATAATTAAGAAAAGGAATTAAAAATATTAAAGCTTGCATTTACTACACACATACATTTTTTAAATCTATGTCCGAGATCAATTGGAACTTGCAATGCCTGTGATTAGGGTTGCCACCAGGCTGGTATTTTACCGACAGGCCGGTAAAAATTTGGCATTAGGCAATGTTAAGTCTATTGAGACAGTACCAAGGCTGGTATTTTTCTGAAGAAAAGGTGGCAACCCTACCTGTGATCATGATATCTATGGTTGCCACTTAGCCAATATTTTACAGCTTTCCAGTACAAAATGTACTTAAGGGCATATTAAGTCTATTTTATATTAAATAAATGGTGGCATACTTATATTATAAACCATCTTTTAAGGCATATTCTCCTAAGTATATTTCACTGTGATAGCTAATTTTTGAGGCTGGTAATGTAGCCTCATGTTTCTGTGATGCCAAAAGGTCATAGGTTAGCTATCAATTTTTAACCAATTGGAGTTCACAATTATTTCTGTCTTATTATTATAAATACATATATATATATTTTTAGATTTTATTTTATGATACTATTTTTACTTCACCTGGAGCAAAAATTTGGTTAGCCACATTCTGGGATGTATAGAGTTACCTAAATTTTGCAGACCAACTATCTTTTCAACATACTAGCAGTTTTGAACAATGAGAAGGCCCTAATTTATATTAACTGGTATGTTTAATACAAGCTACAACATGGCACAATCTCTAAAGATCAGAACAATTTATATGACAAGCCACTTTGTTAGAACTTGAGAGTTTTTTTTTTAATGTCTACATTTAAATGAATACTTTCATTGTACCTTGTGATCTTGGGAGAGAATGTTAAAAGTATATGAATTATGTGACACTGACTTAAAATATTTTTTCATTAGATTGTATTATTCATAATGTCAAGGAAATTAATGCTAGCAATAAAATGAGTATAACATTTAATTACTATACTATATTGTAAGTGCATGTGTCTGTGAATTAAGCGTAACTACATAACTGATAGTCAATGATTATAGAGTATTATAAAGAATAGCATTTTAACCCCTTTGTGACACTTTTTGTTCCTGGCCACCGATCACAAGATTACTCAGGAAAGGAGGAGTGAACCTACCCTCAAAAGAAGAAGAAAAAATATATAGGTCAAGAAAGAAGCATACACATCATGGTAATAAGACATATATAATTATACAATTCCCAATCAAATTTGGTTAGTAACTATAGAATATTAGTAAAGAACCATTTATTACAATTAAAAAAACAAAAACCTAAATGTGTTTATAACTTACTTAAAGTTAGGAGAAGGAGAAATGTTCAAAATGTACTAGCAAATATTTCACTCTTGCTGTGCATCAAAGTATTACCTAAAGGTTGATAGTTTGATAGCTGGGTCAGATTGGAACATTGTTGTTTTCCCACTCCCATACCTTTTGGTAATGAGGTACCGGAAAGAAAGTGAAAAGTAACAACACATATTTATGTTGAAAAAATACCACCAAAAGGGGTAGACATATCTGATGTTAATGAGTTCAACCTTTTATGGTAAGAAAACACTCAGCCACATGAGCAGACTCTTAACCCTGGGTCTGTTGTTTCTGGAACCATTGAAACTAAAACAAAAATAATCAAACAGCAGTCATTGCTCCTCTGTGCTACCTAGAGGGGTATAAGGAAGAAGAGGGGAGGGACATGACTGCTTCAATGTTTTCTTACTAGGTTTGTATGGTGGTTGGTGATTGGACAATCGTGCTTGATGAGTTTAAACACATATGTGTCAATAGTGATGTTACCTCATTCTGTTCCTAGTGACTCCAGAGCACTCCCCTTACCACCAACATTTCCTTTCTATTTATTTTGTCGTTACAATATATATATATATATATATATATATATATATATATAAACAAATCCAAAAGGAATGCACTCCCCTGAACTAGCATATATTATAAGGGGGTGCTGCTGAGACAAAACAGTTATACAAAATCCAAAGATCAGATCACTCACATCAAAGCAGGTAGGAGAAAAACTCTTCATGCTATAGGTTTCATTAAAGCTACTTAAAACACATGTCTTTCTAAGATAACAAAATTGGAGATGTGGTTACATATATGGCCATATTATGCTAAGCCCACCACTAAGTCAAAGTACTCCAGTATTGGTGGGTTCTAACACAAAATAATGTTGCTTCTGGGGCTTAATCTCTTCATGTGTATTGTTTACCAGGGACCATAGGAAGACCTTCCTATTGTAAAATACAGAGACACTCCTGCAATTTATAGGTCTGGACTCCACTTATGGAGCACCTGTAATGGGGCGGGGTGCTAAACCAGAGGCCTGGTCATACCTCTACTATACAAACAAATACAAAAGGAATGCACTCACCTAAACTAGCATATGTTATAAGGGAGCGCTGCTGAGACCAAAAAGTTATACAAAATCCAAAGATCAGCGCACTCACATCAAAGCAGGTAGGAGAAAAACTCTTATAGCTATAGGTTTTATTAAAGCTACTTAAAAACACCTGTCTTTCTAAGATAACAAAATTGGAGATTGTGTTACATATATGGCCATATATTTGCTTATCTTAGAAAGACAGGTGTTTTTAATTGAAACTTTTAATTGAAAGCTTTAATGAAACCTATAGCTTTAAGAGTTTTTCTCCTACCTGCTTTGTATATACATACACCTAGATATGTCAATATATATCAGTTACTGCCATAGCTGTAAAATGTTGTCCTAGCTAGCACATTTCAAAGGAATACCCCTTGGGTAGTCAAGATCTTAAAGGGATCGAATTGCCTAAATATTGTTTTAATGTGAATATGTAGAGTGAACAATGATTGAAAATGATCTATTCATTGTGCTAACAAGATTGCAAACAAATGGCTAAATTAGGATACTTTTTTTTAAAGTCTGTGGTGTCTGTTTATGACATCACCTGAAGGCTTGATTTGCATATTACATATTTGTAATTACATTGCATTTAACATTACACTTTGAAAATCAGTTAATTTGATATCAAGCCACAAAGTGATGTCATAAACAAGGGATTCCATAGACACGATTAAAACAATTTTTCTCCTTATTTAGGCATTTGCTTGCAATTTTGCTAACATTATTCCTTATTCTCTACAGTCACAGTAAAAACAATGTTTAGGTGTTATGGTCCCTTTAAGGCATGCTAGTCTGTGGGTTATAACTGCTTGTAGGTCCTTGTGTTGAGCTGGCAGGTTGGTAAGGTGGTTGTTAAGTTGTCAAAATGTGCAACTGAATAAATCAGTTGCCATTGTTCTATCCTTATCACTGTTGATTTAATTTGTGTTTTGCAGTAATAAGCTGTAACATGGCAGGTGGTATCAGCAGTTACGTTAATGATTTGTAATTAAATAGAGAATCAGTGTTAAGAAAAGTTGGCTGTCAGCAGTGGAACGGAAAACTTGTGATACTCCTCAAATACTGTATTTGCTTGACTATAAGACAATGTTTTTCTTAGTGCAAACTCTCTGAAAAAGTCCCCTCGTCTTAAATTCAAGGTCAAATAGAGGTCTGACTAAGACTAGAATCCAGGTCCACCTCAAACTTGCAGGGTACCTGGATCCACCCCACAGGCAGCCAGTGGAGGGCTGCACATTTCCCACAGACATCCTCGGATGCTGCCCGACACTTCAGCGGCTTCTTTGATGAAGCGCTGGGGCCACGTGACCTCCCAGTGTTCCATCTCAGAAGTCCCAGTTTAAGTGCCTGACAGCATCGTAGGATGTCTGTGTGCACCAAGCATTTTGGCAGGTCTGGGAGCAGAATATCAAGTCTGGGGTTCAGTTGCTAATAACAGGAAACGTAATGCATTTTAATTTTCACTCAGATTTGTATTAAATATGCAAAAACAGATTACATGTAAAGGAATATTAGTTCACTATTTACTATTAAAATGTTTTTTTTTTTCTTCTTAAGGGTCTTTTTCCTAAATGCTACAAATTTGGAGTAAGAGGTATTGTTCTACAGTTATTTACACCATATGTTAATCTCATTGTGTTCCCTGTTTTTTGCATTAGACCATGGGTGCCCCAATCAGGAGCCTATTGACAGAAGTAGGGATTCAGGGTTTGGTGCTGGGTAACCATTCCCCTGGTGGATTGGGCCACATTTCAAGAGCGTTTAAGGAGCATCCTTTGTATCTAGTAGAAGCTAAGGGACAACTAAAGGTATCCTGCAGAAATCCTGGAGTAAGAATGGAGTATAACTAGAAGATGTTAGCAGGATGTGGCAGGTTAAAGCAGAGAAGTGAACCAAGCAGAGAAGAGCAAGTACTAAGAGAAAAGAAACCAGATAACACAAATACAGAGTCCAGGAATACAGGATATACTAAGGCAGAACTAAAACATACATGGGCAAGACAAAGCAAAAGACAAATACAGAACAAAAATGAACATACGAAAGCACAGATATAACATAAAACAAACAGAAAATAGGGCAAAGAAATAAGGAGCAGAAGGAATGGAGTGAGGAGCCTGAATCTCCAGATGCTTTACAAGGGAACCAGATCTTGAATATGGAGAGAAGATAGAGGAGCTGGAATCCTCTGGTGATTCCGGGAAAGAGAGTCAGGGAACATAAACATACAAATATAAACATAGGAACTAGCCTAACACTAGAGATGGTAACAGTGAGGATTTAGTTGATTATGGCCATAAGATTAAGCATGCTAACCAGCATCAAGGTACCTCACATTAGGCAAGAACCGAACACTAAAGTGAAGTAGCAAACTAATAATAAATTTACAAATGAATAAATAACAGAATCTAAAAGACTTGTATTGAGCAGACACTCAAACACAGAGAAAGAAACCTGCAGCTGGACTGGTTGGTAAATGGAGAAAGCAAACAGTGGAAATGGGTGGAGCTCATTTATATAGAAACAAACTAACAAGGTTGAGGGAAGCATAGAAAATCCAGAAAGGAACATAATAACAGGCAGAAAGGAAAACCTGAAACCTATTCAGAGCAGAGACAAAGGAAACACAGAAACAGGGTACATGACCAGGCAGGACGAAGACAAGGATTCTAGGGAACAGGTCGCCCCTATTACAGGGGCCTGGGACAGGATATGTGTCAACTCTTTTACATGGCTCTGGGATTCAGGACTTGGGAAGATGCCACTCTGGGTGCAAACTTTGCAGCTGCCACTCTGGTGGCCAATCTAGGAGGACACCCTTTTGGCTATAGCCTCTCCGGGCCAGCCTAGCCAGATGCCACTCTGAACAAGAGCTAAGGAAATGCCACACTGTAACCAGACTAGGGAGGTGAAGGAACAGGGGTATGAAACAAAAGCTGGAACATGAATAAAAAAAGCAAGATAGCAAAGTAATACTCAGAACAACACAGCAAACCACAGAAAAGAAACCAGAGAAACTGACTACAAACTGGACACATGATGATCTGAATGCGGGATGAACCCTGATAGTGGGATGGATCCTGACCGGTTTTAACCCTTTTTTGAACATTGTTTTCTCTTTTAAAGCACTTTTTGGACTACAGACACACCGTTTTGCTTTAAACTGAAAAGCCCTGCTGTATTAATTCCTTTGAACATGCATTTATCTGGGATAACATATTTTTTTTGTGTGATACTCAAAACACTAAAATACATGTTTGTGCTTCTTTTGGCATATGTCTATCTCTGCTTGCATGCCTTTTATTTTTTTGTTCTTTAAAAAATGAAGCTATATTTAATTGAAATATAGCATCAAGTATAGGCATTTTAAATAGCAATGCGTTAATGAAAAAAATACAAATAACGCATTATATTGATCCCTCTTTGCTCTGTGTAGGGGGGGTAGACTTTTTGTTTAGAATCTTTGGCCAGATGAAGAAAGATCTGACCGAAGTTACCTGCCTTTCCCGATATATCCAAGTGGAGAGGGCTCATTAAGGTACTTTATTTGTATTTTTTCATTAAAGATGTTCTAATAAAAATGTCTACACTATATACAATCTTTCCTTTAAACATAATTTAATTATATGCTGACAATTATCCTTTAAAGCTAAATATAAAATGGGTGTAAAATATGTAAACAGTGGGATTTACATTCTGTTCCTAAGCTACACCTTTATCAACATCTATGGATATGTACTGACAAATATACATCTCTCTCCTTCTTCTTTTCAGGCAGGCAATCAGATATAGATTGATTTTGCAAAGAACTGTAGCTTGCTCTGTAGACAGAGGATAAATTGCTGGCTATACACAATCAGTAGTTTTATTAGAGTGAGATCCAAAGCATGCTGGTCTAAATGATGCAGATAAAATCACACTGTAGCAATTGCCTTACCCACCCCATAACCATATTCCTTGTAAAGTAATAGAATGATAAAAGTGTGGTTGTTTGTGAAATTCATACATGATCATAAGAAGGGATATAAATGTGAAATGTTTTCACAGCCATAATATAACTGTTACTCTGTATCATTTTAATACCATTTGTATATTCAGCAAAATTTTGCAAAGTAAAGGGTAAAAAAAGAAAGGTAAAATGAAATGTTCTATTCAGCTCTGCTGCTTTAGCAAATCCTCAATTCAGCTTTTAGAGCAAGTCTGTTCCAGCTGCTGATTGTGCAGTTACTCACAGGACACTTCAGCAGCAGTTTGCTATGTTGATAAATGATTGCTGAGATAAGGCTCAGTCTACTATTCCAAACCTCTGGTGATCAAAACAAAATGCTTCAGTGTTCTAGTACAGATGCAAACACCAAGCTGTATACTTGGTTGACATTTCTGCAACATTTGTCGTGTCAAATAGAAAATTAATTAGAATGGTTCAAATTGTTTCATACATGAAAAAAGAATGGGATCCAGTTTTATTTGGTTAATTGACATTAGACTTGTTTATATACATGCTCCAATTTTTTTTCTTAAAGTAAAAATATTTCATTTATTCATATTAGTGCACCAACAATGTTTTTTTTCCCTGGTTGCACACAGTTGACTGCCTAAATGTTGGCCTTCAGATTTCTATCCAGGGGTTAATTGGACAGTATATATACTGCTTTGTGTGTCCAATACACAATGGGGGCTGTTCCCTAAAATTTTAAGGAGGTAGAATTTGAGTTAGTAAATATATAAAGTCAATCTCCTAATTCGACCTTCTCAAGCTACTCACTAAGAAAAAGTCAACCTCCCACTACCTCGCCATCTCAAACTACCATCTTCAGCCCCCATCAGTAAAAAAGCAATACAAATAGCTATTCAATATTCAAAAATGAACAGAGTTCGAATTGGCTGGCAAATTGACCTTTGTCATGCAACCCACCTCTCGCAACTATATAAAAATAAATAACGAAATCACAAATGTGGGAAAAATAACCACCCCCCTGTCATGGGCATCCAAAGGGGAGGTTATTCCTATCCTCAAAGTCATTGATTTTACTTTCCAAATATTGAACTTTCTGTTTTAACTTATTAACTTTCTCATCTGTTTCCTTAACTGAGAATTCAATAAGTTTGATTTTATCTTCATTAATTCTGTCACCAAGATTCTTAATGTCTTCCTTGAATTCTCTAAATTGATTAGACAGTTATTTTTTAAAAGTTGTAGTTGACATGTCAAGACACAATTGTAGATATTCCTGTGTGATACTTCAATTTCCCCCCTCTCCTGAGCTATCAAAAAGTTGTTTGGGGGTATTGACCTCCAGCATTCTCAGGCTTATGTCCTGGACTGCTGTAGAGTCCATAGTACCCTGATCTTTTACTGGTTGTGGTGAGAAGTGAGCTTCAATTCCTCTTTCTCTTTTTCTGATAATTTCACTAATTCGTTTGTCTTTCTCTTTTACTTTTAGTTTTTTTGGTGGTTGTTTTTGTTCATTCCCTTTTTTTTAGCATCATCTTGTTGCAATCTTTATGTGGGTAACTCTCCCAGATAATTCCTCTCAATGGTTTCTGTCTTTCTTATGCTGCCACCATATATACAGCCTTCATGTATTCACAGAGAGGATCAGCTCTCTCTTTTTTATCCAGATTAGTAATGCAGCTGGATTATACAGGTTAAAAATGAGATTGTCACCCCCAATATATAGTATATAACACTTTTCAGCAAGTCTTTCACTCAGGGAATTCTTTTGGGCATACAATAGTCTCTGTTATCACACCATTAGTTCTTATACATCATATACTTATTTTATTTTTTATTTTTTTTATTTAGAAAGTGCTTTACCAGGAAGAATACATTGAGATTTCTCTTGTTTTCAAGTATGTCCTGGGGACCCAGTCCAGAATGGAGTTAAAAATAAATACATACACATATTAAACAAGTTGGAAGGAGAACATACAGGGTAAATCATTATTGATACAAAAAAGGAACAACATGTACAGTATACGAAAGAGTTTGTAAACTAATAAAAGGGACAATCTGTTTTGAGGATTTGGGAGATACTTATTTTCAGGGATTTTAGAGTAGATGATGATTTGGCAGAAACGGGAAGGCTATTCCACATATGAGGAGCTCTGAAAGAGAACGCACCTCGACCTACTTCCTTTTTGAAGTGGGGAATCGCTAGTGAAGGGTTGGTGCAGGATCTGAGATTGTGGGATGTGCAGGGAGTAAGAGCGAGCATGCCGCTCAGGAAGGGGGGGAGCGTTACAAAGAAGTGGTTATGCACTAAGCAAGCTAGGTGGAGAGTACGCCTGGAGGCAAGTGTCAGCCAATTTAACTCTTTTAACATTTTACAGTGATGCGTGTTATAATCACACTGTAGTGCAAAACGACACAATGTATTGTACATAGTGTCGAGTTTACCGAGATGGGTCTGCGGTAGACATGTGCAAAACTAAAATTTTCATTTAGTTTTTGTCCATTCGGACGAAAATTGTATTTATTTAGTCTAAAACGAATTTTGTTCATTACTGCATTCGTTTCAGACGAAATTCGTTCATTATTTTTTTTTTTTTTATTCGTTCGGACGAATCAATTGACCTACACATTCCATAAACCAAAAGTCTATAAACCAAACTTTGTTCAGTTTATAGACTTTCGGCTTACGGAATACATGTAATGCTATTGGCTTTCTATGAACCGAACTAGAGTACCCATTCACAAGAAATTCATAAGAAATTCTTATGAATGGGGCTCTTGTTCGGTTTATAGAAAGGCAATAGTACTGCACGTATTCTATAAGCCGAAAGTCTAGAAAGTATAGAAAGCCGATCCTAGGATATAGCTTTGACACAAGCTTATCAATATGGAGACCAAAAGATAAGTTTGGATCTAGCCACATGTCAAGATACTTAAATTAATTTACCTGGGTCAGGTTATAACTGGATTTGGTCTTGATGGTTAATTGAGGATTGTTTAATTTAAGTAGTTTGGCATTTGTCCCAAACAACATGGACGCAGGTGGCTGTTCCCAGAGTTCGATGTTTAACTTCCTTTCCTTCTTGCCATCTCCTGCTCTGTTGTTTTCACCGCTAGCTCCGTCAAAGACCGCCGTCCTCTGTGGTCCAGCATTTGCAACAGGGGACTAAATCACGTGGCAGTATTAGGCACATGGCATGGTCTGAATCAACTCTCAGACACCTCCGTCCATCTCCCCTTCCAATCCTTTAGCCTTAGGTGGTACAGCATTAGCCTCTGATATCATTGGGATTCAGGACAAGCAGCTTCTTCTGCTGTCGCCTCACTCAGCCTCCGACGCTCCTCCCATCAGCGTCTACATCATGATGTCCCTCCTCCGATTGTATCACGTGCTTAACCTCATCTTGATCTTTGCAAAATGGTATGTGAGAGATTAGGCATCCGAGGCTGATGGGTGCTAAAAGTGCCTTTGACTGGAGTTCGAGATGAGCACTCATTTTGAACTATAACCTCAAACTCTAGTGAATAGACAGACGGCAGTAAGCAGGGTAAATTTAAGTCAAGGAACCTTAATGTTGCATGAAGGGTAACCTAATTATCCTTTAGCCAATTAAATTAAACCAAAACCTCTCATTGTCATTACGTTTATAAACATGTTGACACTTTTATTCGGGATGTATAGCCTGTTTCTGTTTTCTGCAGAGCACATGCAATACATTTACTCAAAAAGTGGAAGGACAAAATTCTTGCCTAATATGCTTACCGATTTGTATGTTTCCACTGGCAAAGCTTTTCATCATTCCACTTTGAGTATTAGTTCCCATGCAGTTGAGATTCTTCAATGCCCCACAACTATGGTGATTAAATATCTCTGATTGTCCAGGGCAGTCAAGCAATGGGACTTTATGTCTCAGTTCCTGGACAGCCTCAAACAGGGACAATGCATAGTTCTGGAATGACAGCTCTGAGTGAATGAGAAGCTTCTCCTTAATGGAGAGAGTTCAGCAGCATCAGCTGATTGGCTGAGTCTATCATAGACATCCCAGTCTAAGCTGCAGCAGCACCAGACAAGAAACCCATACAATGCATGTGTGAATGTGTGTCTGACTTTGTGTGTGTGAAATCTACATGATTCCTAAGGCTTCCTAATAATTTATATAATAAAAATATTGTGGCGAAAGGAAGAGTTCTGTTTAAATCCACTTGTTTTATATACAAATTTAGCTCCGTTCGTGAGTTTCTGCATTGCTAATGGCCTTCTGGTTTTGAGATGGCTCCAGGGTGTCTCAGGATGTATCCCAGAGACAATAGGACAATGGGCTATAGCCTGAGACATCCTGGCAAGTTATGGATTAAAAGTAATTAGTTTAAGGGTTCAAGGGAGGGGATCTTAATTAGGGTCAGGAAGGTTATCAGTCAGGGCTATTTCAGCTGTAATTTGTGGAGTGAATAATTCTAATGTTTTTTTTCATTGGGAGCTTAATACTGTATTTGGTATGCTGGGGGAAGCTGGGTTGGGATTATACTGTTATCCATTTATCTCTCCGGATGTGGGGAGGAGTTCTGGCAGAGCATAAAAAGAATGATTTGAACGCTGATTAAATACACTGATTTTACCCCTTCATGAAGTCTCGGCTCATGTTTGGGGAACTGGGATTTTATATTCACTTTGCAACGTATTTCGGCTGTTTATTCGGGAGTAAGCTCAAAAGTGGTGACCTAAATACGTCATTACATAATCAGCCTAGACTTTTTCCATTTCTGCATGGTGACTGACTTGACTGCCACTTTAAGGAGCATTCATGAAAGAAATGCATTGTGCGTGGTAGAATTAATGTTAGTATAACCCTGCAGTATACAAAACTGTCTCTTTGAAAAGAGGCTCATCTTAAATTTTAGTACATACACATCACTATAACTGGGACTTGTCTAGATTCTCTTTAGATTGTGTAGTCCAGGTGATGTTGTTTGTGGTCGGCATGTTGTGTTTACATTGTGTTAGTGACATGTGAGTTCTAGAAAGCTACCTTCTTAGCTGTACATATCACTCTGGAACAGATTTAGTGCCACATGCCTTTTCATATCCACTTTTAAGAAAATAAAGTAACTGTTGTATTTTAAAAATAATAATACTAACACTGTATACTAGACATGTGCAAAACTAAAATTTTCATTTCGTCTTCGTTCATTCAGACGAAAATGTTATTTATTTAGTCTAAAACGAATTTCGTTCATTACTGCATTTGTTTCAGACGAAATTCGTTCATTATTTTCGTTTCGTTTTATTCGTTCCTACGAATCAATTGACCTACACATTCCATAAACCGAAAGTCTATAAACCGAACGTTGTTTGGTTTATAGACTTTCGGCTTATGGAATACATGTAATACCATTGGCTTTCTATAAACCGAACTAGAGTCCCCATTCATAGGAATTCTTATGAATGGGGACTCTAGTTCCGTTTATAGAAAGCCAATAGTATTGCATGTATTATTTAAGCTGAAAGTCTATAAACCGAACGACTTTCGGTTTATAGACTTTCGGTTTATAGAATACATGTAATGCTATTGCTGTTCTATAAGCCGAAAGTCTATAAACTGAAGAGAGTCCCCATTCATAAGAAATTCTTATGAATGGGGTCCCCATTCATAAGAATTTCTTATGAATGGGGACTCTAATTCGGTTTATAGAAAGCCAATAGTATTACATGTATTCCATAAGCCGAAAGTCTATAAACCAAACGACGATCGGTTTATAGACTTTCGGTTTCTAGAACAGCAATAGCATTACATGTATTCTATAAACCGAAAGTCTATAAACCGAACGTAGTTTGGTTTATAGATTTTCGGTTTCTAGAACAGCAATAGCATTACATGTATTCTATAAGCCGAAAGTCTATAAACCGAATGTCGTTCGGTTTATAGATTTTTGGCTTATGGAATACATGTAATACTATTGGCTTTCTAGAAACCGAAATAGAGTCCCCATTCGTACGAATAGGTCAATTGACCTATTCGTATGAATGGGGACTCTATTTCATTTTATAGAATAGCATTCCATAAACCGAAAGTCGTTCATTATGTCGGTTTATGGAATGAATGTAATGCTATTGGTATTCTATAAACCGACTCTATTTCAGTTTATAGAATGCCAATAGCACGAATGGACGAATGATTTTCGTTTATTAACCATTTGTTCATTCGGCTTTCGTTAGTTTAGCATTTTCGTTATTTGTTTTTCGGACGAATGGACGAAAATGCTATTTTCGGACGAAAATGCATTCGTCCGAAAACGAATGCACATGTCTACTGTATACTCTTTTGAAACTAATGTATTTAATACATTTTTTGATCATGTAACTTAAATACATTTTGTTCATGTGTCTCCTAATGTGCAAATCAGATGCTGTATGCAAAAACAGGTAATGGTAATTTCATGCATTTATTAATTGCTTCTCATTGTACTCGACAATCAAAAATCCATAATGATTCTGGGTCATTATATTTCAGTTTCCCCTTTAAAATTATATAAATCTGTAGTTTTAGAAAATGCTTTAGCACAACTGCCCTTTTGTTTGCTTAGGTAATCAAGCGTGATCCTGATGAATACACCTTATGGTAATTGCATCTAATTTAAAAGTACTTTTTCATCAGCTTCAGCCTTTGATTTGATTCAAGATTTTTCTCATTAAAATTCTCCACACATACAGGCAAGAATAAAACCAGCAAAATAATGAAGCTACACTTGAGATTAATCTGCCTTCTTGGAAGAAAGTGTAATAGGTACACTATTAACAAGCCATTCATTCTTTCAGAAGCAATAGCAATTGTATTGGCTAACCAACAAACTAGTAAATAGAATGTGTGCTTGGGATTCAATTTATTCTAAATATTTAAAAGTTTAATGCAGATGTTTCTAAACATGTCGTCAACAGGTCAGATTGTGAGGAAGACATATAATTTGTATTATTATTCTTTCCTTATGTGGGCTTCTTCATTAATAAATCAGATGTCTTTTCTCATATGATGTGTTCACATGCGGAGAGAAGAACAAAACAGAACAATAGCACTCTCCGTATACAATTAGTGGTAGTAAGGCACCCCTTTGATTGGTAATGCACTCACTTGCTTTGGAGCAGAAAGGGTACTTCTCACTTTAAAAATATGTATAATCCTTTGTGGAGTTTAGAGGTCTCCAAGTCCCACCAATGTAGCGACGCTGTAAGAGATGATTCAGCTCGCATGTAACAAATAAAAAATGTTCTCATAATGTAAAACCATTTTAAATAATTGTAGAACAGAAGGTTAAAAGGCTTCCATAAAATATTGGTGACTGCTCTGACGAGTGTCACACAAAAGCTTGTCAGGAAGTCCTGTATTCACCAATGTCGGTTCTGGCTCACATTCCCTCTAGAGCATATGACGTCAGAAGCATTTCGCCCCACCCAGGGATTCTTCAACAGACTGAACCCCCATTGATGAATCCTGGACTTTCTGACTTTATATATCAAGTGTTTGTGTGAAACTCGTGAGAGCAGTCATCAATATTTTATGTAAGCATTTTAACCTTCTATGTAAATTGTGTGTGTTTATAATTTAGTTTTGATGGAGCCTTAAAGCACTTTTTCTTCTTTTCTTCTGTCTTTACAATTATTGAATGTTGTCTGAAAACTTTCTGTTCAGGACACTGTTAATATTAATTCTATCCTATTGCAATGCATAATGAGGTGTCTCACAAGCAAAATATGCTTTTTTTGCTTTATATTCTGTTTTTATTAACCTTTTTGCGACAATGGACATGTCAGGCAAGTCCAGCCGGGAGCTCCGTTGCGGACAACGGACTTGCCTGCAGTGAAACGAGTGGTGCTCTGACGGTCCTGCTCTATTGCATCAATGTCGAGGCATAGCCAGCACTGAAATTCCAGCTCTGGGGAACCCACAGTTGCTCCAGGGAGCGATCATGGTCACCATATTGCAGGATGCTCCTGCAATGTGGCTGTGCGCTCTTGTAGTCAGAGCTTCGGAAGTGAAAAAAAATGAACTTCCGACACTCTGAATATGTTGCTTGACTGTACCTAGAGGCAGTCAGCAACATTGCAATGAAAAAAATACTTAATAAATCTAAGGTTATGGTTAAAATAGCAGCTAGGGTATCAATTAAATCAGGGTTAGCAAAAGGGATAGGGTTACAATTAAATTAAAATGTATTATGGGTTAGCATAGGTGTTAGAGTTGGGGTTAAAATTGGGGTTAGGGTTAAATCTAGGGTTTCGGGTTGGGGTCTAAAGGTCAATATAGGAAAAAACACTGTTTTTGGTTTTTGCCCCATAACTCACAAAAAACTGCAGAAAAAACATGCATATTTCAAAACTTGGGAAAAATTTAGAAACTATTTAGATGGGGTCTTTTTTAATGATTGTATTTGTGTAAATTATATTTTAGGTCAAGTTTTTTTTTCCCATCATATTTTATCATATTTTTTTTTTGTAGTAAATATTAAGATATGATGAACATAATGCTATCTAGTGAAAGCCCTTCTTATGATGATAAAAACAACATATAATTTGTGTGGGTACGGCATGTGAGAAAATTACAGATAAACACAAACACCCCAGAAATGTTAAAACAGCCCTTGTCACCAAGGAAAAGTCAAGGCCAAAATGTCTTGTCACTAAGCGGTTAAAGGGTAGACACAGATAGTATCAATTTTCTTTTGGAGCTCTGAGTAACTGATCACTTTGGTGACTCAAATAGCCATAAATTCAGGCTACCCATGAATTGGCACAACAATCAGTTATTGTGCCCGAAAAGAATCATCTTTGTCCCCAATAGGATTTCCAGCATTATATCTGTCCCAAAACAAGTTACCAGTGTCATCTCTGTCTCCAGATTTCCAGCACCAAACTGGTCAAACATGTGATTATTACCAAATTACAAAGTTGCCTCAAATTTCATGCTTTCCTCTTTATGCACTATAGGCACACACATCATGAATTACAGCACCATGTAACACCTGCCCCCTAGTGACACTGTAGGGTTTAGTTTTTATTTTTATTTTAGAATGTTGTATTACATTCACAAAAAGTAAAAAAAGAGAGAAGTAAAAACAGAGACCCAGAAAATTGATAAAATATAATCATAATTGCACTAGAAAATTTTTAATTTTCATTATATATAATAACACACCTGATTACATTTCCTTAGCTGAAATCTAGAATGAATGAACTTTTCTACTGAAGCTTTGTTGGAAAACATCAACACTAGGAAGGATTTCTGGCTGTAGCTTTTAATATTAATGCTCTATATAGCACTATGTATAAAGTCAGCATGTCATAGTAAATTATGCCACCCTGTCAAGCAACAGATGTTCAATTTACCAAGTTACATTTTGGGACTAGATTATGTCTTGCTACTTGTGCAAAAATAATTTCAAAATTAGTTATATCAAACTCAGCAGTCTAAAATACAGGCTTTTAGAAATAAATAAAATGATACATTCCTAAATATACATATTTATTTCTAAAATTAAACAGAAATAGTGATGCACAATAAAATAATAAAAATACTACATATAAATCAACAGACATAAAATTATACTAAGTTTTTTGTACTCAAAATATTCATTAGCCTCCCAATAAGTTAGCCTCAAGGGGCACCTAGAAGAAGTCTACTGGCTGAAATGCGTAGTGCATGCTGGACAATAGGTGGGAGGTCCTTACATGCGTATGTTGCAGGAAAATATATGTGTAAGAAAGAGCTACATTTCTTTTCAATACCACTCAGAGGAGTTGAGACAAAGTGCTGCTCACCTTCTTATATGGCTTCAACATACGTTTTAATGTTGTCTTAATGAGTATCTTTTATATTATTCGAGTAAGCCTAACTTAGTAGGGAATAATAAATATTTTGTGTATGAA
Organism: Pelodytes ibericus; assembly: GCA_036172795.1. Classification (NCBI taxonomy): domain Eukaryota; kingdom Metazoa; phylum Chordata; class Amphibia; order Anura; family Pelodytidae; genus Pelodytes; species Pelodytes ibericus. The sequence continues at coordinate 214,830,739 of CM069857.1, read as the reverse complement.
TATTACGCTACGCTTACCTCGCTCATTGTTTCCTGTCTATTACTGCCATGGTATCCCTGTTCCTTATATCTATTTTTTAAGGATATTTTCTTGATTTTTGATGGTGAAGTTGAGGTCCCACTCTGCATTCCAAAACAGATCCGGTCTTATTGGCTCTTGGACATGTGAGTGGATTACCTTGGGGGAAAGCAATCCCAACATTTTCTGTTTTATAGATTTACACATATGTGTTTTTATATATATATATATATATATATATATATATATATATATATATATATATACAAACTCAGCGTACAAGAATTTGAGTATACTTTTTAATTATTTCATTGTGCATCACTATTTTTGTTTTATATTTTCATATTGTGATGATTTGCTGCACGTTAAAAATAAATCTGTGCCTGTCACTTCATTTCACATATATTTATAAAAATCAGAAAAAGGGTATTTATTGTTTAAAAATATGTGTTATCAAAGTCATAAACATTAGAATGACAGAAACAAAAGGTTGCTATTTTAGCTCTCCACCAAGTAATATCATTTCTAATACAACACAAATATCTTATGGCATTTTTGTTCCAAATCTATAGTATGTAGCTAAAATGTGTTTTATTTGTTTTAATTAAGCAGGCAGTTCCACCAACAGTATACTAAAAATATATAGTGTGCAATGAAAGTGTGGGCAAAATGGGTAAAGTGCAAAGAGTGTGAAATGTGGGTGCAATGCAAAGACTATGCAATATGAGTGCAATGCAACATATGCAAAATATGGGTGCAATGCAAAGTGTGTGCAATATTTTTGCAATATTAAATGTTTGCGATATACAGAACTGGAAAAAACACACCCTCTTTGAGTTGTATGGTTTTATGTAATAAGACATAATAACAATCATCTGTTCCATAACAGGTCTTAAAATGACGTAACTACAACCTCAGATAAACAACAACACCTGACATAGTATACTGTGTCGTGATTTATTTAAAAAAAAAAAAAAGCCAAAATGTAGAAGCCATGTGTGAAAAACAGCGTATGATTCGATGGGGGTAGATGCAATGCTCCCCGTTGGTAAAACAAAAAAGTGCCGTTAGGAGTAAATTAACGGGCAATATTATCACCGCACCTGTTAAAAACCTTCATACTTTCTATGGAAATTTAGCGGAGCAGGTAAAAAAAATCCTGAAAACACTATTCTGTGCTGTAGTTAAGTCACAATCGGTCTGTAAAAAATAACAATAAAAAATAATTTCTGCCCTGTCAGTTTTATGCTGAAAAGTTCAATGTGCAGTGGCTTATTAACGCAGCTGCTATTTGAACATTTTAACCCAGTGCTGGAAGGAACACAAGCAGCTCTCCCTACAGCACTAAAAATGTATTAAAAATGGTAGAGCCACTGGGGTTCTCCAACGTCCCACACCCAGCCAAAATTAAAATAAGTGTCTCTGGGGCTGGCGACTTCCCACTGGCCCCATTGAGTAAAAAAAAAAGTGACCCGAATTAACTGCGGGCCAGTGTGATGCCCACAGATGAAATACAATAGAAGAAAATGTGGGCAAAATCCATTCTATAGTTTTTTCAATGGGTTTTAAAGAAAAATAATTATTGAAAGGGCCCTAAGCATTCCAGTGGGGAATGAAATATCTGGTTATTATAATCACCTCGCCTACTGCAAATATAGTATATACGAGACACAAAGCAAAGTATACTGATTTATACATATACTATATTGTTATATTTGTATTTTTATCTTAGTATTTATTAAAACAATGTTATGTATGTATTACTGATTTGTATTTAATTATTCAATCATATTTTGTTAAAGAATCAGAAGGTAAAATTTACTTTATTAACATTTTAATTTGATGTGCTACACTAATTTTTTTTACAATTCATTATATATTCTCACCTAGTCTGTTTTAAAATAAAATACTAGGTAGCTTCAATGTCATTTAGGATAGCTTCTTGTTAGTTAAGATATACTGTATGATAACCACTGGGCTCTTCTACTCGTATATGTTAATTAAATCATGTGCAATGTCAGCAATTTTAATTCTAAAATAAGTCAAATTGCTATACAAAGAAATGAATATAGTTCAAAAGCTTTTGTAATTTGTCTTCTTTGTAAATGATTTGTCTTATGGATTGTTTAGTTTTCAACACAATGTGTTAACTAATATAATTAATTTACTATATTAACCCATCTAATGTTTAGCCCATATTCTAATTAATTTTCCATTTCAATATGAGAATTTATTATTCTGGGGAGAGGTCTGTCCTGCTGTTCCACTGAGCTCTACCTCTGTTCTGAAGAGGTAGAGGAAGGTAGAAATTGGCAAGGCAGAAGGATAAGGGTCTGTAATAACATAGTCCTAATCACAGTCTCTGGTGTCTGAGACACTTGGAGAAGGCGAGTAGTGCTGTCATGACGACTTTCAGGGGTGAAATGTTGGAAGGTAAGTGTCTGAATTTATAATAGATATTTTAATGCATATATTTTGAAATACAATAAGAAGAAATTATGAAGATAAGGCTTCAAAATAAATGATACAGTTAGAATGTGTTCAGATCACTTTAAATTAAATTCATATATGCATGTTTGGTAAAAAAAATACTATTTAAAAAAAATCTAGTTCCAATCAATGGTTCTTTGCATTCAATAGGAGAAATATCAAAAAATGATATCTCATGTACAAAAAAGTATAGTGATGCTAGTACTTCAACAGAGGACTTAGTAAAAATACAAACAAATGCTGTAACCCAATGGCCAGAATTTAATTTCACTGGGGACTCAAAAATTATAAAATTAGAGATTAAATACAGTAAAAATATGCTTGAAAAAGAATCAGCATTAAATAATTTAATTGATAGAAATATTGCAAAGGTAGATATTAGTATAACTGAGAATATTGCCATTTTTTATTTAATTTAGATGATGACTTTTATCCTGAAATAGACAGATTTATCATACATGATAAAAAATATAATTTTTGGATCAAAATTAGATTAATTAATTTAAAGGATAACTTAACCTTTTTTTTAAGACTGCCCTAGTTTTATTTCTTCTTTTCAAAACGTTATTCAAGAACCTTATGTTTTCATGAAGGTTCTTGTTCTCCTGGTCATGAAGTCAATATTTGGAATAGTCAACAAAAAAATTAGGAAATATTCTGCTTATTTAGCAGATCTATATACAAAAAATGGCTTTCTATTCCATCCATCTCAGAAACATTTATTCCATCCATCTCAGAAACATTGTTTTATCAATTTCCCCCAAAAGACTCTACATCCAACAATCAAATACAGTTGATCATTGGAAGCAAAACATGCACATTAGATAACATTTTTCTCAAATTATGACTTAACTATTTGGGGCATATTCAGGTGAGTAGCAGGTGAGTTAAAGTGAATTCACCTCAATTCCCCTTTTAGTGAATAGCCCCATTTGTGCATGCTGCTCCGTCAATATGGCTAAGCCCTCTGCCGGTCTGAGCTTCGAAGTGAAAGTAACGTCACTTCCGTCGCTCTGAATATGCTACTTGACTGCCCCTAGTGGTAGTTAAGTAGCATTGCAATGGAAAATATTTAAAATACATATTTAATTAATTAAAAACAGGTTATATAGATAGATTAGCCTATAGGGATAAAATTAAATATTTTTTAGCATAAGGGATAGGGTTAAAATTAAATAAAAATTAAAAAATATTAAGGGATAAAATAAGGATTAGAGTTGGGGTTAAATTTAGTGTTAGGGTTAAATTTTGGGTTCAGGTTGGGGTCAAAAGGTCAATATAGGAAAAAACCAAAAAACACTATTTTTGGTTTTTGCCCCATAACTCACAAAAAATAACGAAAAATATGGAAACATGCATATTTTTGAACTCGGGAAAACATTTATAAACTATTTAGACGGGGTCTTTTTTAATGATTTTATTTGTGTAAATTATATTTTAGGTCAAAGTTAGAAAAAGTAAAAATTTTTCATCATATTTTATGATTTTTTTGTAATAAATGATAAGATATGATGAACATAATGGTATCTAATGAAAGCCCTTCTTTTGACGATAAAAACAACATATAATTTGTGTGGGTACTGTATGTGAGAAAGAAAAAAATTACAGCTAAACACAAACACCCTAGAAATGTCAAAACAGCCATTATCACCAAGGGAAAGTCAAGGTGAAAATGTCTTGTCACGAAGGGGTTAAACTAAGTCGACAAAACAATTGCTCTGATGTTGCACAGTGGATTACTTTTATCATAAATCACCTATGGTGGGGTTTAAGATCAAGTGATGGACAAGTTGAATTGGTGCAAGGAAAAATAGCAATCAGTAATATATTATGTATGTAATGGGCATTCCGGGATCAATGTGAAATGTAACCATCAATGTGAACATCATCATTGCACTACTGAAGAATCAAATAAAAAAGCATGGATAAATAAAGACAAATCTTCTCATGCATTACAGAAAATAATATTTGACTCTAAGCTGACACGTGATTTAGAGAAAATGTCAAATTAATGTCACACTGTCTCTATAGATGTTTTCCATAAAGTATTAACATTTAGACCAAATAGACTACATTTTGAAATAGATCAAATTCAGTCTAAACTAGCATCTTTACATCATAATTTCAATATAGAATAATAGCAAGACACGGTTAAAAAAGCATTAAAATGTGGACAAGCAAAATATTAATTAACTTGTCCTAAATTTAATAAACAATGGTGAATAAAAAAAAACTAATTGCATTATAAAAAAGTAGTTACTGATACATTAAAACTTGTAAGTGAATAATGTAACCATCAATGTATTGAAAAATAATAGTGTACTTCCAAAAAATATTACAAGCAAATTAAGACCATACAAACAGTAGGCATTGCATCCCAATTCTTCACAATTGCTTCACAATTTTAATAACATATTTTTTCTTACACTATTATATTAAAGTTTAATATGTTTTAATAGTGCTTTTTTAAATGAATTGCTGTATCTTTTTTGTTTAAATATTTATAATTATATTTATATGTATTCACTTTTTTTTTTTTTACTTTGTAAACATGTTCAAACCCATGGCAACATGTTATGGACTAGGTCAATCCTGTCTGGCAAATGGTTGCCATCATTGGACAGACCTAGTCTATCTGCAGTTAATTCAGCAGTGTACGTGGTCTACGTTCATAAACACCACTCAGGAGGTGATGCTTTAATGCCTCAATGTCTCAGTTTATACAATGTATTTTTTTTACATAATGTGAATAAGCTAATTTAATATTGTAGTAAATGTTCTTGAAAATAGAAAACTAAAAAACTGTTCCTAAAATGCGACAGTGACAATATTGATAGGTGTTATTAGATAAACTACTAATTCATGTAAATTACATACAATGTTATAGAAATAAATCTCTGTTTGAGAAGCTGACAAATATGTAAAAAAAAATGCACCAAATGGCTGCCGTGCTTGAGCAAAATGGCAGCCCAAGGCGCATCTGAGGTCTGAAATTTTTTTAACATGACTGCGCACAAAAATGTACTTAAAGAGGCTGGGACAGGGAAAACAAGCCTTTTGCTAGATATTTCTCATAAAGCTTTTAGATATAGCTATAGTTGTCCTTTAAATGCATGTTACCTTATCACAGCTTTACATGACAATCAGTGCTATAATAACACCAATTGTCAAAATCTTACCTCTCTCTCTCTCTGATACATTTTTATCTTGTGTCAGAGAGAGAAAGAGGAGAGAAATATACTGTGTCCCAGAAAAAAATATAGTAAAAAACACAAAAAAATTAGTGGTTTTTTTTATAAATTTTTACACTCTTTATTAAATTGCATACATTACACAAAGGGTTAAATCTTAAAAAAAAGGTTGCAAAGGAAAGCCCTATCTTTCCTTAAAAAAACAATATATTATATGTAGGGATTAAATAACCTCTTAGTAACATGACCTTTTGACCCCATTTTTTTTTTACCTTAGAGATATGGGCTGTTTTGACAATTCTGGGGTGTTTGTGTTTAGCTGTCATTTTTTTCTTTCTCACATACTGTACCCACACAAATTATATAGTGTTTTATCGCCATAAAGAGGGTTTTGATTAGATAAAATTGTGTGCATCACATCTCATAATTTACTACAAAAAAATAAAAAGAAACACTTTTTTCTAACTTTGACCTAAAAAATAATTTACACAAATACAATCATTAAAAAAGACCCCATCTTAATAGTTTCTAAATTTTGTCCCGAATTTAGAAATATGCAAAAAACAAAAATAGTGCGGGGGGGGGGGGGGGCGATTAACTTACAGTGAACTTTTGACCCCAACCTGAACCCTAAATTTAACCCTAAACCTAAATTTAACCCATATGCTAACCCTTAATTTATTCTAATTTTAATTTAATTTTAACCCTTACCCTTATGCTAAATCTAATTTAATTGTAACCCTAACCATTATTCTAATCCTAACCCTAGATTTGTAGCTAATTATGTCTTTTTTTTTATATATTGCAATGTTGCTGACTGTCTGTCGGGGCAGTCAAGCAACAGCATCAAAGTGATGCAAGTGATTTTTTTTTTCAATTCTGATGCTCTACCCACAACAGGGCAGAGCCATATTGGAGGAGCATGCTGTTCTCCAATATGGCGCCCGCAAATCGCTCCGTGGAGTGAAAGCAGGTGCCCCGGGCACCAGATATCGGTGATGCTTTATTCCTTGACCTTGAGGTATTAAAGCCTCACCTTTTTAGCGGTGTTTGTGATCTTAGATCGCAAACACCGGCCGTTTTACTGCAGGATGGACCATCCAATGGCGGCAGCGCTTTGCAATGCAAGACTGACCTAGTCCGTCCAATGTTGGCAAAGGGTTAAAATTTAAATGCACACATAGCAAAAGTAGAAAAAAAGCTATTGTCAAGAACAGACATCAAAACAAAGAAAACCGTTGTCCTGAAGGGGTTAATATATAACTTTTCTATTACTTATTTTTCTTGTAACAATATATAAAGATATAAAAAGTAGGGAGAACTGCATACTGGCATTTCATTAATAATGAAATTATGTCATGCATATTTAAAAAAATGTACCATCTTTTAGTATAGCTTCACTTTATTATTTAGAATCTCAAATCTTCACTCTGTTATTTTACTTCTTAAATTAACCAGTTTTCGATTGTGCAATTACATATTTGTGCTGGTCTCTTTTGTTATGCTTCGTGCTTTGTTTGTTATGACTCCCTGGTACTGGTGAAAAGCAGAAATATATTATGCCTTTGTGCGTTTTAGTCACCATTCTCGTATCACTGTTTATAGGGATTTTATGAAGAGAAACTTGAATAAGGCATTGCTGAGGTAGAGAACATTATTATCATGGTGTAATGCCTGAAAATGTCAAGGTGAAAGAGATCACAGTCAAATGTCTCACCATGACAAGACAATAACTGGTACAAATACTGTTAGGTGTGACAGAATATCCAGTCTAGTGCATTCAAAATCAATCTTATAAAACTACCTCTGTAAGGTACTTGCTTTTCAAAGGAAAAGAAAGAGAATTGACATGCAGTCAGATACAGACTAAAATACAGAAACATGTATTAGTCTGCCAATCATTAAATATATAAGAACCAATAATAATGTGTGAGTTTTGCGCTAATAACTAAATCAAACCATACAGGGCGCAAGCACTCCCAGCATGACTTATTAATGTTTTACTTCAGCAAAAACAGAACAAATGAATGAATATTAAAGGTAACACTTTAATAAAATACATTTATTTGTCCCGGTAATTATTTTTTTCATTATTACAATTCTTCACTTGAACACTTTTTCTAAGCTTTCTACTGGGTGCTTATCAATGACTGTTTAAGCAAAAAATTTAAATTCTCACAGCATCATCTGGAAGCCAGTGGGAGGTCTCTAATAGAGCGTCCTAGGATTGACTATTAATGTATAGAAGTCAGTGATGTCACCAGTGACATCATACAACTCTCCTGCCTAATTGCTGTGGGTCAAAAAAACAGTTAGTGAATAATGATGTTTAGCACATATTCTATGCATTGATCCTCTTGCAATACAACCAGAAGTTAATGTAAACAGAAAATGACTGGCATAAAAAGCTTTGGAAGATGTTCCCTGAATGTATTTCTGTAATGTGTTCGGGTAAAAACAAATAGGAAAAATGTCACCCGTCCTTTCTGTATAAACTGTGTCCGAGGGCTTCTGAAATGGCCCCCAGACACTAAATACATATGGGGGACCAGGGAAAGGGGCTCTGCCCCCATCATACGATTGTGGAACAGCCCAAAGGCTTTTAGCCCCATAAAATACATATTGTGGACCAGAGAAAGTGCCGTAACAACCCCAATGATAAAAGGGGCTCAGAGTTGGTCAAACGCTTGTAGCACTTTGAAAAAAAAAAACATGCAGTGTTAAGTTGTTTGGAGGTCAAGGATGCCATTGGTAAGCTCTTTGGAGGTAAAGATGATACATCAGACTGTTTTGAATGCACATGAGCTGTTTGCTAGCAAATATGGCACAGACAGACTGTTTTAGGGGCACTTAAACTGTTTGGTGGCAAAAATGGCATAGGTACTGAGGGCACTGTAGCTTTTTGGTGTCAATTATGCCACATGTAGACTGGTTTTGGGGGACTGAAGATGTTTGGTTGCAAATATGTCTGTCTATGGCACAGACAGACTGTTTTAGGGGCACTGAAACTGTTTGGTGGCAAAAATGGCATAGGCACTGAGGGCACTGAAGCTTTTTGGTATCAATTATGCCACATGTAGACTGGTTTTGGGGGACTGGAGATGTTTGGTTGCAAATATGACACATCAGGCTATTTTGGAGTAACTGAAGCTGTTTGGGGCAACTATGACACAACTAGGATGTTTTTGGGGCACTAAAGCTGTTTGGGTCAAAGATAATGCAGGTAGACTGTGCTAGGGCACTGAAGCTGTTTTGAAGCAAATATAGTACAGCAGATTCTTGAGTGAAAATATGTCACAGGCTGTTTTGGGCAAAGATGGCACAGGCAGCTGTTTGGGACAAATATGGCACAGCAAGCTGTTTGGGGTACAGCTGGCTCTTTGTCATCATATACTCAGTTTATGCATGCACTGCTTATTCGGCCATGAAATGGTGCTTCCGAAGTCCATACTGGTGGGACTCCAATATAATCATAAGGGCCAGTAAAGTAGTCCTGACCCCTATAATAAATAGGGGCAAGGAGCCAGCTAAAAACACACATCATGGGCCAAGGCTAGTGGCCCTGCCATTCCTAATAATAATCATAGATTCAGCCAAGGGTACCAATATTAGTAGAGGACACTGTATTTACTATTCATTGTCATAATATATAAAAATGATGCATTTAATGCTCATTGGCATGCTATACAAAATGTATGTACAATATGTATGCTTTTAATGCTCTCTGGCATCATACACAAAGTTTCTACTTTTACAAGTGTCAACAGAAATGTAATTTATGTTTAATAAAAATGCTTTAATAAAATAATACAAATATAATAACATACTGGAGGTAATGTACAAAAAGTCCCAAACTGCAAAGTGTTGGGAGTGGTATAAAAAGGTGCAATCATCTTTTGTTATGTCTAAATGCAACTGCTCCTCTTTAGCTATCCTGGCACTTTTTTCAGTGCCTGATTTTTTTGACTTTAACTGCTCTGGCACATTGAGCATTGGCACAGACACAGAGTATGTGGAATTTGTCGGGAGACTGCTCTATATTATTTGGTGCTATCTGCATGTGTGGCATGTTTATACATGACAACTATTAAACCTCCCTTGCTCCATGCAACCTTATCAAGAGACGTTATTTAGGATCTTGGCTCAGATCTCCATCACCTTAGTTCAGCTGAAGGAAGAACTGAGCCATCTCACCCAAGATTGTAAACATTATGTCTGCTCCCTGTTAGAGCTGTTTGGAGAAAAGAGGGCTTAATAATGCATTTTATTTGTACTCTATCATTAATGCATTTCTAAATAAATCTACACGTGAAGAAATCTTTCAATAAAACAAAAGCTATTTTGATATTTATTTGCTACAGTACATATCTTGTCAATGGTCCTTTAAATAGGGCATGGGTCTGAGCCAAAATGGATGGAAAGTTCCCTTCACCCCATTATGGGATCAGAGACATTTGGCACTACTCCATTGCTTCCCTGGGCTTTTAACGTGCAGTGGGTACTTTTCTAAATGAGAAGATGTTTCTGTTGAGATACCTTTTGTTTTAGAGTAAAGTATTTTTATAGCTTTTCCGCCAGAATAATCTTTCTCATACTACAGAAACATAGCAAAAAAACTGCAATAACAGATTGTACAATCTAACACATATTATATGTTACCATACATCATTGATTCCAACAATAAATCTCAAATAAGTGCTTTTAAATTCAAGTAAGGTTAGACTACAAAATGCTAGTCCCTTTCTCTAGCATTCTATTGACAAAACTATTTCAAGTTAATAGGACATGTTTTGATAACGATAAAATTATGACTTTATAGGTGCATATACTCCTAGAAAAGATATGCTGATTCCAGGTGCTTTATCAACATTGATATCCGACCATTAATCTGAAAATGACATTGACTTTGACAATGAGAGAGTGATAAATTCCAAAGAGATCACCAAAGCACTTTCAGAACATCTGCTTGAGAAACTACAAATAGCAAGTGAATCAGACTCTATGCTCAGAGCAATGAGTAAGAATATACTCTAGTGTTTCAGAACCAAACTATAAGTCAGCATATGTACAACATAATTGCTGTATGAAAAAATAAATGGCTTATTAATACCAAGCTGGTACTTTATAAATAACATTTGATATGTGTATTTTAATGTGTCACAGTGTGTCAAAAAATTGCCCCATGTCACACCCACCTGGAGAGTCGTGGAGCGTATGAAACCCACTTTGCAGCGGAACAGCAATCCCTTACTATCACGACCCTTAGGAGCACCTGGAAGTGGAGACAGGGTCCCAAAGGGTCTGTGGTGGCGTGGAGGCCTTTAATAAAAATATTAAATTTCCAGAAGGCAGCAGCAGGAAAGGCAAACGAAAATGCAGTCTTGAAACAGACAGAAGTAAACGCTTAATCTGGATCTAGGTCAGGAAGCAGGCTGTAGAAGTTGTCCAAGGAATCAGGGAGCAGGAACTGGGAACAGAAGCTGGAGCAGGAAGAGCAAACAAAAATGCAGTCTTGCAGCAGACAGAAGCAAAAAGCAAAATAACCAAGCACTGACTGGAAGGTGTGCTGGGTTTAAATAGGTAGCTGGGATCACATGACTGGCCACCTCCCACCAGTAGTTGGGGCACACAGATGTTATATAAAGATGTCAGGGCCATCTTGTTTTATTCCCTGGTCCCTGACCTGTTCCTCCCCAATGGATCAGTCAGGAGCAGTGAGAGCTGTGATTCTGCCGCGAGGGTGGCGTGGGCGCCCAGGGGCAAGTGAGTACCTAGCTGTGCCATAACACCCCAACACTGCCAAGTAGTACATATATAAGTATGATTCACTCCTTTGACCTACTTTTTTAACTATATTTGGTCATTTAAAACATACACATATATAAATCATATGCTACTGATTTTTTTAAATTTATGATTGATTTAATTGCATAAAAAAGGAAAAATAAAATTAGGTGTTTATCTCCTGGCTTCATTTTGTGAATATTTCCCATGATGTAACATCGTCCAAAATCGTTTTACGTTACAAATGTGGCAAAAGCCTGCATAAAGATTCATAAGATACTCCCCTGCTCTCTTATCGGCTCCTGTGTATCACTAGTGGGCAGGAATAGATGTCTGTGTACAACTTATTTTACCTGACTTCCAACACAAAGAGAGGAGATCAAACAGGGTTATAACATTACCCTACCATTCAATTCAAGTCTATGATCAGAATTCTGACATATAGACTGCATTCTATGTCCCCAGCTCCAAAGTGAGAAATTTGTGCTGTAAATTCACTAGGGTGTGGCACCCAAAAAACACTATATTTCACAAAATGGCAGCGCCCAATCACACTTATTTTATACAAAATAAAAACTTAATTTTACTTAATACTTTAATTTAAGAATAGAAAAATATTACCATGACAATAAAAATAAATAATTGTAGCATTTGAATTGAAATATTAAGAAGTAGATACTTAAATAGAAAATACTTCTCAAATAGGGTGTATTATAATCATGGGGATTGTAATTACTCACAAAACATATTGGAAAAATGAAATAGATAATTCTGCTAAAGCACTAAGTTTATGAATATGTGGAATGACAATTTTTTTTCTCAGCTAGTACAAACACCAAGCACATGGTGTGTGTCTCAATTTGGTAATAACTAACCATGAAAAGTTTACCTCTAACATCCAAGTAATGGAGCACTTGAGGAATAGTCATCATAACATGATAACATAAGATTAATTCAAAAAGCCAAACTGGTATGGCATGCTATGGGTCTCATGAAAACACTGAATTTTAAAAAGGCCAACTTTAGCAGGTTTAATACAGCCTTTGATCTTTTTGACTGGGATGGGTTATTTTTGAGAAAAAAAACACGTTTAGTTGAATACAGTCAAACTAACACTACAAAAATATACATATAAATGTATACCCTTAGGAAACAAATATAAAAGAAGCAAACTTAAACCAAATCAGGAAATAAAAAGAAAGTAGTGTTCAAACATTATAAATGTGAGGGATCAGCACAGACAGTTTCAATATATAAAGATACAGATATATATATATATATATATATATATATATATATATATATATATATATATAATGTAAAAATAATTATTGAAGCCTGTACACCACCGTCATCAAGCAGGCACACATAGTGTCACAAGGGGAGGATTATTTTACTGCTGTGGAGGTTTCTTTTCCCAGCCAGATATGAAAATTTATCTCCATAAGTTTAAAGTAACTTGGCAAAATATATATATGTATATATATCCATTGTATTTTACCTGTATGCTCAATACACCTACGGGAGATTTTTGTTTTTTTTACATTGAATACATTGATACACTGATGTTTTTTTTTTAAAATCTCAGCTATAATAATGAATGCTTCATTTGTATAACTGTTTATTACCAACCTGGTAACATTATTCCCTTATTGTATTACACTATTAGTGTGTTCTTTATTCATAAAAGGTTCAACTTATTATTGTGCCTTCCTGACCCCCCCCCCCCCCCCCCCATTTTACAAATGTGCAGTTTACCAAGATGATTGAGTGGTGCAGATTCCTTTTTTTAATACTTTATTACACATACAGAAACAATACATAAATAATTATACATGTGTATATTAATACATCAAAAATATTAAGCAGCATGTTAGGCCCGCTTCAAAAGAAGGCGCATCACGGCTTTTCTTTATATTGACACAGATAAAAAAACAATCCATATATGTAGCTTAGCCCCTTGCCCCTTGTCACTCCCATTTGTTCTTCCCTCCCTTCCTTTTTCCTATGGTGTCCCTATAAATCTTATTCCCAGAAAAAAAAAAAGGAAACCCAAATCTGACATGGTCTAACAATTCTGATTCCCATGTTTATTAAACAACTTAGATTTTAACTAGGATTTTGACTAGGATTTTATAGAGACTATTGGTCTTTTCATCCGTGAGCATGGGGTGATTCTAACTTATTTTTCTATTCAACTATTTTTTATTTAAAACTTTTCGATATTTCAACAAAAAAAGAGAAAAAATTGTGCCGTCAAACTTGATACTCAGGTTTTAAGTGCACTACATAACCTACACAAACAAGAAAAAAAATGACATTCTAAAACCCCATTCAGTCCAATTTCTGTCATTAAACATCATATAATGATTCTGATTTATTGTGCTAATGTTCACATGTGCAGATTCTCCTGTGTGTTGTTCGATATTTAGATTAACTTTAGTATAAGTGTTTTTCAGTTAAAGCCCTATTCCTACTATTTATATAGCTTTCAAGAAATCGCACAGTGATCTAAGAGCTTATGTGCTAAAACCCTATATTCACGCGTGTCAACTCTATTATAACCTTTAAGTGTTTAAATTATCATATGTTTAAGCGGGCCTAACATGCTCTTTCCCTGAAGTTACAGGGATTTTTTTTTATTTTTTCTGTGACCCTAAGATGGTAGAGATGTTGATCTCACTACATAGGAATAATGAATGTGTGTGTGGGTATGGCAGCATATGGATGTATGTGATCAGTGGGTGGAATATGGGGGTGGACTCGGCTGGGACCCCGGGGCAGGGTTAAGTGGGGACGCAACATAATGTTTATATCTCTTAAATTGGTAACCATCAACTCACATGGACTATACTCCCCCCACAAAAGAGCTTATTTATATGACTTATTAAAGAGAGAGAAAAATGATGTTGCCTTTATACAGGAGACACATTGGAAAAGAGAGCAGCAACTCAGATGTAAATACAAGAAATCTCCCCACATATAGGTCTCCTCATTGCAAACCAAAAAGAAAAGAGGAGTGGCAATTATTTTAACCACTAAAATTAAATTTGAATATAAACATCATGAATGGGACCAAGAGGGATAACACCTGATACTAGTATGTGAAATTAATGATGTCTTATATATCTTGGCGAACCTTTACACACCATCTGATGCAATAAACAGATTTTTTAATTTAGCGATGGAAAATTTAGAGAGGATTTCAAGAGGTAGATAGATAATAGGCAGTGATCTGAACGCCGTTGCAAATTATGATTTAGATAGAAAAGCACCAGGGGTATGTAGCAACGCAGTAAGAATGAAGAAAAGGGCGGAGAATTTTTCAACATGCCTATCCCAGCATAACTTATATGATGTGTGGAGGGTGCAGCGTCCTGTGGAGAGAGATTTTACTTTCTTCTCGAGAACCCACTCTTCATATTCGAGAATTGATTACTTCCTTCTGCAAAGCCTGTTGTTGCAGGACTGCGTGAATTCTGGATTCATATTGAATGGTCGGCTCACGCTTCTGTCTTCATCGAGCTGAGAGATAATCCCACATATAGCAGAAATAATAAGTGGAAACTCAATGATTGTATCTTGTATTCAGAGGAAGATAAAGAGGAACTGAGGGAACAAGCTGGAAGTTTTCTAGATCTAAACGACAATGCAGAGATTACTGACCAGACCTTATGGTGTGCTCTGAAATGTGTTTTAAGAGGTCACCTCATTATAAAGGCTGCCTGGATAAGGAAAAATCAAGGGAGACAACTCAAAGTATTATACCCAATTCTGGCACAACTGGAAAGAGAGAATAAAATAAACCCCTCCAGGGAAAAAGGACAAGATATAAAAATATTCAGGATCAAATAGAACAGAAACTTAGGATTAGATATGATTAGGCTTTGACCCGCCTCAAATCCAAATGGTATTACAATAAGAACAAGACAGGTAAAGATTTGACTAAAAGACTTAAAGTACAAAATCAACAATATAAGATAAAACAATTATACATGATGGGAAAACTTGTATCTCTCCTTCCCAGATAGCTGAAGCTTTTAAAAGCTATTTATGAATCCTTGTATAACCTCCCACAAACAAACATTTCAGATAGTGAGTTGTCAGACTTTGTGGGCTCTTAATGTCCCAGTCTTTATTAATGAAGTAAAAACTGTAATAAGAAACTTAAAGAAAGGTAAATCACCAGGCCCAGATGGATTTACCGCCTTTTTCTTTCAAATATTGAATCTTGAGATTGCTCCACTCATGACTAGAGTCTTCAAGGCAGTATCAGGGCCCTTAGGATTCCCACCAGAAATTATGGAGGCTTCCATCTCCCCAATTCTAAAGCCAGGGAAGGACCCGGTCTTTGTGAGTAATTACAGACCGATCTCTCTTATAAATGTCAACTTCAAGATATACTCTAAAATTTTGGCCTTAAGATTGAACAGGGTGATACTAGAATAAGTGCATCCTGACCAAGCAGGATTTATGCCAAACAGATCAGGGATGGATAATGTCCGCAGGGTTCTGGGCATCCTAGACTTTATCCATCAAAGCAAGCTACCAGCTGGGATATTGGCCTTGGGTGCAGAAAAGGCCTTTGATAGATAGGATTGGATGTTCTTGGAAACAACCCTGTGGGCTTTAGTGGTTACGGGTCTGTTTTTAAGATCCAAATTGGCACTGTATACCTCCTCAAGTGCAAGGATAACGGGTCCTTCGCTGGCTTCCGAATACTTTCCCATACACAACGGCAAGTGGCAGAGGTGCCCACTAGCCTCTCTGCTGTATGCCATCTCGATGGAACCGCTGGTGGAGATGCTCCGACAATCTCAGATGGTGCATGGCATAAAAATAGGTCATCAGACACACCTCATTACTCTCTATGCTGATGATGTACTGTTGACGATGGCATCACCAGAAACCTCAATTCCAGCTCTCATGAAGTCTTTGTCAAAATTTGGCTCATGCTTGAACTATAGCTTAAACCTAACAAAAACACAAGTTATGTCACTTTAGCCAACACTGGGGCAAGATGTAATCATTAGAAAAATCCTGGATAGTGGAGGACTCGGATATCCAGACCACCGCAAAATTTATTATGTATGCCAAATATCATTTATTTTGGTGTGGAAAAACTCTATTTTTAGTGATAGTGGCTGGAGGGGATTGAGAAATCCCAATGCAAAGACATAGATTTAGCCCTCCTACTGTGGTTACCACAAAAATGTTATACAAATCTGAAAATCATAGCTCGAGTGGTAAAAGACATCACATCGGCTTGGCATAGAATTAAGAAAGCTTTGAAAGTTGAAAACTATATTTCAAAAGCAGCTAAAGTACAGTTACTGATAATCTGTACCCCGGATCTAAGATTATATAGATGGAACGAGGTAGGAATAATTGACATCAAGGACTTATACACAGAAGGCCGGTTGGCTTCCTTTGGGGAACTCAACAGGAAATTCGGTCTCCCATCATCCGAATTGTTTAGTTATCTGAGGATTAGGTTCCTACTTACAGCTAATCCCCCTGTGGAGGCCTCGGATTGGGATAGATAAATTCTTTCTGTCAACTCAAAGAATTAGGTTTTCAAATTTGTAAAATTACACAATGGGAAAAGGAGATCGGAAAGGATTTTGACATGCAGTTATGGTGTAAGACATGGAGGGAAACCAGAAGGGCAGTTTATTGTATAAATATCCATGAACAATTTTTCAAAATTACCCACAGATGGTACCTGGTTCCAATTCTAGCTAAGTTTACATTGGATCCAAACGCACTCTGCTGGCAATGCCAAAAAGACACAGGAACACAAATACACATCTGGTGGGAATGTGATGAGTTAATAAGATATAAAAAGATATTGGCAAATATATTTTCAACCTTGTTTGGATATGACAGGGAGATTTCTCCCCAGACATATCTATTCCATCTAGATTTACCAAGTTTAGATATATATAATAGATGCCTATTCCTCAATATCCTATCAGCCATTAAGATCTGCTTTTCCATATTTTGGAGAAGTACCCAGGTCCCTCTGTGGGGGGAGTTGAAAGCTCAAATCAAATTCCAAAGAGTTTCTGAGAAATACTATTTTGATCAAGACACAATGGGGGGGGACAAGGTATAGTAAAATTTGGTCCAGATGGACTCTCATAGGCGATAGAGAAAGCCTGGGGAGAACAACATGTGAGTTGGCATATGGATAATCGTGTTAATGATCGACAATGCCTAGATAGCTTGACTGTCCTCAATCCGGGCCCTGGGACCGGGACCTTACCCGAGTTACCACCTCAAACACATAAACGGGTACTAACAAATCTCCCCGCTGTTGCGTGTGTGTGCTGCTATGAATGAATGTTGAGTCATAATATCGTGAAACCTATGTTGAAATGACCTAGATTATGAATTGGAAAACATTTATTCAGCTTATTTAAAGAATAATTTCCTTTTCTGTTGTAAACACAAAAGTGAAAACACCCTCCCCGTGCAAAATAAAGTGATCAAGCAAAATAAAAACAATACTCTCCAGTGAAAATGCAGCTTCCCACAAAATACTCCTCAGGTATTCTTAAACAGCAACACAACAAATGTGGGAGTGCAACAACATTGAAGCTGCTAATCTGCACCTGGACACTTTATTTGTTTATTTCTCCTGAGGAAGCCGGATATTACCAGTGAAACACGTTGAGAAAAAATCATATTTGTACCTCGGAGTGGTGGGAGTTGGAGTTGCTCACAGACTCTCCCCCAGTTGCGAGCTCATAGTGCACATGTGTAAGTGCCTATGTTTCTGTAAGTGTCATTTTGTATTTTATCTGTGTTTGATTTTGCATACTGCGCCATTGGCTTTTTAATCTTTTATAGATTTATTGAATTAAAACGTTTCCATGAACGTGAGGATCATCATTGTTATCTGTTGACAGGCTTTTTAAGAAGATTCATTTGTAAGTGTATATACACCCCACTATACACCTCCTGTTACACCATACAGTGTTACACTATGATACTTTTGTTTTTTCTCTTCCATGTTTTTGCGCTCCTTCATTTGTTGTGTTGTTTTCTGTTGTAAGCCCAAACTTTTGTAAAACTGTAATGAACAAAGCAATTTATATATAAAAATGTCAATAAAAATATATTAAAATAAAAAAAAAATATTAAGCAGTTAAGATGTAAGGTCCAATGCCTGGGTTGTGTAAGGTCATGTAGTTAATTCAAGGATTCCATATTTTAGTGTGTTAATTTAATTGTCTATATGAGAGTAGTACCCCCTTTCAATAATTCATTGGTATTGTATCTCATTTAATATGAATACCCTTTGAGGGACATCAATTGTTTTCCAGTTCCTATCAAGGACAGAAATACATGGATCACTAGATCCTTTTGGTAAGTATTTTCATGTTTTAAATTTATATTGAATAGAAGTAATTGGGGAGGAATCTCTCTACTAGATGTAAAGAGAGGTCTTATGATATTGTTCAATTTACCTGTCAACAGTAATAGCTTAGGGCATTCCCACCATATATGATACGATTAAGGGGGTACAAAACTATTTAAAAAATGCAAAACAGTACAGAGATAGCTATACTTGTTTGTCCATCAGAGAAATTCCTACTAATTTACATGAGCCTCTTCAATTATTTATAAATCTCTAGATTTCAGTACAGGCCCCTCACTCCTACCATGCCAGACACGACATTACAAACAAACAGAACATTCAAGACACTACAAAACAATACAACAGCAAAATCGCACTGTGGAGGTAGGACCATCGACCACGCTTTATCTCATAATAACCTATCTGTCTTATGATATCATGGTTTTAATAAGTACTTCTGTAACCATCTGGTCTATATCCCATATCACTTTTCAGACACACCATTTGCATAGGAGTAGCCCTGTTCCATCAGTTAACTTAGTGTTGATTCTTACTTGGGGATTGTGCACTTTAAAAAAAAATTATGTTTCTCAGTAATGGACAATTGTTTATGTATATGTTTAGTTTCTCAGTGAAGGAGGAATTTGCAACAATAAATATATTTTTCTTTATATAAAAATGTTATCCTGTTTCTTATAAGAAAGATTTTTTAATAATCCTACAATGTGAAGAGATAGCATTGTGGTTTGGCATTAAATTTATACTTTATTGCCTTTTTTAAATAATAAGCATTCAGTAACCTGTTACGCAATATTTTGTACCTCAGCACTCCTTACAGGATAATCATCTCTCAGAAATGATTTCCAAAACAAAATATAACTCTGTTTTTTAAAGCAAGTGTAATTCCAAAATCTAAAACTAACAATGACTGTATCCTGTTTTGATGACTTATTAAATTTTAACTTGTCATGTTTTTAGAATATATCACTGAATAAGTACTTTAATGTCTGCTTGTATCCCATGTTTGTTATCTCCTAATGGTCATACAGTTTGAGCTCCATTGATACATTCTAGAAACCTACTGTCACACAGTAGTTTAGGTTGAAAAAAGTTCAACCCTTTTCTTTTACCATGTTTACCCGCTGTTGATCCAAAAGAAAGCAAATAAAAAACCCTTTCAGCATTTTTGAATGATGCTTTCGGTGGGCAAAAAAAATTGTAGCCCTCCTTTGAACTTTATCTAGTTCAATAATGTCTTGTTTTAAAAAAGGTGCCCAGAATTTAACCGCATTTTCAAGGTGAGGTCTTACCATGGCCCCATAAAGAGGCAGAATAATATCTTCCTCCCATTAGTCAATACCCCTTTTGATACATCCCAATATCTTATTGGCCATTTCATTAGTAGATATCCCCAAGGAAACACCATTTAAAGTATATGTTGCATTTTTATTATTATACTCAAAATGCATAATTTTACACTTGTCTACATAAAATCGCATTTGCCATTTATCTGCCCAATTACCCAATGTGTCCAAATTTTGTGTCATGGTTTTCTATGCTCTCTGGGAGATCATAAATAAACCAATTAAGAAGAAGTGGACCCAGGACAATTTGAGAACTTCCCATTTGCATTCTATCATTCAAACAATTGCCAATCCACAAATAAACCTTTTGCCCTAAGCCTATTTCAGTAAATTTGTACAGTAACCATTTGTGTGGAACTGTATCAAATGTTTTGGCAAAGTTGAAATATATCACCTCCACTGCATCACTCACAGCTATATTTTTACTAACCTCTTAGAATGTAATTAAGTTAGTTTGACAAGATTTTTCTTTCATAAAGACATGTTGGCTCCGGCTAATGAGATTCCTGTTCAATATGAAATCACCACAGATGTCAAGCTTAAAGGTCTGTAATTGCCCAGTTGGGATTTTGATCCCTTTTTAAATATGGCCACCACATCAGCTTTATGCCAATCTGTGGCCACCATTCGTGAAATAAAAGAATTCCTAAAAATCAAAATAACGGTGTGACCAGGACCTGGCTTAGCTCTTTCATTATAGAATTTCATAATGTAATTCTATTATAATTAAACAGTGAAGTGTCTTTTTAACATCTATGAATTAATCGTACCATTGCTCCACTTGCACCACATAGCCTAATTCCCCTCTTCCCCCTTAAGAGCTATTACTTCATTACACTTGTCCCAACAATATAGGGACTATATGTGAGTGCTCCATGCCTTTATATTTGCACTATTAATCTCTGTATTTGCCTCACGGGGTATACATTGTATAATTTGCACAGTAGAATCACTGTGTTATTGATATTGTCACTTCACAGCACGTATAGCGCACTGTCACTTTTTGTATTTTATATTTTTTTCTATGATCAAAGTGATTAATCATTTCTTCGTCAAAGAGATTCTTTATCCATCAAGTTAACAGATACATAATTCTTTAAACATAACAACTTAAAAATCTCTCTGTCGGAAAGGTTCAATTCCCTCTGTACCTGTGGGAAGGGTTTAATTTTTTGTCCTTCCAATAAGTTTGATTTTAGCCATTTTCCCTAGTTTAAATCTTCTATACACTCAATCGTTCTTAGTGGAGAATGTGGGGATATTTTCTCTATCAGAAAGTGTCTTTTCCTCAACTGAAACCAGTCACTTATTAGCTCTCTTAAATAAGGATATTCTATCTTAGTTAATAAAACCCCACCTGCTCCTGATTTCATCCATAGTGCAATGGATGGATCCCTAAGTCCTATCAAAATGCACTCAGTGTTGTACCATGAGTCATTCTTGACTGTATGGTCCTGTCATCTTTGCAGATGGTAAATTCAACTGGCTTCATAATACTTAATCGCATTTGGCACTGCAAAGCCTCACTTTTTAGGGTGTTTCATAATATGGGTCATAGATATTCTTGGTCTTTTATTATCCCAAATTTAATTCGTAAATAGTTTCTGAATTTGCCTTAAATGAAAATTTGGAACTTTAAGGGAGATCATTCTTAAAGTATGAGACCATTTAGGCAAAAGGTAGGATTTTATGAGTATTTATGCAATATGTCTAGATTATTAGGCATCATATCCCCTATTACTGGAGTGATCTAAATACCTAGAATTTATTGGTGACCAGGCAAAAGGAAAATCAAGGGACAAGTCATTTATCAGTTTTTTTGTCAATATAAATTGGAATTATTTGGGATTTTCTCATATTTAATTTGTAGTTAGAAACGTTGGCATAGTTCTTTATTTCCCACATAAGGGCTTGCAAAGAATTTAACGTTTTTAACCAGTGATAACTTCGAAATGTTTGTAAACTTGATAGAAGGGCAATTTAAAACACTGAAGAAACAGTGCCATTTTTGATTTGCTAACTGTCACTGACACATGTACAAGACAAAAATAACCACAGAAGTAATCACACCCATCTGATGTTGGTAAATATACACACAGTAACTCTGTAGTTAACTCATGAGCACTCTGCAAAGAAAAACTAAGACAAACACCATCTAAATGGCATACATTCAAAATAGCAACAGCAATTTAGTCAAATAACCTGTAAATTACATATAATCAGAATAGCAATAGCAATTTAGTCTGCCATCAACAATTCTGTCACACTGCTCTGCTTTCTTAATGGAACACCCCAGTCTGAAAAATAGACAAATACTTACATATTAAAGCTGACTGTTTAAAAATAAATTTGAATTTAATTTATTTTGTTGTTTCCTTTTTGACACACTTATCCTTGAAAATTAAATGGCATGATAACCTCACCATGATATCTCCCTCTTTGTGCAAAAATGGGTATCTTGAGCATCTCCAGTTAGATAATCAGAGGGCCCCATAGAGGTGAAAGGGTGGTCTAAACATAGGCATGATTGTGTACAGTGTCACGACTGTCCCACTCCAAAATCGCTTCTGTCAAAAATAAAAGACCTGTTCAACTTATCAGTGTGAACTCTTGCAATGTTAAAAAGCAGAAGTAAACTTTGAAAGGGATTCCTACAACATGAACAAATATGTATGATGTACAGTGATGTCACAACCTGATGCATCAAACTTATTCTGATGCATGCTAGGCATGTCCCTTTGATAATATTTGGTATGGGAACATCTATAGTTGTTAAGAATAACTATTTTTGGAATTACAAAGCATGTTATGCTTTGTAAATCACATTTTATGCAAAGAGTGTCAATATAGCTTAACCCTTTAAGGACCAGGGATTTTCCTGGGCCAAGGACCAGAGCGTTTTTCAATTTTTAATACGCGGTTTTTGAAACATAATTTTCCTCTCTCTCATTTAACGTACCCATACAAGTTATATGTTGTTTTTTAAAGGACAGTTAGAGCTTTTTTTTGATACCCTATACATAAAAATTATTTACATTTTAGTATTAAAAAATACATATAAAAGAGGAAGTTTTTCAGGAAAAAAAAGTTTTTCCCCATTATTTTCCCAATAATAAGCTACATAACTAGTGCAACACTAACCTACTTATCCCCCCTAATTAACTAACTAATAAAAAAGAAAAATATTGGTTCCCAAACCCCACATAACAAAAAAGACAGAAAAAAACTCTGAAGAGCGCGATGTCAGATCAGTAAAAATTATTCAACAGGCATGCAGGGGTTAAATTTTATTAAATAAATATATTAAAATTACCTTTATTTATAAAAAAAATATAACAATAAATTGTAAAAATAAAAAAATCTGTTAAAAAAAATTAAATGAGGGCCATAAAGTGGAAGGAAACTGATCACAGTTAAAAACTGTGATCAGCAATGAAAGGGTTAATAATTTTTTATTTTTATTTTTAACCTCTGTGTTTATTATTTATTTCTTTTTACTTACAGGTCACTCTCTGTGCTTCACTATAAGAACGTGAAGCACAGAGAGTGAATTAGAGGCAAAGTCAGTGTGTGAACACACTGACTTTGCCATCTAATTTGCATGTTATCGCAGTGATCACGTTATCACCGCGATCACATGCCCGGAAATTGACCGATCGGGTCCAGGAGCTTTGCCTCGGGTGCGAGGCTTAGCCCTGGACCCGTTGCAGACTAGCTGGAGCGCACCGCCGGCTAGACTGCATGACGAGTGAACTCGTCATAAGGTCGCTAATGGTGCGGCTCTTATGACGAGTTAACTCGTCATAAGGTCGGGAAAGGGTTAAACAGAATAGAGATGGGAAGCTGCCCCTAACAACAAAGCCAACTTTTAACTTTATTTTATGCCATGGATAAACCTTCCTTTTAACTTTCTCTAACTTGCTAACTCAACAGCTTCTACTACATTTTGCTATTTTTTAATCTGCTCAACTGCTTAACATATAATGTCCTAAATCATAGTATTATAACAAATATCATAATTCATAATGAATTTAGATTTAACTTTAATTTCAGTGCTTTTATCAGGACATTAAGCACAAAACATGACCTTTCTGGTACAATGTTTTTTGTTTGTTTTTTATTTTCTGTATGCTGTTTTGCATATAATTCTATATTTTTGACTGCTGTGTCCTTGATTTCAATGTTATGGTATTTGTTATTCTTACACAGTGTGCTCAGTGATAGAGTCTAATTGCAGCCTTGTTTTTCAAAGCTGCAATGTGTGTAATTTGTGAAACATGTTTGAACATTGATTGTTGGTGTAGGAAGGGCATGTGGGATCTTTAGTGTGACATTAAAAACCTGCATTCTTAATTCAGGAAAGAAAATGCAATAAAATAAGCCTATTGTATTATGAAAGATATTATGTACAAAGCACAAGTATATTTGCTCACACACATAAAAGTGGTTATGAGCAAATAATGGCACATAAATATTAATACATTTTAAAAATGACAAAATGATTAAAGTAACACATTTATTTAAAATTACAAATTGTATAATAATATTCTGACACACATTTTTATAATGTGTTTAAATAAAGTGTATCCTATGTTATTCTTTAATTGGCTTTTATCTTCTGAAAGTGTGTCTTTTCATAGATACATGGATGCAAATTAAAAAGTAGAGCTGGACAATGAGTACTCAATCTTTGAGAAATTACATATGTATACTACACAATGAGAGCAAACAGCAGTTGCCCATAAGGTCAATTATGAATGTTAGGCCCACAGCCTGACACACTCTGTTGCAGGTCAAACCACCTTACCTTGCCCTCTACGATATCCCTGCAAATTGAAACGCAAGGTACAGATGATTGGTGCCTGCTCAGCACATCCTGAACTGCTGCCCAAATGGAAGAAACACATGCACAAACCTCACTCCTAGTGTACAAAAGGAAATGCATGTGCCCTCGAACATCAGAGGAGGTGCACCAGTGCTTCAAATTTTCTCTGGATCTTATTGTTACAACAGCAAGGGAACGCAATCTGTGTTGCACTCACCTGTGTAAAGTGCGGTTCTCAGAACTGGATGCTCTGAGCTGTCTGTCCCTACGACCATATTCCTTTTTCGTCTGTGTGAGCAGTTCCCTCTTTGGTTGTTGGATATGATGTCTCAACTATTATTGTAAAGTAAGTGACTTTTGAAAACTTGATACACACAATATTGAGACTATTTACCGCCCTTTTTTTTTGTACGGAGTAACATTGTGGCAGCCTTCATCTAAATCACGTAATAGCTACATCGAATCAGGACAAGCAACATGGCGATTAGAGCTGTTGCCTTCAACTATGTGGCAGCTATTCGTTTGATCATACTAAATCGGATTTCTTATCCAGTGAGGATTTATATTCAAAAGAGTCCCAATTGGATGACTTGTTTTTTCGTATGAGAAAACTTATGAGCAAGGAAATTGGCATCTGGTGGGATGTTTTAAGCCTGAAAAAGTACGTGGAAATAAATAGGATTCCGCGCGGCTGCCGACTTTATGTATAAGTGGAATGCTGAATTGGACGCATGTTCCATTAAATTAATGCAGCTGCTAATTCAAAACAAAGAGTCAATGTTGTCCGACATTAAAAAGGAAATTGCAGAGTTACAATCAGAGATGGCTGACCACCAGAATGCAGTTACCTTTAAGGATCTTGATCTGCAACTTTATGAATTTAAGGACGAATTGGAGACCGGGATTTCTGAAAGGAAAAGAAAGAAATGTATGCGTGATAAACAGGATTACATGGAAAATAACGTATACAAGTGGCCGAGATTTAAAGATAAGTCACGGTTCTCCAGTGGTAAAAAAATCCATCCTTAGGAACCGATACAATAGCCGACATGTTTCCTTTTTGAGTTCGGAGGGACAGACTTCAGATATGGACGGTACGGTCGCTCTCTCTTCAACACCAGCTGCTAAGAAGAAACATTTCAAATCACAATATGTTCGTGAACAGAGAGCGGCTAATACCTTTTCGGAGGAAGAGGCAGGGTCGTGTACAAAAAACGAACGCCCCAGACACCCCAAGTCCCGATACAGAGGAACCACAAACGAACAAGAAGAGGGGGCAGGAGGTGGAATGTATCACCTAAGAAAAAGAAGGGAGAGACAGTAGTGCCCGATTGGGATGAAGAGTATGCAGCACAACAGAGAAGTAGTGTTGTTAATTTATCTAAAATTGAACTAAGTGAAGATCAGATTTCTGTGTTATCAAGAGGTTTATCATTCTGTCCAACTGTTCATTTTGATTTATTTAAGACTATGCTTGATGTCAACAAATTTATACGTAAATTTACACTGAAAAAAGTTTTTTCTATTACAGAACGATAACGATGATCTTTTAAATGCAACTGAGGGAGACTCGTTTGATGAATCCGTCAATCTCTCTGCCCTTTCAGTGTATGGAGAGGAGATAGGGCACTGAGATTTGATGGATTCCTCTATGGATCCTCTCACCAATAATGCTGATACTTTCTCTCCCTGTAACATCATTGACAATATTTGTGATCAGAGTGGAGATCCACTAGTGGGATACAATACCAATAGCAGCAATTTCCCTGATAATTGTGGACTCACCACCTTAGAATCTCTGGGTCTGGAATCTGCTCCTATAGGAGGCCTGGATACAGAGAATCGAAAAGACATATTTAAGAAAAAATCCGATTTTTATCCCATTCACTTTCGGGGGGATAGCATTCAATTATATCAGAATGTGGTAGAACAAGAGCTCCTGTTTTTGGAAAACAAAATTAAGAAAACTAATAGTCACAAATATAACAATTTAACATCCAAACAACAGGATGTTAGAAATCTTAGAAATCTGAAAAAATATAATCGCATTGTTATCCGTAATGCAGATAAAGGGGGTTTGGTAGTAGTTTTGGATAGGGACCAATATATTACAGATGCATTGAGACAATTGAATGATAGAGAAACTTACATTGAGCTCAATTATAATCCTACACAAAAGTTTAATCGAGAACTACTTGTAATGTTGGAATCAGCTGAGTTGGATCTAATAATTACTAAAGAAGAAAAGAACTACATGTATACTGATACACCAATTACCCCCATTTTTCATAATTTACCTAAAATACATAAGGATCGCATTTTTCCGCCTGGTAGACCCATTGTAGCGGGTATTGGATCCATAAGGGAGGGTCTATCCAAATTTGTAGACTTTCACCTACAGCCTTTGGGTAAACAACTCAAGGGGTATATACAGGATACTAAACATGTTCTAGAACAACTAGAGCATGTGAAATGGGAAAAGAATAACTATATTTGGGCCACCATGGATGTGGCATCCCTGTATTCCTCTATTCCCCATAAATATGGTATTCAGGCGGTCCAATTTTTCTTGGATAACTTTAGCGATTACTCCGAGGATTTGGTAGTGTTTTTGATTCAGGCCATTCAGTTTCTGTTGACGCATAATTTTTTTCTTTTTGATGGGGTGTTTAATCTCCAGAGGTGTGGGACTGCTATGGGGACATGTTTTGCCCCCTCTTACGCCAATCTTTTTTTAGGTTGGTGGGAGTGGTCCCACGTCTTTGGAGATGAGAACCCCTACAGATCGTCGATAGTTTGGTACGGTAGATATATCGACGACCTGCTTTTCATATGTCAGGGTAGTTCAGAATCCTTGTATAGCTATCTTGCTTTTTTGAACAACAATAATGTCAACCTGAGGTTCACTTTGGAGTCTGATACTTTAAGTATTCCCTTTTTGGACATCAGGTTGACAGGAGATGAACAGGGAATACACACTATTAATAATAGGAAACCTACGGCAGGCAATACGGTCCTGCATTATACCAGTTGCCATCCAGAACATGTCACAAGAAACATTCCCCTAGGTGAATTTTTGAGGGTTAAAAGAAACTTTACATCTATGGTGGATTTTGAAAAACAAGCCAAAGATCTATCGGATAGGTTTGTGGTAAAAGGATATCCCCCTGATATTATTAACAAAGCTTATATTAAAGCAAAACGTAGAGAGAGAGATTCCCTGATTAGGAGCAATACTGTTGGAATGAAGGATAGAAAAGACTATGCTTATTCTACAATCAAAACAGAGGACAGAGGTGCTAAATCTCATACAGCGGATACCTCTGTTGCATTCATCACAGATTTCAGTGCAGAATTTGACAATATTAGGAAGATTGTTTCGGACAATCTTCCCCTATTAAAAGCTGACAAAAAACTTAGAGATATCTTTGATAAAGATCTTAAGATATCATTTGTTTCTAGAAAGGCATGTTCTCTACAGAATATATTATCACCCAGCTATGTTGTTAAACCATCTAATCAAACACAGGGTTGCAACTGGATGAAAACTTTGGGAATGTACCCATGTGGTTTTAAGAAATGTGCATGTTGCAAATTTGTTAGTGTATCTAAAAGCTTTATGTCAACATCTAAGAATTGTGAATTTTACATGAAAGATTACATTAATTGTGACACAAGTGCTATTATTTATGTTATTACATGTACCAAATGTAACATCCAGTATTTGGGACGCACCAGTAGAAAAATGAGAGTACGCATGAGAGAACATGCATCGGATATTAGATGCAACAATGGCAAATCCCCCCTCAATCGACATTTTCAACAATGTGGGGGAGGTTCTCTGGACTACTTTTCATGTATGGGAATAGAAAGATGTAGACTGGGACCCCGGGGGGGTGATATCAAAACTCTGTTAGCCAAGAGGGAGGTATTTTGGATTTTTAAAATGGGTACCAAGTCCCCCTTGGGTATAAATAGAGAATGGGAATTTAACTGTTTTGTTGATTGATTTGATTTGCCATTGTTATGGTGTTCTGGCTGATGATTTTTTCTTTTCTGCACATCATTTATGTACATTTGTATATTGGGGATCTTTTTGTTTTCTGCTTTGGGATAACTTCACACATGTGTGTATCTTTCTCCACCTTTGATGTTGCATTTCGATTTACATTGCAGTCACTAGACTGTATAAAAAGTACTACGATGTTGCGATTTGTGGAGTTTGAATACTCACGTGTGTACAGTTTTCTATGGATCAATGTAATATCTTAGATTCTAAAGAAATTGAGATTACATATTGGTTTCACAATCATGTTTTTATCACTGTATGATATGGAATTTCTTTGCGACTTTTGTATGCATTCTCTATATATGGAGTGTGCTGTGCCTTTAAATATGGACATACGTTTAGGTATAAACCTATTTTAATTTGCTCACCTGTGAATTATCAGCCAACCAATTGGGGGAGACTATGGGCGGTTGCATTTATGTTTTTAAGCAAGCTCGTTTGGTATGTGAATTAGTCTATGATTAAGCCTCACGGCGAAACGCGTGAGACTATGCTTAGTCCTGTTGTTTTACCAATTTGGAAGTAAAATTTGATATGTTTTAACCGGAGGACATCTGCCCTAACTGTTTTTTCACTCACATCAGAGGAGGTGCACCAGTGCATCAAATTCTCTCTGGATCTTATTGTTACAACGGCAAGGGAACGCCGTCTGTGTTGCACTCACTTGTATAAAGTGCGGTTCTCAGAACTGGATGCTCTGAGCTGTCTGTCCCTACGACCATATTCCTTTTTTGCCCTCGAACATAGTCATGGCAACGCATCGCTCGGCTCCTCCCCACTCTGACCCAAACATCCCCCATCCTCCTGTATATAAGCACTGAGCACTTTTCCAATGGTGCTCTTAGTCGTACAGGATGTCATTTTTAGACTTTATCTTAGTACAAAAGTATGGAAAAATTAAGAAAAAAATAGGAGTGCTATCTAGGATTGCCAGATCATCCATCTTTAACATGCTGCTTTACAGTATATAGAATTAAACTATATTCAGGTAATTCTAGTGCAATATCTTTTAACACACATTATTCATATAAACCAAGGAAATGTGCTTACGTTAAAAATGTATGAATTCTCACAGTCAAAGCCTGATAATGGTCTCTGTACATTGACCTAAGTGAATGTATCTCAGTTCATTAAATAGCGCAGACTGAATTTTAAAATTGTAAGTTAAAAAAATAATGGTAAATAATAAGTGACATAATTAAATGGAGCTTCATATGTGCAGTTTAATGATATAACTTCCAGTAACCAACTGTGTTTAAAGCTTCACTGCACATGTGTTAAAGTTGCTGACAAAAACCTTCAATGCAGCACTGTAATTGTGAAACTGGAAGTACAGTCCTCTGGTGTCACTACCTTTTCACTGATTTTACGTCCTACTGGTTGGTCAATAAGGATAATTGGTTTCTTCCCTGTATTAATAATATTGGATGTTTACATTTGAATGTAAACATCCAAAATTATTTTAGACCCCAAAAAGTGTTATGTATATGTAACCCCTCTGGGATTAAAATCATTTCTGAGGTGTCACTAACAAGACTGCAGTTTTGTGTGGTGGCAATTAGAGCTAAGAATCCCAAATTGTTGGCTTCTCTCCCCATCGGTCAGAGAGACTTGTACCGGCGAGAGTGGAGTAAGTTACACCTGGAGGATGGGATCCTGCATAGAATTATAGAATACCACGACCACCCTGATCGAAAACAGCTGGTACTACCATATATATATCGGGGGATGGTCATGAGAGCTCTCCACGATCAACATGGGCATCTTGGGGTTGACAAGACCTATGGTCTACTACAAGATCATTTCTATTGGCCTCGCATGAGGGAGCACGTTGAACAATATGTGAAGACCTGCAGGAGGTGTATTCTGAGGAAGACCCTGCCTGTGAGAGCTGCCCCCATGGGCCACCTGAGAAGTACAGGACCTCTGGATCTTGTATGCATGGACTATCTATGCATTGAGAATGATACTGCAGGGATCGGGAATGTTCTGGTATTTTTCATACACTATGGTCTACCCAATCGAATACATTCTGACCAAGGAAGAGACTTTGAGAGCAAGTTGATCAAAGAGCTCCTGGATGTGTTGCAAGTTCATAAGTCCAGAACAACACCCTACCACCCAGAGGGTGATGCACAACCTGAACGTTTTAACAGGACTCTCCTAGACATGCTTGGAACTCTGAAACACACAGAGAAGCGGTCCTGGAGCAAGCACGTGGAAGCCATGGTCCATGCATACTACTGTACAAGGCATGAATCTACAGGATTTTCACCCTACTTCCTAATGTTCGGGAGGGAAGCCCGACTACCGATTGATGTCCGGTTGGGAGTGTCCCCGGACGGGACAAATTCATACTCCCCCTTCCAGTATGTGAGGACGCTCAAACAAAACCTTCACAGGGCCTATGAGCTGGCCACTCAAGCTACGGCCAAATTGGAGGAACGAAACAAAAGAATATATGATACCAAGGTGAAGTACCGTTAAATCAAAGCTGGAGATAGGGTTCTTCTCAGGAATCTAGGGGTACCTGGAAAACACAAACTGGCCGACAGATGGAAGGATACCCTATTTGAAGTTGTGTCTAAGCTGAAGGGGCTACCAGTCTATAACATCAAAGGGCCAGAAGGCCGGATACAAGCTTGGCATCGGAACCATCTCCTGCCAGTAGCTAATACCGATGATGAGGAAGGAAGTAATAAGGAATTGGAGAGAAACATAACCGAGAGTCCTGAAGGTGGAACAGAAGAGACCACAAGAGCTCTCAATGCAGATGATCAGTGGTGGTCCTCTTCTGATGAGGAAGCACAGAAATCGGTGGTGGTTCCTCACAGTGTTAGAACCCCTCCTGTGTCTCACAGTTCTTGAAATCTGAATCCAGAAAGCCTGTGCTTTGTGCCTGGGACCACCTTTAGAGACTCTTGTTCTATGGGAGAACCAGGGCCTCAAGCTCCTGGTGACCTCCCCAATTACAGGGCAGGAGCCGAAGCTTCCCAGGCACGGCCAGAAGATCCCCTTCCTCGACGAGAACTGAGACACAGCACCAGGGTACGGCAACCACCTAGATCTTTGGTTTATGATAATATGGGAGATCCGAGTTACGCTCCCTTGACACAGGCAGCATCTAAAATGACCATCTTCCTACATGCATTAGCTGAAGTAGTAAATGCTAATCATTCTCTGTGTTAGCGCAGTTGGCTAGCTAGGATGTTATTGTATTAGCAAGAACTGTTATTTTAGGATATTATATATGTTTTATGCTATTCTATTTTTGATGGCCTCCTGACCAGGACTTGCCAGTGGAAGGCAAGTAATTTTCAAGAGGGAGCATGTAACCCCTCTGGGATTACAATCATTTCTGCCGTGTCACTGACTAGCCTGCAGTTTTGTGTGGTGCCCAGCAGATGGTGATCTTTAGAAAACAATACTAAAAACAAAGACCCTGACTCCATTTTAAGAAACAAGTTAGTTCAGAGCTGGAGAGAGAAGGAGAAAGACAATGTTAAGCAGTTGTTGGGCTCTAGGAACTGAGGCCTGTCTGATCTAATGCCCAGAAGGATTACAGCAG
The DNA here is from genome assembly GCA_036172795.1 of Pelodytes ibericus. Classification (NCBI taxonomy): domain Eukaryota; kingdom Metazoa; phylum Chordata; class Amphibia; order Anura; family Pelodytidae; genus Pelodytes; species Pelodytes ibericus. Next base: position 214,798,064 of record CM069857.1, on the reverse strand, counting down.
CATCCTGGAGGAATATTCCTGCATGTAGATGTCAGCAGACCTGCATACTGAGATGTGTGTGGCAAAGCCTGCTTCACAGTGAGGAGATAGCAGGTGAAGTGATGTGATTTTAGCCTGTGGTGCAGTGGTAAGCTGAAACTATCTCCCCCTGTCTCAAACAGGGCACCCTGAAAGTCAGCACACAGCTAAAAGTCCTTGGTCTTCCATTTTCCTGCCAGTAGCATTTTAACTTCAGCCATATTGTGGATTGCATTATTTATGGGCCCAACTATGTGCACCAACTAATGGTACCAGACTGTCTGTGGGGTGGAGCCTGGAGTGGGCTGCAGTATTTATTGCGGGTTGCTTTAAATGGTAATTGCACTTCTGAATATTTTACTGTGTTATTTCTCTGTTATTTATTTGCATAGTGCTTTTACTGTGCAATGTAAAGTTGTATTTAAGTTAACTCTGTGTCAGTTGTATTTCTTGTGTAGATATGTTCCCAGTGGGATCCCACATCTATACCCTGGATGCCCCACTGGGTGGAGGCACTGCCGCCATCATGTACCCCAACTCCCAGGAGGAGACTCAGGATCGCTCTGCAGAGCGCAAGAAGGTAACTGGGGAAAAGGACCACAGGGGTATAGGTGGACCTGTGCAAAACCCTGTTACATATAATAAAATGATTATGAAATACATGATACTATGCATAGACACAGAGAAAATAAACAAAAAACTAAAAAATAGTTCCTTAACCAAACTGAAACTGAAAATATGAAAGGAAATAAACATTAGTTAGTAGCTCATCAAGTTATGATGCATGTGATTCTTTACTAAACATTATTGGGTCTATTCACTGAAATACAAGTTTTGGGTCCAAGATGTGGCCTATTCACTAAACATTTTTGGTGAGTTTAAGATGTGGTGAAGGCAGCTGAAATGGATGGGAGCCAGATTAAACTTACCTCTCAATAATTTCAGTGGGGTAAGAAATAAAATGTTTTTAAGGCTAAATCCAGGGGTTAAGTTTGAAAAACCTTCCCCTATTTAAATTAAAGACATGCCCCTAGCCTCCCCTATTATGATTGGAACTGGCAGCCAGTAGCTCGCTAAAAGGTTTCTGGTCTTGTTAATGCCAAAATACAATAAATGAGCTCAGGTGCTGACCAAATGCCTCTGCCTCCTATAAAATACATGGGGGCCCCTCAACATAAATACAATTAAATTTCTACCTACTCTCCCAGTCAGATGTCTCCTTAACCATATGTAATCTATTTTTAGAGAATTCCAATTTTTTTTTCTTTCCATAAAGTAGAATTTGAGATGGGAGTCCAAGTTGGAGTAGGTCAAGTTATAAAAATTAAATTTTTAGTCAAATTTGACTTCCCAACTCGACCTTTTCTCACCAAGCTTTGTATTTTAGTGAATAAACCACTAGTTTTCCTTTAAAAAGCAACGTTATGTATATATGTCTAATAAATAAAAAACAAAATGCTTTTAGTGTTAAAAAAGACATCCGCTGATATAGTGGACCAGATTTTGGTAATTATTAATTCTCGACCGTGTTTTTCACACCCCAGAGCTGTTATTGATTATACTGAGAGTTGGGGATGTGGGTTGTATTTTTTTCCTGATTGCCATGTGCATCCTCCATCATTGGATTTTCATGTTCTTAATAAGTCTTGCTTGTCTCTGAGTTTAAACCTGACTGCTACTACAGTGAATGGTTGATGGCATTTATCCATTGGTGCAAATAATTCAGTTTGACATATATTGTCTGCATTAAAAAATAAACAAGTGCTATGCATGCCACCATGAAGTTTGTCAACATTCATTCTTGCATACACATATGCAAATCACATAAAATCAGAACTCCTGGGCTGTTTCAAAAGCTTCTGGAACTCAGACATGTCAGTCAATCAACATACCACAAAACAAAATGACAAAATAACAGCTGCTTGTAACAAAAAGTAAATAGTTGGTCTCTTTTGTAGCACATTTTAACAGCCTTTAAAATATTGGCAACATTATTTTCATAAATGTACTACTAATTGTGTTCCTGTTTTGTCCAACTGTATAATGCTCATATTATATATGTAGAAGTGTAGATCTTTAAAAAACAGTATATATCATCTTCATGATACTACATTGCATTAACAAATTATCCTAAAAAGTGAGTGCCTTCAAACTGCCTTGAAATATATTTAATATTTTTAAACCCAACTCACCAAAAAAAAAAGAATCCCAACAGTCAGTAACAGAGTTTGATGGGGTATAAACAAAGCATGCATATAAAACCCACAAACACTCATATCCACTCCTCAATGTTGTAGGGTTGTTCCTTCGTGGTCAAAATAACAAGCTGCTGGCAGAGAACACCTATCAAACAGATGCACTTTTCTACTATAGATATACTATAAATGTGGTTCTGCAGATTTCTCAAGTTAAACATTTTTTCATACTGCTATCCGTGAGGGCTGTTCACTAAAGTCAAGATGATTACATTTGTAAGTTAAGTTGAACTTAAAAAACGGTACTGTCCTTTCACTTCCCACTGAAAATAGTGGGAGGTGAAGTGGGAGTTTGGTACTGTGCATGATGCTTCCATACGCCTAATAGTAATGTTGCTAGCTGCTTGGCAAAATGCACCCAGACCCCCTAATATCCCCTAATACCACTGGGCAAATAATAAGGCTAGAAGCTGGCAATACGCTACCGGTACTGTAATAATTAATTGGATTGGTATTTTCCCAAGTGCCCCTTATCCCTTTGAGAATATTGAGACTGGGGGATGCACAAAGGAATGGCAGATTCCCCCTGTTTTTATGTTTTTAATGGAGCTGGGTGCTGTCTCAGTGCCCCAGGCCCCATATCATATTATGGGGATTTGGAGCTGGTCAAATTCACCTACCCTCCTCATGTATTTAATACATTCCTGGAATAAAAAAGCCTCACCGCTATTACCACGGGGCTGAGATTTCAGCTTGAGCCCATCCTGCTCTGAGGACATATTTAGCTCTATTTGGATTTTTTTCTGCCTTATTAAAATTGAATTTGACCTCCCAACTTTACAATCTTTAGCTATTCACTTTCTTAAACTCCTACTCAACCTCAATTACATCCCCCTCTCCAAAATCTAACTCAACCTCCCATCTTGACCGTTACCTCCACAGAATGGTTTAAAAATATTGCTTTTCATTAAAACTAAAAGGATGTGGAACTGGGAGGTACGGTTGGTCTTAATCATAAAAATCACTTTGTTCAAATCGCCTGACTGACCTAGAAACAGAGAGGCCTCTTACTGGCCTACAACAGGGATCCTAAGGCATTTGAAATTCCAGCTCTACTGACTGATATTTCAGTGTACATCCCTGCTGCACTTTTTATTTTGGTGATTTTTTATTAGGTTGAATAATTTATAAAATTTGTTTTTGGATGGCCCCTTCCCTAGGCTGAATATGAGGATTGAGGGCATCATGGACATTCATTTAAGTGGAGATCTGATTTGGCCCAACATGGCTCCAGATTAGGTAAGTTAGTCAATGTTCAGAAATTGTCAAATTACGGCCCTGAATTCAGGCCCGAATTATCAGTTTGGGCCTTTCAGAAACTGAAGCATTATAGAAGCATTAAGATCAGGACAATTTTGCTATGAAAATCATATATTTTTGGCTACCCAATGTGCTCTGATCACTCCAAACACAAAATTTGCCCATTTCAATTTTCCATTCCATGTAGAAGAAGTAAAGTAAATATATTTGAAACACAAAAATATTCATATACAATTACAATATATTTGTGTTGTATAATAATATATTTGCATTAATATAAGCATTTTAATATTTTAATAACATTTTATATTCTTTTATGTTCATTTATTTTATATTTTTTATTGAATAACTTTGGGGGAATGCTAGCTATGCTCTGCAGAGTGTGCTTGCACTGAACACCAAGACCAATCATAACAGCGGGTATAGAGATGCCCTAATGATTGCTACAGCCGTCGACTGACTGAGCTGAGAGAAGCCGAGCACAAGGAAAACAAACAGACGACGGGAGATCTGAGAAGTCGGACCAGACAAGCTGAGTGCACTCAAGAACAGATTGCACGGAGGACTACCGAGTGGCGAGAGCATTGGGAAGGAGACGGGCAGCGGAAGAAGATAAGGCTGAGGGGTGAGCAATATGTTTATATGACTATATATCTACAGAGAAGTGATGCCCTGCCAATCACCAAACTAAAGGCCTTACGTCTGTGTGGGGTAGAAGGGTCTCCTAGCTGACACGGTGAGGATACAAGCAGTATATAAATATATAAAGTAGCCCTGTTAAGTAACTTGGGATCCACCAATAGGAGCCTGTTTTATCCTTGTTGTGCTGCTAAGTAACTTGCTAGCCAAGAGCCCCAAATAATGTGGCTTGATTTGTGTATAACTGTGATGGCCAGAAGGAAAATTTGAGGTATGGAAGGGAATATGTACTTGGTTATTTATCTACTTTTTCATGTTATTATTTTCTGGGCTCAGAGTGCCCATCATTACTAAACAATGATATAAAAATCAGACAAAGAATAGTAAGGGGTGACACAACAGTATGTATTCACAATGACATGGTATTACAGAGGTAATAAAGTGGACCTCGGGATGAAAGTAGGCTAAAAATTAAGCAGGAATTAAAGATAATGATGACCTTATCCTATCCCCCAAGGGTATAGGAGCGGTATTTTGGAAATGATTTCAATCACTATACAACGTGCCTAAAGTAGATATCTTGAAAAAAAAATCAAAAAATATTTTAATTTATTTATTTAAAATTGTAATTGTTTGTTCGTAAATGTAAGCCTGATCATGGCTATTAGAATTATCTTAAAATAATGAGCCAGGAAACACGTCAAGAGATGTATTAACACATAAGGGCTACAACGGATGCATGTAATGTAACATTTATTATCTGATGAAAATAAAAAATTCTAAATAAAATAAATACAGGTAAATAAAAAAAACAATGGGGGAAGTGGGATGGGGTTTGGGTGGGGGTATTTCTGGAGATATGTTACAGTTTGCTTTTTCTTGTAAATGCATTACAAGTGTAACAGTGTTTCATGTTAAATTACATGAGTTATTTGGCATTGCAATACATCTAAAATTGGGTAATAAAGATAAGGGATTGGGCATAAAGGCACCAGACCAAGCCATGTCAGTTCAGTGCCCAAATAGAACTTCTCTTGCAGGTACTGCAGGTTAGAGGGGAGAGGGGTGGTATTGGTGAAGTGGAGAGGTGAGTGGGAAGAAGGGTTTGGGAAGTATTGAGGGGTAGGAGGAGAGAGTCAAAGGTAGTTGGTATGGTAGGGAGTTAGGTGAGGGAGAGGGTAAACTGTTCTAATTCGTTTTCCTCACCCCTCCAGACAAAATATTGTCTATGTATATGTGATAGAGCACCAGGTGCCCATAGCCATACCCCTACATTGGAGAAAAAAACTCTTCATTAAAGAAAAAAATATTGTGAGTTAAATAAGTTCACTGCCCTTAAGGATAAATACTATCTGAGTCTGAGGTAAAGATTAATTTAATTCCAGCATAGATCTTACTACATGTATGCCCTTGCTATGTTCGATACATGTGTATCAGGAAGTCACATCACTTGTCACCAAGAAATAATTATCTTCCCATTTCAAATTATTGAGTTCTTGGAGAATGTTTTTGAGAATCCTATATTTTAAATAGGATTTGTTTTTTTGGACCACAGGTTGCAGGACAATATCAAATATTCTGAAGGATTAACAAATAGAGAGTGTAAGATCGGTATTTCTGTCCCGCGACGGGCCACTCACAGCATGGCTCTCAACTCTTCTCACCACCGGAGATCCTGAGGCGCGTGCACTAAGAAATACTCGTTCGCTGCTATCCCGGTCATCACTATGGCGACGGGCAGAGAGACGCGCGTCGCGTACGTCAAGGGGGTGGAGCTAAGCCCAAATACATAGCGCGCGCAATTCAAACTTGCTTGATGAATATGCAAGCTATCTCTGCGTGGATTGCTTCTAGCTGTTCCGTAGTTGATCATCCTGTGACTCTATGTTATTCTGCTCTACTGGACTTCTGACCTGGCGTGTTTTTTGGATTATCCCTCTGCTTTTGCCCTTATACTTTAGCTTTCATCTGGACTCTGCTGCCCTCTGGAATCCCTGACCCGGCTACCATTTTCTGACTATCCTGAACTCTGGAAACCCTGACTCCAGCTTGTACATTGCTTCATTTCTGGCTCCCCGACTCGGCTTATACCTCGACTATTCTATACGGCTGCAGCCCATCTATTCCTGGTCCGCGGACTTTCGTGCCTGCTGCCATCTATTGAAGTCTGCTTGCCCTGTAGTCCTCGGTATCGGTGGTGCCAGGCAAGAACAGTCTAATCTGCTATTGGGGTCCCTACCTCTCCGTACGAACCACGGTACGTTTACCTCTATTATTGTTACAGAGAGTCTATACCCGAGACTATGGGTCATCTTGGTGGATTTGTGACATCTTTGTGTATATTGGGGAGAAAGTATATTACTGGTAGTTTTGAATAGAGGATATTTATATATTTGTATTAATTTTCTGTTGACACACCAAGATTTTTCCTTTTATCTGTGTATTTAGTCATGATCCATTTATAATATATTGTAGGATCAGATTTTAGAGTACTATATGTCTTTTCATCATTTAGTTGTTTATTCATCATTTATTTTTCTCCAGGTAAGATAAATACCCCTCCTCCCTTATCCGCTGGTTTTATAATAGAGGCCCTTTTTTATCACTAACAATTGTTGTTGATTTAAAATTGAAAAATACCTGGAAATGTGAGTTCTTGTTTTTTTCTAATTTTAGTTACCTTTTTCTTCTGTATATGTTTCCCTGCTCCAGTTCCCCTAGGTTTGTTCTTTTGTTTCTGCATATGTCCTCTGGGGATTTTGGTGGTGGTCTGGTTAGGTGATGTTCCCTATCTAAAAAAGGAGAAGTATTTCCCAATTCTGACTGAATGTAGAATTGGTTTGTAGTATTTTCTCTTGTTGGGGTTTTGTATTGGTTTGTTGGTGTTTTTTGTGGTCTAATTCTAGAGTGATGTGAGTATTGATTTTTATATGTATTTCTCTGTGGTGGTCTATTTTCGCCATGTGGATAATTAATTAATCTTTCTCATTTCTCAAAAGTTGTTTTATTTTGAGGTGATTTGTGTTGATAATTTTAAAAATAGTTATGTTGTCTTTGTGACCTAGTATAAGGTGATTGGTTTCTCTTTGTGTATAGAATTTGTGTTTTCTTTACGTGACTTTCTATATTAAGCAGGATTACGGAAAGTGTTTAATCTATAATCCTCTTTGTCTCTGTGGTATTTATTTACTTTGATCTCATTGATTTCTTCCTCCACATTCAACATATATTGAACAATCTTACTTGAAAATTCAGATTTGTCTGTGGGGCTATTTTCAGTTTGTAATACATTTGTATCTAATATTTCACTGTCTAGATGCTCTAATATTTTACTTCTTTGTGTGATAATTAGTCTCATAAATTGTCTGGTGCATATCTCTAGAATATTATTCCATTCCGTTATAACAGTACAATCTCCTATATCCAAGTTTTTGGGAAAATTCCTAATCCTCGAGGGGTGATGTTTTCATCTAGATATTTCCCATTAGATTTTAAATTATTTTTTAAGTAAGTTTTACTGTTGTTCTTCCATATCTGATAATTTGGGTAAATTATTTGTCTTAGATTCTTGAAAGACATGTTCTATATCTATATGATATAGGTTTCTATAATCAAAAATCGACATATTGTAGCGCACTTCCCCCAGACTAGCACCCTCACCCCTAGTGGGATAGTAACAAAGTGCAAAAAATGGGGTGATAGGGTGCTTTACTTAGGTGATGCACAAGCTGCAAAAATCTGGCAAATATCTCATTATTTTCCGATAAACACTCACACAAAAAGACATGACAGTGCGCTTCTGTGACAAGATAAAGTGCAATATATAAAACCTAGTGTCTTTCCAACCTTTTGATGAATTGTAAGACACTACAAGGGTCCAAAATAAGTTGTTCTAGGTCTTTTCCTGGTCTGTTAATTATAGATATGTGTGCTTTTTGGGTCTGAGTGGCTAACATACCTCAAGAAGCCAGGGAATACAATCTTTCTTAAACGTTTTATAGTACATGTTGTGTTTCATATGTTTTAATATTCACTGATTTTATTGTGTTGTTGTGAGTCAACTGGGTTGATAGGATCACGTGTTAAGTTATACAGAACTTGGTAAAAGTTTCTGAATTTGTGAAAGACAGGTTATTGCCTGGTTTGTCCCTGTTTGCGTATGAAAAATTATGCAGTTTTTCAAGTGAGTTTTGTATTTTTATGTTGCATATAGTTCAACACTTAATTGTGTGAATAGCCTAGGGGAAATGGATTTTTTTGCGTGTGTGAGGTTTCGATAAGCTTTAATTGGGAAAAGATCCTGGTCATGTCCAGAGATCTTAGTTTCTTTAGGCGGGCTCCTATGTGAATGAGATGTCCTTGTACGATGGCCTTATGAACTTCCCAGACTACTTGGGGGTTGTTTATTGTGACATTTTCAATGTTTTTTGGAGGTGTTCTAAATGTGCTTGGTCTTTAAAAAAAAGTTTAATTGAAACACCAGGTGGCTGGCATTTATGCAGTGTGTGTTGTGTGTTGTGTACCAGTCCTAAGTGTGTATGTGAGATGTAGTGATAGTCTAGACTGTAACATCTAGGGACAAATGATTTGGCTTGCAATGAGGTTTCAGAGGTGAAGGAAGCTTTTCGTGTTCTTGCCAATGATATACGGCAGGTTGTGTCCACACTGTCCTTTTCTGAAGTTCTGCCTGTGCATAACATTCAGAATGATAGACGGATGCGTATTAGGGACTTCAACTTGTGGCTTGGAGAATGGTGTCGGGAGCAAGGATTTGGCTTTGTTTCTCATGGAATTTCACTATGGGATAGAAAGGAACTGTACAAAAAAGATGGTTTGCATCTTTCTCAAAAGGGAATGAATGTTCTCAGTGAGCAGTTCAGAGGTTTTGCTAGGAGGTTTTTAAACTAAAAGAGGGGGGCAAAATGGCGATAAAACATCAATCCAATTGCCCCCCAAAAGAGGGACAGAAGGTACCTGTAGTCAGTGTGCCGAAAAATGATAAGCTTAGGGTCATGTCTACAAAATGCTCGCATTTTAGGGAATAAGATCCATGAACTTGTGACAATATTGGCAACTGAGAATGTAGATTTAGTTTCTGTTACTGAGACATGGTATAATGAAAAACATGACTGGGACATATCAATACCAGGGTACTCTTTATATAGAAAAGACAGAGAAGGTAAAAAAGGGGGAGGGGTGGCCCTGTATGTGAGGGGTAGCTTAAAATGTAACGTAATACAAGTTAGTGAGGTGAACATAGAGTCAGTTTGGGTTACATTAGAATTTGGTAATCGTATGGTAACTCGGGTAGGTGTGATTTATAGGCCCCCTGGACAAATAGAGGAGTTAGATATACTACTAGTTGAGGAAATAGCTAAAATGACAATGAAGGGAGAAGTGATCATCATGGGTGACTTTAATCTTCCTGATGTGAACTGGAAATACAAAATAGCTACTTGCGCCAGGAGTACGCATATCCTAAACTCCCTACTGGGATTATCTCTAAAACAAGTAGTGGAGGAGCCAACTCGAAAGCAGGCCATACTAGACTTAGTGTTCACAAATGGAGATTTGTTATCAGATATTACTGTAGGTGAAAGTTTAGGATCTAGTGATCACCAGACAGTGTGGTTTAATATAAGAACAGTGACGCAGTCACACCACACAAGAACAAAAGTTTTACATTTTAGAAAAACAGACTTTTCTAAAATTAGATTATGTGTAAAGGAGTCATTATCAGACTGGAGCAATTTAAATGGAGTCCAGGAGAAATGGGATTATCTAAAAGTTGCACTACTGAAGGCAACAGAAAACCACTGTGGTACTCGGCAGAGGTGGCTAAAATAGTAAAAAATAAAAAGCTAGCATTTAGTAATTATAAAAATACTCAGAGTGAGGAAGATAGAAAGATCTATAAGAGTAGGCAGAAAGAGGCAAAGCAAGCTATAAGAGCTTCCAAAGCACACACAGAAGAGAATATAGCCCAGTCAGTGAAAAAGGGGGATAAAACATTTTTTAGATACATAAATGAGAAAAGGAAAGTAAAACAAGGATTAGTTAGATTAAAAACAAAAGAAGGATGCTATGTAGAAGAGGATAAAGGCTTAGCAGACTGCCTTAATGAATATTTTTGTTCCGTTTTTACAAATGAAAATGAGGGTAAGGGACCTCATTTAGGGAAAAAGACTAATGAGTCTTTTGATGCATGTAAGTTTACAGAGGAAGAGGTTTTACTTCAGCTGTCTAAGGTAAAGACAAATAAGTCGATGGGACCTGATGGGATACATCCAAAGTTATTAAAAGAACTTAGTGGTGTACTAGCAAAACCGTTAACAGATTTATTTAACCAATCATTGTTAATGGGAGTAGTTCCAGAAGATTGGAAACTAGCTAATGTTGTGCCCATTCACAAGAAAGGTAGTAGGGAGGAGGCGGGCAACTATAGACCAGTAAGTCTTACTTCAGTAGTGGGGAAAATAATGGAAACCTTGTTAAAGAATAGGATTGTTGAACATCTAAAGTCGCATGGATTACAAGATCAGAGACAACATGGGTTTACTTCATGCCAAACTAATCTTATTGATTTTTTTGATTGGGTGACTAAAATAATAGATCAGGGTGGTGCAGTAGACATTGCTTACCTAGATTTCAGTAAGGCTTTTGACACTGTCGCACATAGAAGGCTTATTAATAAACTGAAATCTTTGAGTTTGGATTTCAATATTGTTGAATGGATTAGACAATGGCTGAGTGACAGGCAACAGAGGGTTGTAGTCAATGGGGTATATTCGATGCAAGGTCTTGTTACTAGTGGGGTACCTCAGGGATCTGTACTTGGACCCATTCTCTTTAATATTTTTATTAGCGATATTGCAGAAGGTCTTGTTGGCAAAGTATGTCTTTTTGCTGATGATACAAAGATTTGTAGCAGGGTTGATATTCATGGAGGGATAAGCCAAATGGCAAATGATTTAGCTAAACTAGAAAAATGGTCAGAGCAGTGGCAACTGACATTTAATGTGGACAAGTGCAAGATTATGCACCTTGGGCGTAAAAACCCAAAAGCAAAATATAGACTATTTGGTACAGTCCTAACCTCAACATCTGAGGAAAGGGATTTAGGAGTAATAATTTCAGAGGACTTGAAGGTAGGTAGGCAATAGAGCAGCAGGAAATGCTAGCAGAATGCTTGGTTGCATAGGGAGAGGTATTAGCATTAGGAAGAGGGAAGTACTCATGCCATTGTACAGAGCACTGGTGAGACCTCACTTGGAGTATTGTACGCAATACTGGAGATCGTATCTCCAGAAGGATATTGATACTTTGGAGAAAGTTCAGAGAAGGGCTACTAAACTGGTTCATGGGTTGAAGGATAAAACTTACCAGGAAAGGTTAAAGCATCTTAACATGTATAGCTTGGAGGAAAGACGTAACAGGGGGGATATGATAGAAACATTTAAATACATAAAGGGAATCAACACAGTAAAAGAAGAGAGTATATTTAAAAGAAGAAAAACTACCACAACTAGAGGACATAGTCTTAAATTAGAGGGGCAACGATTTAAAAGTAATATCAGGAAGTATTACTTTACTGAGAGGGTAGTGGATGTATGGAATAGCCTGCCAGCAGAAGTGGTAGAGGTAAACACAGTCAAGGATTTTAAGCATGCGTGGGATAGACACAAGGCTATCCTAGCTATAAGACCAAGAACGGGGGACTAATAAAAGTACTTAAAAAAAAATTGGGCAGACTAGATGGACCGAATGGTTCTTATCTGCCGACACATTCTATGTTTCTATGTTTCTATGTTTCTATGTAACATCTTTTGCAGGCCTGGGAAAATAAGCTATAGTCCTTTGTGGTAGAGTGTAATATTATCCATGCATCTCTCAGTTGTGAGTGAGTGATCTCTTTACCTTTCTAAGCTTGTGTTAGGACAGTCTGGTTGATGAGTCTAGACCTTGATTCATTGTTATGTTAGGGTCAACTATGAACAACTATGAACAGACCTTCCACAAAGACCTCTAATTTTTTAACCCCTTAGTGACATGACTTTTTTGGCTTGTCCGACGCATGGTGACATGCTGTTTTAACATTTCTGAGGTGTTTGTGTTTTGCTGTAATTTATTTCTGTCTCATTTAGTGTACCCGCACAAACTGTACATCGTTTTTATCGTTATAAGAAGGGCTTTCTTTTGATACCATTATTTTGATAATAGCATACAATTTGATGTAAAAAAAATAATAAAATATGGCAAAAAAATGATTATTTTTTTTTATGACTTTTATTTGAAAAATCGTATACTCATGTACAAGAGACAACAAAAAAACACTGCTAAATAGTTTCTAATATATGTCCTGAGTTCAGAAATAGCCCATGTTTTATGTTTTTGTGCTTTTTTATTCATGTTACAGGGCCAGAACTATAAGTGGTGCAAAGCTATTTTAAAATCCTTTTTTTCAAAATTAGCAATAGTGACATTGTAACACTGATTTCTGTACTAAAACCATGAATGACCCCCAACATGTACACATTTTTGAAAACTAGACCACTCAGGGCATTTAACTTGGGGTATTTTGACACATTTCATGTAGCCATTTTACCACCAATCTTTGCGAGAGGGAGGCAGATCATAACTGGTCAGATCAATATAGGGTTAATACAAGCATCCCCACTGCTTGTCAGTGTGCCTGGCAGTCACTGATTGCCTCTGTGAAGAGGCAATCGTGTGACAGTCAGAGAGCACAGGAAGCAGGTACTTCCTGCCTCCTGGGCTCTTGCCCTTAAAAGGGCAGCGCCATCTTGGTCTTGCGAGGCAATCAGAAACACTTGCTGAGCATAGGAAGCAAAAAATTCGCTTCCTATGCTCGTTTTTTAAATGCACGTGTTTTAAAGGCGCTGTGCCTTTAAAACCGGCATTTCAATCGCTCTCCGGAGCGATCGAAATGCCGACGGGCATTATTTTTAGTATTGTACGATGCTTCCACACGGAAGCATCGTTACAATACCATTAGAACACTGAAAGCGGAAAAACTCTGCTTTCAGTGCTCGTTTTGACACAGGACGGACCTAGTAAATACAGGGTAAAATACACTGGCTGGTTTCAAATATGTCCCAAATTGGACATGGGTGTAGGCGGTCTGCATGTCAAAATTTCAAGTTGGAAAACCAAAAACTGCACCTCCCAAATTTGGCCTTTTACGCCCCAAACAACCCAACAAACCTATGCATGGGTGGTATCCCTGTACTCAAGAGATGTTGCTGAACATCAAAAAGTTTGGGGTGTTATTTGGCAGTGACACATACCAAAATCTGTGAATTCATGTCTGAAGTACAAGGTTTGTGAAAAAAAAACACAAAAAAATTACTACCACAAATTTTGACAAAGGCTGGTGGTAGAATTAGTGCATGGAAAGTGTTAAAATACCACCATTTGAGATTACCTAGGGTGTCTTCTTTTAAAAAAATATATGGGTTGATGGGGTAAAATACACTAGCTGGCTTCAAATATGTCCCAAATGGGACATGGGTGCAGGCTGTCTGCATGTAAAAAGTTCAAGTTGGAAAACAAAAAACTGCACCTCACAAATTTGGCATTTTAGCCCCCAAAAAACCCAACAAACCTATGCATGGGTGGTATCCCTGTACTCAGGAGAAATAGTAGAATCTATTTAGCACGTTTTTTCATTCGCTTTTGTCGATGAAGAGAAGATGTTTCAAATAAAAGTCAGGAAATTTGTGTATTGTTTTTTTTTTACCATATTTTATTTTTATTTTTTTATAATATTATAAGATATGATCAAAAAGATGGCATCCAAAGAAATCCCTTCTTGTCCCGATAAAACCAATATATAATATGTGTGGGTACAGCAAATGACAAAGAAGAAAATTACAGCTAAACACAAACAGCACAGAAATGTTAAAATAGCCATTGTCCAGAAAGGACAATAATGTTTCAAAGGCTCTGTCCTTAAGGGGTTAAGTAAAATTTAGCCGGTGCTCACTTTGATATTCACTGTCACACTATGGCCACTCAAAGTGGCCTCATCTGACAGGTAGGATCCTGCTGCAAGTCCCTGCAGCGGGATTCGAGCACACATATACAGTGAACTTCAGCTAGCTATATAGCAAAGGAAGCTGATCATAAATTGAGCTGTCTGTTCTATATTTGTGACCTTTTGTGGATCTCCTATTAAGCTCCAAGGTACTCTTTGTGCATTTGTTTCACACGTGAGCCCATCAAAATTGAGTTTATTATGTTTCATATGAGAGCTCTCTAATTGTCCTTGTGCACATTGTTGCTATTTTTTTTATATTCAAGTTTAAGATTTATTTTAACTCTGTGCACCTCTCCACCATTTATACTTATTGTTTCATATGGGAGTGCACCCCACCATATTATGCATAGGTTTGTAGACAGCCATTCTGAAAATTATTTATATTATAGAGATACATTTTATTATAATTTTTGTTTATTTTATTTCTTTAATTGATTAGATATTTACTCTATCTGTATTAGTGTGATCCAATGCGTAATAGTTTTACTCATTTTTTATTTATCAGCAATTATTTATTTGTATATTTTGTATTCACTGTTGTTAGGTTTAGCGACTACTCTTGATATATAAATATATCACCCCCCAACCATATAATTTATAGATATGTAAATATATCACCTTAGCCGAATATCACCCAATACAATGCATATTTAAAGGTGTTTAATATATAGTAAATATTTATTTGGAGTGGAAAAAGTATATTTTTTTATACATGATTGGTATTTTGACAAAGTTAGTGGAATATTAATGCACAAGTTGCAAATCTCCTACTCCCTAAGCATAAATCATCTTTAAAGGACTGCAATGTGTCTAACAAAAAATAGAGATTACTGGACATAAGGTAAGAGACAACAAGAGAGGAAACATATTCGACTCTAAGCTCCTTAGGACAGAATTCAGGAATTAAAACAACCAGAAAGCTGATTTTATGTTTAACCAGTATGTATACACAATAGAGCTTGAAATATGTTTTAAATCCTGCAGTCTGCATTACCAAGATTTGCAATGCATTAATATCCCATTCACTGTGTCAAAATACAAATAATAAAATATAATTGTTATACTCCTAATAAATATTTACTGCATTTCAAACATTTTTTTAACCCCTTAGTGACATGACTTTTTCGGCTTGTCCGACGCTTGGGGACATGGGCTGTTTTAACATTTCTGAGGTGTTCGTGTTTTGCTGTAATTTATTTATGTATCATTTAGTGTACTCACACAAACTATATATCGTTTTTATTGTCATAAGAAGGGCTTTCTTTTGATAACATTATTTTGAAAATAGCATATAATTTGATATAAAAAAAATAAGAAAATATGGCAAAAAAAAATAAAAAAATATTCTGACTTATTTTAGAAAAATCGTATACTCATCTACAAGAGACAACAAAAAAAACACTGCTAAATAGTTTCTAATATATGTCCTGAGTTCAGAAATTGCCCATGTTTTATGTTTTTGTGCTTTTTTTATTCATGTTACAGGGCCAGAACTACAAGTAGTGCAAAGCTATTTCAAAATCCTTTTTTTTTTTTGTTTCAAAATTAGCGATAGTGATATTGTAACACTGATATCTGTACTAAATATATGAATGACCCCCCCCCCCCCCCCCACATGTACATATTTTTGGAAACTAGACAACTCAGGGAATTTAACTTGGGGTAATCTGACACATTTCATGTAGCCATTTTATCACCAACCTTTGACAAAGTTTGCATCAAAATATGTTTGTTTTTTTCATTTTTAACATAGATTGCAATTTAGGTAAACATTACCTGAAAATGTGAAGGGGTATTTCCCAACAACACCTCAATATGTGTTCAGCAACATCTCATGAGTACAGGGATACCAACCATGTATAGGTGGGTTATGTTATTTGGCGGTTAAAAGGCCACATCTGAGAGGTGCACTTTTTGGTTTTCCAACATGGAATTTTTACATGCAGAAAACCTGCGCCCATGTCCCATTTGGGACAATTTTGATGCCAGAAAGTGTACTCTACCCACAAAACCACATATTTTTGAAAACTAGACACCCTAGGATATTTCAAATGGTAGTATTTTAACACTTTCCATGTACTAATTCTAACACCAGCCTATGTCAATATTTTGGGTAGTAATTTTTTTCACATACATTGTACTTCAGGCATGAATTTACAGATTATGTTATGTGTCAGTGCCAAACAACACCTCAGTATGTATTCAGCAACATCTCCTTAGTACAGGGACACCACCCATGTGACATTTTTGAAGCCAACCTGTGTATTTTACCCCACAAAACCATACATTTTTGAAAACTAGACAGCCTAGGTTATTTCAAATGGTAGTATTTTAACACTTTCCATGCACTAATTCTACCACCAGCGTTTGTCAAATTCTAGGATAGTAATTTTTTAATGTTTTGTTTCCACATACATTGTACTTCGGACATGAATTTACACATCCTGTTATGTGTCAGTGCCAAATAACACCTCAATATGTGTTCAGCAACATCTCCTGAGTACAGGTATGCCATGCATGCATAAGTTTGTTGGGTTGTTTGGGGGATAAAAGGCAACCTTTGGGATGTGCGCATTCCCAACTTGGAATTTTGACATGTAGTCATCCTTCACCCATGTTCCATTTAAAACATTTTTGAAGCCATCCAATGTATTTTACCCCATCAAACCATATATTTTTGGAAAATAGACATCCTAAGGTATTTCAAATGGTGGAATTTTAATAATGTATATGTACTAATTCTACCACCAGCCTTTGTCAACTTTTGTGGTAGTGAATGTTTGCAGTTTTGTTTCCACATACATTGTACTTCAGGCATGAGTTCACAGATTCTGATATATGTCACTGCATAACAACACCCCAATATGTGTTCAGCAACATCTCCCGAGTACAGCGATACCATCCATGTATAGGTTTGTTTGGTTGCTTGGGTGGTAAAAGGCAACATTTGTGAGGTGTGCATCTCAAAATTCCAACTTGGAATTTTGACATGTAGTCAACCTGCGTCAGTGTCGTATTTGGGATATATCTTTGAAGTCAGCCAATGTAATTTACCCCCACCAAATCATATATTTTTTAAAAGTAGACACCCATGACTCCTTGTGGCAAGAGCTCAGCAGCCACCGATACATCACTGGATGATGTATCAGAAAGCTGACCAGGGTCAAAATCGAACCCTGAGTCAGCAACCTCAGAATCAGTGCCTAAGCAGTTATCTACAGCAAAGAAGCGGTTAAAAGCTCTTAGAAGAGCCTATCTAGTACTGTAATACATTACAGTACAAAGAAATGAATCCATAAAAAGTGCAGACAGCAAAACATACTGTTGCTGTGTAAGATTACTGCTTAAACAGTGATGAATGGCAGAGAAGGGGTTAATACACAGGGAATGTCTTTCATAAAACCTGACAATTTTAATTTTTTTAATATTATATCACTAATACTGATCTGTCTCTTTCCCTCACAAAAATGTAAGTGAGGAGAGGGAGGCAGATCAAAATTGGTCTGATCAATATTCACAAATATTGGTCTGATCAATATTCACAAATATTGGTCTGATCAATATTCACAAATATTGGTCTGATCAATATTCACAAATATTGGTCTGATCAATATTCACAAATATTGGTCTGATCAATATTCACAAATATTGGTCTGATCAATATTCACAAATATTGGTCTGATCAATATTCACAAATATTGGTCTGATCAGGCGAATGGTGATGCTCATCTGAGCAATCACCAAACCGCATTTGCCACTAATTCGCTGTTACTGATCGCTATGCACTCAGACATCTTAAACAAAAGATATTTTTACTTTACACGTAACCCTCTAGCGGGTGTGTGTAAAAAAATAAAATAAAAAAAAAAACATGCAGACATTTAAAAATTGCTTTAGCGTCAATATCATTGTGTAAGCAGTGATCAACGGCAAGGAAGTGGTTAATAACTCTTAGAAGAGCCTTTGTAGTACTGTAATAAATTACAGTACAAAAAAAATAACCCCTAAAAAATGCACAAACAGCACAAATAAATGCACTCATGTGCAAGATCACTGCTTACGCAAGATCAATGGCAGGGAAGGGGTTAAACTCCCTTATAGTTTTATTATTACTGTATTGTGTATTTATTATCTTATTGTACTTAAACTTACTTTTATTACTTTGATCTGTCTCTCTCCCTCACTAAAAAAATGTGAGGAGAGGGAGGCAGATCCTAAGTGGTCAGATCAATATAGGGTTAATATTGATTTGACCAGGAAGTGGGGATGCTCGTCAGAGCTTGTCAGTCTGCCTGGCAGATCATGTGACTGCTTGAAGAGCACAGGAAGCAGCTACTTCCTGCCTCCTGTGCTCTTGCCCTTATTCGCTCTATTATGCTCTTTTTTTAATGCCCGTCATTTTAAAGGCACTGTGCCTTTAAAACCGGCATTTCTATCACTCTCCGGAGCTATCAAATTGCCGACGGGCATTTTTTTTAGCATTGTACCATATGGAAGCATCGTTGCAATGCTGTTTGATCACTGAAAGAGGAAAAAATCTGCTTTTAGTGCTCGTTTTGACACAGGACGGACTAGGTCCGTCCTGTGTCACTAACGTCTCGCCACATAGGACGGACCTAGCATGTCCTGTGTTGGCAAGGTGTTAACAGGTGTTGTATTGCTGTGTTGTGTGTGATGTACTCATGTACAATGCCCATTAAAAGGACCCCTCATTGGAACATTGCAAAACAATTATGTATTTGTTGTAATACATGTATCAAATGTTAGGGGGCCCTGGGCCCTGAGCCCTTGGGGCAATTACTCTCCTGCCCCACCTTCCAGCTCTCCTCTGAACCAATTTTAGCAAAATGAAGATTTCAGTTGCTCTGTAAAAATAATTCACCAGCAGTGTGGCAGTCTGAAACAAGTACTTTCCTTCATCCTGTTCCCTCTCATAGAACATGAAAGCACAGCCATGTTGAGAACAAACAGTAAATCATTGGCAGCATAAACTAGTCTGTGAGTGTAATCCGTCTTCCAGGATATTATATTACAACCCCTCATGTATGGTTCATTTAACACAGATATAGATCAGGCTTTGGGAAAAGTAAACACATCTGGGAGACTGGTTACACAAAGGCAAACACCTCGTTAGGTTATCACAATATCAGTCATCAATTATTGCAGTAATTTATGCCACATATGTATCCTACAATGTGTTCAATGACATACATAATTGCAGATCCACAGTATGGAATTGTCATTCCAAGGCATACATCTTTTAAAATTGTGTTAAAGGGGCTATTCTTTCAAGTAAAGGGTCTACTCAATATACACCAATTTGTCCTTTATTGGATTAGGCTAGTGCATAATAGACAAATCAAACAAATCCCTGAAATGCAGTTATTCATTATCCATGAATACAAGTCTGAAATTTCTGTTTAGGCCATGCGGCTCAGAACATTTTTCCCTATAAAAAGCATACAATTTTGGCAACCCAATAGTGATGACCTCCCCAAAACACATGTTGGATTTGGGCAAGATACACACATTTCAGGCATTTCAATTGTCCTATTATGAGATGGTGAATTCAAGTTTAAAGTCATCTATACTACACTACAAAACATATGAAACTATATGATTTCCAATATATATATATATATATATATATATATATATATATATATATATATATATATATACAGTATATATATCCATAATTATGATATTTTAATAAAATTAACTTCACTTGGTGATCTTGCTAGCACAAAATTCAACGTGTGCGGAGATCTTGGGGAACCTGGATTCACTGCTTGTCTGCTGGATGGGTGTCTTCACTCTTTTCACATTAGCACTGCTTACTGTGTAATTGTTTTTTGTCTTTTTTATATATATATATATATATATATATATATATATATATATATATATATATATATATATATCCCAGGGCAGGGGGGAGAGGGAGAGTGGATTTTTTTGGACTACAACTACTGAATAGCAATGGTAAGTAACCAGATGTTCCATGGCTACTATCAATAGGCAACAGTGTATTTTACTTTTCAACAGGAGGAGAAGGATGATGAGCTAGGCAACCCACTAGCAGTTTATGCTCGTCTTACTCCACACCCACCTAACTTCTAATCACTTGTGCTGATGGAGAAAGAGGTTAGCTGTGGAAGTTGCCTCTGGAGCAGTGACACCCTTAGTACAAGAATGCTTCAGGGGCAATTTTGTGTGCTTGTACATTAAAATTTGGTTGTGGTGTTCAGCTCAAGACTGACCCTCCTGCTGGTATATCAAACTCATCTACTCCATATTTGCAAATCCCACATCTAACGGTGTAAGGAACTGATCCTGCCTGTCCATCATCTGGGCATGGAACTGTACCTGATTACTCATCTCCACAAGTAATCCTACTGAATGTCGTGCTTGAACCCAGCAACGGCACCATGGAAAGCAGCCTCAAATGCCATCATTAGAGGAGGTGGATGTGGATGAGCTTCTGATGTGCTGTACTCACTGGGATCTACCATTGTAAGGAAGATGCATTCTTCTTCCTCAATGACATATTTTTCCTGTAACTGCAGGAAAAGAAGGAAGATGATTAGATCATTTCAATACAGACTGTATTCAACTATTTCCTGATCTGGTGTACCTTCATCCCACATAATTGGTTTGGTCCCCATGGGCTGCAGTAGCTCCTCAAAAGTCCATCAAGTCATCCCAATCTGAAGAGCCACCACAAGGTTGTCTGGTGTTGGTGGCTGCCCTGATTAGCTTTCTCTACACCTGCCTCTGGGTATTGGAGTTTCTGAAACATATGAGTGCAACACTGCAATTAGTTTACAATCAAACTGTTCATCTGTACACATATGCATCTATCTATACACTTCTATCTATCCATGCATATATATTGATATATAGATAGAAACATACCTATTTACATCTGCTACCACATGTCTACTACTACACTGACATTGTTACACTGTAACACCCATTGTCCTTAGCTACTTTTAGCATTTGTTTGTACAAGTTAACTGCTGCAATATGCTGCTTGACCACCCTCTTTCAAGTTAACATTTTTGCACAGCTATAGCTTTCTACATCACCTTTACAGCTTCTCCATGGGTGATAGCCATTTTAACATGTGCAGCCACATGCAACATTCCCAATCTGTAGATTCCTAGCTATTCTTAAAAACAGCTCTTACATGTGTTGCAGTAACTACAAGTGTGTGAGCTATGTGTGTAGTGCAATTTTACATGTGGCCCGTGGTGTCTGCATATTTTAAATGCACTTATCTATTCTTCACTACCTCCACAGATCAGTTTTTCCCACCGACTTCGTTGACATAATCCGTGACCTCCTGCCAGATGTCAATCCTCCTTCTCCTTAGGCTTGTCTTCTTGGCTGCTGCCCCTATCACACAGTTGTAGTGCTGGAAAATTTTCCTTACCAGTGCCAGGTTCTCCTCTGCTGAAACACTCTGGGCATAAGTCTTTGCCCTTGACTTCGCACTCTCCTGCTTCGAGTATCCTGGTCAGCACCAGCCCACTCTGACCCTTGGCTTGCCATTTTTCAGATGTAATTTTTGATTGCCTGCTGGCCCATGTCCTGCTATAAAATGGTGGTCTTGGTTAGTATTTATACACAGATTCCTGACAGTGATTGGCTCTAAATTCAATATTATATATCACTTTCTTGATCCTGGGCCTATTTCCTAAGGAGCTTCATTTATCTCAGTAGATTTTGGCTTTTTCTAGGCTATTTTTGTTAGTGTCCTAAATCTCTTATAGGATATAATGGCAAGATTGAGGCTACCATTTAGGTGCATTTTGGGCATATTTTGTCTGCATTCAGATTTCAAATTTCAAATGTGTAATCGTCTATAACGTTCAAATTGCGAAGGTACTCTGCGGCACATCAGGGCATATTGGGTAGCTCTTACTTTGGTTCCCAATATGTCCCCGGTGTGCCCCAAATCATTCCGGACTTTGGAGGCATCATTTTGAATGGACCCTTACTTTTTGCCTAGCACTGTGTACTTGGGGGAACATGCAGGGTCTCTAACAAACTTCTCAGCTAAAAAAATCAGAAGGTTTCCAGGGCTCCCCATCCTGCATGCTTTTTGACTTCTCTCCTTGGGACTGTGGGGATCTCTTGTCTCATTGTGGATCATCACAAATTCCAGAGCCACTTACACCTTTTGGCGCAAACCAGAGGCGTAACTAGAAGCCACCGGGCCATTTAGATGGTTTTATATCATATTTGTTATAATATTACAGTTACATACATACATACATACATACACACAGTCAGACTTACACAGTCATAATTAGTTACATACATATACACAGTCATACTTACAGTTACATACATACACACAGTCAGACTTATACTTACATATACACACACAGTCAGATTTACACTTACATACATACATACACAGTCAGACTTCCACTTACAAATACATACAGTCAGACTTCCACTTACATACTTACATACAGTCAGACTTCCACTTACATATACACACAGTCAGACTTCCACTTACATATACACACAGTCAGACTTACACTTATATATACACATGGTCAGAATTACACTTACATATACACATGGTTAGACTTACACTTACATCCATACATAGTCATACTTACAATTACATATACACACAGTCAGACTTACACTTACATATACACACTGTCAGACTTACACTTACATCCATACATAGTCAGACTTACAGCCATACATCCACACACACAGACTTGCACTACATACATACCCACAGGTTTTTGTCCCCCTCCCTGCAAGGTTACCTTTCATTACAGGGAGGGGGGTTGATCCAGCCTCCGTTATCTTCTGAGCGCCAGGATGTCATGGACATCCGGCGCTCTAGGATGCTCAGAGTGCGAGAGCTTTCACTCCCTCGCGTGAGACCAGCGGAGGTGCGGCTACCGATGACAAAGGCCGCATATCTCTCTCTGGAGGGCCTGTACTATGCGATCAGTGCAGATCACATAGTACAGGTTTTAATCTATCATTATCGCAGGAGTTGACAGGGCAGCCGGGCCCCTGGTGTGATGGGCCCGGTCGCAGCTGCGACCCCTGCAATAATGATAGTTCTGCCACTGGCGCAAACCCTTGTGAATGATGATTAGAGAGAAA
Source organism: Pelodytes ibericus (assembly GCA_036172795.1). NCBI lineage: Eukaryota > Metazoa > Chordata > Amphibia > Anura > Pelodytidae > Pelodytes > Pelodytes ibericus. Next base: position 214,774,685 of record CM069857.1, on the reverse strand, counting down.
ATCCCTACAACTGGGTGCCTACGTGTCATATTCAATCAATGATGTATGCATACCCTTTCAAGAAATCAGGACTCATATTTCTCAATCCCACTTCTATGATCAGGCCCCTAATAATTAATTTCTCATGGGACATTACATTTTTTATAGGACCTCTAGGATAGCACCAGTTATTAATTAAAACACTGGATGCTATTTGTCACGGGAGGGCTACTAGATGGGTAGCTCCTACCGGAATCAGTTCCACAAAATCACTCCTCAGGTCCAGTAAATATCCAATAGCCAAACGGGGCTATGATCAGTGCTTCCCTGCCAGCAATTCCCCCAACATAGCAGACGAGACTGGTCGTGTTGGGAAAACAAGAAGAACTGTTTATTGACACAAAACACAGGACATATATACAGGAAAACATCTTGATAACAAAAGTTGAACAAAAGAACTTCTTCACACCTACACAAAAGGACAGTAGCTGGCAGCCAATCAGATGAAAGGTAGGATTAGTAGCAACCAATCCCCAGCAAGGGGCGTGCCCACAGATCAGCAAATATATTCAAATTGAGCATTTAACTAAGCATCCAATCAGAACAGTGCCTACACTGGGGGCTTGGTCTGAGTGACCAATAGGAAAACCGCCTACCTTTTGAAGAAGAGAATGAGCTCAGCAGCCAGGATAAACCTTTATTGTGAAGTGGCTGCTGAAGCTACATTCCTGGGGAAAGGGTACAAGGGATTAGGCTCTTTAACAGGGCACCATACATGTAAAACACACAGTTAGAACAGGGGAAAATAACATGGGCACTGAGGAACGGAAAAACATGGTTGTCTGGAGGGGTGCTACCGTGACACTATTCTCTATAGGTGAACTAAACAAGTTAACTGCAAAATCACCCATTACAAGCGGAAAGTCTCCAACTTGTCTATCTATCCAGCTCAACTAGTGTTACCTAATTTTTGCAGTTTATTTGCAGTTCACTTTTAGCACACAGCTCTATTGAACTAACATTTTTGAACAAACCTGGGTAATGAAATTACTATAGCCGGCACCAGATTTTACTTGGGGGGGGATGAGGACACATTTTGTGTAAATCCTTCAAGGATAAAATATATTTGCTATTGAGCCAATCATCATATTAGCATTCCTGTTTGTTTGCAAAAAGAAAGATGTGTTTAACATCCTGAAATAAAATATGCAGATCTCTGAAAAGCTAAGGTGGCTTATGTTAATTGAATTAATAATCCTTTTTAGAAAATGAGTCTGTATTGTCTGCCATAAGCATGTTTTTCAATTCCATCCCAGTAAAATCCTTAGTAATGAATTTGTTTAGACAAATGTGGCTTTGTACATAGTAATGTAGAGCCATAATTATTAATACAGCAGTCCAAATTGTCCTGAAATAAGATTGATTAGTATTCAGCACTTGAACAATTTCCCTATCTGTTGCAATAATTAAATAAAGTTCTGATTGCATATCAATCTATGTTATAGATTATATAGCTCTTAACAGGATAAACCATACTTTTACATACCTATGAGGTAGCTACAGATATGAACAAAATGGAGCATGCAATAAGGGCAAAATTATTTAACTTCTTTGTAAAGGTGCTGTTCTGTGCTTTTGTTCTGTAATACAGTGGAAGAACTCTTCAGGACAATATGCATTGTATGGAAGATTATTCCTCCTCTCTTTTTTTGTGGGGTGGCTTACTTTGTCTAGTAGGTGAAGATGAAAGGAGGCCCATGTAGGAAGGATAGAGTATAAACATCAGTAAAAAGCAGAGTGTCATGCTGAAATACATATCACAACCTTGGTGCAATAAATAACTAAAGAAATACTTCTATTCCACAAATTCCTAATTACAAAACATAGTTAAAGGGACAGTCTAGTTCCAAACACACTTAAGTGCAAGATGAAGATTACTGCTTGTATAGTGCACAGGTTTTTTTCAGGTGTGATTTGATGCAGGCATTCTGTATAAATCACATTTTAATATTTGACTCATGCCTCACCCAGTGATTACTTTGCTTGTATTCTACAGGTGCAGTAGCAATGATTATATAGACACCGATGATATTACGTTTTGTTTAATTTGGTCACTGCATGTGCCTACTCAAATTGAATACTTTGTGTGGACTCTAAATGACCTAGCTCTTGTACACAGTAGGATCTCTTAACAGTGAAACACTTTGTCTGAGGATATTACTAGAGAGACAGAAAATTCCATTCATTTGAGTTAAATTGTCATTGGTTCCTGAAGCAAAAAAAAAAGGAAATTACTTTTACTCAGCTAGTGTGGGTAATCTTGGTTTCTTGCAAACTGCTATACTTTTACAATTTCATCTAGTTAGTAAGTATTTTACATTTTTAACAATGCAAACTGTAATACATGTATTTAAAGTACTTTGAAAGCACATTCATATCCATTAATATTTGAAAAATGCATTTTAGGTACTAGACAGTCTTTTTAACCGCAAAAAAAAAAAGGCAAGAAAAACACAGGGTATTGAAGAATGCTCCCGCCAGTTCTTCAGAGATCCATCAGATAAAATCAGTCCAGTCAGAGCATCTTTGACCTCTCCTGGTTAGGGGACCATCAAATCATTAGACACATGCCAGTTCCATGAACGTGTCAAATGTTTTCAGTTTGAAATAAATTCATTGAAGCAATCCAGGGCTTGTAAAATATTATTAATTACTAAGGTTATATGTGGAGATAAAATTCACTCTCTCTGTTAAGGCTAGTGATTAGGGCATTAAACTGGCATATTAATTTGACCTCCCATATTTTAAATAACATGTCTCTGTCTTTTTTCAGACCAATATTCTTATTTGAATATAAAAAAACAATAACAAACACACAATCTTTATCACAGTTTAAATGATAATTGAGCAGATAGTCTGCTCACCTGAAAGTGAGTTGCACACTAGGTAGTGGACATATGTTTATTATTATTATTTAAACTGTTACACTATCTGTGCTTTTTATTTGCATATTGGGTTATTGGTCTTAAAGAACATCAGTAAGGCTTAAAGAAGTTCATTTGCAGAATGTAAGTATTTATTTTGTTGCCCCAAGGTGGTAATATATTTTTCAACATGACATTCGGCATTTTATTTATGTATTTTTGTTTACATCAGTGGGGGGTGTACAGCGATTGCAGTACATATTTATCTATATAATACTATATAATAAGCACTTGACATCAATTTTTATTTACATGGAGTGTAAACATCTACTATAGAAATAACAAGCTAGCTGTGTAATTTACCCATTTCTATGGATAAGTGATTGAATTTACATTTCCAAGAGATGATTCTAACTATGGTGTTCTGCATGCACTGGAGTAAGTAAAATTGTTAGTCTAGCATGATCATATACAGGACATTCTTGTTTTCAAAAACTGATAGGACCAGTGATATGAATATAGTTTTCAGGTTCTTTTTGTTTAAAAGGTTTATCCTGTGTGTGACATCTATTGGCTTTTCAGCTGTTTTGACACTTGCCTCAGGTTGAGGTTTTAGTGAGATCTCATTGTCCTTAATTCACTTTTCTATACCTGTTCACATAGGAAAATACATAATATAAACAGGTCCCCTATACCAGGTAATAGAAGTGGTTGATTTGGATTCTATTATCAGTTTATTCTGACTTAATCTGGTGCAAATTATTGGTCATCCAGTCTTGGATATCTTAGATATGGGTAAGTTAAAGCCAGTCATGTTAAAGTATGTAACTGATTATTTTAAGGCCTCAATCTCCTACCACTGTTTTATTACTGTACAATCTCTAGTACATTGCTTCTCACTGGGTTAGAGGCATTATTAAACACAAATCTACACACACCAGACAAACCAAAAGACTAATTCACAGTACTACCACACAGTGATGTATTTTGATATTGTGCTGCCTTTGTGCTGACTAAACTTGTGCTATCGTGGGGAGGCACACATAGACCCCCCTTATAAGTGATGCCCTAGGCCTGGGCCTTGTCAGCCTTGCCAAGATACAGCACTACTACCACCACCACTTCAAGGTATTCTGGGTAGGCAAATGCAAACAAGGTCAACAATGATCACCTTTTGACTATACATCTGCTTTATTATCATTTACCTTGTTTAAAATATATGGAATGGCATGAAAAATGCACACAGTATTTTTTTTTTTTTTTTTTTAAAGAAAAGCACTGTTTATAGAAATTACAAATTAATTGCAATGGGGTTAGTTATCCAAAGCATTTTTTTAAAAAGTCTATGATTTTTATAAGGAACCTTTAAATGTAATAACATAGTTGCCGATTTTGCAAATGACTCTTTAAAATAATTGATTGTTTGGATGTAGATGAGCAAACATTTTTAAGTAGAGTTCTAACTGTATAAAAGATTTTAGAAACTATTAAACATTTTAAACCTGGCAAAGTACCTGGGCAGGGTGGTCTACCAGGTTTTATATTAATTTTGAGGACACTTAACAAGATTACTTGTTTTATCTGCTTACTGTTGTATTTTATTCCAAGCTTTTACCAATATCATGTCTATAGTCACACTAACCACCAGAAAGGGGATAAAAGTGATATTAAAAATTATGGACACATTAGATTTTAGACACTTTTTGTGCAAACCTTTTAAAATACATTGTTGAAAAGCTGGTTCACCCTAACCCTGAGAGCAGTCCATGAACACAGTATACATGACAACTTATATTGTGTCAGAGACATTATCATTCACACAAAAGACAGAAAAGAAAGACTAGCTATTTTTTCATTTGATTTTGAACTAGATTCTTTTAAAGTGTTAGAAAGATGGGCATAGCTGCTAGATTTGTATTGTATTTTAAAGTGTTTTATTAGGTTTGCTTAAGTGAAATTGTAATAAATAATTAATTTTAAACTCTGCAGTGAAATAGGAGTGTCTTTTATTTTCCACTACTTTTTATATGTGTCCTAGAGTATCGAATGTGTGCAGTCAGAAGCGCCCATATGATATACTGTGCATACCTCCCTGGAGTGGGAGGTATACTGGCCAAAGCAGTGGGGTATATGCATGATGTTGTCATTTTATGTATGGACCAATTTTTACTTAAAATGAAATAGAATATTTGGGTAAAGGTGAACAACAAAACTAAAATGCAGAAAATGCATAGACTTTTAATGGAACGGAAGGTTTTAGCTATTAAATGGGTGATGTTTCCACTTCTGCTGTGTTTAAGTATGTATGTTATAATTTATATTGATTTCATGAACATGTTCCTATTACTTATGGGCATTTAGGGGGGTTTTCGGTAGTAATTCTGATTATTTCTAGTTTTTGTTTTTGAAAATCTCCCAAAGGATAACATGGTGATTTTGAGCTTACCATTATGGTCCGGTGCATTTAGGGCATGTTTTAGCTGCATTTGTATTCAGAAGTTTTCTTCTGATTGGCTATGCTGTCTGAATTGCAAATGTAAAGGGGGCATACTGGGTAGCTTGTAATTCAGTTCTTGATATGTCCCAAATGTGCCCTGAATCATTCTGGACTTTGGAGGCACCATTTCAGAACCAAATGTCAGCAAATATTGAGTGGAGACTATAGTGCACATTTGCCTATTTATATTTATATAAACATTAAAACATTAAACACAACAGATGCAATATCGTTTTCGATCTACATAAAGTTAGTCTGGGACTGGGTTTTCATATAAGATTTTTTTGTGTGTGAAAATTAAAAAATATTAATAGTCTAATATATATATATATATATATATATATATATATATATATATATATAAATATATATATATATATATTTTTCTTTTCTTTATATTATATATATATATATATATATTCATTGCACAGATAGAGCAATCCATCACATTCAACATACTACTTATAATGATGAGATTATTTAACACAGCTTGTTGTTCTGCTCGATTCTTGCAAATAGGACATGTTTTAAACAAGGAGCATTAACTTGCATCACAGAAGAGTAATAGAAAAATATATTTAAATGTTCCCTATAAGCCTATAAAACAGATATTAAAATTTGCTATATACATTCACCACAGGAGACCTGTTACTCCATTTATTCTTTAGAATATGAATCTGGAGTCTATTAATATGAACTGAGGTGAATCCTCAAAGCAGAAGGTAGTGCAGCCAAATGATAGCCCTGCTCCCTGAAAAAAAAAATGTAATGTACAAGAGTTAAGGGTTACAAATAAAAATTTGCAAGGATATCTTTAATGATCCAGCCGGTGCTGCATGATTTCCATGTCAATGGAAAACAGGAGAATTTAGGTGAATGCAGGTGAATGGAGGAGAATGGCAAGGAGAACAACATAACAGTGAATATGAGAATAAAGCAATGTGTGAATTGTAGGTGTCCTACAAAATTACAGAACAATGGCTTTGTCAGCAATTATTTGTGGACAAAATTATTTAAATGTTTAATTTAATAATATTCAGAAAAGTGCTGGCCACCTAGTTACCAATACCCTAAACCCACCATAGTTGGATTGGGAATAGAAGGGGGCGATGACTTCCCACTGATGATGCAACCTCCCCCCCCCCTAAAAAAATATCTTCCTTTTCCCCAATGTATGTGAAATGTTTATTTATCCACCTGTTTTGTAAAGCAGATTAGAGTGCTCATGAAAGCCATATGTTATTGAAATAGTTTTAGGATTAGAGGTCCTTCTGTTATGAGATAATTTTTCAGCACTAGACATACTTCCAAGCTCCAACATTTTTTTACAGGCAGATTTTGAGAAAAGTGGGGGACTGGGCAATTAAGTGGCAAATGAGGTTCAATATAGACAAATGTAAAGTTATGCATTATGGGAAAATAATCACAAAGCAACATATACTTTAAATGGTATTTCCTGGGAAAAGGATTTAGTAATAATTGTAGACTGGGCAACAGTGCTCAATGCCAGTCTTCAGCTGCAAGGGCCAATACGATATTGGCATGTATAAAACGAGGTATAGATTCACGGGAGGAAGATATCCTCTTGCCTCATTACAAAACAATGGTAAGACCTCACCTGAATATGCAGTACAATTCTGGGCACCAGTGCTAAAAAAGGATATTATGGAACTAGAAAAAGTGCAAAGGAGAGCTACAAATTACTAAGGGGATTGGAGGATCTTAGTTATGAAGAGAGACTTAAAAAAAAGGCATTTATATAAGTTATAAATAAGGTGTCTCAGAGGGGATATGATAACATTATATAAATATGTGCAGGGCCAATATAAAGAGCTCTCCAGTGACCTGTTCATTAACCGAAATGTAAAAAGAACAAGAGGTCACCCCCTGAGACTGGAATAGCAAAGATTTCATTGACAGCAAAGGAAGGGATTCTTTACGTAAGGACAATAAAGTTATGGAACTCACTGCCAAGAGAGGTTACGTTTTTAACCACAATGGATGCATTTAAAAATGGTCTGGATGTTTTTTTTTAGAAAAGCAGAATGTGCAGGGCTGTTAATAATGAAATAAGAATTAATAATAGAGCTTATTGATCCTAGGAGAAATCTGATTGCCCTTTGGAGTCAAGAAGGAATTTTTCCCCCTATGACGCAAAATGCAAAATAGCTTCCTTAGGGGTTTTTGCCTTCTTTTGGATAAAAAGCTGGAGTGATAGGTAGAAGGTTGAACTTGATGGACTTATGTCTTTTTGCAACCTAAATTACTATGTTACTATGTTTTATTGAATTAACCCTATATATAAATATTAACATTAGCGTTTGGAAAAACTAGCTAAATTGCTATGTACTTTAAAATAGCATTAGTGTAGAATTTCTTTCAAGTGGAAATTTCTTCGATTTTACATCTAAGGGAATTCATTTAATATGTGTAAAATACTATCTGTTGCTTACAAATGAAAATTCAGATGTGATATTCTTCATGTACTAAAATCCATTGACATTATCAAACTGTAATAGCACAAAAATGTGTTAGGCAAACCATTTACACGTTTGATATGTGTGTTTATTTGTGTCTCTGTTTAGAATGCTGCTCACTCTATCTTCATGCTGGCAGTAGAAGTTCAGCAACCCAATCACAGAGGCTGTACATTTTTCCAAGGACTCCAGGGAGGGAACATATTTAAATGTATAAATCATAGTTATTCTCCTCAGAATACATTTCATTGAAACTGCAAGTTTAAATATTGTGTGTGAGGTACAATGAATACGCAGAGAGACACATGTTTAAGGTGTTTTGTACACACTTTTGCTTTATCAATACTATACCAACAAAATTACATTATACTCACCCTTAATTCAAATCTAAAAACACACATGATCACATAGGAGCTGTAATTCTCATTACTATGGAAACCAAAAAGACACAAAATAAGGGGAAACTCCACATTCCTTAACTACTTGTATAGATATATAATTAAAAATAAATTCCACACAAAGTAGTTAACAGACTCCCGAAGTTAGCATTTTTAACTATTAACCGATTGAGGATGTTCCATGCCGCCATGCCTCCCTTTTTCTGCATTGAGGCATTAAGCAACACATCAGTGTGGCACACTGGAGCACCTCGATTACTCCAGGGAGCAATTGCAGGTGCCATATCGGAAAAGCACCATGTCCCTCCAACATTACACTGTAAAAAAAAAAAGTTAGGGTTAGCAGCTAGGGTTAGAATCCAGGGTTGGCATTTAGGGTTAGAGTTAGTTTGGGGTTAGTGCTAGGGTTGGAGTGATTAGGGTTGGGACCAAATGGTCACCGTAAGAGAAGAAAGGTTAGACAAAAAACACTGCTTTTAGTTATTGCCCTATAACTTGAAAAAAAAATGGAAAACATGTAAACAATGGTTATTTCTAAACTCAGTTCAAATTTTAGAATCTATTTAGCAGATTTTTTTATTTGTGTTTGTAAATGTGTAAAAAAAACCTTAGTTTCATGTAAAATCATATTTTATGATTTTTGTTATAGTAAATTATGTGATATGATAATAATAATAATGGTATCTAAAGTTAGCCTTTTTTATGGCATGAAAACAGTATATTATAAATGTGGGTACAGTAAATGAGAAAGGAAATTACAGGTAAAAACAAACACAGCAGAATTGTTAAAACAGCTTGTGTCCTAAATTGTACAATATTTCAAAAACAGTTGTGTCCTCAATGATTTCTTTGGTTTGAATTCTATTTTCTTTTTTGTATAGAATGCAGCGATTTTCTTGTATTTATTTTTAAAAAGTGAAAAATGTACAATGACTCTAGGGTCTACTCAATAAAGAGAGAATTGCAGGGAATTGTGATGTGAAATTTGGGCCAATGTAGCCGAGTTGGAAAAGTAGTTGGCCAATATACGCTGGCCAGCCTGCGGCTCTGGGAGTGCCTTTATGATTTCTACAGTATGTCATATCTGGTGGCTGTATTTCCTTCCACCGTGCAAGAGGGAAGACTGCAGGGTGGAGACAGCCGGAGAAATGGAGCAGCCAGAAAGTGAGTACTGGTGAGGAGAGTGGTGTATTAATGGCAAAAATTGTGTGGGTGCAATATGAGAGCAAGCCAAGTGCTGTGGGTTCAATATAGGTGCATGGCAATTGCTTGGTCACTGTATGGTGCTGCGTTAAATCCTTTAGGTGCAATGTGGGTGTAGAGGAAGGGAATAAAATCAAGAAAAATGTCATATAAGTATAAATGCAACTAGTGAGAAAGAAAGAGAGAGATGTTTATAGATATTTATTGTTTTATAATTGTACAATTGTCACCTCGCAGGGTTCTTGTGTGTGGCATACCTTATGGGCTTTTGTGTGTGGCATAATTAAGGGGCTCCTGTTTGTGGCATAATTAACGGGGCGCCTGTGTAAAGGAATAAATAATGGTGCTCTGGTATGTGGCATAGTTATGGTGTTCCTGTTTGTGGCATTATTAACTGAGCTCCTGTGTGTGTCATAGTAAATGGGCTCCTATATGTGGCATAATTTATGGGTCTACTGTGTGTGGTATAACCAATGGGACTCCTGTGTTTGGCAAAAAAATGGGGCTCCTGTGTGTGGCATAATAAATGGGGCTCCTGTGTGTGGTATATTTATGGGGCTCCTGTGTGTGTGGCATAGTTAATGTGCTACTATATGTAGCATAAGGTCTCTCTAATATCCGTGTATACTTTTGTAATTTAGGCAATTAGTAGTTTTATTGTAGTGTTGTATATTAAGAATCTATACATTTTGCAGCCATATTTATACATTTTGTACAATGTCTGAGAACACAGCTCCTTCTGACATCCAAGAACAGTGCCCCTTCTGATGTCTGAGAACCAAGAACTTCTAGACAGTGTTCAGATATTTCATTGCATGATGGAATCTGGAAGTCGTTATTCCAAGCAGCATTACCTACAGAGTACCGCAGTGGATCCCTGATGCTCTCATTGTTGAACCAGTCTCGGGTGAACTTCAAGTTGTTCGCTTGGGGAGTATATGTGTTTTATCCATGCATACATTTTTTTCTTTATGTAAGCAGTTTTTACTGTAGTGTGTAATTAAATGTTTACACATGTTTACACAATAAGATATCTGTTCTCTCCTTTTTAAATTTGAACTGGGAATATTACCTGCCAGCCAGACATTGCAAGACCATATGCTTAAAGGGGTATAATCCCAACCATACTAATGATCCCTAGACCAAAGGATTTTTTCACTCATCCACATGAGTGAGATACTTACTACATATTTTAGCACACCATACCTTATCATTACAGAAAACAATATGATGTGACTTGTTTTTCTCTATTTCTATATTTCTGCTTCATGGAACACACACTACCACTATATAGGTACTAATTTATTTTTACACATCCCCGTGGTGAACACTGTAACACTCCTTTTATCCATTTATTCATTTGGTCCATTAAGCAGACTGTTTGCTGCTTTCTTAATTGAATTTAATTAGATTATTATAATTTAAACTTTTGATAAAGTTCTTGAATTCAGTAAGTGCACCTCTCCAGATTAAAAAGATATCATCAGTATGTCTTACCCAGAATTCCATATGGGTGGAACAGTCAAGCATGGATGCTACAAAAACTATATTATCCTCCCACCAGTAGTCAATTAGCAAATGAAGGTGTACAGCAAGACCACATCTCACGTTAGTTCTGAGTTCTATGGAATCTTTTTTTTCTGGACCTATTTTGTTCAAAAATATCCATTGTGTCTTAACCCAGCAGTATGGGGAACACTACTATACAAGCTTTCAACATCCATACTACACAGCAGGGACTGCTTTGATATTTTCAGAGTATTACATCTGTTTAACATCTGTTGCTCCTCCTCGGACTGCTTTGACTCCTTACCCACCTGCACCTACATCTCCTCTACCCCCAGAGGAACCAATACAGATAGGGCTAACAAGGGATCGTCTATCAGACTCCAAAAAAGATAGGAGGTGAAGTGCTAACTTGTGCATGTATTGAGGTGGAACTGGGCATGGAGAGCAAAACTGCCTTATATTGGGCGCCAGAGATCGGCCATCACTTCCCTACACTCCAATTGTTTTGAGTGGCTTGGCTTTTCATCTCTCTATTCTTGTCTCTTACCATGGAGAAATGAGAAGACATCTCATTGGCAATCATTTTGCACGTTCCTTGAAACTACCCCATGACTATTCATTTAGTGGATGAGAACCCCATACAGTCTGGTCCTGCCACAAAAGAAACAATTCCCCTAACACTTACCATAGGAAAAAATGTGTCTAAATCTTGCTCAGTCTCCTCCCTCCCTCATCCTGGGATTCAAGTGGTTATGCTAACACAAACCCCACATCCACTGGTCCTCCAGTAAAGTCTCTTTCACCTCCCAGCACTGTCTACAACACTGGTGAAATAATTGTTGGTCTCATTTTTGTTTTACTCAATCTGTTTATCTGACTCACACTCTGCAAGCATAAACACTAGATGATTTCTGTTAAAGGCACTACCTCATTGCGCTGTACCAGAGCTTGTCGTCTCACATGTGATCCTCCCCATGACAAGTGGTTTGTCCCAGCCTTTGTTTAGGTGTTCTTCTTTCCGCTTACTTATAGGTGGTTTATTAATATTTTTGTGTTCTATTTTTTTTATTTTTCTGCTTTTTTATTTTTCTGCCATTTTTGCTCCCCTCTCCATAGGTTTTGCTGATTGACCGGTCTTTCAATTTATCATCTAGCTGCTATCTATTTTTCTTGCAGAGTCTGAGTTTTTTATGTATGTACCTTTTGTATGCTTTTTCTGTGTATTACGTGTTGCGGGTGTTGTTTAAATGTTATTTAATGTATTATGACTCTGTGAGCCTTCATGGGATTTCAATAAATTATCACCTTATATTTTTGCTTAACAATGGTAGCCCTCTTCTTTTATGTCTCATGTGTTGCATTTCAATAGGTCTTCTTTGGTAGACTTTAACCCTACCTTCATTGTCCTGTCTACAACACTCTCTTCCTAAATCCATTGTATCCATTGTGCCCAGACGCAAGGGAGGAGAGGCGCTGCAATCACAGAGTGCCCCGGGGGCGCTTGCACCTAGCACTCTGTGCTTGGTGTGAAAAGAAGGTGTGGGCGCAGGTGAGAACAGCAGCAAGGTGAGTACTGGGGAAGGTGGGAGAGGATATGCATTTATTGGGTAAACTAACCATGGCATATTAATGGACAATATAACAGTGGGATATTAATGGGCTAATTTGCTGTGGCCTATGAATGTGCAAACTATCAGTGGTATATTAATAGGCAAACTGTGGTATTTTTAAAGGGAACACTGGTTGTTTGTAAATGGCAAAGTGACTGTAGCATGGTTATTGGTACCTGACGGTGGGTCATTTTAATTGGCAGAGTGATGCTGTGGGATCTTTTGTGGGGCAAAATAACATGTAGTATGGGGCAAAGTGATACTGTGGCATGTGTTAGAGACCCTAGGTACACCTCTGCAAATGGGCTGCCCATGTGCTGCTTTGCTGCCCCTCAGAGCCCGTTCTGCAGATCTGTGCCATGTTTCCCTTTAGACCTTAGTCAGCACTCTCTGCTCATTCCATGCACAGTGATGACTAAGAGCTTAATAACATAATGGTCAGAGTCATCACCATGTGTGGGGAGATCAAGGCAGCGCTAGTTCTGAGATGAGGTCAGAAGAGGGAATGGAAAAGGGACATGGGAAGAGACAAATACATGGTAGGTAGGAGGTATAGGAGAAATATACGGGGAGAGAGATACATGTTAAAGGCACAGAGGAGATAGACAGACATAGGGATCATGGAACAAAGAGACAAATAGAGGGTATGGGGTGAGTGGGGGAGAAAGATACACATGGGGTTATGAGGAGGGAGAGAGACATGCAGTAGATATACATGGGGATATAGGAGGCAAAACAGAGATGTGCAGAACAAGAGACCACCATGGAGAGCATGGGGAACATAAAGATAGACATGGCAAAAAAGATATGGGTATGATGGGAGAGAGAGGCATAGGGTATAGATAGAAAGGATAAATCCTGGCGCTTTAAACTATAACAAAGCAGCACCAATCTATGTGTTCCTCTGAAGACACACGTGCAAAAAACAAAACATATAACCCAAACAAATAGGTGTGATTGGTGTGCTAAGTAAGATCCACCAAACAGTGTATCAAATTATATAAAAGGAAATATAATATTTGCCTGAGAAAACTGGTATTTCAGTGCAGTATAATGAAGGTCTTCAATGTCTCACAATATATATATAAGGGGACAGAAAAAGACAAACAAACATAGTATAATACAGTAAATATCAACAGTACTGGTGCAGTGTGGATAATTGCACTCACAAACAGTGTAGATAAAAAGGACTCATCTATCTCTTGTAGAGATGTCTCCTCTCTTCTTAATATCCCGCTCACAGGCAATAAAACAAGATGAAGAGATGGTATATTAGATAGTAAAAGATAGAAATTTAATAAAAAACAATAGCATCTTACATATGTAGTTATAGATGTCAGATGTTTTTCTGTGCCAGCAAAGGTCCAAATGGAGGACAAAGTCCAAAAGGCCAGTACAGCAAAAAGCAAATCCAGAAGGAGTCCAAAAGTTGATGGTGTGAATATAAAAAGGCAGTATAGGTAAGAACGCTACGAGTTTCGCCGCTATTTGGGCTTCCTCTTGGCGTGTGCTTACCATACTGCTCTTAGGTCCTTTTAAATGCTGTGATCTTCGCGCGTGTGTGTACTTCCGGGTTCCTCCCATGGTGATGTCATCGCGACTCCGTCGCCTCATGTGGTTTGGTTATCCTCGCGAGACTTGCCTTGCTGAGATCTTACAAGCCTCATATTCTTACGAGGTTTAGCAGCTCAATAGATATAGTATACCATGGGGGATATGAAAGCAGGGGACAATGTTTTAACAAATGGAGCCCAGCAGAACATCTGTATACAGTACTATTTTATAGCAGCAATGTCCAACATTCATATATGTTTGTGTACATGTTAAGAAGAGAACAATATGTTCCAGAAATAAGGGAAAAAATAATAAAGATAGAAAAATATATATATAAAAAGAATATATTTTAATAAAAAACATATGTATATTAAAAAGCGTTTTTTTATTTTCTATTTTAATTTTTTTTAAAACAAACATATATGTTATTGCACTATTGCACATAATGAATACATATTTAAAAACGTATTAAACTTATGAACATACAAAGTGTCCAGAGATATATATAGCGATAGGGTATGAGTGGAGAGAGAGAGAGACAGACATGGGGCAGGAGTGGAGAGAGAAAGAGACATACATGTGGTATCAGTGGGGAAAGAGACAGACATGGGGTATGAGTGAAGAGAGGGAGTGACAGACATGGGGTATGAGTGGAGAGAGAGAGAAACAGACATGGGTATGAGTGGAGAGAGAGAGAGAGAGAGACAGACATGGGGTATGAGTGGAGAGAGAGACACGCATGGGGTATGAGTGGAGAGAGAAAGAAATACATGGGGTATGAGTGAAGAGAGAGAGAGAGACAGAAACAGAGGGACAGACAGACAGACATGGGGTATGAGTGGAGAGAGAAAAAAAGACAGACATGGGGTATGAGTGGAGAGAGAGAGACAGACATGGGGTATGAGTGGAGAGAGACAAACATGAGGTATGGGAAGAGCGAGACAGACATGTGGGTATGGGAATAGAGAGACAGACATGAGGGTATGGGGAGAGACAGAGAGACATGAGGTTATGGGGACGGAGAGAGAGAGACATGAGGGTATGGGGTAAGAGAGAGAGAGACATGAGGATATGTGGAGAGGGAGAACGACATGAGGGTATGGGAATCGAGAAAGAAAGACATGAGGGTATGGGGAAAGAGAGAGAAAGACATGAGGACATGGGGAGAGAGAGACACATGAGTGACTGACATGGTGAGCATGGTGTAATATTATTTATCGCTCCTTGTGTTCTTCTTTTCCATGGATGATCAGCCAGATTTTGGCTGGTTGGGCATCATGGGAACAGTAGTTAAAACTCCTTATACTAGCCAGCAAATAGTCTCCCATGTTGCTGACTGAGCATCATAGAAATAAATAAAACCACTACACAGTATTATGGCAAAATATATATATCTTTTATATACCTTTGGGCGCCAAAAGAAAACCTGCACCCAGGCGCCCGTGATCCTATGACCAGCACTGCACCCTACCACACAAGAGACACCAACTGTCCCAGTCCAGTATGCAGCCTTCAAAGAACTATTCAATAAAATGGCGGTAGAAAATTGACCCCCTCACCGTCCCTCCAAATGTCCTATTGATTTGATACCAGGAGCTGCTATCCCTTTCGGACAAATCTGTCCTCTTTCCAAACCAGAACTAGCAGATCTTGAACAGTACATGGAAGACAGTCTCTGCACAGGTTTCATTCAGCCTTCTACCTCACCTGCTGAAGCAGGCATCTTCTATGTGGAAAAGAAGGACAGAGATCAACAACCATGTGTCGATTACAAAGAGATTAATACAATTACAATAAAGGACCATCTCCAGGAAGCCTACGTCTATTCCAAGATTGACCTCAGCGGGGCATACAAGCTAGTACGTATCTGTGACAGGCATGAATGCAAGACTGCCTTCAGAACCCAGTGTGGTCACTTTGAGTACAAAGTTATACCACTGACATTGCATCCCACACTTTATGGTGGCCTACTTTACATCAAGATGTTCTTCAGTATGTCCGCTCGTATGACTTTTGTGCACGTTCAAGGGGCACCAACACTAGAACAGCCATGAGAAGAAATCACAGCTGATTTAATTGTGGATCTTCCCCATTCTCAAGGACGCACTTTATACCAGCACCTTGCCTACCTACAGCTGCAGAAACCAAAGATCTGTTCATAAACTCAGAATTTAGAATTCATGGTTTACCTTGATCCATCCTATCTGATAGAGGAGTGCAGTTTACATCCCGATTTTGGTCTTCAATATGCCAAGTTCTCAAGATCAAACATCTACTATCATCAGCATATCACCCCCAGATGAATGGTCAGATCGAATGAGTCCAACCAGACCCTTGAACAATATTTGTGATGCTACATCCGTCATCTACAAGATAACTGGTACTCATTATTACCTATAGTCAAATTCGTCTACAATAATCAACTCCAGCGATCCATAGGTATGTCACCTTTCAAAGGGAATCTCGTTTACAATCCCTCTTTGCTAATAGACATCCCTAAATAAAACAAAGTTACTCCACCAACCATTTGTCTCATTCTTCTACAGCAAGGGTTCTCTATACTATGCGACACTTTAAGTAAAGCTCAACAGCATTACAAGAATTATGAAGATCAGAAATGTACCTCGTGTCCTCCTTTACAAGTTGGAGCTAAAGTGTGGCTCTCCACCTCCCATGTACAAATAGGAGGTCCAACCAAGAAACTTGGTCCACAGTACCTAGGTCTTTTCTACATAATAGCCCTAGTAGGTTCTGCTGCAGTTTGTCTGGCTCTTCCCGAATCATGGCATATTCATCCAATCTTTCTCATGTCCTTTGTGAAAAAATTGGTGCTGGATACCATGTGCAACAGAAAACAAGCTCCTTCTCCTCCTATACCTGTCCAAGGTACTAAAGAGTAGGAAGTTGAAGAAACACTAGACTCTCGTATATGGTATGGTCTGCAATATTTAGTACACTAGAAGGGGTATGGCCCCAAAGAGCATTGCTGGGAGCCATAATCCTATGTCAATGCTGCAGCCAAGATGCATTCCACAGAGCCCATCTTGGGCGGCCAACCGGCAGACGCAACGAGAGGTTGTGGATAAGGGGAGGGGTGTGTCAGGCTCCCAGCCCTCCAACAACCAGGCAGCGAGACCCCCCCCACCTGTGGTACTCACCTCTGGAGCTCCATATTCCCATGAGGCTGCAGCACGATCTAGGACTAGGTCGCATCACCAGCCTTGTGTTTAGCACGCACTTATTCTACAGCCTGTCAGGGGCGTGTGCTTGCATTCTGAGGCATGACTGTCTCAAAGGAGGTTCAGAACAAAAGGAGGAATCTAGGCAGTGCCTTCAAGGCACACCTGCTATTCAGCATGTCAGTAGAGAAGGTACTTGCTACTGGTGGGAGGGATTATGGTACTGACTCCCTATATAAACCCTGCTCACTTGTCATTCCATGCTTGATTATTCCCAAGCTAGTGCTTAGCCTACCTGTGTCTATTACTATTTTTGGATTACATGGCTTTGACCCATTGGACTCCCTTTTTGACTATGTTGCCTTCTCATACCCTGACCTTAGCTTTGCTCTATTTTTCACTCAAGCACCTTGTCTGCTGACACTGACCATTTGGAATCCCTTTTGACTGTGATTTTTGCTTAACTTTTTTGCTGTGATGCCTGGTTTATGTTCTTTGGAGCTCGCATGCGCTACGCTCCCACTTGTTAGTCTCGAAAAGAAGGTAGAAGTGGTTGGATGGTGTATGATTAGAAATGTATATTCATCAGTCGAAAGGTCTGAAATCACAAGACCTTTTTGAAGATTAATTTTTATCTCCAATTGAAACTTAAGAGTTGAGTTTGTAGATAGTATTTAGTATGTATTTTCATCTCTCAGAAGGTCATGGACAATTTGTTTATAGTGGGATGCATTTAAAAGTACCACATTACCACCTTTATCTGCTGGTTTCACTATGATATACAGACAATACCAAGAAAAAAAGCAAAATAGCACTCCTCACATGGTGGGAGCCATTTTATCTTTATATTGTCTGTCTATGTTTACCTGTGGGATCAAGAAGCCTAGTGTACAAACATAGCACCTTCTTACCAAATGGTAACTTTTTTGAACTCCGTCTGCCACCCTATTACCAGCACTTTGATCCAGAGTCTAAGTTGTAGTTGAGGGACTGTGTTGCAGGTGGACACTTTTGGTGTAACTATGATGTTAGTGTTTTTGTATATTTCGATCAGAGAATTCCTCTTGTTAAAGGTAAGATTTTAACTTGATCTGATAGATTTTCTGTGTACAGATTTTCAATGTCCAAGTGACCATACTCATACAGGCTTATATCTTTATAGTTGGACCAATTTATGCAAAGCCAATTTTCTGGCAAATACATTCAAATCTTTAATCCTCAGAAATGTGTTATCATTTGATAATGGAATGAAGGATAGTCCTTAATAGAGGACACTTGTGTGGTGTTATTTTAGTTGAAAGTTAGATAGGTTTATGACCCTGAAGTTCTGATGTTTGTCTATGTTTTTTTTTTGTCTCCCTCTGTTCTTTCTCTGGCCTCTTTGTCTCCTGCTATTCCACAAAGAGATATTTTTTTCTATGGATACTTCTTGATCTTAGGAAGTCAGGAATATGGTGTTTTCAATATTTAATTTACTCAAAGTTTAGTCAGTCAGAGCCAGGGCCGATCCTGGGTGGGTGTGCGGGGTGCACTGTGCCCAGGCGCACGGAAGGAGAGGTGCTGCTACAGGGAGCTTCCTCCCCAGCACCTCCTCCCCAAGGTGTGGGACGCAGGTGAGCACCTGCTGTCACCGCACCTTCTTGTGACACCGACCACAGCGCGACGGGTGCAATATCCGCCCCGTCGCGCTGTGAGGTGGGCGGCGCGCCGAGATGTCAACAGTGTCTGCAGGGGCGGGGGGGGGGGGGGGGGGGGTATTGTACCCCTGCCCCCAGCTCTGCACATGAAATTTAGAGAGACAGTGACAGGTTTGTGCCGGAAAGTCCAGACCTGCACTGTTACACAAGACACCATCAATGATCCAAGATTAATGATCCCATGGACAGTGGATAAGCCTTCCCCAAGGAAGGGACTGGGAGGAGAGCTTATATAGTAGAGCTGCTATGGACAATATTTCCTATGGTTAGTACTGCTTTTGCTTTGAAGCTCATTCAGCATTATGGGTACCTTTTGGCTGAGTATCATGGGGATTGAAGTCAGAGACAGTCCTTTGCACCATTATTTTTTTCCTTCAAGAATTGAATATTATGTTGGCTATTATATTCCATTCCATAAAGTATAAAACATTATATTTAAATATACAGAAAAATAATATAAATATATAAAAAGAAACAAGATGGAGGAATAAATTACTGAATTAATATAAACTTGATAGGAAAAAACAAACATTACTTATTTATATATTAAATAAAATTTTAAATTTCATACAACTAAAACGTTGTAAAACGTCCTCCTCCCTGCAAATATAGGTAATTAAGCAGGGAGGGGGACCAATCATCATTTTTTTTGGGGGGGGGAGAGGTGGGGTGAAAATAAAAAATGTGTGGAAGTGTTTGTGTGTGTCAATATGTATAAGTGTGTGTGTCAGTGTGTATAAGTGTGTGTGTGCCACTGCGTGTGTGTGTGCCAATATGTATAAGTGTGTGTGTGTCAATGTGTATAAGTGTGTGTCAATGTGAATAAATGTCTCAATGTGTAAAAGGGTGTGTGTGTCAATGTGTATAAGTGTGTGTCAATGTGTATGTCTGTGTGTCTATGTGTAGAAGTGTGTGTCAATGTGTATAGGTGTGTGTGTGTGTGTCAATGTGTATAAGTGTGTGTGTCAGTGTGTATAAGTATGTGTGTGCTAATTTGTTTAAGTATGTGTGTGCCAATTTGTAAAAGTATGTGTGTGTCAATGTGTATTATATGTGTGTGTAAGTGTGTACATGAGTGTCTGTGTAAGTGTATCCTGTGTGTAAGGGTGGCTGTGTGTGTCTGACAGTGTGTATAAGGGTGTCTGTGTAAATGTATGTATGTGTGTAAGGTCACTAAGTGTGACTGTGTGTATTTATGTGTGACTGTGTAAGTGTGCACTTGCCCAGGGCCGCTAGTTAACTGGGGCCCCCGCTGGACGAAACATGGTCCAGCTACCTGTGTCACATGGAGGGCAGCAGTAGTCATCCAGCCGGAGTCTATTTTCCCACTTCCTATACTCAGAATGCTTAGAGGGCAGACTGTGTGGATGAGAAGGCCACTGACACCAGAGAGCGGCAGGAAGGTGAGTACTTGGGAAGGTGGGAGAGGAGATAATGCTTTTATTGGGCAAACTAAACGTGGCATATTGATGGGCATATTGACTGTGGCCTATTAATGGGCAAACTAACATTGATATATAAATGGGAAAAACTGGCTGTGACATATCAATGGACAAACTAAGAGTGGTATATTAATGGGCAACCTGGCTGTGTCATATTTATGGACAACCTGGCTGTGGCATATTAATGGACAAACAGTGGCATTTTTTAATGGGCAAACTGGCATTTTTACTGCACAAACTGCCATTTTTACTGTACAAACTGACATTTTAGTTGGCAAACTGGCATTTTTAATGGACAAACTGGATCTTCTTAAAATGGCCCTCTGTTTTAAACTTTTGGATAATTGTTATCTCTGTTTTGAGTTGCTCATTAACATCAATATCCATCAAATTCTTAGAGAAAAGAAACATTGCATTGCCCCATTACCATTTAACACATGTGTGGGACACTTAACTAGCCCACATTAAGACAGTGCTATCCTTATATGGTTTCTCTTGATACAATTTTTTTCTTTTACCTTCTATAACTGATTTGAGGGGTTAAAACCGCATAGCCTGTTTTGATAAAACACAAGAAGTTGTATTGCAGTTTGTATAAAGATATTTTTTTTAAGAAGACATTTTGAGTATATTGCCCCAAACTGCATTTTTTAAAAGCAAGAGGACCAAGGCTTCCTCCAGCAGCCAACTAGTCTGACTTCTCTTAATAGTCACTGTTCACTTGTCCACTATTTCTGTGTATATATTTGTTGATATATGTTGTTACTTAATTTACCAATAAATCTATATTTTTTAGGAAAAGCCACTTACTTTAATCATCCTAAATTTCTGTAGGAATCTCTGCCTTATCTTCCAAAAGCCCACAGGCCAATAGCAAATTCCCAGATAAATGCAATTTTGTTTTTCTTTTTTGGAGTGTCTTAGCAAACAAGTCGGCAAATATATTGAGAGAAGCAAATTCAGGAGCTAGCTCTTTTGATTTTTCAGAGCATCTTCCACATTAGTGAATTATTTGAAAAGTATAAATAGATGTAATTATATCCCGTGCAGAGATTGTTTAGTAAAACATTTATTTTCATATCAGACAGCAGAGCATCTGCATTACCCAATGATGGAGTTTCCTCATATTGCTGTCTTCTTGCGTTTCTGCCAAAAAGACCCCATGGGCAGGGTAAGCTAACTTTGAGGCATAATATTTATGTTGTCTTCACAGTTTTCATGTATCCCATAGCTCTGTTGTTTTTAAATATGCAATTTAGACAGCCTTTGCAAGGGAGTTTATAATTCAACTGCCATCTTTGCTCAATCCTCAAATATGCCCCCTCTGTATATAGTTCTTAACATTTCTAAGACTTATTATGCTGAATAGTGTGTACATCAGAGTGATGTGTTTTCCAAGCATATATTGGTTATGTTTAACAAAACAAATGATAGAACAGATCACAGGTAAATACAAAGGATTAAGAGATGCAATGCAAACAAATGGCTTAGTATACTGTTGTTCAATACATATTGAAACTTCTATATACAAAGATATCATGCACTACTATGGTCCCTTTATCCAAAGTGGGCATCTTTGCAACATATATTTATGTTTCTCTCAGTATTTAAAACACAGGTATACTAATTAAATATTTTTCTCATGCAGATGATGTGTGTCTTAGCAAAATTTGTATGATGATTCTTTTTTTTTTGTTTGTTTGTTTTTTATCTAACAGCAATTTTACATTTTCTGTTTGCCAAATTTGTTTTTTGGCCAGCTTACAATGACAAAAGGTTGTCATCTTTGTCATAAAATAACACATGCAATATTTAATATTTACAAGCCAACAGAAATAAAAAATAGCATGTACTTAATGTCATTAAAAGTCAAATAATATGACAGGAAGACAATACTTTTATTGTTGTGTTTTGTTTGAATTCTGCTAGTATTTAGAGTCAATATCTGCCTATCTTTGAATGGCAAAGAAAGCAATGTTCTTTGTCCTGACATTTTCTGAGGACATAAAATGCTGACATTTCAGCAGTTATCTGGTGTTCCTTCAAGCACAACACTTATGGCATATAAGTCAAATTCACAGAGCTGAAAAAGTTTCTGCACTGAATTGAAAACCTACTGTGATTTTACAAAACTTATAGGTGAAGAAACAGTGTGATGACAGTATATTCTACCAAAAATGCAGAATGTAAATCGTTTATGCTCTATAGGATACAATGATTAATATCATGTTGTGCAGTGCACATCACCCCAATATCCAATTAGACGATACGCTCTCAAAATCATACACCTTCTGTATCAGCATGTACTCATATGTATGTTATATCATGTAAACTTACCCTATGCTCAACATCCTGTAGCTGTGTTCTGCTGTACAGTGTCACTGGCAAAAACAAATATTACTACATGATTTGAGCACATTGATTGTGTATTATTTTTCTGTATAAACGTAGATTATAGATGATATTTTATATTCATAAATGTTTTTATGCTTATATTTGCTTATTATAATTCATAAGTGAGTTGTATTAAAAAAAATAAAAAAAATAAAAGGGGATTGAAGTGGTCCTTCAAATCAAGGGAATTTCAATTTGAATCCCAAAATTGATTTCCTGTAAAATTGTCTAACTGCATGCCTTCTAATGAGGTTGCTATTCAGACAAAGTTTGGCTATTGTACAGATTGCAAGATTTAAAGACAAAGTTCATTGTTCTTGAACATGGCTTAGTTTTTTTTTTTTAATAAATATTTGAAGTAAATGATGCAATGGAAAACATTATAAATTATGAAATAAACCTAGTCCTCAAACCTAAGAGAGAACTGCACACAACTGAGAAAGACATTTCAAACTTAAGGCCAAAGTAGACAAAAGGGTGATTTTTTTCCATATTTGGCCTTAAGTTTAAAAATTCCCTTCTCAATTTTTTTAACTCCCTTCAATCCTTTTTCCTGAATAGTCACGTATGCTTAACCACTTCTCAACATGTAACGTGCCAGACATGTACTGACAAACTGTCCCTTTCAGGAAAATACACATGCCAGGCACGTCATGCAGAAATACTGGCAAACCACAATCACAGTCTAAATGAAATGTCCTCGGTACCAAGGCACTTAGCCATGTTTGTTAAAGCCCCCTCACAGCAAATCACAGCATCCACATTTGTTTAGCTTTCAACACAAGTGCCCTCCCTGCCCTACAGCATTCATAAATTGCAGAAGAGTCTCTGTATTGTACAATAGGAAGGCCTTTGGTCTCTGGAGATTAAAATGAAGAGATTAATCTCCATATAAGCAATATTATTTAGTGTTAGGTCCCACCAATGTTGGAGTTCCTCATTGTAGTGTTGGACTAAGCATGATATGGCCATTCCGCAAGTAATTTGGCCGCTGCCGCTTTAAGAAGTTTTGCTGAGGCTGAAATGCCAGAGCCAGCTCTACCATTAAAAGGTGAATGAAGAGTTTGCCTAAAGTGCTGGCTGCTGCTGCAATGGGCAGCCTTGTTTTTTTTATTTTCTGCAGAGCGCTGGAACCGACATGGCGCCTCGTCCTCCAGAGCAGGTGGCTGGGAAGATCTAGCAGGGAGCGTGGCAGCACAAGGAATCTACAGTACTATGGGGAAGGCAAATATTAACAAGCACAATATGGTCACTGGGGCAAGTTTCCTGGGTCCCCCCAAATGGTGCCTGTGACCTGTAACCTGTAACACAGTAACCCTGTCCCACTATAATTGAAAAGGGTTCCCATTATAATTTTACAGATTACTTAGAAGAGTATGAAACCTCTTGCTTGACCAGCAAGTAATTGAAAGAGTAATACAAAAACAGAAATAACTTTCCATCCGTGTTATATTAATATGCTCTTTAAGGGAACAGACACAACAATTGTAAATAAGTAAATAGAGAAAATTATTTAAACTCTTTGAGAGTGGAGAATGTGAGACACATGGAAGAGTTACTCAAAAAGGCTGACGATGACCATAATTCATATACTCAAACCTGGTTTTATTGGTTACAGTTCCTAGAAGACCCCGGTACGCGGGCATTACTACAAACTGTTTAATACTATTATGTATTACCTCCCGCACCCCCCGTTTCTCCCTTTTTCTTCCCCCCCCCCTTTTTTTTTTCTTTCTTTTATTTATTTGTTTATTTATTTTTCTGAAATACACGCTCTGACACAGGGTTTGTTTTGTAATTTGATGATAATGAAAATTCTGTGCTATGATCTGTATTATGGTTATTTTATGATGATGACATTTGCTGCGACAGATTTCATCTCATATTTGCGTACTTATCAGAATTCCCCCCCCCCCTTCTCTAATTTCTGTACCCCCCCCCCCCCCCCCCCATTTTAGGCTATGATTATTTTCTTAAAAAATTCAATAAACACAGATTTACAAAAAAAAAGAAAAGTATTTAAACTCTGATAAACGTACAGCATAAATAAGTTAGACATAAATAACATAATAGCAAATTTGAAAAAAATAGTCAAATTCAGTTGAATAAGATCCACAATGCATATCCATATTATATCTGAGAAAAACTTCCAATTAGGTAAATGGTATTACATCCATTAGTGAGACTTTGCTGTCTTTTTTAATGAAGAGAAAACACATAAGAGACATAAGAAAAGCAAGCATTGTATGTGCATACAAATTGTTTTAAGTGTGTATATTAAGTATACTATAGAATATTAATTTGATTATGAAAAGATGCCATCATATTTGCCTTTAGATATATGTACTAATGGGGCACTGGAAGTTACTTGATTATACCATTGTGGTGTCTAAATCTCATATAAATTTGTGTGAGTGTAGGCTCTGCTGTTTAGTACTTGCAATGTAATTTACAAGGTACCACTCTGTAAATAATTGACAATACAGGACCATTAGCCAGACTGGTATTGTATTTTAGTTTGAAGCATCTTAGAGCAATGTTCAGAACAAATCTATTCAAACGCCCACAGAACCATCAATAGAGCAAAAGAGCTCCTACATTATTGACACCATTCAGCAAATCATAATAGACTAATAATAAATTATACATTTTTGCTCTGTTGATGGTTCTGTGGGAGTATAGAAGTATTAGTCTTTTATTGTGTTGAGGATGATCATTGAAATCAGAATGGTTACTTCTTTTGGGTTTTGATACAATACTATTTTAAGTGGTGAGGCTGCAAACACCACACCCAATTTCCTTGTAGGTCCCATGATTTTCTTTCAGTATTTTCCACTTAACCTTTGGAGATTTTACAAGATAGAGGTGGTGACACGATTTAATATCTCTTACTGAATTAAGAAGCCTACCATGTTGCAGTGCCATACATTAACTGCTGTGGCATTTCTAGCTTGTGAAAATAGAAAAAAACATATATATATGAAGAATATAACAATACTACTCTTAACACTCTCTCTATGGTCCCTCTAACCCTACATCGCAAATGCAGTAGAAAGAGAAGTGTTATCCGGTACAAACGTAGTATAAGATGGAGCAGTATTTCTCAACTGGATACTGGGATCAGATGAGTCTCATGCAAAACAGACAAGACCAAGTGAAGAGGGAATGGACATAGTGTAAAAATGTACTAGAAATAGACACATACATTTATTGTATAAATTACACTCACAAATAAAATGTGCAAAACGAGACTGGCTCAATTTTGCAAAATACATTTAAAAACAGGGGTGGGGCTAGTCGGCCCCCTTGATAAAATCATTTGGAGTGACATTTCCGAGCCCGCAGTGATAAGGACTCTCCCACTCCTCTCAGCAACACTGGGACTCAGACACCCGACTGGAAGACACTTCCTTACTGCCTCTGAACCAAGTTTAAATCACCTGTATATTTAAATTCATCTTGTTTATCTTTTCACTCAGTGCTGCCACACTTTATTACCCATTTCTTAGTGTGGTATCCTGTGTAGATACTCGCTATTTGTGGGAGTCTGACTCAAACCAATACATTTTGTATTTTTATGTCCTAGTCCACTATTTCACTTTCCACAGTCAACGGACTCATAGTGACCACCATGGAGAAATTTGTTAGCAAACCCACCAAATCTAAATCACTCAAAAAAGACCACAAACAAGCTAAACCTTATCTCAAGCTCTCAAATTCTAACAATTGGCAATCTTCAGCTCTGAGGGAAAATCTCTCTGACTCCTCCAATGCCTCCATGGAAGAAGCTATTGACTCCATGGTGTCAGCAGGGTCACCCCTGGGATCGCGAGCATCTGAAGTGGTCTTGAATGTTACCAAACTTCTATGGTCTATGTTTTCTTAGAAATTCACAGAACTTCAATCATCATTCTCCACAGAGCTGGAACAAATTGCCATCGCAATTGTTGAAATTGAACAGTGACAGAGCGATTTGGAAGATTCCACTACTCAACTGCAGGAAACAGTGGAATGTCAAAACATCCAATGACATATTCTTTCATATAAAGTTGATTATCATAGCCAGAGAAATAACTTATGGTTTGTAGACATCCCGGAATTGGTCAAACTCTCACAGCCAAGATAATACCAAGGTAATAACCAACTGCATGTTGGTCACTACTAGAAAGAGAGAATTCTCCCCGACCTGTAAACTACTAGTGGAAAAACAGATTTTATTCAAACTACTTTTTCCAGCATGACTCTGTTTGATTATTGATAACAAATTTTACTTGCTGGAATCACCTGAAGAAGCAAAAGAACTGTTTCAAAAGTTGGAGATTACCAATAACCTCGCTGGGTGCCAATCCTTTTCTCATCGACTGTTCCTGACTAGCTATTTCTTTTTACCAAGTTATATCTGAACATTTGTTGTTTATGGATTAACTCATGTAATGGTATTTGTCCTACTAGATCTTTATATGGATATCGCCTCCTTCATTCCAGGTATAGCGATACTAATTAATAAATCCCTTACTTATACTCTTCACGAATCAACAGCAGATGAAGCTGGCAGACATCACATCCTGGATCTATAAATAAATAATGTAAAATATTGTTTGGTTAATATCCATGCCCCTAATGAACCCAGCAAATGTCATGCCTTACAACTACCAATTTCATTTTAGGAGGGGATTTTAACTCGGTTATAGAAAGTTCACTGGACAGGAATGAGACGATGTCTTGATGAGGTATCATTTCTCCAAAACTTCATGGGTAATTTACATTTGGTAGATCCATGGAGGATAGCTTAACCCACAATTAGGCAATACTCACATATTTCGAGAGCGCAGCTTTCAGCCTCTTGAGTAGACTACATATTATCCTCTTCACATCTGTTGTCACAGGTTACACACACTAAACTGCATAATATGGTGGTGTTCGATCATGCCCCAGTTGAAATTTAGGTTGCATTTAAACAACTCACCATGTTTACCAGACATTGGACCTTCCCATCTTATTTGTCTCAGAGAGAGGATTTTAAAAATTATTTCTTGGGAAAATTACAAAGACGATAACATAAAACACATTAATGAGGACCTATTGTTCTGGCAGGCCTCAAAGACGATCATGAGAGGCCAAAAAATATCCTACATTTCTCATAAGAGAAATCAATGGCTGACCAAATTTCAAACCTTTAATTGCAATTTCTCTTGATCTATGCAAACCTGCCTAAATGACCCCTCCAAGTCTAATACACAAATATATCAAGAAACAAAAAAATTGCTAGAGACTTTGCTTACAGAACGTGCACAGTTCCAAATTGACTACTCAAAAAATAATTTTCTCAGGTGGGGCAACAAGGCGGGGAAGCTACTAATGACACTGGCAAGATCTGCTTAACCTATTCACAACATCCTAGCCATCAGGACCACACAAAGTCAAACAACCACTGACCCAGATACCATCAATCCAACGTTTCATTGTTTCTATACATAGCTATACCAGACAGGGACTGATAATAATAATCACGCCTCAGTAATGAACACAGAAACACTTTAAATAACCCATTAAAGAATTGGAAGTTAGTCGGTTGATCTCTCAGCTACATAACAATAAGGCACCGGCTCCATATGGCAAACTATTACAAATTCTTAAAACCTCACATATTACAACATTCTGGTTCCGAAACATAACAAGGATCCACTTGATGCCAACTCATACAGGCCCATCAATTTAATGAACGTGGACATCAAAATCTTGGCCAAAGTGATGGCTGACCATTTACAATCCTTGATCCCACAAATAATGCACAAAGCACAACGGGGTTTCATAAGAGGGAGACAGGTGGTCACTGGCATTAGGGCAGCTCTATCAGCAATGGTGGTGACCTCTACTACTAGTGAAAGCTCGGACACTGTTCTAGTCAATTTAGATGCGCAAAATGCTTTTGATCAGGTGCAATGGCCCACCTTTACAGAATCCTCAATTTCCAATATTTTGGTCTACCCTTTTTAAACTTTGTTAGAAACTTATACAAACACCCGACTACACGCATCCCCACAAATAATTGACTCACCCCCGGTCACAATGTCTCCACTACTTTTAAACATTGCCTTTGACCCCATACTCAGCACACTTCATTCCATACCAGTCTTCAAAGTAATTCAAAGTAATATAGGAAGGCCAAGAGAAAAGTAGAATCGCATCTTTTGCTGATGACCTTCTGCTATATGTTTCCGACCCTAAAATCTCACTGCCACAAATTCTCTCACTTATAAAATATCGTAAATATCACAGGATTTAAAATTAATTTTTAAAATCAGAGGCCCTAATCTTAGGGAGCAGGAGAAAACCAAAACATATGCTACCCATGCCACTACATTGGAACAACACTTTTTACATTACATTAACATTTATTTACATAGCGCCAACAATTTACGTAGTGCTAGATACAAGGCATAGAAGGGAACTACTAAGTTAAATAAACTAGAAAAGACTGGTACATGAGGTAGAGAGCCCTGCTCCCAAGCTTACAATCTAGAGGGAATGAGGTAGATGAAACACATAAGGGAGTGAAGAGGACAGAGAGAAAGTAGTTGTAGCAACAGTCATGTGGACCGTTGGCACTAGGTGGGTTTGACCAAAGATTAATTGTGTACTTTCTAGCTGGATCAGTTATGAGCTACCTGATATTATCCAGAGGCTTGTTCTACGATGAATCCAACTATACAAAATATGTTCTATTATAGTATTATAGTCTTTTTACTCTACTTTGTAATTCTGTATGTGACCTATTGGACTTTTAAGGTGTCCTAATGGGATTAAATGTCATCATTTTGTTCTGAAAATTTTGTGTTACCCAACATGGGATCCAGCTGAGCCCAATCAGGATGACAATACAGCTTCACTTCAGCAATTATGTTTCTGTGACAGAAGGTGCTGGCACATCTAGGAACAGCAGTCCTAGATTCCAATATCCACAATGCCAATTATGGTAAATAGTTAAATCAGCTGGATCCAGTGTTGGGTAACCCACCCCTGTTTTCAAGTGTATTTTTCAAAATTGACCTGGTCTCGTTTTGCACATTTTATTTGTGAGTGTAATTTATACAATACAGAATGTGTATATTTCAAGTACATTTGTATGCTATGTCCATTCCCTCTCCCCTTGGTCCTGTCTGTTTTGCATGAGACTCACCTGATCCCAGTATCCTGTGGAGAAATATTGCTATTGTACTGGAGTACTGCTCCAGGTTATACTACATTTGTTCCAGATACCACTTCTTTCTACTGTATTTCTAGAGTGTTATCCTCCCATGGCCTGTTCGCAGTGAACAGTTATCCTTCATATTTCAGTGCCATTTACTATTTGGCACATGTGAGCAACCTAGTGGCTAAGGCTCATCCTATTCCTATGCTTTCCTTGATATGCTGTAGTCATCACTCATATATTGCAAGACAAAACCGTAATAGTAAGTGATAAGTATAAGAGCAGGAGTGTGGGAGACCTGTATGAATGAAGAGCTGTATGCACCATGACTGGGCTACTAATAAAATCTGTAGTAGAAGGTCATAAGGATGAAAGAAAACAGGAGGACATAATTTAAATGTCTAGAGGTAGATTCTGGTGAAGAAATGCAAGCTTTATGTAAGAAAACCAAAACTCTTCATGGACTGCAGTGCCATCGGGTTAGTAGGTCTATTATTCATTTGGAGTTTCAAGGTCTGACTATGAATGCTTAACACAGAGGAATCATGCTATTTAAGTGTCTAAAATATTTTAGCGATATCTGCATAACAAATATAAAAGAAGATATTCTTGTGCATGTAATGGGATCACCAGAAACAAGTTCAATTTGAACTTTTGGTTCTTGAGTTGTTTATATTGGTACACTGGACTTTGTGTCTGTCTATTGGGACTATCACTGTATTGCAGTTTCTCACTGGGATTCTATATAGGGAGTCGATCAATGTATTGATGAATGTTTTTATATGGTAAATCACTGAATTATGTGAGTATTTATTGTTACTTCTACTTTTAGTTAATTATTTGCATTGGTTCACATAAGGAAATTATGCTCTTCTCATTCATTTCCTCTTGTATGTCAAGCAATAACAATGCTATTAATGCAATAACAAGGCTATTTACTATTGTACTATGTTTATGTGCTTTATCAATAAATAATTTCAAATATCAAGGTAAAAACATACATAAGGCTGCTTCTGACATGGCATGACTAATGCATTTGATTGTGGTGATGGTACAATTCAAACAGCTCTTTGTATCATTGTTGGTAGTTTACTTGCTACAAGGGCATCAAAAGTAGTACAATGTATTCTTCAAAGATGTAGTGCTGATACTCAAACTTGCCACATAAACACGAAAATCATCCTCTACATTATTAAGCACTGATATTTTCCTAGTCAATTTCATTATATTAACACTAAGGAGATTTAAGTCAGCGCCAACTCGTAGAGAAAAAGTAGAAAGTGTAGGGAAGAGACTAATGAAATGAGTAAGCTGCTGCTGACAACTTACAGTGAACGTGGTTGTAAGGTTCACAAGAGAAATGTCAAGTACATAAGGAAGCTATTGTGGGCGCAAGCTCTCAGGAAATGATGGAATGTAAGATGGGGACAAATTGGTAAATTGGATGAGGTATGAAAACATTAGATATTTCACGAAAACGTAAGCGTGATCATCGCACTATCAAGAGATTTGTGGCTGATTCAGAGCACAGACGGGTTCATGCAGATAAAGGCACATTGAGGAAGATTTCTGCCAGATCCATGCATCGGATCAAGAGAGCAGCTGCTAAAATACCATTACAAAGCAACACACAGATATTTGAAGCTGATGGTGCCTCTGGAGTCCCACGGACATGGTGTAGAGTCCTCCAGAGTCTTGCAACTGTGCATAAACCTTCTATTTGGCCACCACTAACCAATGCTCACAAGCAGAAATGGCTGCATTGGGCAGAAAAAAAATGAAGACTAATTTTCAATCCATCCTGTTCACTGATGAGTGCCGTGCAACCCTGGATGGTCCAGATGGATGGAGTAGTGGATTGTTGGTGGACGGCCACCCTGTTCCAACAAGGCTGCGACGTCAGCAAGGCGGTGGTGGAGTCATGTTTTGTGCCAGAATCATGGGAAGAGAGCTGGTCGCCCCCTTTAGGGTCCCCGAAGGTGTAAAGATGACCCCTGCAAAGTATGTGGAGTTTCTGACTGACCACTTTCTTCCCTGGTACAGAAGGAAGAACTATGCTTTCCATAATAAAATCATCTTCATGCATGACAATGCTGCAAAGAATACCTCTGCATCAATGGCTGCTGTGGGGATAAAAGGAGAGAAAGTCATGGTGTGGCCTCCATCCTCCCCTGACAACAATCCTATTGAGAACCTTTGGAGCATCCTCAAGCAAAAGATCTATGAGGGTGGGAGGCAGTTTACATCCAAACAGCAGCTCTGGGAGGCTATTCTGACATCTTGCAAACAAATGCAAGCAGAAACTGCCCAAAAACTCACAAGATCATTGGATGCAAGACTTGTGAAGCTGCTATCAAATAAAGGGTCGTATGTTAAAATGTAACGTGACCTGTTAAAATGTTTAAAAAGTAAAAATGTTGTTCTAAGTTTTATTGAAATAGCTTTTGATTTCAGTAAATATGCTGCAAACACAACAAATGACAATTTTCAGTTGTTTACTAACTGTTTTGAAACTT
Source organism: Pelodytes ibericus (assembly GCA_036172795.1). Lineage (NCBI taxonomy): Eukaryota > Metazoa > Chordata > Amphibia > Anura > Pelodytidae > Pelodytes > Pelodytes ibericus. Next base: position 214,742,114 of record CM069857.1, on the reverse strand, counting down.
ACTGTGCGTAATAATTTGGAACAGTGCATTGTAAGTTTTTTATGTTTTAAAAAAATACTGTTATCATTAGGAGGTTTGTTCAATAAAATTTGAATTGTCCTCTTAATACTTGATAATACGAGAATTATGCTGACTGTTATTTACATCAATTATTTAGGTAAATGAGAAAAATATAATTTGCATAATAATTTGGAACAGGGTGTATATAAGCGACCACAGCTGCTTAGATACAATTTGGAAACAAATCCCTTCATCATTTGTCTGCTTCAAGCATTAAAGGTGCTAATAATTGTGACAACTTCAAACTGTATAACCACCCCTGGAGAAGCTCCAATGGCAAAACGTGTCAGGTGTTTTGATCCACTATATCTTCTTTTTAGTAAAAATTCTCTTTTTTTAAGGAACTGTATAAGTTTGTTAATATATATTTTTCTAAATTACAGGGAGTGCAGAATTATTAGGCAAGTTGTATTTTTGAGGATTAATTTTATTATTGAACAACAACCATGTTCTCAATGAACCCAAAAAACTCATTAATATCAAAGCTGAATATTTTTGGAAGTAGTTTTTAGTTTGTTTTTCGTTTTAGCTATTTTAGGGGGATATCTGTGTGTGCAGGTGACTATTACTGTGCATAATTATTAGGCAACTTAACAAAAAACAAATATATACCCATTTCAATTATTTATTTTTACCAGTGAAACCAATATAACATGTCAACATTCACAAATATACATTTCTGACATTCAAAAACAAAACAAAAACAAATCAGTGACCAATATAGCCACCTTTCTTTGCAAGGACACTCAAAAGCCTGCCATCCATGGATTCTGTCAGTGTTTTGATCTGTTCACCATCAACATTGCGTGCAGCAGCAACCACAGCCTCCCAGACACTGTTCAGAGAGGTGTACTGTTTTCCCTCCTTGTAAATCTCACATTTGATGATGGACCACAGGTTCTCAATGGGGTTCAGATCAGGTGAACAAGGAGGCCATGTCATTAGATTTTCTTTTATACCCTTTCTTGCCAGCCACGCTGTGGAGTACTTGGACGCGTGTGATGGAGCATTGTCCTGCATGAAAATCATGTTTTTCTTGAAGGATGCAGACTTCTTCCTGTACCACTGCTTGAAGAAGGTGTCTTCCAGGAACTGGCAGTAGGACTGGGAGTTGAGCTTGACTCCATCCTCAACCCGAAAAGGCCCCACAAGCTCATCTTTGATGATACCAGCCCAAACCAGTACTCCACCTCCACCTTGCTGGCGTCTGAGTCGGACTGGAGCTCTCTGCCCTTTACCAATCCAGCCACAGGCCCATCCATCTGGCCCATCAAGACTCACTCTAATTTCATCAGTCCATAAAACCTTAGAAAAATCAGTCATGAGATATTTCTTGGCCCAGTCTTGACGTTTCAGCTTGTGTGTCTTGTTCATTGGTGGTCGTCTTTCAGCCTTTCTTACCTTGGCCATGTCTCTGAGTATTGCACACCTTGTGCTTTTGGGCACTCCAGTGATGTTGCAGCTCTGAAATATGGCCAAACTGGTGGCAAGTGGCATCGTGGCAGCTGCACGCTTGACTTTTCTCAGTTCATGGGCAGTTATTTTGAGCCTTGGTTTTTCCACACGCTTCTTGCGACCCTGTTGACTATTTTGAATGAAACGCTTGATTGTTTGATGATCACGCTTCAGAAGCTTTGCCATTTTAAGAGTGCTGCATCCCTCTGCAAGATATCTCACTATTTTTGACTTTTCTGAGCCTGTCAAGTCCTTCTTTTGACCCATTTTGCCAAAGGAAAGGAAGTTGCCTAATAAATATGCACACCTGATATAGGGTGTTGATGTCATTAGACCACACCCCTTCTCATTACAGAGATGCACATCACCTAATATGCTTAATTGGTAGTAGGCTTTCAAGCCTATACAGCTTGAAGTAAGACAACATGCATAAAGAGGATGATGTGGTCAAAATACTAATTTGCCTAATAATTCTGCACTCCCTGTATATGCAATTTTTATTGTTGTCTTATACTGGTTTAAACATTTTTTCAATTTACCATATTTTCACCACCTTACTTTCCATTGTCTCCTGAGAGCTTGCGCCCAGAGTAGCTTCCCTATGTCATTATATTAACACTTCATCCAGCCACTTTGTTGCCCAGATTTTAAGAACAATGCATGTTAGAATTTCTGAATATAGTAACTCTCATAATGCAGTACATCATTTCTACATCCTAATGGGAAGAGCAACATACATGATAGAATAGACAGTCAGTGAATTGTGTTATCAGCTCAACTAAATATTTGATTCCTAAGAGTGGTTCAGTAAATGGAAAATCATATGTATAAAATAAATGTAACTTTAAATTAGATTATCTACAACTTAATATAGAAAATGTATTTCTACTTATTTTAAGGTACAGTAGCACAACACAATATAACCCATCCCATCTTATCCTATAATATTTTTTTCTAACTCTCTCCATTATGTAATTTGATGTATTTTCCTTCTCTCTTTCATTTGTTTTGTATTTTTAGTTCTGACTGGTTATACATCACCTCACCTCATACATTCTAGCTCAGTCAGAGGATTAAGTGCTTTTCCTGTTATTATTATTAACTTTAAAAAATATATAGAACTTTGAGCTACATAGACTATGGCTCTCATGATATAATGCTTCCAGTTATTGGATTATTCTTCATATCTCAGCACCATAATGCTGATTGTCTGCTTAGATACCTATGGGTACTAGACATGGGTACCGCCGAACTCATTTGGAATTACACTCCTATAACGTCATCCCACTGACTTAGATGGGAGGATTTGGGCTATTTCTGTAATAGCCAAGTTACTCACGAAATAAGCTGAAGCCCTTCTCATAGACTTAGAGATCATTTTGGGTCTACTCATATCAATAAAGTGATATAACTGGATATGAAACAAACAAATTAAATGAATGGCTGAGCAAATGATTTTGTTAATTCTGCTTTCATCTATTTATTTTTTCATCCAGCCCAAAATTTGTTTTTGGCCGAATACAGATTTTCATCCTCATTGGCATTCTTTCATAAAACTAATGCCAAAATCCAATGGATACATCACCTTCTGCATGGTCTGATGCCTGAAAATACTGACTCCACTGCAATAGCTGGTGAGATAGTTTGGTGGGCTAACGTGCCAACTATGGAATCTGTTCTATTCTCATAGGTGGAGGTTTGATTTTGGGGTCGACTTAGCTCATAATCCTTCTGAGGTACATAAAAAGTGTACCATTAAGAACCTTTCTATTATGTACTTGAAAATGAGAGAATAGTTCAGTGTACTTTTGCTGGTTACTTTCTTTGTTATTATTAATTTAGCCATGGGTTGTAATAGTAATTATTACAGTATTGCTCTATTAAGATTGCTCATCCTTTCCAGTACTCCATGGAAAGAAACAATACCTTATACCACATTTTCATTAATTGTATGAAACAATGTGACATCAAAGAACGTTATTATTTTTAAATATTTTCATCCTGTTAGTTTTCTATCTTAAGAACCATTTTTAAGATTGTAATTTCCACTGTCAAGTTAGATTTTCTTGTAGCTACATTCTCCTTGTCTTAACGTTTATTTTGATGGCTGTTATTTTCACATCACTGAACCTGTGAGTGACAAAGAAAGTCATAGCAGCAAAGTGCTTACCCACTGGTATGCTCATCTTTCTTTTATTCATTGTGAAGTGAAGTCATATTATTTTCCTCAGTGCTTTCACAAGTGTTCCCATGTAGAAACCTCCAGTGGGGCATTGTGTGCAGGATATTGGCTTAACAACTGTGGAGAGTAGCCAAAGGAATCAAAAAAAGATTCCTGTCTGATGTAGGCATGTTATCTTTGAACAAGGTAGTTATCATTTTTTATGAAATAGATTGCCTATGGTAGATTGCCTATAGAAGCAAAGGTGGATTGGAAATGTTCTCTTCATGATGATTGTTAAAAAGTAAAATGTATTCTCCTTTGGGCTTTCAGCTTCACAGGCTGGCTGAAAACAAAATACTCACTTTCCTTTTTTCATTCTACTGAATTTACATTTATTTTTTTATTTGTTTTATATCAGTTTGTGGATATATTGTTTTATTGAGAAATGGTGGAACGTTATAGAGGAAAAGCAATACATTGCAGTCAGCATAATGTATTTGAGACCTGTCAATTGTTAATATTTGGTATGTTGGCAAATACTGCTCCTATTGTTTATCAACTTCTGTACTTTCAGGTTCATATGTCTTCAATAAAATGGGCAGGTGGGCACAACCATTACTTTCTGACTGATCACTTCCTTAGTTCTTACCACAACAGGGCAGCCCCATTTTAAAATGGCATTCTGCCTCTCAATGTGGTACTTGCAATCACTCCATAGAGCAATCATATTGTGGTCTCGGGGCAAATTTAGGTGTTGCTGGATGCCTCAATATCGAGGCATAGTAGCATCACTTTCTGAGCATAGGAAGGAATTTTTGACCACTTCCTATGATTGTTCCACCTTATGATGTTCCAGGAACGTCAATTGCCTGGCACATCGATTGACGCGAAGGAGTTAAAAGTCTAGATTACGGTAGGCAACCAACTGTTTCCACCATAGCTACCTCATTACATCAATGAACCTCTTTTCACAATTGAATAATTAAGTGTTAATAAACAATCTTAGTAGTGCAGCCTGTCTTTACGAGACTTGAAGATTGATGCCCATAATCCCCAAACCCAGCAAGACATAGTATATTATTTATTTATTAAATAACACACTTTTGAAAAAATAGATTTTCCTAGATTTGTATAATATGTTTAGTGATGTATCCTAGAAAAGGGTAAATATTTGTAATTTTATCACAGAGTGTTTACTAAACTAAGAAGTCTATTTCCTCCATATTTTTTTTTGGCAGCAGAAGGGTTATGCTTTTGTTGGATATTGGGATTTTTTCTGAAGGATTAGTGGGTGGTCATCTGTCTCAACATTTCACTAACAGCCACTAGAGTCTAGTAGACAGATTATTTATTGTGGTAAACTGTAATAGTGAATCCCTTCCCAAACCAATTATAAATAGCGGTTGGCAAAGTATATAACTTAGTTAAAAATTCTCTCATAAATAATATTTAAAACACACATAATTTTTCTTCATTACTTCTTGGAAGAAGGTTTTTTTCTCTTTCCAAAGATATGGTCATATATATCTCTTAAAACATCCCTTATGTTTATTGCAAAGGATGTTCTATAACCACCAATTAATTTGTGCAATGATCACCATTATAAAAGTCCCTGCACAGCATGATATGAGAATTATAGAAAGGATGGGATCTTTTTCTATAATTATTTTGATGTTACTTACAAGAACCTTGCAAATACTCATTTTATAGCATTTGTACCTCATTTAATTATTATGTGACATCGCAGCTGATTCATTATTTGTACACGTATAATACAATAATTAATAGATCTATATATTAGCCAATGAAATGTCATGTTACCTGAGTATACATACAAACATCAATAGCATGCATACTGGAGAGGCAAAAGGAAATATACAAAACAACATTATGTATATCTAAGGAAACAAAATATTGTATATAGTACTCACAGTATTTAAAGAGTTAAATGGTATTATTCTTTAATAAAGATTGTCAACGAGCTTTGTCAACTTGATTAATGTTCTTTAGGTGAATGGGACATCACTCTATATTAAAATATACTTCATTTAACTCTTAAGGCCTAATAGTGCATTTTAGACTGTGAAGTGCAATACTGCACCTATATACGCAGGAAGCAACAACATATTCCATATTGAGTGAGATAATTAAGGTTGTGGTTGTTGTTGGATATATGGAATGAAGGAGCAGCCAAATATATATATTCCTCAAAAAGGAAATCATTTTAAATGGAGAGCTTATAGCCCAACACAGTGTAGTGGGTGAAAAGTGAAGATTAAAAAAGTTATGTAGATGAAGAAAAACAATAGAACCAAGACCGACTCATATGATAATGCAAAAAACAATGAGAAGAATGGACAGAACCATCAGAGATATCATTAGCAACCTGGTGGAAACAAGGGGAGACATAGGCAGGAAATGACCAAAAGAATGGTACAGGTGATCCATATCTAAAGAGTATTTAAAAAAATAAAAACCTTCAGGTTGGAGATGCACGTGAGAGAGAGAGAGAGAGAGAGAGAGAGAGAGAGAGAGAGAGAGAGAAAGAGAGAGAGAGAGAGAGAGAGAGAGAGAGAGGGAGAGAGGGAGATTGAGAGAGCAAGGGTTGCCTGGGAGATGTCAGTGATAGGGAGCATGCTCAGTAGTTGGGAATCTGAGGGTCAGTGCCTTATACTCACTGTGCATCTATGTTTATGCTAACTTTCCTGGCATTTCTACAGCCACATGCCTTAGAACCATATTTCTACAAAATATAGTAAGCAATTCTCCACCCGCTAATCCTAAGGTATCCCTCGTGCTAGTTCCAGCAATATTTGTGAATAAATTCAACATACTTAGGAAACATGTATATAAGTTTTACCAAATGACAAGAGTCTTCATATTTTGCATAAACTTTCTTGACTTACTTCATAGCAGCAAAGAATAGAAAAAAATCAATCAGATGCAAAGATAAGGTATAAGAAGACCCTCCCCTTAAGGCACTTCATCTTTCCTTGCTGCTCCATCACCTCCGAGTGCTGGGAATACTACCTTTCGTGGTTACATTCGCCACTCTTTTTGTTTGCTTTCGCAAAGTTGAATACAGCGTGAAACTCTTTTGTTGGATCTCATATCGCGAGATCTTGGATGGCCATTTTCTGTAGGAAGTTTCTATGGTTTTGTTAGGAAACTACCTTTGGGTGTGGGACGGCCGGTTAGGTTTTAATACCCAGTAACTTGGTCTGTGGTGAGCCCCCATAATTAGTGTTGTTGAACGGGAATTGTCTCCCTCTTATCTGGGTAAGCCCCAGAGTATCACATACTAGGCCTGTATACATATTTGGCTGACTAGCGCCTTGGTGTCCCCCCTACCAGTTCCCAAGTCTCATCTGCCTAGCTACATTAGCCAATCCATATATGTTTTTCCGCTATATTTGGGTATATATCTAATGAAACGTAACATGACTTGCAAGCCCTAATTAATGCGGCTGTTACCGCTTCAATAGAAAAAACCTTGGCTAAGGCTTTACCAACAGGCCTTGAAACACAGTCATCCAAACGTGGCCAATACCAAGAGGTGTCAGACCCCACCCGGCTAAATGCCACTGGAGAGGCGAGGGGTCCAAGATGGGCCCTTCTAAGGGAAAAGCCCCATTGAAACATGGGAAACAAGCAGATCCAGCACCGCAATCCTCAGAGGAGGAACCGGATGTACCCCCTTTTCTTTTCATTATAGACAAATGGCAGGCTGATGCTTCTGACATGGAAGACAATTTATAGGAAACAAACCCGTATATCAGCGAAACATTTCTGGGTGAGCCCCAGCATTGGTGGGTATGTATGTTTGACCCTAGAAACATACGACACTCCCGATCTGTGGACTGGACACCCCTAGAACACTTCTGGATCTGAAAATCACTGGACAAGGCGGTACGGAAAAGGCTGCATTCCAAATGCACCCGTCCCTCTCTCCCAGATAAAGTGGCATTTATGCCAGTTTGACCAGGTCATGCTGTCATTTATGTCCAGAGGGGGAAGAGACCCGCGTAAAGGGGTTGAAGGTGGTTTCAGAAGAGTGCAAGAAAAGCTCCTGGACATGATTGGGCCACTGGCTGATGAGGCCTATGCGCAAGTGAATTCTTTCACAGGGAACTCTGTGAGTGGGACCAGCATTTTTTTTTGCTTTGTGGGCAACACCAATGTGGCACTCTCATCTGAGAAGCATTGTGCTGCACTGTTTAAGATCAACGCTAAACTGGCAGACCTTGGGGCCAAAGACAATTACTAGTACTTACAACTTACACAGGGAATTTCCTAGAATCCATGGACCTCAAAATCAATCTGAAAAAAATCAGCACTGACCCCCTCTTCAAAATAGACTCTCAATCCTGTACGCTCTGCCTGGCTTCCACAAATATCTCGGCAATACGCAACAAGATTTGCAAGATACTTACACCGGGACACTATTCCTCTCAGACATCTGGCATGAACTGTGGGACTACTGTCATCCTCAATACAAGCAATCTTCCCATGGCCACTGCACTATCGGGTCATGCAAAGGATCAAAGCTTTACCTTCGGAGAGACCCAATTATGATCAGCCAGTTCACATGATGAGGGAAGTCCGTCAGGAACTCACATGGTGGTACCCACCCCAACTTTGTGCTGGAATCCGATGCCAGCCAATGGGGCTGGGGAGCTACAGATGGAGGAACATGGAGGAATGGGATGTATGGACGACGCAGGAACTCTCCCTGCATATAAATTGTCTGGAACTGCTGGCAGAAGCATTCACCATATGCAGCCTGGTGAAAGGGAGATCCAATTGCTTTATTCTCCTCTGCATGGACAATGTCTCTGCAGTCGGCTACAACAACCGTCTGGGAGGTACACATCAACAGACGTTGACAGAACTCACAAAGGAGATATTCAACTATTGCCTTCCATGAAACATCACATTGTTGGCAGAACACTGTCGGATATTAATAACCATAAACTATGAATATGGGTTATTAATTATGAATCATTAAAAATATGAAAAATGTGTGATTCATATATATATGGGTCGGAATAAAAATATCCATATCAAGAATTTGTTATGTATATAGAGAGTTTGGATGACGTTTTTACAAAAGTAAATACAATGCAACAATTATTAATACAATAATAAATAATTTATTGAATATAAAATAAAGATCAAACGATAAGCAAAATAGCATAACAAAACAATACAATATCAATAGATGTTAATCATAATCCACATGAATGACTTATAACAGAGGTGAACAAAAATAGAACATGAATTATGCAGCTCTTTTATTTAGACACAACCCTACCTACATTGATAATGATTAGTAGTTACAATTGTTAATGATAGAACACCATAATAAATAAACTCTGCTTAGGTAAGGTAATATTATTAAATCATATTACTACTCAAGGTGGCTATTTCTTAATCTGCCCGGTAAATGACAATGTATGTATTCTATCTTAGACTTTAAGAATAAGAATCTTAGATCATTTCTGGAGATTAGCCATTACATATTTGGGTAAATAGCCAGACTATAAGAACTTCTGCTTCTTGGTAATATCTATAGGGTATTTCTCTGGCTTCCTTCTGCAGAAAGGATGGCAGATAAACACCAGGCTAAAACATTTAGATCCCAGAAATTGTGGGATTTAAGTTTAATTTACCCAAATATATATGCTAATTAGATCCATAAAAATTGAGATTATGCTAGAAACAAATTACCACATTTATACATTACTGGCAGAGGTTGGTTTGCAGTTGAGATTCCTTCCATTGAAGAATTGAGTGATGGGAGTTACTCCTGGGACTTAGTTCATTACTATGTGTATGGAGGTGTCTATTGTTATAGTGAACATGTGCCATTAAAAGCCTCATATTCCTGAGTTCTCCACCGAAGGAGAGAGACTCAGCCCATTTCTAAAACATTCCTATCTCTCACCCACTAGTGGAAGTTCTCACAAAATCAGTCCCCCCAGGTCTTTTCAGGTATCTCCCTAGGTCTCCCTTTCTACACCTCCAGTATCAACTTATCAACCAAACCTTATCTCAGCTTCCCACTTTGTTCTCTAACTGTTCCAATTAAAAAATGAATGTGCGTGTTTAATTTAAATGAGATGATGTCATGATTTATAGCTATACCTGGATTGTGAGTATAATGTGAGAAAATATATATGTTGAAATATAGAAGTGTTAATACAATTTCAAATTGGAGTAAATATTCTTATCAATACTCTTATTATTATCATTGCACATTAGATAAAAACTTTTTTTTTATCTAATGGAGGAAAGACGTAACAGGGGGGATATGATAGAAACATTTAAATATATAAAGGGAATCAACACAGTAAAGGAAGAGAGTATATTTAAAAGAAGAAAAACTACCACAACTAGAGGACATAGTCTTAAATTAGAGGGGCAACTATTTAAAAGTAATATCAGGAAGTATTACTTTACTGAGAGGGTAGTGGATGTATGGAATAGCCTTCCAGCAGAAGTGGTAGAGGTAAACACAGTCAAGAATTTTAAGCATGCGTGGGATAGACACAAGGCTGTCCTAGCTAGCATATGTTTCTATGTTTCTATGTTATAATAAAATGTATATCACACTAATAAAACAATACAAAAAAATTCTAATTAATATGTAGGATTAATTATACTTTACATATTTATTACTGAAGGTGTGATATAATTATATATTTTAATGAGTGATTAGAATCAACTAGGTGTGTTTATAATAACCCTTATTAGATTCTTCACATCTAAAATCCAAATAATCTCAGTGTGTCTGTCAGTTTCGGTGGGCTAGCAAGTTGCAGAAATGCCCCCCTTCTCCTCTTGTATTTACACAGCTGTGTCTGCATCAATACAATGAGATGTGGCTTAGTCATAAACCTTCCACTAACAATGGCCACCTTATCTGTTCCGGTGATACTATGAACTTATCAGTAAAATATTTGGTTTCAGATAACAGAGGCAAGAATGTGGAAGAGTTTATTTTATCCTCAGTGACACAGAATAAGATTTAAACACCAGGAGGATGTCCAAAAACTGACACAAAATGGAAGTTGCTTGCATCCATCTTGTTATCCTTGGCTTCTGCTTTATTCATATGTACCAGTCTCGAGATTACTGTTCAATACCTCTGACAACACTTCCCAAGGGAAACAAACCTCACAGCAGACTGGTTCTCTCGCCACTGGCGAGACAGCAGTGATTGCCAACTTGACCCCCGAATATTTGCAAACCGGGAAGCGGACTACAGGGGACTATTGACATTAGACCTCTTCGCATCCCACACCAACCATCAACTGCCAACCTTTTACAGTTGCTTACCAGACCCAGAGAGCACAGCGGTGGATGCATTTGTACAGACATTGCCTCACCAAGGAACCTATGCCTTCCCTTCATTTGCGATATACTGGAGTCTTTCAGGGGTGCTTGGAATATTGAGGAATTATCTCTCCACATTGCACTCCTGGGCCGATTGGTGTGTTCCTTCACAGCCCCTGGTTCATCTCTCTTTTTAGATGACAGGTCCTACAACTCGGCTGCCCATGTCTCGGTCCAAGGGAAACCAGTGGGAAAGGATTTGCCACTTGTTCAGGGGTATTTGATGACCACTGATGCCTAAATACAGCTATGGAACATCAACACCGTTCTCCAGATTTTAAAGGATTGACCTCCTATTGACAAATTTTTGTTGCATCAGCTTATGACCAAGATGATGCTTCTTCTGTGCCTTCTTTCATTCTGATGGGTTTCGGATGTACACGCTTTTGACTTAGATGGTTTCTCTTTTTCGCAAGAAGTTGTCAAATTCCACGTTTCCAGACATACTAAATCTAATTCCACATTATTGTTTTAACCATTTGCTTATCTCCATGTCAGACCTCATGCGCCAGTTTCAGTCACTACTTGGTGAGTCCGTTGGTTACTTTCCTTGGCAGGGATTGACCTCTAGTTTGGAGTACACTTGGTTAGTAGTGCAGCATTGTCATCTGCTTTTACCGTTGGGGCCTCTTTGTCTGACATCCTTCAGGCAGCGGATTAGTCTCGAGAAACTATGTTTCGGACTTCGTCCTCCTTCTAATGCCACCTTATATTTGTTAACATAGTGTTAAATTTGCAAAATATGAAGCCTCCTGTCATGTGGTAAAATTGAAGATTATGCTAGGTTTAGTGGACTGATAATCTCAATTTTAGTAATGACAGGAGGCAAATATCCCCCCCTCCCCCTTGTGATGTAGCTTGGGCAAGAGGAAGCGCCTTAAGGGGAAGATATACCTTATCCTTGCATCTGATTGTTTTGTTTTTTTCTATTCTTCCCTGCTATAGAGTAAGTAGAGAAAATGTATGCAAAATATTCGCCTCCTGTCATTACTACAATTAAGATTATCAGTACACTAAAGCTAACATAATTTTCAATTATAATGAATATATTCATTTTTAGAAGTATTTAACTTTAATACGAGCATGAAAAATATAGGTAATTTTTTAAGCTGGCCTTTAAATTTAGAAAGTACACCTATTGCAAAGAAAGGATTTGGAATAAAATTTCTATACAGATTGATTATCCCTTATCCAAAATTATTTGGACCATATGTATTTTGAATAATGGGTCATTTCAGATAAAGGATTATTTTCGCCAACAAGGTATATCAAAGCACTCATGAAATGCAGTAGTATAAATGGAACAATTGTATAGAGCAAATAAATCACTTTTACCATGATGTACCTGTTATGCGATGCATCGCTGGGCTGCAGGCTGTATGGAGGAGACTGCAGTGGAGATGACCGGGAACAGAGAGAGCAGCAGGTGAATCCTTGGGAAGGGGGCATTCTGGCTGGGGCATGTTCATGGGCATACTGGTTGTGGCATATTAATGAGCATAATACTGGTTGTGGCATTTTAATGGGAAAAATAACACTGACATATTAATGGGCAGGCTAATAGCGGCATATTATTGGGTAAATTGGTAGTGGCCTATTAATGGGCAAAATAACACTGGCATATTAATGGGCAAATTGGTTGCAGTATATCAATGGCCAGACTAACAGTGGCATATTAATGGGCAAAGTGACTATGGCATGTTAATTAGTACCTGTGGCTCATTTTAATTGACAAAGTGATGCAATGGCATGTTTTGTGGGGCAAAATAACATTTAATATGGGGCAAAGTAACACTATGGTATGTTCTGTGGGCAAATTGACACTGCCAAATCATATGGGTGCATTATGTGTGCAAGCCAAGTGCTGTGGGTGCAATACAGGTGCATGACAAGTGCAGTGAGTACTGTATGGTGCTGTGTTAAGTTTTTTAGGTTGGGTTTTTAAATGTGGGTGCAGAAGAAGGGAATAAAAACAAGACATACAATTTTTCAATAACATTTTTGATTACATATAAAAATATTTTAATATTTTAAGAAAAGAGTGGGGAAGGAATAGACATACATGGTTAGAGGGGAAAAGAGACATTCATAGGGGGTAGAGGAGACCAAAATGAATGGGAGTGGAGAGAGACAGAGAAAAGGAGAGAGACAGACATTGAAAGGAAGAGGAGAGAGACTGACATAAGAAGGAAGAGGAGAGAGAAAGACGGACATGGGAAGAGAGAGGAGAGAGAGACATGGGTGGGAAGAGTTGAGAGAAAACTCAGGAGGACATGGGAATAGAGGAAAAGACAGACAGACATGGGGGGAGACGAAAAGACAGATGGACATGTGCACTGCCCCTCCCAAGATCAGACTCTTGATCCACCCATGTCTGGACACTTAATAAACGATTATGCATTTGCATTCTGACAAAAAATGTTATACAATTTGCAATTTTAACAAAATCCAAAATTAATTTTGCATCTGATCATTTTAGATAATGGATTTCTGGATATTGGACACTAAACTTGTATTTTTATTCTGTCCACAAAATAAAAATCTACACTGTACAATTCATTTGTTTCTGTTGATTTACAATGATGGCAAGGCACTATTATTATTTAAGCACCATACTGTGAAAAACAAGGTTTAGAAGTATGGCTTCACTGTCAAGCAACAAGATACTTCTTCTGTAAAGCTTAGATTTCACTACAGTTTTCCTTTCACTACTTTATCTATTTTAGATGAAATAGATACATTCATTATGTGCTTGTTTCAATAAAGTGCAAGATATATACTACAGCAGAGAATGTATGCATTTCTGTGTATAAGCGTCTGCATCTCATGAAGAACACATTTCATTCTTGTATCTGGCACTAAAACACTGTTATTATGCAAGAGCAAGTAACCATAGCAACCAAAGTACCAAGGTAGTTTTGCTCTTTCTAATGCTTCACAGTAAAATAAAAAAAGCATGTAAATAAATAAATAAAGTGCTTACCGGAATAATTAAATCTAACACTTACAAAAATACAATGCAGTGAAACTGCATAATTTGTACAGAAACAGTATTATTGTTACGCTAAGTAATTATTTACAACAGATTTGGGTATTGTAATACCATGATGTGAAAAAATAAATGATTTTAATTTTATCATTACCATTTCAAATGGTAGAGTGAAAAATTCAACACACCTCCCAACATTTTCTCCTAGGCAAAGCAGGGCACCAGTGTAGTGTCAGATCTATTGTGCATTATTTAATCTCATGTGTACAATGAACAAGGGAGCGCAAGAACATGGAAGAGAAAGAGCAAAATATCATAGCATAATATTGTATGGTGTAACAGGAGGTATATAGGGGAGTATATATGAACTCACAAAATTCTTCTCAAAGGAGCCCATCAACAGATAAAAACAATGATCCTTACATTCATGGTAGAAATCTCCTCTAATAAATCTATAAAAAATAATTAAAAAGCCAATGGCGCAGTATTCACAGAAAGTGCAAATAGAAGATAATGGTAACACTTACAGATTTGCAAGCACATAAAAATGTACAATACAAGCTCGCAACAGAGGGAGAGTCCATATGGTAGTCCAACTCCCATGACTCTGAGGTAGATGCTATGACAAATGGTATAAACACAGTCTCAATGCGTTTCACAGGTGGTGTCTGTCTTTCTCAGGAGAAAAAAACAGGGAAAGTGTCCAAGTGCTTCTATATAGCAGCCATGGCTGTTTTCCCCTTTATACCTCCTCTTACACCATACAGTATTATGCTATGATATTTTGCTCTTTCTCTTCCATTTTCTTGTTTAAATTCTTTTTTTATTCATTTATATCAAATATAAAAAGACAATACAATACAACCAACAAATATATAAATACAAGGCGCACAGCAGGACCAGAAAGTGTCGTAGGAGAAACCAAAAGGGACATAAGCTAAGGAGTTCTTGTGCTCCCTTGTTCATTGTATTGTTGGTTGAGAGTACCCGAGGAGTACTTTTTGGGAAGCTGCATCATTACTGGAGAGTATTATTTATTCTTATTTACATGTGGAGGGTGATCTCAATATTGTGTTTTCTGTTTTTAATCTCATGCGTGCCAGACACTGGGTCTCCTATAGAGCAGGACAGTTTCTTCATCTTACAAGTTGCTAAAGTATTGGAATAATAGTCCAAAAATAAGGTAAGCCATCCCCTTAATAAATATGGATACACCCATGTACTGCCCAAGAATATGCCACATATTACAGTATATAAGGTCATATAATGCCTTATGAATAAACATTTATTTTATAAAAATATGTAGGTGTTATTGGCCATCCCCTTAATAAATATGGATATACCCATTTACTGCCTAAGAATATGCCACATATTACAACATATAAGGTCATATAATGCCTTAGGATTAAACATTTATTTTATAAAAATATGTAGGTGTTAATGGCCAGTGCTGAACTGAGCACAGGTCCTGGAGAAATGGACACAACATGGACTGAATAACTTACCTTCAATGAATGCAGCTGAGTGTATTTTTAACTATATAGCTGTTTTGTGCCACATTGGCTTTTTACTTAAAAGTACACTCCTAAAAAAGAGGAACTATTTTGTCATCAACTTAGCTACCTTCAAATGTTCTAGAATCAAATTACTATAGATGTTAGTATGGACAAAAATACAACTACACACTGCTTCCTTACAAACTGATTGACTTTACACTGATCATTAACACCGCTCATTCCACCCCAGGAAGTGCCAGATACGTTGTATATTGGCAATGGAGTTCTGTAGTGAATAATGTAGTATTAATATGTGGTTTGTAACCCCTCTGCATGCTTCTGGGAAGGCTTTCCACACGATTCTGGAATGTTTTTTGACATTCATCCAGTAGAGTATTTTTGAGCTCAGGCACTGATGCCTGAATCTGACCTTGTTTTTCGGACAAGAAGGCCTGGCTCTTAATCTCAATTCCAGTAGATTGCATAGGTGTTTATGGACTTTGCTTTGTATACTTGGTCACAGTCATGCTGGAATAGAAAATGGCCTTCCCCAAACAGTTTACACAAAGTTGGAAGCATAGCATTGTCCAAAACATTTTTGTATGGTAAAGAATTAAAATTCCCTTCACTGGAAGTAATGGGCTTCAACCAACCCCTGAAAAGCAGCCTCAAAACATGATCCCTTCCTTCACCAAACTTTACAGTTGGTGCAATGCAGCAAGTAGCCTCCTGGCATCTGCCAAACCCAGACTTGTCTATCAGACTGCCAAACTGTGAAGACTCCACATAACATGTTTCCACTGCACCCCAGTCCAGTGCTTGATACCACTCTACAGGGCTGGCCATTTAAGGGGGCAGACTGGGGCAACTTCCCCAGGGGGCACCCTTGCAGAGGAGGAATTTTGCTGCTCCATGCAGTGTTTTTTTTGTTCAAGTCTAGGTGAGCTTGATTGAAGGAGGTCTCAGCCAATCATGTGAGACCTCTCAACTTTCCTCATTGGCTGAGAGTTCATAAGCCTCCTGTGATTGGCTCAGTACCTCCTTTACATGAGGAGCTCAAATAAAGAGATGCCTGCTCCAAGTAAGTTAAAAACTGACAGTGTGTATGTGTCAGTGAGTGTGTGCATGCCAGTGTGAGTGAGAGTGTGTGTGTGTGTGTGTGTCAGTGTGAGTGAGAGTATGCGTCAGTGTGAGTGAGTGTGTGTGTGTGTGTGTGTGAGTGACAGACTGTCTGTGTATGTGTGTGTGTGGATAAAGGGGTTAACTCCTCTAATACTACCTATATCTGTCTAGCCACCCAAGGGGTTACCTCTTCTGACACTGTCTATATCTGTCTAGCCACCCAAGGGGTTAACTCCTCTGACACTACCTATATCTGTCTAGCCACCCAAGGAGTTAACTCCTCTGACACTTCCTATATCTGTCTAGTCACCCCGGGGTTAACTCCTCTGACACTGCCTATATCTTTCTAGCCACCCAGGGGTTAACTCCTCTGACATTGCCTATATCTATCTGGATGTGGTTATAGGTCACTGGTCACATTATGTTTTAGGGAATGATCATAATAATTTCTTACCATTACTTTCTTTTCACATTATGGGTGATCTGTTTGAAAAAAAATATTTATGTATATAAGAAGTGCTTTAGTGGGCATATAAAAATAAAAAATAAAAATTTCTAAGAGCTCACCCACAAGGTGAAAAGAAAGAAATGGTAAAACAAACATTATTTTGAAAATAGACTGTGCAATTTCCCAAAAGAAAATATGTGGCCACTGACCTATAACATGCTCAAATATTGTACATTAAGTTTAAATGTTCAAACATTTAGGGTACACATTTTAATCATGGCCTGGCCAATACATTATTTTCATATAATTTTGCATATAGAAAGGTGCTCTTGCATTAAATGATCACTTCCTGATAAGTTTAATTTTAGTTTGAATTATCATGACTGTTGGCTTTTTTTGCATGCGGTGGCCCCAGGCAGCACACTGTCTTGGGCCGGCCCTGCCACTCTATCTGACAATTGGTAGTGTCAGATAGAGGCTTGCATGATGTGAGGCTTGCATGCAGCTGTACAGTTTTTCTGCTGATATTCATGCTATGGAATCAGCATGGAACAACCCATTTTTGATTTTATACAACTGTGGCAATTGGTCTGATTGAAACACCTGAATTATTTAGTTAAGTGGTGTGTCCCAGTACGTTTGTCCATATAGTGCAGGTGAGTTGAGGTAGATGAACATTTCATCTCACTGACTTAAGTATGCACTGGTGAGTTCCACTTGAAATAATGCTGTGCAAAAAACATGAGTATTTTCAAAGATTTAACTATCCATTAGCCATGGATAACTGAGCTGCTCACCACAATGCACAGTAGTTGTGATGGAATTGTTATGTCCGTTTACCACACCTGAAACTCATCTTTTAGTCACAGACTCCACTGCCTTCGTGATAGTGAGTAGAACCATCATACCAAGATCAGAGGATTTCCTTTGAAGGCATGCCTTTCCTTCAGTAGTATGCATGTTTTGAAATATTCATTGAAATGCACAAGCCATACTCAATTCTGATACATACGATCATTGATGTTAGAAGCTAGAAGCAGTGTTATTTTGAGCATTTATTTACTTAATAATAAATTGATTATTTTTATGAGGATTAAAACTATTCTAAAACATATTTAGTTACATTGTTGTCAAAAGATACAAACAAAAGCATAGCCAACAAAGAAACCAATATCAGCAAAAAAAAAATAGATTTTTATCTATCAATTCATTCAAGAAATAATCACCAAGATATATTTTATTTACGTATATATATCTCAACTCTGTAGTCAGCCTGCAGCTAACTGGATGTGCTCAGAACCCAAGATTGGACTTCAATTTGTTAAACTGTGTTAATCCACTTATACCAATGCAAAATAGCTGAATATTGTAGATATAGTACATCATCATCCATCTCAAAGCTATCATAATCTTCCATTTGTTCTGTTATTACTATTTACAACATTGATCCACAAATAGTAACAGAACAACTACACACCAAGGACAATACAGAGTAATATAACAGCTGCTCTAGAAAATCCCACACTGAGTAACTGTTTTAATTTAATTTAATAAAATACACACAGCACTGGTGTCCTCATGGAATGGTTTCCTAGAGGAATTTTCATAATCAACAGGTGGTTATGACTGCTCCTAATGAGAGATGTAATATTAAAGTAGTTGATTCATACAGGAAATTCAGCATCCACTGAGCATCACATATTTCGCCTGCAGTGAAATTCACACTTACCTCTATCATCCAGAACAGTGTTGTCCAAGATTTTAATGTTAAGGGCCACTTACTATAAGAACATACATTTGGGGGGTTAGAAGGGCAAAAATTATTAATTGCATGTGGTACTATAATAAATCCTATGGGTCTTTGAGCTAGGATATACACAAAAAAAATTGTAGGCAACATCTGGTCCTTGGGCTGCAGGTTTGGCATCAGTGGTCCAGAATCCTTTTTTCCTGGCAAATAGCATGCTTGTTTTTTATGGTGAATCCTGTCTGTTGCATTAAATCCTACCTGTTCAAGTTTAATGTGTTATACACAAGATAAGGAGCACAGGTCAATTCTGAGACACAGGAACATTTTGCCATTGTGTGTCATCTTCAAAATCTCTATTGCATTTAGAATATTTTTGGATTGTGTTCCCAGTGATTTTGATCTTAATGATATATTTATCACGTCTTCTATATTTTTTACAGCTGTATAACTCATTTTTATTTCCAAGTTTAGGAGATAAACAGTCACAGCTATAAGACACATCAAACATGTATTTACAATATATTTAAACATCTGCAATACTTCTCTTAGATGGAAGCTACGTTTTGCTTACATCCCCTTGCCGTTGTGTGCTTTCATTTGTGTAGGGAAGTGGAAACTCAAAGTGACTAGCAACTCTTTATGCTTTTCCATCAACTCTGAATGCAACCTTTCTTGGGTCAGTAGCTGGTCCATGTGGGGCAAATTATGCTGGGTACCGGCAATCAAACCAGGGACAGAAACATTGAATGCCCTCATCAGAGAATAGTCAGCAGATCCACTAACCTTGGGGGCATGCTTGTTTCCCCCACAGATGTAATATATTTAGGACATTGAATTACAGAAATAGGAAACACATTCTCTTACAGTTCACATACATGGTCATCTGAATCCTGAACTGTGGTACATTGACATTCCTAATACTAATGAACAACTTAATCTTTGCAGTTATCATAGCTATTTACTGAATCAGTTACCATTTACATAACACAAGCCCATGCTGAACTCATTGCATGCTAATCCTGTGATTGGGGTATTACTTTTAATAGGTTCCATGTATCTCCTGCGGGTCTATAACTCTTCTTCGCCGCATCTTCATCGCTGACAGTTAAGTGCGGCTGTTAGTACGCTGAACTGTCAGCAATGAAGAATAACGCGGCCGCTTCATCGCGGACGCGGCTATGTAAGAGCTGAAAGTTCAGCGCTGAACTGTCAGCTCTTAAAAATGTAAAATACCCCCCCTAATAAATTATCCCCCCCCCAAAGTGCCCCCCAAACCCCAATACTAAAATTAACCCCAAAACCCAATACTAAAATTAAGCCATAAAACCCCAATACTAAAATTAACCCCGAACCCTAATACTAACCCCTGATCCCTAATACTAACCCCCTAAACCCTAATACTAACCCCTGAACCCCAATACTAACCCCATAAACCCTAATCCTAACCCCCGAACCCTAATACTAAAATGAACCCCCTAAACCCTAATACTAACCCCTGAAACCCTAATTATAACCACCCATACTAAAATAAACTAAAATAGATAAAATACTAAAATAAACTTACCTTTAGCGATGAAATGTCCCGCAATGAAATCTCCAGCGACGAGCTGTCTTGTGGTGCAGAGACAGCGGTGAAGCAGCTGCGCGGATGCAGCTGCGATGAAGTGTCCCATCCCCTCTCCTGCTGCCTAGTGAATCTTAGTACAGGGACAATAAGAATGACTTTATTGGCACCATGATATAAGAAAGTGTTTGTTTTTTTCATTTATTTTTTATTTTCTGGATGCCATTTGGCTGTACATTTTTCTGATTTGTGTACATAATATGTTCACTTTCTTTAATATTATTATAAGTACCTATTTTTAATTGTTAGTTATTATAATTAATGTCATAACTTTATTGTTTTCGTTTGGTATTGTTTTGTTTGCATTTATCTCTGCTACTCTTCTGATAATTTTGTCCATTAGCAGTATCCATGAATAACTAAGATATTATTTTCTTTATGTTCACTTTATTCTTGTATTTGTATACTGTGCAGCAGCATGCAATCCATGGCTTGTCTGCAATATTCTTTGTTCTTATTTCGAATGGAGTTTTAATTAAAAAAAAATGTTGTGGCGAGGTCACGTGTGAGTAGTGATTTTTACTGATTATCATTTCTATTTAAATTGGCTAACCAGATGCAAACCTTTACCCACGTCTAAGTCTCATAGATGAAACGTGTCAGGTGTCTCTCTTTCTGCAATGGGATCAGCATGTTGCTGCTCCTGGTATGTGTGGCGATAAAGTGACACATTGTATTTCTGTCAGCATGGAGCCCCAAGAAAGCCATTTTACTTGCTCAGCTGCCCAAAGTGTATGATCACTATTTATTTATTTACTGCTTACATTCATCGTTTCTCTGCTAGTCCTGTGATTGAGCCTAAGAGGAATTACACATTCATATCAGTTTTATGTACATATATTGTATGCCAGAAGCAGCAAACTACATTTGCATGAACATCAGACATTAATGATGTTGTATACGTGTGGGTGTCTGTGCCTGCATACCAGCAGCTAGCAGTTGGTGGGAGGAACCCAGTACCGGACTCCTGAAGTATGCCAGGTGTCACAGTGCTCATGAACTTACTAATAGCTTTGTCCGTAGAGGGTATGATCCAGCTATCTTGGAACGCTGTGTTATCCGGGTGAAACAGAAATCCCGCGAGGAACTTCTTACTCCTCAACCCCAGAAAGATCCATCTAATAGAATCCCATGTAAAAAATTTGTGCGACCTGCTGACCGATAACAAAATTGATTCTCAGGTAACCCCATTTCCTCAAATACCAATTGGCTTGCACCGCCCTCAGGGATGCACAAATGTGGCAGATGCATCAATTGAAATAGTGCCACCGTATCTCCCTACTTTATGCACCCAAGGAAGGGTACTAAGTTCTCCAGACATAAATAACTTAATTGCCAACATTCTTATGTGATCTATTTGCTTAAATGCCCGTGTGGCTTGTGTTATGTACGTGAGACTACACAACCACTCGCTATTCGAGAACACAAGAGCGATATTCACACAAAGAACCAAAAGTCTCTGGTGGCTCGCCATTTTAAAAGGTTACAAAATGGATTGTCTCAACTTTATGGATATTGAACATATTCCCCCACACACAGAAGGGATTGATAGGATTACCTTGCTTAAATGCAGGGAACTGCATTGGATTTATACCTTACAAACATTGCACCCCTTGAGGTTAAATGAGGAGAGGAAATCATTATTTCTTTAGGTGTCTACCTTTTTTGTATATATTGTTTTTTTCTCTGGTTTTGTCATTTTCAATTTTTTTAAATAATCTTGGGTTTATTACCTTCTCCTTTTGTATTTTGTGGTGTGTGGCATTTTCGTCCCACCTCCGACTGTGTATAGATTTGTTTTTAATTAATTTTCTATTATTGTTTTTTGTCTTTACAGTTTTTTTCGCTGATGGGCCTGCCAAATTGAACGCTGCACGTCCTGATTTTGAGTTGCAGCAGTCTTGACCATCTGGTCTTTGAAAAATCTATTTACAGTACATATAATAATTGTTGCCCTATATATTACTGACATTATGGATAGCCGAAACGTCGGGTGACTCTTTTGCACTGTGTGACCCTCCTGTCTTTGGTTATTTTTTTGCTATTTCTGCTTTGAACAGCTTTGAGGTCAAGCTGTTCTTTATCTGTGTTTTATATATGTATGTAAGTATTTTTTCTTTTTACCCATTAGGGTATGTGTGATTATGTTGCTTATGTGGTTTATTATTAAATCTTTGTCTTAAATAAATATTTTGTGTGTGTGCTCCTCCAAATATCTTTTTTGTACATGTTCTCTTTGAGGGTTAGTTGTGGACTTCCCTAGGGGTAATGCACCACGTTTCTATTGATGTTATTTGTTTTAAATTTGGTGTGCTTCTCTAATTGCTTATAGTTTCGTAGGCCACGTTTCATATCTGTTCAGTTTAGTCAGCAAATTAGGTCTATTATTTTCTGTGTTAATTTTTCAATAATATGATAGCCTATTAGAGTAAACAAGCTTGCTGGAAAGTCTTGTAGTCCGATTCTGTTCCCATTCCCAAATTTCCTCCTGACTTTTTGTATTTTTCTTTAAATTTTTTTGGCTGGCCCAGGACTTAGAGGATCCCTTGACATGTCAGCAAGTTGCAGGACTATATAGGACTATATAGCAATATGGGAATACCTGAATTGAAAAGTCTTTTACACAACTCACTACTGGTGGCATTGTTTTGGTAATGCACTTGGAACACATAAGGACTTGCTGCCTGAACAGCCTTACCATGGCTGTGACAATCTCCCTCATTTTCCCACTATGGCAGTGGCAGGAAAATGTATTTCCATCTTCCATTTTTCTCCCGGAATTCTAGGTAACCACAGAATGTTTGCCTCTTTCTTCCTGACAAATATGTGTATTTTGCCTTCTGTACATGTCTTGTATATCCATGCAACCACCATAAAAATATTAATGAAGAATGTTTATGACTGGATGACATAAACCACAGGTTGCCACCTGGCTCGTATTTTACCATCAGACTGGTAAAGAATTGGCTTGAAGTCAATGTTTAGTCTATGGAGGCAATAGGAAGGCCGGTATTTTTATTAAAAAAAAGGTGGCAAACCTACATCAACCCTTTATCTGAACACTTATAAAAACAGATTAATCATCAAAGTCTTATCATACTTATGTGTATTGTCAGTGTGAAACTTGACATTTTATTTGTCCCAATGATAAAAGAGAAAATGGCAAGATTATAATATATTATAGTCTTAACACATTTTTCAACCTAATCTATCCATGGATTTGAATAGCTATAGTTTAGAATATTCTTAATTCTATGCTTTGAATATGTAATAATTGTTTTATAATTGTCAATATGAATCCACTGTCAATTGTCAATATGAAAACCATGGTATTTTAAAACTAATACTTTATTTTGTATTCATTTTCTTTCTTCTTATAAATTCTCCCTCAGCCACTCTTCATTATAACATGCTGATGAATGCAAGCCTTTGATCATTAGTATACATTTATGCATCCCCATGTTGCATTTGTTTCAACAAAACATTGTTTATATTGATTTAATGCATTGGTTTGACAGAAATCCAGCAGATATGCCAAACATTTACAAAACCTTTAATTCAATGCTGCACACAAAAGATAGTTATTCAAACAATACATAACTACCAAATTTCAGCATGATTTTGGCTGGATGATCAGGGTAGTGACCACAGTGTGCACTGGAGTGTGGTAACTAATCTGCAAGTGTGACAAGCAATGTACCAAATAAGCATTTGCGAAGCCCATTTTTGCCTTGTATCAGAATATAATTATTAGAGGTCAACCTGAAAGACAAGTTCTTTGTGAAAGACAAGTTTGCTCAAACCAACTTAATACCATTCTATGAAGAAGTCAGTAAAAATATAGAATAAGTCATGGCAGTTGACTTTTCTCAAAGCATTTGATACAAAAGGTTACTCTACAAATTAGGATAATTAGGCGTGGCGGCAAAATTATGTATTTGGATTGAAAATTGGCTAAAAGATAGAATGTAAAGAGTTGTAGTAAATGGTAAATCCTCAAACAGGACAAAGGTATTAAGTGTACCTCAGGGTTCTATTTTAGGCCATCTTAATTTTAATATGTTTATCAATGATTGTGTTGATTGTGTTGTGCCATGTCACGAAATTTGGTAGGTAACCTTGATGTTTCTTCTTTGCAGGACGATTTAGAAAAAGGGTGGAGATGGGCAAGCAAATGGTAAATGAGGGACAATATAGACAGTTGTAAGGTTATGCATTATGGGGAAAAGAATAACAATGGAACCATGTTCTTTAAATGGTATCTCCCTGGAAAAAAACTGCTCATGAAAAGGATTTAGGAATAATTGAGGACAACAGAGTTGGCCAGTCAGCATCTGCAAGGGCCAATAACATATTGGCATGTATAACACAGGGTATTGATTCACTGGAATAATATATCATCTTACCTTTTCACAAGTCAATGGTAAGACCTCACCTTGAATATGTGGTACAATTCTTATAAAGGATTTTATTGGACTACAAACAATGCAAATTAGAGCTACAAATACAATAGATGCCTTCAAAAAGGGTTTGGATTTATAGGTTAAAACATTTTTTTTTATTTTTTCACACTGAAATATTCAATCTTTAAGCAACATCATGTTTAACCCCATCCTCTGAATGGAGCTAAAAGGAGTCAAATGATATTCACAATGTATGAAAACACAAAAATCTGCCTATGTAATGCTACATTTCTCACAGTCTTTATTTCGACCTAAGTTTTTATTTTATAACATTGTGCAGAGACTTTTGAATATGCCATGTTTTTCTTTTTTTAAACCAAACACTCATCTAATGGATCTAATTATGTAAGAATACTGGACTGAAATATTTTTAATGCAAATGGATGACAGTGCCTAAAATCTAGACAAATGTTTCTGTCTGTATTTTTCCCATTTGACTATAACCCAAACAAGCATGATCTCTGAAAATGTCAAGGTCTAAAAAACATTTGAATGAAACTTTGCATGTCATATTTCAAAGAAAATGTAACAGTGATATTTAATGAATTGATACCTCTATAACTGATAAATAATTTCTGTATAAAGCTTTTGGTAGACAGACAATTATCCTTACAATATAATCAGAGGGAGGTAATTAGTACACTGAATTGCATAACTACTGATTGGCTATAAAGCAAAAGTGTAGCCATATCTAATTAAAAAAATTAACTGTGAAATTGAAGCACTCCAGCTGTTGCTGATGTACATTTCCCATACCCCGGCTAAACTTTTATTTACTAGCCTGCCTGTATTGTCTTGGTGAAAAGCCTACTCATAGCTGACAGAGCGTAGATTCTGCAGTGACACTGCCCAATAGGGTTCAGACGAAGAGGATGCACAGGCTGTCAAGCTACTGGAAGGATTGAGATCCCTGCTAGATTTATTTAGTGTGGGGAGGGTGGGCAGACAAGCACCAGCATGCGTCAAGCTTGGACCACAATAGATGGGCATCTGGGGTGACTAGTTCACTAGTGGGAAGTTTTGCAGAGGGTGGAGTTTTCAGTTTCCACAGCTAATTATGGGGTAGAGCAGTATCAGATAATATGGAAACAGAAAGGGCAGATGTTTTAGACAGTGTTCCGGAAGGCTGAGAGCTTTCTGTATTTTAGCTAGTGTATCTGGGGAGAAATCATGAAACTCTTGTTCTGAATTATTCTGCTATCTCAATGGAATCTGGAAGGCATATCCCACCTATGGGTATTGGCATTGTGGAGGTATGATGAATAGATAATTTTTGCTCAGACTGTCACCCTTTCCAGGAGCTTTTGGTGGGAGTGGGGCAGGTTCTTCATCGGCTGATAATAAAAAAAACTCTTCCGCTGGCACTCTAACAAGAGCCTGTGTAAATGGGGAGCAGATTGCAAATTAATGCATGAGTTATTTATTAAGATCTGGGGAGTGGGGGAAGGAGGAGGGCATCATGACGTAGTGACGTAAGAAGGCGGAGCCCGTGCCTCGATTGGAATCTGGATGTGAAGACTGCTATGGGCGCGATGGGTGTGCGGGTCGAAATCTGAGAATACTGTGAACATAAAGAGCCTGAATACAACACAGGTCAACAGACCCAGACACTAAAATTACATACGGCGACAACTTAGAGCACAGCCACGACCAAAAGAGGCAGGGAGAGAACTTAATCACCCAAACAATATTCAGTGTAAAAAGTCCCAAGCCTCTATAATAGCTGCCCAAGAGGACTGCACCACGAAATAATTATTTGAAACCTGAGTACAGGGGTCCAAATCCTTAAAGCCTGACAGTACTGGGCTGGGGATACAGTGGGGAAACTTCAGAGGAAAAGACAGTATCTGGCAAGCCAGAGACAGAATCACAGACTTCAAGCTGATTACAGAAGAGAAAAGGAGGAAGGAGGTGGAAAGGAGAGAGGTGGCGGACTAGGGGAAGAAGATAGGAAGAAGAGAGAGGTGTGGAGAGAAGGGAAGAACGGCAAAAGCCAAATAACATTAAGATGGCCACCAGAAAAGTTTAAGATCACAAACAATGTACTGAAAGAGAGAAAGAGAAAGAGAAAAAAGTCAGGAAAGAGCAAAAGCAAGACAAGAGCTTCTCAAACTTTTTTGTCACGCAAATAGACAAAAGTATGACAGAACCAGTAACAGTGAGCCCAACAACTAAGGAAAAGAGGGGCAAGGACCAGAATGGTGAGCTGAATAGAGGGGAACAAAATCAGACAGAACAACCCACCCTGACCCCTGAATTTCTAAAGAATTGCCTGGACCAACAGGCTGAACAAATTAAGCAGGAAATATCAAAGAATAGTAAAGACCTCAAAAAAGATATTGCAGAAATTGCTCATAGAGTTCAGGCAATTGAAAATAAAGTAGATAGTGTGGAATTCTCATTAAAGGAGACACAAGACTCCTTAAAACTCCAGCAGAAAAAAATCACCTCTCTAGAATCTAAAGTGACCAAACTTGAAGATAGGTCAAGACGTAACAACATAAGATTTCGTAACATCCCAGAAACTGTAGGCCAAGAAGAACTAGAGGAATTCTTAAAATCATATCTAGATGAATTGGGAATAAGAACAGATGAAACTACTAACTTTATAGAGAGGGCACACAGACTATACAAACCAAGGAATGCCCCAAAAGAAGCGGCTAGAGATGTTATGGTTTGCTGCCACTCTTACAAATTAAAGGAAAACATTATATAGGCTACGAGACATACAATAGTAGAGGGGCCAAATGTCGCTGTCAAAATCTTCCCAGCCACCTCGCTATTAAGGAAGAACAAAATAAAATATTTTTGGGGCTTCCCCACAAGACTGAATATACTGTAAGATGAAAGACTAATTAGTTTTGAATCTTCAGAAGAAGATTCAGATTGGGCCAGGAATAATGCATTAAACTAATGTTAAGAACAATGGACTAAGAGAGGGGGAGGGTCTAAAGGGTAAACTTTTTTTCTTTTTCTTCTTTCTCCTTTCTCCTCAGCTTTGGTATAAAGGCAACTAAGATCTTAAAATTACACAAGTGAAGATAAATGAAACATTGAACTCTAGAGGATAAAAAATAAGGGAAAGAACCCATATTATATCATAAAAGTTGCACAAGACATAAAATAAGGAAGAGAATCAGTAAAGTAATGAGACAGGGAGGGCACTTGTAGCTACACGAATATATACAGTTATGTTTATTTGCACAGGATGTATAGCACGATAGGTTATAATAAATTTCAAGGCCAAAAACTTAAGAAGCTTTTAAGTAATGAATACACTAGGACATTTTGATTACTCTTGTAATTGGTTAAAAGTATGCACTAGAAGACAAAAGGGGTGGAATAACTCACACTAAAATACAAAAGTGGCACAAACCTATAAAATAAGAAAGATAATTATTAAGTAAAAGGGAGGGAAGGGCACTAATAATTACTGGTTCTAAGTAACCTATGGGAAAGGAATAATATTACTAAAGGGAAGATAAAGAAAAAAATTAAGAAGCTTATAAAGTTATGAAAACACTTGGACACTTTTTTTTTTCTTCTCTTTCCCTAAATCTTCCCCATGAGGTTCTCGCAGAGAAGGGGAAGACTGAGAAAGTCTAATAGAATTTATACTTTTATTAATAGAATAACAAAAGAATGATAAACGAGGAAATAAAGGAGATGCGCTTGAATGTTTTTTTTTCATTTTTTTTCTTTTTACCCTCTTTCTCCCTCCCTCCTTATTATTTTTCTCATCCCCCTACTTTCTTCCCACCACTTAAGAAAACTCCATTGGGAATGAAACCACAGAAGGTAACTATTTAAGGGCATAGCCAATCATGGGCATAGCTCCAATTTATTGTTGGCGTTAATTAATCTATCTATAAGAGATAGATCCATAAAATCCACAGCCGGAGTAATTTCCGGCACAGGAAATTTCAATGGATTTTTTTCTATTGTTCATGTCATGTTATTTTGTAACCGAAATAGAGTCCCCATTCATAGGAATAGGTCAATTTGTATGAATGGGGACTCTATTTCAGTTTATAGAATACCAATACCAATAACATATATTCCATAAACCGAAAGTCTATAAACCGAAGTCTATAAACCGAAAGAGACTCTTTCAGTTTATAGACTTTCGGTTTATGGAATGCATGTAATGCTATTTGTATTCTATAAACTGAAAGAGTCCCAATTCATACAAATTGACCTATTCCTATGAATGGGGACTCTATTTCGGTTTATAGAAAGCCAATAGCATTACATACATTCCATAAACCGAACGTCTATAAACCAAATCTCTTTCGGTCTATAGATTTTCGGTTTATGGAATGCATGTAATTCTATTGGTATTCTATAAGCCGAAATAGAGTCCCCATTCATACGAACTGACCTATTCGTATGAATGGGGACTCTATTTTGGTTTATAGAATACCAATAGCATTACATGCATTCAATTACCTTCCCAATTCCCTGAAATTGCCTCTTTCATGAATAAAATCCCTTAGACTCAACAGATAACAGCCTTGCCATTGCTTTACCAGATGGTATGCTCTTGTTTCCATCTTTGTGAACTCTGTGATTCATTGTGGCAATATTAATGCTCTATACATCACCTTGATTTTTAAAAAAGAACCAAACTGGCTGCTACTTATATCTAGAAACAACCTTGAATTTTCTTGCTTAATTTCTAAACACTTCACTCGCTCACTCTGGTTGTTCATACTTCCTCTACTCTCTGTGTGGGCATAGTGGGCAATTCACTAAAAGTGATCTGACAAGAGTACTGCAAAAATCAGCCATTAATAACTGATTTTCCTAACTGAAAACTCGACAATTTGGATAATTGATTCGACTTGGCTCTTAATGCCTGATTTTTCCTGCTCACTTGTCAGTCTACTTTTAATGAAAAAAATATTTTCCAGTAGGTTAAAACCTCTGCATCCGTATCTAAAATAAAAACACAACTGCAAAAAAGTGGCAATTGTTTATTTTTCCAACAGTTTCTAAATGTGTAGATTTATTTTTCAAATGTGTAATTATTTATAAGTATATCTGTATTGTTCATGCTCTCCAGGACATTCCTACAAACGAAAGAACCTGGAGTGTATCCTTCCTCATATATATTTCGCTGTATGCGTAGTAATATTTTGTTCCAAATTTAGAGGTTAATATTAAAATATAAATAGCTTCTTTACATGTATCTCATTTATTTCTTCAGTCACTTTTATAAGGAAGCAGCAATAATATTCTTAAATCAGCCTTGCTAGAGGCTGTTATTGGTGCAATTTATTCACTGTA
Source organism: Pelodytes ibericus (assembly GCA_036172795.1). Taxonomy (NCBI): domain Eukaryota; kingdom Metazoa; phylum Chordata; class Amphibia; order Anura; family Pelodytidae; genus Pelodytes; species Pelodytes ibericus. The sequence goes on along the minus strand of CM069857.1, from coordinate 214,711,856 downwards.
AAGACATAGGCTAGTGATAAATGCATGTAGTAATTATTATTGCATTCCCATTTTCTGAAAAGCTCAGCTGCAGCAGCCTGTAATTTGTTTTCTTGTACTTTAATAGTCCATACATGTGAATGTGCACTACACTTTTAGAATTGCTGAGATTCAAACAGTAAAAATACACACTAATGCAACCCTCCCAATTGTCCATAAGGGACAGTCCCTATTTTAGGCCCAAATCCTTCTGTCCCTCTTAACTTCTTTGGTGTCCTTCTTTTATAGGAGCTCAAAATCAAAAATAACCTTATTTGGTCATTTTAAATGTGGGGAGGTTTGCATGTGTCAAGAGCAATGATTATAAAGCAGTTTAAACATTTAAGTACTTTATTTTTTATTTATTATTTTCCCCTTTTTATGTTTTTCAACTTAGCTTCCTCTACAATAGAGTAACAATAAAAATATTGTGTTAACTGCTCTGACACTGTCTCTATCTGTCTAGTCGAACAGGGGTTAACTGCTCTGACACTGCCTCTATCTGTCTAGCCACCCAGGGGTTATATCCACTGACACTGCCTCTATCTGGCTTTTGTTATAGGTCACTGTCCACATATTCTATTTTAGGGAATTGCACAGTCTTTTATCATTATAATGTTTTGCCATTATTTTCTTTTTACCTTATGGGTGAGCTCTTTGAATAAAAATATTTTATTATTATGAATATAAGCAGTGCTTTGGTGGGCATATAAGAATAAAAAGAGCTCACCAAGGAGGTGAAAAGAAAGTAATGATAAAACATTTTTATGAAACTAGGCTATGAAATTCCCTAAAATATAAAATGTGACAATCAAATATTGTACCGTAAATTTAAATGCTCAAACATTTAGGGCAATCATCTTAATCATGGCAAGCCAATAAACATGCCAATACAGTATTCCATACAAGTATGAATATAGACAAGCGCTCTTGAGTTAAATTATCACTTCCTGATAAGTTTAATTTTAGTTATCATGACTGTGGTCTTCTTTTTTTAATGGGGGGGGGGAGGGGCAGCATTTTATTCTTCACTCCAGGCAGCACAATGTCTTGGGCTGGCCCAGTGGAAGCTGTACCCACTTTGGAAATAAAAGGGGAACATCAACTGTGGGAGCTGTGTGTGTGTGTATGGATTCACCCGAATACCAACATAGACACAATTGGTGCCATTCACTAAAAGGTGAGTTGAAGGGAACAGCAGGTGAGTTGACATGAATAGCAGGTGAGTTGAGGTGAGATGAACATTTTATCTCACCAATTCATCTACACATTGTGCAGGAGCAATCCTGATGAGTTCACATAGCAGGAGAACTAAGTAGGTTTGTTCCTGCACAATGAATAGCTGAATTGGTGTGATGCAATGTTTATCTCACCTCAATTCACCTGCTACTCACTTCAGCTCAGTTACTATTCACTTTAACTCATCTGTTGTTCACTTTAAATCACCTGCTACTCACCTCAACTCACCTGTTAGTGAATAGCCCCAAATTAGATATCTTTAAATAATATTATTTTCAACTTCTAATTTCTTTCATTAGATATAAAATAATATAAATAAATAATAAACAAGCCCAGGGCCTGGGTGGGTGGTGAGAAGGAGTGCAGAGTTTTTCAGGAGTACAACAACCGGGTGACAGTAATAGTAAGTAACTAAGGGTTCTGTGGTATATTGATATTAATCGAGAAAAGAGGCTTTGTAAAATGTAACTTTTAATTATCATTTTGATAGCAAAAATGTTTCGCCTGCTCTTTTGCAACTTTGTTTTGTTATGTACTGACAATACCATGTATCCAACATCATGTGGTTAAAAAAGTGTACACATTTTCAAAAAATAACACACACATACACAAAAAAACACATTTAACCAACTGGCACTGCTGCTGAGATTATCCTTGGTGGTTCACAATCAACCCAGACATTTAAATCCAATATTGCTATGACTAAATTAGCAGTTAAGCTGAATTAATATGCAAAGACTTTTTTTTATTTCATTTGATTAAGTCAATTATACTGTGTTTGAAGGAATTATAAGCTAGATTGTTCTGAAAAATCTTGAATGATTTTTGTGATGTGAATGTGAGTTATATGTAAATATTGCATTTACGTTATAATTTAAAACCAGATACATTGCATGAATATGTGGAAAATATGATTGTAAAATGTATTGTTTAATATCTCACTTAAAAAAGATGGTCCTAATGTGATTATTTTATGTGACCTTCCTCACTTTAATAGTTTAATATCTCTTAGTCCATACTTTTGAATGGGAGGACCACGTCACAATAAACGGTTGGAAAACACAAAGGCAGAGGATACTACTACAATTACAGTAAGGTTCATTGATGATGATGAATTTCCTTTTGTATAAACCAACATATAGACATTTATGGTTTTCTATGTGGAAGCAGATGCATTAGCCCTCTGTCTCAGTACATTTTTTCAACATTCATGTTTTAGCATTACAGACATCTTGTATAAAAGTCTGCTAGCTGTAATGTGACAATGTTTACAGTCCTTTAAAATGTCAATGCATATCTGACCTACTCCACCTTGCTCCAAAATGTCTTGACCTAGGTTCACATGATCATATTATGGTGGAACCTCAGAGCTGTAGCTAGCTATTTCTGCACCAAGGCTATAAGTTAGTTCTTGCTCCCTTATCTTTTATTTTTTCCTTTATATACCCTGGTTGTTCCTACATCCTCTTTCATCCTATTTCTTATATTATTTATATTTTCTTCTTCTTTCAAACATTTTTCATTTTTTTCATTATTTTTATATTTTATTTTATTTTTCATTTTTTTAAATGTATTTTTGTTTAAATTTATTTTTATTTTTACTTTTTACTTTTACTCTTATTTTAATTTTTATTATTCATTCATTTCTTATCTTTCATACTAAGGGCCAGGGGTAAGCCTGCAGACCCGCTTGCACATGAAATTCACCCTCACCTTCCATTGGCAATGTTTATCAATTTATAGTGATATATCTGAAAGATACAATGGTGAGGTATACATAAGTTTGAGGAATAAGGGTTCAACTGAATGTATTATGGGGGTTATCCATGATCAAAGGCCTATATATAGTGCCTGTTCACATTGACCCCTGAATAAAAGTAACCTTGTTAAGGTTGGGGAATAGTAGTAGGGGGGGTCACCCCAGTACCCAGACCCTTAGTAGAGTTTAATGTGAATACACCAACAAAATATACAGTCTCACCTGTAGAGGTGGTCACCCAAAGGACTGACTCTTCCATAAAGGAAGTGTGAAATCAGGTGAAATAAGATCAAAGTCCTATGTAGGACTTATATAACAGCTGAATAAAAGACAAATCTTTTATGTGAAATCATGTGAAATAAGGTCCTATGTAGGACATAAATAAAAGCTGAATAAAGACCGGATTAAGTGAATTTGAGTTTAATTATGCTGAACTTGGCAGGCATGAGTTGAAAACTACTGAAAACGGACAAAATAGGGTCAAAATGTACCGAAATGCAGATATTTGAAATATGGCCGGAGAACAGCCAATTCAAATTCAGAATAGAATTATAAAATAGAAGAATAGAATGATAGAATGGAAAACATATAACCATTGAGTGTAGAAGTTTATTTTAGGTAGAAATATGGAATACAGTGTGACAGAAAAACACTCTAGTCGGGAAAGTGCTCACCTGGAGGCTAGCAGCAAAGAAATAGGAAGAAGAAAGAGTTGCTGAATGTTATATATGCTTTACTTGTTCCTGATTGGTTGAACATTTATTCTACTAATGCAAACATGAAGCCTACTGCCCTGTGAAAATTTAGATTACAGATTAAACTATGTGTGGATCAGTTCTTCCTATCTACTTACTATCATACTCACAGTATGAACAATGTTAAAATGATGCAATCCCTTTAAAATAATTCAGTTAAATCTCATACAGCATAGAGTGGGATTAAATTGGTATGAATAGTTCAATATTTGCATGTGTTTGATTTAACTTTTCTGTCTGCGTTAACTTTTTATAATTCAGATCTGATCAGATAAGTCCTGGTTTTCATTACAGTAATTTAAAGAGCTGAATTTCTCACAATGATTAGCACACCTCATTGATTCACTGAGTGTGGTAATTAACATACAGTTCCAATGTAATTAATCATTTTGTTAACCGTTGCGGTAATATCCATTGTAAGTATAGGGTGTTTTTTTTATGGGTGCAGTAATTTTAAATAGGTGTGATAATTCCCATTAACTTTCTTAGCTGGTGGGCATAGGATCAAATATGCCCGTTAATTTGTTGGTAAAAGCAGTTTTAGACATAACAAAGGCAATATACTCTACCCAGTGTATTTTAAGGTACCCTTACTATGTGCTAAACCTTTTTTTTATATCAGATGGAACTTCAGCTTTAAAGTTTGCCACTCTCAGGAAAGTAGAGTTTGTTACCATGATCCTTGACATAGCAGATGTTTAAATAATATCCTACAATATAGTGCAGACAGCATGAGACTAATCAGTGCTTTCACTAATGGAAGAATCTTCAACAGACAATTACAAATGTTTTTAGAACAAAAGTGCTGTTTCTGCTTTTTCCTTTCTTTTTTCTCTCTAGACAAAAGCTTGAGATACCATTCCAATTGTAACACCTTTACTTAATGATTTTGAATTATTATCATCTAGTTCTGACATCACTCCTCTGCTATTATAAGTTATTACAGTCTAGTTCTGACATCATAAGTGTTCCATAATGGGAACTGAATAGGAATTTATACACTGCAGATTATTCATGCATTACAGTTTATTGTATTATATTATACTATGATGATGTCCCTTTTACAGATTAAGACCCATACAGTTATACTTAACAGAGCAAGTTCTCACAAGTTTATTATGATATTGTCCAAATGCATGATAATTGTAATGATGTCAAATGTCAGTAATTTGACAAGATAACACACAGCGACCTATGAAAGTATAAGCATCCCTCAAATCCTTTATTGTTTCACAGTAGAAACTATAATAAAGCAAAAGGGAATAAAACCCAGGTGTGCCAAACAGTAATTAAAAGAAATAAAAATGTATAAAACTTAACTTGAAACATAAATATGGAGAAGTAAGTATATCCATAGAAATAAAGGAAACATAACCAGATCACATGGGACAATATCTCAGTAATATGAAAAAGATATTACATGTTATTTTCAGTGTTATCAAACTCACTTTATGGAGCAGAGTACTGCTTTATTCTTGCACTCAATGTGAGACCACTAGGGTGTTTGTGGTGCTTTGCGCCAAATGCTCAAAAAGGCAGGATAAGATAAAGTTAAAAAGAGGTAGTTTTATTACATAAAAAAAAAGTTCTTACATGAAGGTTAATAGTGCTCCGTGGTGATGATAAACTTTCTTGCACTTTATTCCCACCATCCCTGTAGAAGAGCTGCCGGTGATCAAACCAAGGTACAGAAAACAGCAGTGCAAAATAACAGTCATAGTCATTTATGTACATCCACACAATGTTTTTAACTGAATATTTGGCTTCATCAATGTCGGTAATTTGCAATTACAAATTTTGTAATGACATTCATTGAGTCTAAATAACTTAGGTTAAAATATCACCTCATCAAGTATTGTTCTCTGTTTCTTTTTTGCATAGCTACATTTTTGTCATGTTTTAGCAGTCCAGCCATCCTACCAAAATGTGATAATAGAGACATTTCTATATTATTAGTGTATGTTCAGGTACACCACGATTTAGAGCATAATCAAGGTTGTCATGATGTCTAGACAAAGTATCTACTTTATTATTCTAAAAGCCTGGTATGTGAGAGAAGATGAAATTCAAATGGGTGAAAAAAAGAGCACATTTGGCTTGATGTGGATTCTGTATTTCGGCCTTTCAGCCAAAGTGAAAGCAAACCCTTGTTTTATCAAGGGCATCTAACACCATTTGTGACCACATTCTGGGGTCAACATCTTTCTTGGAGAGGGTGGTAATGGGAACAACTAGAAGGGAGAAATTGTGTATGAAATATTGATATAAATCCCAATTGTCATCCTCAATGGTAGTGTCCTGGAGCGCCTTTGCCTGCATTTGAGGGCAAAACTGGGCAAAATTACCTTTTTTGACAACAATATAAAAAAATACCCATAGCTCTATAATGTTGCTTTTAGTTTTTGAAATGGAATGGTCCAATCTTCATAGGTTATGTGGAGGAAGAGTCAAATGTCAAGTTGGTTGTCAATTTGGTGATATGAACGAACAAGGTCTTTTGTCCTGATTTTGCTCACATCTTCCCTCTTATATGTGACATCTAATTTGAGACAGAGGGGTCTATTTACTAAAATCTGAGTTTGGAGGTAGACTTTATCACTAATCTCGACCTTCAGCCTCGAACAGACTCATTCTCCCCTCCTATGGATGACTCATTTGGACCGTGCAAAATGTTATTAACTGACAATTTTTGCAACGTTAAGATTAGGTGAGATCAGATGACATGGAGTATACAGTGGAGGTTAAAGATAAGTCAAACTCAATCGGAGGTGAAGGTTGACTAAGAAAAAATAAATATCTACTTTTTGACTCCAATTATAGCCTATGGAAGGCAAATTGAAGCTAGCATTTTTTTTACATAGTCCTCCTAATGACCTCATAATCGGAGGTTGAATTATTAATGAGGCTGGGAGCCTATTTAATGGCTCCCAGCCCCGATTATAATTACAGGGGCTGGGATCCTGCTAAATTGTTCCCAGCCCCTAACATGAATGGGCCAGGGACTTGCTCAAGGTTAATGGCCCATTAATAAATTCCCCGACAGTGATGGGGGGCATATAGGTTACCCCTATACATTGTTAATTAATATTCTTGCCCAAGGCCCCCGGAATCAGAATAAATGAAATAGATTGCCCCACTAATAATACTACTCAGGAGCTTGCCCAAGACATGGGTGACACACTAAATAATTCTCCCAGCACCCCCCCCCCCCCCCTCCATCCAGGGCCACCCCACAGCCCCAGACAACATTATTAATAAACAAATAAAATAAATAAAATAATTCCCCTCATCTGGGGGCTGCCTTAATCAAGGACCCTGGATACCATAAATAATACAGTCATAACCCTACCTACCCTAACCTTAGGGGCATGGTTCTGAATCATGGCACAAACCGGTAAGAAAAACCCACTCTTTTATTGCCATGAGGCATGGCACTGAAAATCACTGCCCAACCCCTGCACAAAAAAGGGTATCCTATAAATAAAATGTTACCTGAATTAAATCTTCAGCCCAGGGAAATGGACCATCCAAAAATAAAACTTAAAATAAAAAAATCATAAAACAAAACTGTGCAGTCACAAAAAGCAAATAAAAATAGATGCTCCATATCTCTTATGGCTTGGTATATCAAAAGAGCATAGGAGAATTCTGACTGGCTGATTTTGTCAAACAATAAGGACCTTCCCTGTCCCAGCACTGCTATTTTTTAAACCTGACTACTATTGGCTAGTTGAAAAATACCACCAATAATAGGGTGAAGACAGGGAGGATTCTGATAGGCTGACAATTTTCTGTCACATGTTTTCTTATGATAGGTGGATTATTATTTATTTTTTTGGATCACCTATTTCCCTGAGACAGAGGCATATTGAGTGACAATATACTGGCATATTGAGTTGGCAAAATTATGGCATATTAAGTGGCTAAATCTTGGCACATTGAGTGGCAAAATATTATTGGCATATTGAATGGCAAAATACTGGCATACTGAGTGGCAAAATTATACTGGCATACTGAATGGCAACATTATACTGCCATATTGATTGGCTAAATCATACTGGCATCTTAATTGGCTATATCATACTGGCATATTAATTGGCTAACTCATAATGGCATATTAATTGGCTAAATAATACAGGCATATTAATTGGCTACATCATACTGGCATATTAATTGGCTACATCATACTGGCATATTAAATGGCAAAATAATACTGGAATAGTAAATGGCAAAATAATACTGGCATATTATTGGGCAAATTGGTTGTGGCTTATTAATGGCAAAATAATACGGGCATATTATTGGGCAAATTGTCTGTGGCTTATTAATGGCAAATAAATACTGGCATATTATTGGGAAAAATAATATTGGCATATTAATGAGCAAATTAGCTGTGGCTTATTAAAATAACACAGGCATATTAATGACAAAATAATACTGGCATACTAATGGGAAAATTGGCTGTGGCATATGAATGGCAAAATAATCATTAAATGCAGGGCTTGACAAACCACCGGCGCCAGGTCACTATGGCGACTAGGAAATCAGACCTGGCGCCTGGGTATCATGTGCCCCTCATGGTGCCCTTGTCGCTGGGATCTTTTTTTTTTTATACAGTGGCATATTTTAATAGGCAAACTGACTGTTGCATATTTTAATGGCAAAGTGACTGTGGTATGTTAATTGGTACCTGACAGTGACTTATTTTAATTGGCAAAGTGATGCTGTGGCATCACCATTTATCAACCATTTGCATGCTACATTGATAATGACTAAGCTCATCCACTTCATAACATTGTCAAAAAGAGGCGCGGCGCAGCATCGACGACGGTAAAAGTATGCCTCCCCTGAAAAAATTCTGAGGATGCCCATGGTTGTAGGAGTCACATTCCCTGCTAGAGAACACAAGAGTTCAGTCATATGGTCCATATTTTGTTCTAAAGACTGAGGATGCAATGTGGGCACAGAGAGCACCAAATCCTGTCCTGTGTGTATGTAACTCTGCTAGGTAATGCTAGATCTGAAGGGGGCACGAAAAAATGATACGCTTAGTAGGAGGTAGATCCATCTGCAAAGACCTGGAATGAGCACTTCCAAGGAGGTGCGGAGTGCAAGCATGGTGTTCACTCTGGTCATAAGTCCCCTGGACAGAAGGTAGGGACTTGTGCAACACAAGGTGCACTGACAGAACACCCGAAGAGAGAGTGCATAATGATGGAAGAGTCAAATATTAAATTATGCTACCAAATCGTGACTATATATATTAAAGTGGGGGACATGTATATATTGTATATAAAAATGTATATTAATAATTAGGATTTATATAATATTCAATTAGATTTATAGGTAGATAATGCTTAACATGTCAAGATGTATATGTTTTCTCCCTATATATATATATACATTATGTTTTTGTACATTTATACATTACTGTTATTTCCATTGTCCTTACATATGGTTAACATGTTATAAATTAATTTTCAGAGCATAATATGTAAACATATTCACTCAGTTCAAGATGTATTGCTAAGAAATGTGCTTTATAGTTTTACAAAGCTGCATAATAAATAATAAGTAATTGCTCTATCTATGCAAGGAAGATAGTTTAAGGGACTGTTAAATCATGAAAATGATCTAAAGAAAACCTATTCCCTATTAAAATGATGTTGTGCAGTAAGGGAAGTACCGTATTTATCGGCGTATAACACGCGCCGGCGTATAACACGCACCTAATTTTAAGAAGGAAATTTCAGGAAAAAAAACTTAAGAACTTAAATTAAGAACTTTGAAGCCCAATATGCCATTTTAATATGCCAGGATATTGCCCCCAATATGCCATTTAATATGCAGGATATTGCCCCCAATATGCCATTTAATATGCAGGATATTGCCCCTAATATGCCATTTTAATATGCCAGATATTGCCCCCAATATGCCATTTAATATGCAGGATATTGCCCCCAATATGCCATTTAATATGCAGGATATTGCCCCCAATATGCCATTTTAATATGCCAGATATTGCCCCAATATACCATTTAATATGCCAGATATTGCCCCAATATGCCATTTAATATGCAGGATATTGCCCCCAATATGCCATTTATTATGCCAGGATATTGCCCCCAATATGCCAGGATATTGCCCCTTAGTATGCTCGTTATGCCACCCTCCTCCCCCCCCCTTCCCCAGACCCCAGCACTTACCTCTTTGCTGCTCTGTCCCCCGGTGCTCTGAAGCTGCGTGGCTGTGAGGGAAGCGTTGTGAGCTTCCCTTCAGCCGCGCGGTCAATAAAGTTTGTTTTAAAAAAAACAGACTTTATTGATCGCGCGGCTGGAGAGAAAGTCCCACAACGCTTCCCTCACAGCCACGCAGCTTCAGAGCACCGGGGGACAGAGCAGGAACGAGGTAAGTTTTAGATTTTTTTTTTTTTCGGCGTATAACACGCACACACCATTTTCTCCCTATTTTCAGGGAGAAAAAGTGCGTGTTATACGCCGATAAATACGATATTTAGCATGGTATAAAACTCTTTCTAATTCATCTTTCTCTAAATTGAATTGTTTAGCAGGTCAAGATATTTTTAGTGCAAGTACTCAATACTACAATTTAGCTGGTTAAACAGTAACCAAAGAAGAAAACCCACATTTTAAAAACATCTGTATTTTAAAATCACAGATATACAAATACACATAGAATTGCAATCCTTTATACTGTAAATCATCACTGTAATTCATGACTTTAAAAAATAATAATCTTCCAGAAGTGGTGTGATATTTATATATAATATTTATATCCGGCCAAAGAAAATTAAAAAAAAAGCTTGCCACAGGGGCACTGGCTGGAGAGATCAGAATATCTCCCCTCGCCAGGTCCTGGTCGGCAAGTAGGCAGCATGGAGTCTGTGCATGCACAGACAAGTCTCCATGCTGCCTGTCTCGCATTCCCCGTCACTCTCAAAGTGACATGTCACGTGATCGACGCAGGTCATGTGACCTGCTGGCGATCACGCGACCTTCCGCGATGAGAGTACTGGGGAACGCAGGAGACTTCTGGAGACAGAGCAGCAGGAAACTGAGTAGTGTGGAGGGGGTTAACAATACTTTTTTTGGCAAGCTAATAGTGGCATACTGATATTGACATATTAGTGGGCATATTAGTGGGCATATTAATAGTGGCATATTAGGTGCAGATTGACAGGTTGGAGGGGCAAAGCGGCAATTTGGGGAATTCATTATCATGTCTGTGGTGCAGATTGGCAAATATGGGGGCAAAATGGCAATTCTGAGGGGCAGATTGGCAATGAAAAGTAAATGAAAACAATGAATGCATTTCCTCAATCATAGGTTTTATTAAAAATCAAAAAAAATAAAACAGTTTACATGTGAATTATTAATTACTAGTAAAACTTTTTTTCATTTAATGTCATCTTATATTTACTGAAATTCAGAAAGTCAAACAGGAATCTGAAAACCAATCAAGTCAGGTAGAAACAGCATGGTCTTTTGGTAAGGTCCACAATTATGTAAGTAGCATAGGTTCACTAATGAGGCATCAAATCAAGGTTAGAACAGGAAGGAAAGTACAGTATGTTTTAGGCATGGAATTTCTAGTTAGAGGCTCTAAAAGTCAGTCTAAGCAGAGAATTCTGGTTCAAAAGCTGTAGAAACTGTCCTAGAGAATGCAGTGAACGGCCTCCTCCAATATAAAAGCCCTTTGTTACTCCTTTTGCTTTGTGTTATTATTTCATGTTTTGTGTATACTATTGTGTTACAATTATATATGGTTTATAAACTGTAACACTATCATAATTTATTATCAAAAAAGAGGGTCTTATAACATATAACTAATATAATCACATTCTTTGGAATTTTTTGATTTATTTTATACCCTGTGTCTCATCACTTTTTTTAAAATAACTTTTTAGTATGACTAATAATAGTAAAAATAATAAATAAATACAACATTTTATTGATGCCTTTCCAAATTTCTAAATATTCACTAAATGGCCCACTTGGCCATTATTAGCATCATTTAAAACCTCTATCATTCTTAGGAGCAGTAAAACAAATTTGCAACAATTAATTTATGGTGGTATTGTAGAGAAAAGTAAACCAAAAGAAAATATGCAATTTATCTATCATGGTGGGGAATGCAGGAGAAACTAATTTATCTATAATTTTCAAATTAATCAATTGAAGTAAAGTCATGTCAGGCATCTTCATTATTGTCATTGTTATAATGGATGGTGTACTTTTTACAAACTAAGCAGCCTAATCCATCAGTGACAGTGTAATGTTATTTAGACTTTGAAAATCTGTTGACTTAGTTGTTTTTTTACCAACACCATAAATTTTCCATTTTATTGAAGAAAAAAAAATATAGTAACTAACTTCTAATATTGAACTCATCTTTCTCAGAATCATATTATGATAAAGACAATTTCTTTGGAAATAGTCTTTGACATTAAGGTTAATTTGATACAGTATTTGAAAACCAAATACATTTTTTTGTTTTGTTATTAAATACTGTATTAAAATGTATAAATATATACAGATGTGCATGTGCAGTATATGTGCGGAAACATGGTGCGTATATATATATATATATATATATATCTATATCTATCTATATCTATATATATATATATAGTGATACATACATGCACACACCACATATATACACAGATCAGCCATAACAGTATGACCACTGACGGAGGCAGTGTGATGCTTTGAGAAACCTTGGGTCCTGACATCCATGTGGATGTTACTTTGGCACATCCACCTACCTAAGCATTGTTGCAGACCATGCATACCCTTTCATGGAATTGGTACTCCCTGATGGCATTGGCCTTTATAAGCAGGATAATGTGCCCTGCCCAAAGGAAAAATGACTTTGGAATGGTTTGAGGAACACAACAACAAGTTCAATGTGTTGACTTGGCAGCCAAATTCCCAAGATCTCAATCCAATAGAGCATCTGTGGGATGTGCTGGACAAACAAGTCGGATCCATGGAGGCCCCACATTGCAACTTATCTGCTGCTATCGTCTTGGTGCCAGATACCACGGCACACCTTCAGAAGTCTAAAAGAGTCCATGCCTCAACTAATCAGGGCTGTTTTGGTGTGAAAAGGTGAACTACACAATACAGTATTAGGCAGGTGCTCATAGTGTTTTGGTTGATTGATGAATATTCTGTAATAATGTATATGGGAATGTCAACTGTAGAGATATGGTAATGTTAAAATATTACTCTAGATATGCAATAACACTTACTGTACATAAATATATACCGTATTTGCTCGATTATAAGACGAGGTTTTTTTCAGAAAAAAAAATCTGAAAACTACCCCTCGTCTTATAATCGAGGTCTTCTTATAATCTGACCTCAAATTGAGGTCAGACTATAAGACATGGATCCAGGTCCCCAGCAGAGCTGCAGGGGACCTGGATCCCCCTCTCTAGCAGCAGGGGATGTCTGCGCAACGAGCGCAGACTCCCCTGCTTCCGCCCGGCACGACCGCCGGGGCTTCTGTGAAGAAGCCGGGAACTTCCGCTTTCGTCACAGAAGTCCCGGAGAGCGTGCCGGGCGGCAGCAGGGGAGGTCTGCGCTCATCGCGCAGACTTCCTCTGCTGCCCCACTAGGCACCAGGGAGAATCGGGCAGCTGGGGGATGTCTGCACTATACGTGCAGATATCCTCCATGCTGCCCGACACGGCAGACTATTATGACGGACAGCTGGAGGATGTCTGCAAGTATCGTGCAGACATCCCCCGGCTGCCCCCACTAGCCACCAGGGATCAAGGTAAGGGGAAGGGAGGGAGGGAGGGGGGCAGAGAGACAGGGGGAGGGAGGGAGGGGGACAGAGAGACAGGGGGGACAGAGAGACAGGAGGGAGGGAGGGGGACAGAGAGACAGGGGGAGGGAGGGGGTTAAGAGACAGAGACAAGGGGAGGGAAGGGGTTAAGAGACAGAGACAAGGGGAGTGAGGGGGTTAAGAGACAGACAAGGGGAGGAAAGGGGTTAAGAGACAGAGACAAGGGGAGTGAGGGGGTTAAGAGACAGACAAGGGGAGGGGGGAGAGAGAGAAAAATGGGGGCAAGGGAAAGAGAAAGGCAGCATTGGCACATAAAAAGAAATAAAAACTAGAAATACATTTTTTTATATCATAATTTTTTATTAAAAAAGCAATTTACATATGAATATATACAAGTTGAACTTTTTTCCTATAGGGTAGTCTTATATTCAGGCTTTTAGTTTTTTTCCTAATGGAATATCCAAAGTTTGGGGGGTCGTCTTATAATCAGGGTCGTCTTATAATCGAGCAAATACGGTATGTATATGTAAACATGGGCTGTTTTGACATTTCTGGGGTGTTTGTATTTAGCTGTAATTGTCTTCTCTCACATACTGTACCCACACAAATTATATATTGTTTTTATCACCATAGGAAGGCTTTCGTTAGATAACATCATATTCATCATATATTATAATTTAGTTCAAAACATCATAAAATATGTTGAAAAAATAAAAAAAACACTTTTTCTAACTTTGAACTAAACAATAATTTACATTACCATATTTGCTTGAATATAAGACACGTTTTTTTAAGAGCAAATGCTCTGAAAAATATCCCTCCTCTTACATTCGAGGTTCATCTTATAATCAGACCTCAAATAGAGGTCTGACTATAAGATTGGGATCCAGGTCCCCCGCGGAGCTGCAAGCAGCCGGTGGATGTCTGAGCTATGCATGCTGATATCCTCCGCTGCTGCACGACACTTCCGCTGGGACATCTATGAACGGAAGCCAGGCAGTCATGTGACCTTCTGGTGGTCCGTCATAGAAGACAGAAGTGTCGGGCAGCATCAAAGGGTGTCATATTCAAGCAAATACGGTAATTAAAAAAATACCCCATCTTAATAGTTTCTAAAGGTTGTCCTGAGTTCAGAAATATGTTTCCATGTTTTTTGTGAGTTGCAGAGAAATAATCAAAAATAGTGGGCGGGGGGTCAGTTAAGAAGAAAAATGTTTGCAAAATTTGGACATTATCTTTGTAATGGTAAACACGGAGACTGGACCTGACTTGTCAATAGAAACACAAAATTCTTTGTTTATTGTAAAAATCACTAGAATGGAATCCACCACCAAACGGGACACCTCTTCACCTACAGTGACATTTTGACCACAACCTGAACCCTAAATGTAACCCTAAACTAAACCCCACTTATGCTTATCCTTAATTTACACTAATTTTTATTTAATTGTAACCCTAACCTTTATGCCAACCCTAATTTAATTGTTCCCCTAACCATTGTTCTAACCCTAACCCTAGATTTTTTGCTAATTAAGCCTTTTTTGTATTGCAACTGCCTCTAGTGGCAGTCTAGCAACAGCATCAGAGCGGCAGAAGTGATTTTATTTTCACTTCCAACACTTTTCCCACAAGAGGTTAGCAGCCATATTGGAGGAGCATCTTGCTCACCAATATGGCGCCCACGATTCACTCCATGGACACTGGATTTTGTTGATGCTTAATACCTCGACCTCAAGACATTACAGCATCACTGTTTGAACAGTGTACAGCTCGTTTAACCGCAGGACGGACTAGGTCCGTCCAATGTCGAGTTTGTTGCATATCGGCAAGGGGTTAAGATTTGATGTATATACCAAGGTGAGGTTTGGAAAGTATTTTTCATTTTCATTTTTAAATCAAGGAGCAATGAATTTATATACATAGATTCCATTTATTGAAAAATATTTTTTCTCCTTTATTTTTGTTTTAATTCTCTGCCTAAACTGTTCATCATATCTCAGCCATGCCTGGCCACCATAGATATGATAAGATTAGTGAATAGTCTAAATAACAGAAAAAAACTGATGAATGCTCAGGAGATGTTTCACTAACTTCACTGGTCAGGATGGTGAATCACTTTGAATGATAGCTGCTTCCCTGAGATGGGACAGCATGTCGTCAACAGAACTGTGAAAATGTCAAAGTGGTGAGAAAGAGGACGTTGATGTGCGGTAAGTTGTTGCCACTCCCACTGTTTTTCCGAACCTCCCAGGCATGTGCCTCACATGCGATAATTAACTAACCATATTAATGTTTACTATTAACAGCCTTGTTGGCCTTTCATTAACATTTGAATGGGTGTATGCCGACAGGCTCACTCATTCTCCAACCACGGGGAGGTAGGGGGCTGTCACACAATGGTCGTCCATCCCTGATCCATTCAGCTTGGTCCAAAGGTCCCAGATTTAATCATATTCCTCTTAGGACATTCTATTCAAAGAGAACCCGGCATAACCATTTTGGAGGCCATAAAGATATGGACCAGAGGTATTTTACTGTTGGTACTGCCCACTGGCAGACCAACACAAAACAAGCACATTTGTGCTGTCAGTACAGTCTTTCTCCCATAGATGGAGTCCATAATATTCACCAAAGTTCTTTTCAGGGTGTACAACTCCTCACAGTCCCACCAAATATGTGGGAATGATCCGACTGCACCAGCAGTCTGGTGGGACAGTAGGCTGGATCTGTCATATAGGCATCTGAACCAGGTACCAACCGTACATGATTTTATAGTACACTTCCAGTATATTTATACAGTGGATATGCCTTTTAACCAGGCCAAAGCTCTACATCTATTCTTCCAGAGTGCAATCAAATTTTAATGCCTGCTTTCACTTAATCAGTGCTGGAGCTTTTACTATCTATATTTGTTTTTTCAAAAATTTATGACGTTTATAATTCAATTTGTGTCTGAAGCGCTGCTTCAGAAACTGCTCCGTGGGGGTTGGCTCCTCCCAGATTTTACTTAAAGTGAAATGTATTATTCTAAGGTAATTGCACACCTCAATGGAGGGGAAGACTGAACTTAGATTGTATATATGAGAAAGGCAAATGACCCCCTTATCCATTATTTCTGTGAAATCCAGAATACCACAATTTTGCCACTCTTGAACATTTATGTCCTTTATGCGATGTTTTATACATGCTATTGGAGTAGAACTTGGCATATTGATGATGTCAAACGTTTTCTTTATGTATTTTACCATGAATAGTAATGTTTTTTATGATTTAGTTATCGGGGGTTCAGGGTCTTCAGAAGCTTCCCATCACACAGTAAGAGACAGAAAGGTTCTATAATGTTCGCATCTAATCTTTCCATGTCTAACCAGACAGGTCTGGAATAGGAAAAATTGTCACATGTCACAAAATGAGCCATCATACTGACCAGATATAATTTTTGGATATCGGGAAAAGAAATACCACCATCTCTCTGTCCTCTCTGTAGAATTTCCAAAGCTATTCTGGGTCACTTATCTTGCCAAATATAATCTGAAACCTATCTCTGGAACCCATGTATCATCTTAGAATCTACCATTAATGGGATATTCCTAAATATATATGATAGTTTGGGGATAAAATAAGAATTAACCACCACAACTTTTCCCATCCAGGAAAGTTCCATGTCCTTCCAGGTTTTAAAGTTCCTCTCAAATTCCTTGGTGAGTTCTAAATAGCTCAATCTAGTAATTTTACTCAAATCCAAACACAGTCTCACTCCCATGTAATTAATACTCTTCATCTCCCAATCAAGTTTATACTTCTCTTTAAAAGTGTCAATCATGGATCTACTTAGGCTTTTAGTCAGAATTTGTGGCTTTTGGATATTAACTTTGTAACCCAAAAGTTTGCCAAATCCTTTTTTAATCAGGCCAAAAACCGCTGGGAGAGAATCAGCAGGATCCCTGAGGGACAGGAGCACATCATCCACATAGATGGTAATCTGATATCTGTTGCCTTTTCCATTTATCCCTTTAATGTCTGGACTCTGTCTAATAGCTGCCACTCATCATAGGCTCCGCCCTCTTTCTGTGACACAATTTTCCCTCGCCTTATAGGGGAGTCACTCAAACAAGTTAGTTGCTGAGTTATTTTGTCCTGAACAGTACAAGTGACTGCTTAGCTCCAGATTATTACTTAAAGATCCTCTGTGTAACGACTTCTGCCTGATAACCATTACTGCTGACTTCTATTGCCCTTGGACCCGGATTTGTTTCACCATTCTTACAGACTTTTATTTTACTTTGGACCAGGAATTGCCTTAAACAGTTCTGCTTTAATCTCCAACCCATTCTGATCTGGATTACATATGAACTTTCCTCAACCTACAAAGCAATTTTCTTGATATATTTATATTTCAACCAACAGAATATTCCTGTGCATGTTAAGGTAATCATTTCTATTTATCCATTTGTTGCATAAAGTATTCAGTCTATTCAAGCCACTATTGCATCACCTGCATGGTAATTACCTGCAAAATCTGCATGCTAATCTCTTGCAAAACCTGCTTGCTGAAAACGTTACATTTACCTGGAAATCCTTAAAGAGGTAGACTCAATTTAGCCACCTGCAGTTGTGTTCCAAAATATCCTTTGCAAACCTAACAAATAGTGAGGATGTTGAGTAGTGGGGCCAATGGACAGCCCTGCCTTGTCCCGTTCCAGATTGGAAACCAATCGGACTGGGACATAAATCCTGAGACCATCAGAAGCCCAGTACCTCATCTATGTACTTCCACCAAACTCGGTCGAAAGCCTTCTTGGCATCAAGGGCTACCATGTCAAAGGGTGACCGATGCCAGCCAGCACAATGAATGACGTTTAGTATTTGCATAATTTTATCAGACATGCCCCTGCCCACAAAACTGCACTGATCCAGATGTATGATATCTTGGATGACCTCTTTAAGTCTAATGGCCAGAATTCTGAAAACATAGCTTAACATCAAGATTAATCAATGGGCCTGTAGTCAGAAGTTTGTGATGGATCCTTATCAGGTTTAAGGATTGGTGTAATAGAGGCCTTGAGCATCTCAGATGGTATACTTTTTGTTTGTCAAATTCTGTAAAAGTCCTTAATGAGAAGGGGGAATTCAAACTATTCAGCTTGTGGTAAAAAAAATGACGAGAAACCATCGGGGCCTGGGGATTTCCCACTTTTTCACTGGTACCGCTAATCTCCTGTAAGGATAAAGAGGCATTTAGTTGTGCCAGTTTTATCTTATCTAAAAAACCTCTTAATATCCAGAATGGAGACGTGGTTATGGTTCAAACTGTACAACGTTTTATAGTATTCGTCAAAGGCGTTACCTATTTGGGTTGGAGAGAGATATTTTGTATTCCCGAACATGATTTTCTTAATAACTTGGCATTTATTTCTATTTTTTATTCTGTTAGTTAAATTCTTCTCTGTTTTGTTATTTCTGTGGTACCATTCTTGCTTTAACCTTAATATTGCTTTATTTAATTGCTCCTGAGTTCTTTATAATATTCTCTGTCAAATTGTCTCAATTTCTTTCAGAATCTCTGGGTCCAGACCGGTCTTATGGAGTCTCTCAAACTTTGCAAGATCTATATATAAATTGCAGAGCTCCTTCCCTTTCAGCTTTTTTGTATATGCTCCCAACCTTATGAACCACCCTTTAATATAGCTTTTGAATGCACACCAAAGCATAGCATCATGGACCTCACCATTGTCATTTTGTTCATAAAATTCTCTGGCCTGAGCAAGCATACCCTCAACGTTTTCCTCAGATCTTAAGAGGATTTAATTTATTCTCCATTTATTTCAAGTTTTATAGTCAAGGTTATTTTTAATTTCCCAAAAAATAGGTGCATGGTTTGACCAAGTTATAGGACTGATACTTGTATTTAATATCCATTCCCAAAAATAGCCTATATTGTGGACATTTGAGAAAAACAAGTAATGAAGTTCCTCTGGATTTTCAGGTCTCCAGCAGTCATACAGTCGATTTTTCCTTAAGAAATTCCTCTGAATTCCGGTTACTGACATGGACTTGTTTTTGTTCCTATCCAATCCAATCACGAAACAATTAAAATCCCCACTGATGATCAGACTGCCAGGCTTCACCCGGTCAACCCTTTGAATTAGATTATCCAGGAATATATATGGAGTCCGGTTAGGGGCATATACATTAACTAGAGTGTAAAGTTGGTCATTAATTTGCACTATTAGTATCAAATATCTCCCCCCTGGGTCACCCTCCTCATAGACCGATTCGAACTTCAGCCGGTTAGTTACAAAAAGTGGGACCCATCTCTTTTTCTTCCTACCCCTCATTTTAGAACTGTAAACTATTGGAAATATTGATATCGCCAAAGTTTGGCGGGGGTGGGGGGGTGGGGGGGGGGGGGGTTGGGTCGACCAAGTGCATCTCCTGGGCAAAACAGATGTCCATATTATTATCCATTAACAATCTGTATAGATAACCTCTCTTCTGTCCCAAATTCAATCCCCTTGTATTTATGGACAGAACTTTAAGTGACATCCGACTGGTTCCCCTTTTCCTGCGGCACACCGCAAAACACCATCCACATTTGTCCATCCAGACACACCAAACACATAGAACTCTCACTCCACCCCAGAATTACTGGTCTGTGAGGGACAATCATTCTCTTACATTCCAATTGCACTACAAATTCCCTGCATGGGGACCCTCCAATTGAAGTCTCTATACTAGTTCTGCTGCCACTGCAAGAACCAAAGACCGGGTAGAGAGTAGCATATACATTGCTCAATATTATGTTATCCTGGAGTAGCCCTAACAATAAACCAAAATAAAGAAGAGGAAAGAAAAGAAGGGAGGAAAAACCATAGCGAGAAGGAGAGAGGGAGCAAAACAAATTATTTGGTCACCTTATTATTGTGTTCGATATTTCTTGTTATATATTTTCCATTAAACAGGGACCTGGTGTCTTATTATACAGTTTCATTGAGACATCATAAAATTATTGTAGTGCTCATGGCTGACCTGACTCATGTAAATCGGCATAAGAGTATGTGCTCAAATTTGTAACAAAGATTATTTTAGATTGAGGTATTACTATGAATGCTGGAGGCTGAGTTGTCATTCAGCAAACAGAATTCAATAATAAGGGAATCTAGTACAACTGAACTTAGGGAGAAGGTAGCAAGTCTTTCAGAGAATCCAGGAAGAGCACATGTCCTAAAAACATCCCATATACAGATGTAGAATGCATGGCGTTGTGGATCATCTTTGGAACCTGGGTACAAGTATATTTTTAGGGTTTTTGAGGTGACATTTTTGATTACCACACCCCCACCTGGGGAAGGTAGAAGTGGGGAAGTAGGTAGGGATTATATTTAATTATTTGATTTATTTATTACTTGGAGCATAGCACTTGGGTATAGTTTACCTGGGTCAGAAGGTGAGAATGCATAGCATTGTGGATCATCTTTGGAACCTGGGTACATTAATATTTTTTCCCTGCTGGGCACCTTTTGTGTACCAGATGGATGGACAGTGATTTTAAATAAAATTTTTTTTTTATAGATTTGAGGTGCAATTTTTGATTACCACACCCCACACCTGGGGAAGGTAGAAGTGGGGGAGTGGGTAGGGATTATATTTAATTATTTGATTTTCTTATTACTTGGAGCATAGCACTTGGGTATAGTTTATGTATACTGGGGCCACAGGCATTTCACCAGCCCGTAGTCCCATAGGGACCATAATATTTTTTTTTTAGTTACTGAATGCATTTTTTTAATAGGGTCAGCGGGAAGCCACTGGCCCCAGGGGATCAATCTTTTTTATTTTACAGGAGGTGGGGAACATTTATTTTTTACACTTTACCCCTTTCATTGCTGTAGGGAGCACATTGTAGTGAATAGATCCAGAGAGATTTTCTTTATCACCTGTCTTTTGCATTTTCTGGTTCAAACTTTAGTTGGGTTTGTTGGCAGTCAAAGTGATGGAGCAGTTTATGGCTGAAAGGCCTCTAGTATAGAGAGGTTAGGCCAACCTCTGCTTTTTTCACAAAAACAATTTTAACACAAACAGATGTAGCTGTACATAGCATTCATAATCTCTTCCCCATACAAGTCATTGAAGATCACTTATCAGACAAAAATGGACTAATCTTGAAAGTCAGCAATTATGCTGTTTGCAGCCATTGCATTTGTTGTTATAATTTCTTTGTAATGTGTAGTGCACTAACATATTTCATAGCACTTAATCAAATATTGGTTTTAAATATAAGTTGTCTAATTTGGTAAGGCAAATACAATTATTTATTTTAAATTGCTTTTTTATAACACCCTAGATGAAACAATGCAAAGTGCAAAGGCCTAGGATGAAATTAGCTTGTCAGGTACATTTCCCATGAAGGCTCTGTTCAGTGGAAACATATGCAAAATAAATACATATTACTTCCATTATGGCATATATATACCTTGACTTGCATACAATTTAGCAATTTGCCACCCTAAAGATCAATAGTTGTATTTGTATTTCCTGTAATTTAATTTTAAATGAATGATTTCAGTGGATCTGTATATTTTATTTATTGTGTGCAAGCATATTCATGTCAGTTTGTGATATCTTTCATAGTGTGTCCTTGATTTACATCCCTTTTATGAGTTTTCAGCTTTACTTTTGTGATGTCCCAGAAGTCTATAACTATGTGATGTTGGAATGCCTTTTTCTTTTCACAAACAAAACTGATAAACCTGTCTGGGCATCAATAGGACATCAACGCTTTGATTAAGACTACTACACTTTTATTATGTAAAATAATTTCTGATGTTTTGTCACCGTAAAAATATTCTGTTTGTATTGAAGTCAAAGCTATAGTTTATAAACATACTGATCCTATACTATCTTACTCTACTTCAATGCACATTTAAATCCAAATCACCTTCAAAGCACTGATGGATCCTCTTATCTATGTACAAAAGAAGATATAACCGTTTTTTTCACACTGTGACATTGAGCAGCAAAGGTGCCACCATCAAGTAAGAGACAGATGATCTTTCCACCAACACAAAATTTACTCTTCAATAGAATGGATCTTTACAGAAAATCAGCAGTTACCCTACAGCTGTGAGCAATGCTTTCCACACTTCTGTGTCCAGGAAAGGATCAATTATGGAAGGTTGTTTTTTTACACTGTCAATCAATGAGCCATACTGTCACCTTGTCCAGTGTTTTCATTTGCCCTTGCCCAAAAAATGTAACTAAACACAGATTACATAAAAGAAAATGTACATACAAAAAATAAACAGCATGGTGTCAATAAGCACTAGGATGATTTAAATAACTATCAACTACCATCGAGTACTTAAAAACGTAAAGTCCTTCACAGAGACTATACTTAGCAGTGATGTCTTGATTATCACTGTTTAAGAACGATTATGAAAATTAAATGCACACAAAAAAAAGTCTCTGGATAAAAAGTTTTCATAGATTTTTAAGGCCAGCTATTTAGGCATCTTGGCAGACATAACCTTATGTTTACAATGGACATTTTGAAAAATGATAAACTGCCATGTTTAATAGCCAGCTTATCCTTTGACCAGCAACTACCATGCTTTCCTGGGAAGCAGGCAGCCCGGTCTGATAGGTGATTGCCTCTCTCTGCTGAAGCCTCATCTTTACACGGGGTCAGCAAAGAGGACCGTAACTAAGGCAAGCCTCTGCTTTGATTGGATGTGCATGCACTGATGGCACCAGCATCCTGACCAGCTCTGCATCAGTGTATATGTAAATATACACGTCGGGTATACTTAGGAGAAGGGTACACTATTTTGTAACCATTGCTTCTGCTTCAGTTTCACCAACTTAACTATGCATTTTGTAGGAACAAACCTGGTAAGTTCCTGCAAAATGAACTTTAGCACTGCATAATACAATGTTAAAAAAGTGAGCATTTTAGAAAATGTCACTATATGTAGGAGAAATTCCAAAATGTTGGTCAAATTTTTAGCAAACTGAGAATATTTCAAATAATTACAACACGTTCAAACAAGTCTAATGACTACTAATATCCCTTCTCCCCTTCGTGTCCAAGTTGCTGGAGAAAACGGTGCACTTGCGACTGACAGACTTTCTGACTCACAATGACCTACTTGACCCTTTTCAATCTGGCTTTAGACCGTTAATCTCTACTGAAACAGCCCTTACTAGAGTATCAAATGACCTCCTTGCTGCCAAATCTAAAGGCCACTTCTCAGTGATGATCCTCTTAGATCTCTCTGCTGCGTTTGACACCGTTGACCACCGCCTCCTTCTTAATAGATTATCCTCGCTTGGCTTAGGTGGTGTGGCACTATCTTGGATAAAGTCGTACTTATCTGAGCGCTCCTATTCAGTGTTGTTTGCTGGAGCGACATCGTCGCCCGTTCCGCTCTCTGTTGGTGTTCCGCAATGATCGGTCCTTGGCCTGCGGTTGTTTCCCCTCTACACTACCTCTCTGGGTGAACTCATCCGCTCTTTTGGCTTTCACTACCACTTGTACGCGGATGATACTCAGCTCTACCTCTCCTCCCCTGACCTCACTCCCTCTCTAGTGTCACGTGTAGCTGAGTGTCTGTCAGCCATCTCCGCTTGGATGTCTGATTGCTACCTGAAACGTAACCTCTCTTAAACAGAACTGATTATCTTTCCTCCCTCAACCGCTGTCCCTACACCTGGGTTCACAGTCACCGTTGATAATGCTACAATCGTACCGGCTGACTGTGTTCAATGTCTTGGGGTCACTTTTGACATTGCTGTCTCCTTCGTTCCTCAAATTCAGTCCATGGCCAAATCCTGTCGGCTGCACCTAAGGAACATTGCACACATTCGCCTGTTCATCAGTGAAGAGACCGCCAAAGTTCTAGTGCACTCACTTGTGATCTCTCGCCTGGACTATTGCAACGGTCTTCTGACTGGACTACCTCTGGCTCGTCTGGCTCCCTTACAGTCTATCCAAAATGCGGCTGCCAGACTCATCTTTCTTGCACGTCGGTCTGATTCGGCGGCTCCTCTCTGCAACGCCCTCCACTGGCTTCCCATCTGCTCCAGGATAAAATTTAAAATTCTGTCTTTAACCTCCAAAGCCCTCCACTCCTCTGCTCCTACGTACATTTCCTCCCTTGTTAACCGTTACCTCCCTGTACGACCTTTGTGCTCCTCAAAGGGATTAACACTCTCTTCTAATCTCTTCACCACTTCTCACTCGCGTCTCCAAGATTTTGCCCAAGCTGCCCACTCTCTCTGGAACTCCCTTCCCCGGAGCATCCAGCTCTCTCCCTCCTTTCCAAACTTTAAAAAGTCCCTCAAAACTCATCTCTTTAGAAAGGCTTACTACCCAACCCACTCTCCAGTCACTTTGCCTCTAGCCGAACCCACCTAGCTGGAACACACATTCCCTCTTTGACTTATCCCACCTAGTGCCTCCCATCCACTCTACTGTTACTGCAACTTCAATCCCTCTAACCTCTTCAATCCCTTAATTGTCTCATAGACCCCATTCCCTCTAGATTGTGAGCTTACGAGCAAAGTTATCTACCTCATGTACCAGTCTGTTCTAGTTTGTCTATCTTAGTATTTAGTTCCCTTCTATGCTCTGTACCAAGCGCTACGAGAATTGTTGGCACTGTACAAATAAATGTTAATGTAATGTACTAATAGTCTGGGATATACCATAAAGAATCAAACATGCAATTATATGGTTTGTACAAATAACACAATCTAGGTCTTTTACAGGTCCACCACATTATATTGCCCTATGTGTATGTCAGTGGTAATTGTTATGCACTTTTTGTTAGGAACACTTATAATGGTTGTGATGCTATAATTGAGAAATTACACAGCCACTGAAAAATAGACATAGACATATTTATGGAAGCATCTGCCATTTGTATTCAAGATCTTGTTTAACCTGATTTATTTTAACTGAGGCATAGTTCACTGATATTTTTCCAGGCTTTTAATCACTGAAATAAAATAAAGCAAGTATTGAATTTCCATAACTTATGTTTGTCTCAGATCAGGATATTTTTTATGCTTAGGTAACTGTCACTATTATCTTCAGTGACAAGTATAGATTGTCCAGTAATGTTTAAAGTAAGTGGTTCGGTGTGTGGTGTACATGTTTAGAATATTTAGCTAGTAAAGCCAACTGAGCTGCTTTTCATCTCTGTACAGTAAACACAAGAGATAACTAACTTAATGTGAAAGTCAAAGGTTTTTTTAAACATGGTAAAACAAACTCTGACAACTGTTATTCTGTGAATGGACAAACTCATGAGGTCATGAAACTAACAAAATGGGTCCTGTGTTGCTGAATTTTCTCTTCTTAAAGAAACTGTATAAGCTAAACATTGTTTTTACTGTGAATGTAGAGAATAAAGAAAAGATTAAAATAATTTATATGTTATCAAAACAGCAAGCAAATGCCTAAATTAGGAGAAAATGTGTTTTAAATGTATCTGTGTCTCAAGTTTATGACATCATCTGTGGCTTAACATTCAGAGGACAAATTTCCCACTGAAAAGCAGTGCATTTGCACATCAAACCACAGGTGATGCCTTAAACAGGAGACTTCCCAGACTCATTTTTAAACACATTTTTCTCCCAATGTAGACATTTGTTTGCAATTTTGGTAACATAATGTATAAATCATTTTCATTTTTTTTATTCTCTACATTCACAGAAAAAACAATGTTTTAGGTGATAAAGTCCCTTTAAATTGTGTTTTCGTTCTGTTTAGTTTAGAAGATCTCCCTAAATCTTCCTGTGTCTGATGTAGGTTTTCTACCCATTCAAACAGTCTAATGTGAATGGTGCATTCATTTTGCATGATTGAGATGATCACTTTCTGGCTGGTCAGCGGTGTTGAAGCGGTGCTGACGAACCTGCTATGGAGGCAGGTATGATTTAAGAAGTATTTACCTTTAATACCATGGCAGCAGGGAAACAGCTCTATAAAAATCCAAAAAATCTCTCTAACACAATATATCAGTATACAAGTTTATATATCAGATGACCAGCTATCCAGATAGAACCAGAAATTGATCTGAAAATAAGTTATTTATGACTGTTGCATATTTTTTATATACAATTAGGAAAACACATCCAACCCTCCCCAAAATACTCACATACATTCCACAGGATGGAATGTGATCATTTTAGTTCCACACTGGACAATTGCTACAAAATGTCAAGCAAGTGAAAGTCACTCAGTACTACTCATGACTCTCAGTCAGCCACCTTAACTTAGATGCCACAGCGATATGTACAACATCATAAAACCACACACAAGTCAGAGCTGCAAGGGCATGGAAAATCATGTCTGCGACATGGCAGCCTGGAAGTCAGCAATTTGACTTATCAAAAATCTGAATCACTTCCGAACGAGAAAGGATTCATTAATAAATAGAGAGAAGGTTATTAAAACAAAGGAAATTATGAACTAATATGTTAAAACATGGTCTGAAATATGTTAGGTGTCTGAATTCAAATCTAGCTTTGAAAATAAAAAAAATAGGAACACCTAATAGTCTCTGCCGCCATGTCTATTGTCTCTCTCTCCGTTCCCCACCATGTCTGATGTCTATCTCTCTTTCCTATCCCCATGGCTTCTGTCTCTCCCCCTACCCCTTGTCTGCTGTCTCTCTCCTCTACCCATATGTCTGTAGTCTCTATCTCCTCTCCCTGCCATGTCTGTGTTCTCTCTCTCCTTTCCTTCATGTCTGTTGTTTCTCTTTCCTCTTCCTCATATCTGTATTCTCGCTCTCCTCTGTGGCTGTTGTCACTCTCTCCTCCCACATGTCTGTTGTCGTTCTCTCCTTTTCCCCTCATGTCTGTTGTGTACTTAATAACTATATAGTTAATTATAACTATAAATTGAAATCTAGTCCTCCTTGAAGTCAGTTTATATCTCAGATGCTGTGTCCTTGTGTGACAATGACTGCAAAGCTGAATATAGAGAAATGTCTCAATTTCACTATTCATAGAGATATTCACTGGCTATGAAGTGCTAAGATATTGTGATTCTCAAAGTAGTGGAAGCCATCTCTTAGACTGCGTGATCTGACACACTGCTTTATAAAACACAAGCATACAATTTCTTGTAAAAAGAAACAATAAAAAAATCTAAATTTGTAAAAATAAAAGGTGACATTAAATTATTATTTTCATTTCTAACTTATTGATAGCTAGGTCTGCATACTGTTTGTCATCATGGGTGGGATGGTGGCGCTGGATACTATTAAATTAAATATTTAATAAATCAGAACATACCAGCTTTTGAGGAAACATAAGACTTATACAAATATTATTGAGGGCAATATCAGGCCCAAGGGCTTCCAGTTGGACAACTATGCTATATCTCATTTGTCGTACAAGCTACTGAAAGCAGTTAACACATACAAACACAGACATTTGAAAGATGTGAAGAATCCCCATGGAGAAGTGTCACAGTCTTATTAAAAACTTCAAGAAGATTTTCCTTTGTGTCAACAAAGTCAAAGGTGAATGCACAAATACTAGAGAGATGTGAACACTGAGGGGTTTGTTTTCTTGGGAAAAATATGTCATTAGTTATCAAACACATGACATTTTTCTGTGGAGAGCTGCTAGTTATAAAAATAATAAAACTTTTTTATATTCAATGTATCTGAAAAAATATTATGCTGTGATTTATTTTTTAATTTTGTTTAATTGAGTTAAACAAAAGTTTATACACACAAACATACATCTATATTGATAAATTATCTTGTAAATTAAGTTTTCCTTATTGGCATCTTTTCAAATATATATGCCTCCATGGAAAATTAATATCATCTTTTTTATAAACTAAACAGATTACAAATACTGTACAACAAGTTCAAAAGACAGGGAGTAATACTATTTCATGCACAGTTTGCATTTTAGCAAAATTGAGATTAGTTTTATAAGACCAGCATGGTGTTCATATAAGGATGATCTAATTCACACTACCCATGAGTGATTTTAAACATATAACGCACTTGCAAGTCCAATTGTGTGCTGCCTTTTAAATATACTGAGTGTAATGAGCCTAAAGTAGTTTGTTCATGTCTGAATTTGAACCAGCATAATTGAACAAATTCAGGCCTTAAATCATTAACAGCAACTAAGTTTTTATTTGGTATCTACTGTTTACTTAACTAGACAATGTAATTCCTGGAGTGCCATATTTTAGCAAAAATGGAAACACATTATTATTATTGGTGAGCCCAGAGAGAAAGAAGCTGCTTATAATTGTAAAAAATAAAAGATTTTAACCAGGCAATTACATGATTTTCTTCACATTAGAAGCTATTCACTTAAAGGTGAGTTGTAGGTGAGTTGAGGGGCACTGAGGTGAGTTTAGCTATACACTGTACACAGGGCCGCCATCAGGCCATATTCAAGGCAGGCAATAGAGGATACAGAAACAAAAGATAGAAAAAGATGAAAATGGAAAAAAACTGTAGAAGGAGGAGGAATGGACAATATAATAGCTAAATATACTTAAAATAAATGCAAAGCAGATAAATAGGTACAATATTTAATAAAAACAAAGATAAAATAGTACAAATAGCATGTGATATATAAAACAATGAAGTAATAGGACAAAAATAAATAATGTAAAAGGACAAGTTGCGGTCCAAATGGAAGAAACCTGACTTGTTTTGCTAATAAAAGCTTCTTCAGAGGTCTGAATTTACATCACATAATGGGAATCCTACCCAGGACACATGTATAATGAATTTAAATAATGAACTCAAGAAACATTAGAAGTTTAAAAAGAACTGACTTATATGGCTATAATAGTACAATTACATCGGACAAAGACATGTATAACTAATATTGCAAGTACATATCTCTATGTGACTAGATATATACTGGTAATTAGATTATGTTTTGCCTCACAAAACCACATAAAAAAGGCACACAAAGTCATTAATAATAAGACATTTGCATATTTAACACAACTTGATAAAAATCCTTATAGGAATACAATACTACATCTGAGCATTCACAAATAGATGTTCCAACTGTTTTTTTTTTTTTTTTTAAAGATCATTCTTTAATTATTAATACAAGAAGCTTACATGTATATAATGCAAATATAGATGGAAAATGATGTGATGTCAATAAGGAAAAGCTGAGTTTCTATAAAGAGAGAAAAGAACATTAATTTATATGTATTTCAAAATGTAACTTAAAAAATAACAGTGTTTTAGTATAAGCAAGGAATTTTTGGGATAATACCTACTTTATTGTGTATTTAAGCTGATGATTATTTAATTGTTTAAACAATAAATTAGAACAATATAAACAAGCGCGTATGAAATGACACAATCATAAGGTATATAAAAGTTACATGAAAATAGAAGGCAAAAAGATATAATGAATAGATACACCTGGAATGTCACAATAATGAAATATATAAAAATAACCAAATTTAAAAGACCAATGAATAATGGGTATAAACAGATCATAACCAGAAAGATTAAAATGACACAGTCATAAGGTGTATAAAAGTTGCATAAAATAATAAGCATAAAGAAATATAATATGAACAGATACACTTGGAATGTCACAATAATAAAGTATATAAAAATAAATTAATAATGGGTATAAACAAATCATAACCATAAAGGAGAAGAAAAATAAAGTGTACAAAGAAAAAGAAAAAAAAAAAAAAGATTGTATAGATCTAGTACTGAAGAGGTTAAAAATTAATCATTAGCTTAAATACACAATAAAGAAAGTATTTTCGGGGGGCGTGTCCTAGCACGCAACGAGGCTGGACGCATAAAGCAGAGCTCTTGCTGTGACCGGGGAAAAAACTAATGAAAAGCACGCAAGATTGAACTTATAAACAGCTAACAACAGAGAGAAAAAATGTCTAACCACAGACAGAAAAGAAACCAAGAAAAAATGATGAAGTTTCTCACTCCCAGAAGTGCTAAACGAAATCAGGACTTACCGGAGACTATGCAAGATGGCGCCCAGATAGAAATGGAGGAGGAAGAAATCTCTGAGGCAGATGACGGCGCATCCAACGCTTCAACACCTATGATGGTTCCTGTGGGGGATATGAAGAAAATGCTGTCAACACTGAGAACGCAAATAAAGGATGATATACAGGCGTTTACACATCTATTCACAGCAGAACTGAAGGAACTAGGTGAACGAACAAACAGAGTGGAGGTGAAAATGGATGACATGGTGATGTCACAGAACTCCATAACGGACCGCCAAAATGAACTGCAGAAAGAGGTAAAATGGATGAGAGACAAAATCGGAGATCTTGAAAATAGATCACGGAGGAATAACCTGAGACTCAGGGGTGTTCCAGAAGACGTGCACCCAACCCGTCTACAAGAGTGGGCAGTAGCTATGTTTTCTACCATGTTACCAGAGGCCCCCACTGCTGATCTACTGATTGATAGGATACACAGGATCCCGAAACCACGCAATCTACCACCAGAATTGCCAAGGGATGTTATCCTAAAGTTACACTACTTCCATGTAAAGGAAAACTTATTGGGAGCCAGTAGGAGATCTATCTCCCTTCCAGAACCGTTTCACAAAGTGCAGATATTTGCTGACATCTCAGCCTCAACGCTAATGCAGCGGAAAGCACTAAAAACCATCACCTCTGCCCTACGAGATGCCAATATAAAATACAAATGGGGCTTCCCAGTGAAAATCATTCTAACAAGAAACGGAGTGAACACAACAATCTCATCTAAAGAAGAAGGACTACGATACTTGAGGATGTGGGATATCCCATTCCAGGATATGGAAGAACCGGGACAGAGCAAGAAGCCAAGAATGGAGAAGGAGTGGGCAATGGTCCCCGTGAGTGGAAAGAAAACACCAATCAACATACCATCACCGTTGGAATTGGAAGACTGAGCGATGCAAATGCGGACCCACGAAGAACGCTAATTACTATTGCACTACTGAACAATCTTGAACCAGAGAAAAGGACTCAACCCTTCCAAATATATGAACATCTATACTAGACGTTGTAAAAGTTTACGAGTTTCAGTTTTTTTTTTGTATGTATGAGTGGCCCATATACCCCTATATGACTCAGGGAAAGTATTTTATTAATAGCTGATAGCTAATACGGATTTATATGATCCTGGTGAAGTTCACAATAAGCTATACCTATCCAAGCACCAATGTTAAGACATACCCCTGGAGTTTGGCAAGCTCAAAAAAAAAAAAAAAATTGTTTTGACACAGTTGAAAATTAAGTTAAGTTCTAATATATTATCATAGCAGAGGACGATTCCCCGGTCCTAGCTAGCTTCTTTAACAAGAAGTAATGATGCTCATTATGTTTCCTTCTCGTTTACAACCCCCTCGTCTGGAGACGGGGAATGTGCCACTAAAGTTTTCAAACATAATGAAGAATGTTGATATATTGACGGCACATAGGTTGTCTCGCCACAAGATGGCGATTGCATTTTTGTTTCTATGTTTCTCTCTTTTATCTCTCCTATTTTCTTTTTTCCTTATTTCACTCTCCTTGTGTTTTTCCCCCGTTCCAGTAAAGATTCCACAAACACAATACATGAAATGCGAACCCCAATCAAAAGAAAACCAGATTGACCTAGAATTGGATCCACTGGATGAACCGGTAACAGTACTTCAGGAGAACAGGTTCCAAAGTTATATTTATTCACTTAACATAGCACACATTCAACAACAAAAACAAAATCAATCAATGAATAATATTGATAGCCATATAGTAAATCCCAATAAGACCCACAAATGAGTATCACCTTTTTATCAATGAATGTAAAGGGGTTAAACACTCCACATAAACGCCGCATATTTTTTAAAGAGGCACAGGCAGTAAAGGCGCAAATACTGTGTGCGCAGGAAACACATTTTGCTTTCAATAAAATCCCTCAGGTAACTTCTAAGCAATTTCCTATAGTCTATCATGCAGCCAACAAAAAAAAGACAGCAGGAGTATCAATATGGATACATACCTCCCTTGCGACATCGGTGCAAAGTGTAAAGAAAGATCCAAAAGGACGCTTTCTAATTTTGAATATAACTATTAATAATACCCAATACACAATTGTTAACGTGTATGCACCAAACTCAAGCTCGGCTCAGTTTTTGCGAAGCACGGTGGATAAAGCCCTGGATGTAAGGGTGGGATCACTGATAGTGTGCGGAGACTTTAATACATTAGCAGACTCACAACTGGATACATCTACTAAAATGACTGCTCAACACCTTAAAAATAAGCAATCTCAGAGTAAGATAATGCAGACAACATGTTCAGAAGCCCGAATATATGACGCTTGGCGGACACTACATGGCTTAGACAGAGATTACTCTTTTTTCTCATCAGTATATTCATCCTATTCTAGATTGGATTATTTTCTAGTGGATAAAGACACCCTACAACGGGTAACAAAATGCTCAATAGGGGATATCCAGTGGTCAGATCACGCACCAATTACTCTCACACTAACTGAACAATTTCCATATAGGGGTAAAGGCTCTTGGAAACTGAACGATTTTGTTCTTTCACAAGAAGCTCACCAGACCCTAACCTCGAAGACTCTTAACGAGTATTTTAAAATAAACGACTCCTCCGATGTTAGCCCAGAAATGATTTGGGAGGCCCATAAGGCGGTTCTGAGAGGCCATTTTATATCACAAGCCTCATATGAAAAAAAAAAGAGAGAGAAAACAATAATAGCGCTTAAAGAAGAACTAAGTATCTTAGAACAGCTAAATAAAAATAAAGTTACACGTCAAAGAACAAAAAAGATTCAATCAATAAACACAGAATTAGGCAACCTACAACTTTATAAAACACAAATGATGCTCAGAAAACTAAAACAAAAATATTACGTCCATGGAAACAGAGCAGGTAAACTACTAGCCAAACGCCTCCGTAAACAAGAGGCAAAATCAGCCATCTCTTTCATATACTCACATACAGGAGAAAAAATACTGAATCCAGCAAACATACCCGACACATTTGCACATTATTACTCCAAATTATATAATCTATCTGAAGACACATCTACAAAGCAACCCACAGTGGAGACCATTGATAAATTCCTCCACAAGCTATCATTACCTACTCTCAGTACACAACAATGCACCACTCTACTAGCACCCATAGCACTTGAAGAGGTAACAAAATGTATAACCCAACTCCCGCTCAATAAAGCACCAGGGCCAGATGGGTTCACCAATTTATATTACAAAAAATTTTCCGAGACGTTAGCGCCATATCTTCTTAAAGTTTTTCATACCTGCAGTACGAAAGGAAAATTCCCCCCTTCCATGCTATCTGCCTTTATATCCACAATTCCCAAACCAGGTAAACCGCCGACATCCTGCCCAAACTTTAGGCCGATATCGTTATTAAACACTGACATGAAAATTTACGCCAAGATACTAGCAAACAGAATTAAAGATATTCTACCTACAATATTACATTATGATCAAGTGGGATTTGTGAGCGGCCCTCAAGCATCAGATAACACAAGGAAAGTGATAAACATGATATCATGGGTACGAAACAAAAATATTCCTAGTCTATTATTAGCCATAGACGCAGAAAAGGATTTTGATAGATTACATTGGGGGTACCTAGAAAAAGTGCTACAGAGGTTTCAATTCCCAGAAATATTTATTAAAGCTGCACTCGCGCTTTACTCATCACCAACAGCTATAGTTACATATGCAGGGTTTCAATCCAATTCTTTCAAGATTTCTAACGGATCTAGGCAGGGATGTCCTTTATCCCCATTACTGTATGTATTGGCATTGGAACCGCTAGCGGCTGCTATTAGGGCCCACCCGGGCATCCGGGGTGTCCCCTTTGCACCACAGCAAGAGTCGAAACTAGCTCTTTTTGCAGATGACATACTAATCGCACTAACTGAGCCGAGCCAGTCCCTTATAAACCTACAAACCATTTTAAAAGAGTTCAGCGATGTGTCATACCATAAAGTGAATAAATCAAAAACGCAAGCTCTACCGATTGGCCTAAAGACATCCGTAGTAGACAATCTCAAAACAGCATACCCGTTTGACTGGAAAACTGATCATGTGTCTTATCTAGGGATCAAATTAACTAAACATCCGAAAGATTTACTAGACCATAATATAAAACCTCTATGGAAAACCATAAAACAAGAGTTACACGACTGGTCCAAATTATTTCTTACATGGCTAGGACGAATAGCGGCAATAAAAATGACAATACTACCCAAATTCCTATATCTATTCAGAACCATACCGTTTCAAATACCACTGGTGGTACTAAATGAAATCCAATCTTACATACAAAAATTTATCCACGCCAACAAACCAACCAGAATTGCTAATAAGTGGCTAATAATAAATACCACACAGGGAGGCCTGGGTATTCCATCCTTTCCCAAATACTACTATGCAGCCAGGATGGCACAAACTCTACAACACCACGCTCCTCCAGGGGTGACAGCATGGGTGGATATTGAAGATTCACTGGTAGCTCCACACAGAGTATGTGATTTTCTATGGACAAATACCCCATTGAAGTGGAATACAGAACACTCCCTGCCAAGTACTATATTATCCAAAAACATGTGGACAAATTTTGCACTGAACGTCAGTGAACTTAACAAACTTACTCCAGTTACTCCCATTAAGTGTTTGGAACTCTGTATACCAAACATAGATCTATCATCTTGGAAAGAGAAAGGGATTTCCACATTGAACGACCTTTACTCTAACTCTACATTGAAAGCATTCAATACTCTCTCTACCCAATATTGTATACCCCAAACAGATTTTTACAAATATATGCGAATACATCATGCGATGCAATCTATTCCAAATACTCTCAAAGACCCATCGTATAAACCCCATAAACTAACGGCAGCATGCGGAAATATTTTAAAAACAAAAAAAACCCTAACACTATGCTATTCAGCCTCTTGGCAAGCCATGGTATACACAAACTTCCCCTTTATAAAAGCATGGGAACAAGATCTGGGAAAGAATCTTACACCCACGGAATGGAATCAAGCTTTCTGGTTCCCCAAGAAACTCTCTCACTGTGCAAACCACTCAGAACTGGCCAAGAAAATATTATACAGATGGTATTTGGTACCTACTAGACTGGCGAAAATGTACCCTTCAGCATCCAATTTTTGTTGGAGAGGATGCAAAACTCCAGGGACCATGATACACACATGGTGGACATGCTCATATTTACAAATACTTTGGAAAAATACTTTTAAAATGATTCAAACAGTTACGAACTATAACATACAACAAAACCCGGAAATTGCTCTATTGCATGTGTTCCCGAATAAAACCCCTTGGCCAACAAGGCTGATTGCAAGCCATATTCTACTAGCAACAAAAACCACTATAGCCAGGAACTGGAAATCGAATAAAGTCACAACATCTCAAGAACTATGTAACCTCATCAATTCAAATCTGCATATGGAGAAATTACACTATTATAATACAGGGAATCTTAAAAAATATGAGGACATGATACAACCATGGATACAATATTTTTCCCAAGAGGATAGCAATCTGGAGGATAACTAACTGAAGAAGAAAAAAAAAAAAAAAAGAAACATGTTTCGAACGAACTGACACAGTTAACCACAAACAAAGTAAAAGAAAAGACACAAAGAATACGTGAACGAGGAACTCTCCATCTCCCAACCTTCCTTAAAAATGTTTTTTATCATCCCACCCACCCCTACTATCCTAATGTCTACTCTTTTTCCCATCTTCTTCTTTTTTCTCTTCTTTTTTGTTTTTTTTCTTTTTATGTTTAATATTGTGAAATGAATACAGACATAGTTTTTTGCAGAACTCAAATTATATAGAAGTTTTATTGTGCTGAGCTGTTGCAGTCCTGCAGGATATATTTGTGGATAGACTATTTAGATAAAGTCTGTTATCTATGTATATGTAAAAACCTGAATAAAAACTATTCTTACAAAAAAAAAAGAAAAAAAAGAAAGTATTTTCAACAACAAAAAAAAAGGTTGTGATAAACAGGAGTAACATGGTAAGTAGAACAGAGAATCCTGTCTATCATGTAAGTCTTTTTATACTTTTTTCAATTATGAATGTTCATTAATTGGATTATGATCCTAAATAAAACTGGAACTGTTTTGCATTATTGAACACAATGGAGTGCCAGACCATTTTTATTCTTGTTAATTTAAAAGAGCAGTAGGACATGTCACCAGAATGTTTGGTTGTAAAGGGAGAGGTATTAGCAGTAGAAAGGGGGAAGTGCTCAGGCCATTGTACAGAGCACTGTTCAGACCTCACTTAGCGTATTGTACGCAGTACTGGAGACCAGATTTTCAGAAGTATATTGATACTTTGGAGAGAGTTCAGATATAGGCTACTAAATTGGTTCATGGATAAAACTTACCAAGAAAGATTAAAGGATCTTAACATTTATATTTTGGAGGAAAGACGACAAGCTGGATATGGTTGAAACAAGTAGGAGAGTATATTTAAAAGAAGAAAAACTGTCACAACAAGATGACATAGTTTTAAATTAGTGGAGAAAGGTTTAAAATCAATATCAAGAAGTATTACTTTACCTAGGTTAACATAGTGAAGAAGCTTAAGCATGCATGGGATAGGCATAAGGCATTGCTGCACTTTGTTATAAAAAAATTTCAATTTTCAAATTCAATTTTTATTTATAGTCCAACCTTGTCTACACCAATACTGTTAATAAAATGTATTATATGATAACTGCTGTGCTACACTAAAAATAAACAAAAAGTAATTACAAATGCAAATTAGTTTTTGTTTTAGTTTCCTCAACTAACAATAATTATATATAAAAAAATAAATAAATAAGCGTTAAACAATTCTAAAACAATTGTGTTGGGAAAAATTCTAAAATCCAGGTAATGTATATTGGTTTATTAAAATCTGTCCGTGTATAGTCAGTTTTCATGAGTGAAGACATACATTTTAACAATAAAGTTATTATTGGGTAGATTCCATGTGGAATTATCTCAGTGTATTTAATTTATTAACAGATGTGTTATCTGTTCTTTTAACATAAAGGGAAAAGTAAACATTCAGTTAGGGAATACTTATTGCAGATGTTATCACAAATTACTTATTAGGTAAGATTATAGATTATCAGGGGATAGCACTGCAGAATATCCTGAATGTAATTCATAATGCACTCATGGGTCTAGCAAGTTTATGAAAAGAAAACATAATGTAAGTAGCAAAAGGTCATATTTATAGGTTCAGAACAGGACCTGTAGCTTGTTTTCTTTTTAAAGGTCAACTCAGTATGCCCCAATCTTGCTGAAATGATGACAAATCCGCAATTCGGCTACCTAATATGACTGTCCATTTCGGGACAGACTTAATCCACATCTGATTCAGGGGTGGTTGGACATTTTGCTTATTCTTAAAGGTCCAAACTTCCCTCTCCCTGGCAGTTGGCCCAAAATCAGTCGAATTTGCTGAATTTTGGGCAGTTCAATTCACCACATAATATCTGGCGAACTTAACTAAAATGTTAATAAAAATATTTGTAAAAATTCTTATATTAAATGCTAAATTAAATCATAATAAATATTGATAAAACACATTTAAATAAATAAATAAATAATATAACACATATTATATTAATGATATATATATATATATATATATATATATATATTATATCCAAAAATGTATATATAAATTGACCCAACATGGTGGCACTTCCCAGTTCCGGCCACATGGTGGCACTTTCCGTACCTTCCTAGTTCCAGGCCATAGTGGTGGAATTTTCCAAGTCCCTGTCCCTAGTGGTACCTGCCTAGCCTGGCCCCAGAGCAGCACCTGCCTAACCTGGCCCTATAGAGGCTATAGCCAAGCAGTGTCTGTCTAGGTTGGCCCCCAGGGTGGTACCTGCCCAGATGGCCACACAGTGGCTTCTGCCCATGTGCGAAGTCCCTTAAATGGGATGTCCTGAGTCCCTTAAATGGGATGTCCTCCCTTTGTCATTGTGTTCCACCCTGTTCCCTGTCATAGTTATACCTCAGTTTGTGCCCAGTTTCCAAATTTCATTGTTCTCTGCTCCGATCCATTTCTTTTTTTTCCCTGGATTCCTTCTGCCTCATTACTTTGTTCCTCTAGAAAAGGGGGCTCCATCCTTTGCTTTAGTTTCCTTTCAGTCCTAAGTTCTTTGCAATCTACAGGTATTCTCTGTTTCTATGTGTATATGCAATGTTAATATTGTGATTGTCTTAGTTAGGGACTTGCCTAATTAATGTGGTTGGCAAGCAAACATCTAATTGGCCAATAGGTGAACCAAACCTCCACAATTTTACCATTTTTAGTGTTAGGCTAGTTCCTGTATTTATGTTTGTATGTTCATGTACCCTTACCCTCTTTGCATGATGCACCTGAAGATGCCAGTTTCTTCTATCCTCTCCTCAAATCCCAGATCTGGTTCCCTTATGAAGCATCTGAGGGTTCCAGTTTCTCACTTCATCCCCTGTTCCCTTATTCCAAGGCCCGTTCCTTTTTATGTACTCTTAGTTATATCTGTGCCTGTTACTTTAACTTTTGAATCATTGCCCTCAGTCTGTTCCTGCATTATTCCAGTTATTATCTGCAACCATATTCCATGTATTTTTTATCCTTGGTGTGGCTTTTGCTTTATCATGTTAATGCCTGTCATGTAGCCGTGCACTCTGTATTTCAGTTATATTCTGCTTTAGTTGCCTTCCTGCTTTCATTCTGCTTGGCTGTCTCTTACTTTATTCTATCCTAATCATGTAATCTGAATACAATAGCTGCTCCTACAGGGTCTTTAAATGTAGACACAGGAATTGGGGGTCCCAAACCACTGGCGGGATGCGGTTACCCAGCTTGAAGCCCTGTCTCTCCTGCCATTGGGCTCCTGATATTGGGTGCTCAGGGTCCCTTACCATCCCGGACCCCTTGCATGGCACTGCAATGCTTGACAAAGGATACAGCCAAATTAAGCTTCTATTCAACGCTTTTGGTTTTGAGGATTTCTGACATATAGGAAGAAATTAATTAAAAAAATTTGCCATCAACATAGACACCATCCCAGATTGTAACCATAAATATTATCAGTATCCCTCCGAGATGCCCAATAAATATACAAGTGTCCCAGGATACAGACCAATTTGGGGAGGTAATCTGCAAGAGATCATAGTTGGTGGTTGTTAAGGATTAAAGCCCCATCTGGTGTGATGGGGTTAAGGTGTATTTGAATGTAAGGTTTCTGATTGTGAGCTTTCATTAAATCATTAAATAAATAGCAGAGCAATGGCCACTTACAGGGACTCTGTCATCATTGGAATATTGAAAATCAGTCTGTTGTAATACATGTAAACATACATAGACATAGGTAGTAAAGTGTAAGAAGTAAACGAAGAGCCATACATA
The DNA here is from genome assembly GCA_036172795.1 of Pelodytes ibericus. Lineage (NCBI taxonomy): Eukaryota > Metazoa > Chordata > Amphibia > Anura > Pelodytidae > Pelodytes > Pelodytes ibericus. The sequence continues at coordinate 214,671,785 of CM069857.1, read as the reverse complement.
TATCATGCAGAAATCAGCATGTGAGCAGCCATATTTCTGGGAGGATACATCCAGGGCAGAGTTACTATGTTCATTTTCCACTCCTATATGATGGAAACCAATGCTACTAGGTTGAGGAAAAAGTGATTTGCTCAGTTGCACCCTTCAGAGACCTTACTGTGCTTAAAGCATCATTTGTTTTGTTTGGGGGTTGTTAATGAAGGAAAGACAGTAAAGCCCATGGAATGCACTATAGTGGACATAAGGTGTAGGTATGGGCAGTATCACCCTGTAGTATGAGTAAATTAATAGCTTGTAAAAAATGTTAATTCTACAAGGTGGGAGCACAAGTTACAAATACCACTTTGCACACCACCAGCAAATGTATCTCCTCATTCAAAATAACAATTAAACATAATAATAATAATCACCATTTTGCATAAATTGTGGTTAGGTCAGTTCCAGTTCAAGACACTTTGTCGAGCCATGGTTTCCCTTTTAGGAATGCTCTGGTTAGTCCAAATGACACAAGCTCAGAACATTAGAACTGACAAAGCAGACTATGCACCACTGGAATTTCATAAAACACAGAGAAACAAAGGTCCTCCCTCTACTGAGAATTATTAGCATTGCATAAACAACTCACTGACAAATAAATAGGGAAGGAAAAGCTTCAGTAGATCAAGCAATAGATAATCTCCAATGTCAAAACACTGATTTGAAATCACCAGTTTCTGTACAATCCTATGCAAGTGGCATCACTTCTCTAGCTGGGTAGAAGTGCTTGAAGCCATTTCACCAGTTTGTGGGCAATCCTATGCAAGTGAAATCACTTCCCCTGCAAGAGGGGATGTGCACCACATTAGCATATCATGAAACACGTTCCTATTGGTGGCCATCGCTATGCAAATTTATCACATCATCTCATTAATTGTTTTGCATGAGAATAGCTTACTTTTGCCTCACTTCAAAACTCAACTCACTCTTAAACAATTCAGCAATTCTTTTAACTAGTTCAAGCAAAGGGCCTGAGCATCTGCATAGAGTAGTATTAAACAGGACACGCAAGACCTAGGTGGAGAATGTTCAAGAGATCCACCAGGGGTCAGAAGTAAAAAAAAAAACAGCTAGTCCATGGACCAAGCATGGCCCTCATCAAGAATTTTATCACAATAATTAGCATAATTAATCTTTCAAAAAAAGTAACAACAATAATATTAAAAGATTAAAAAAAATATTATATTAAACACATTTCTACCAGTTTGGGCAATCCTTAGCATGTTTCAAATAATCCCTTCAGTTCCATAGGATATATACAATATTGTTGCTATAACAGAACTGAATAAAGGATTTAAATGTGATTCCTTGATCCCCTGTCTAGTGTAAATAGCCAGTGGTTTCAATACAGTGTTCGACTAGTGAACTTATGTAACGGTTTCCTTCACAAAGATCCTGCTGGGGAGCTTAACTTAGATGTGTGGCTGTTGCTGCCACTCACAACTCATAAAATACCAGTAAGAGAGGCTACATGAAAGCTTTTCTACAGAGTAAACTACCACATACATTTAATATTTTGATTATTGATTGAATGCTTGTACAATGACAAATCATTCTAAATTCTTATCAGTGAAAAATGCAAGAGAGGCTTTACGTGTGCATTTTTGCTTTGAACACCAGCATTTTCCAATGTTAACCACTCAAAAGCTGTATGTGCACCTAGGATTTATAACAAATCTACTACAAGTATGTTAAAGAAAAATAAGTAGTGTAAAATACTACTGTGAAAAACAAAATTCCACTTCCTTGCTTATTATTTAAAGCAGATTATATTATAAATGTAGACCACTATAAGTTCCTTGTAAATAGCATTCTTTTCTTGTAATTGAAAGCAGCAGAACATCATGCATAGTTACCAGCAGTACCCGATTTGTCGAATATTTTTTCTGGTTTTGTCCAATTAAAATCAGGTCTGTTCAGAGAACCATCAAACCTGCCACAAAAGTACCAACACCTAAAATGCTATACGGACTTATCTAGAGCTACTAGAGACTTCAGGAAATCATTCATGGAAGTCACAAAAATGCTGAGGGAAAAACATATTGGGTTTCCCAGCAAAAATAATAATCCATATGAAGACTCAACACTCGTATATGACTCCCCGGAAAAAGTGAACACGTGGATTAAAAAGCTGTGATAATTAGAACAAATGCTTTTTAAGACTATACCTAACTAGTAGAAGAGGGAGGGGAGGTGAAGAGAAGGAAAGGGGGATTACCCACAGTAGATAAATGGGGACCCTGGGGAATTAGGGGGTACCAATTATAGAACTGGTAAATTCTTCATGATGAGCACAAGCGCAATATGAATTATTAAAAAATCAGGATCTGATGGTAACACTGCATGCTCTATCTTATGTAAAATATGTTTAGAGGGGAAAGATGGGTTTAGATTGTAGGCCCATCCTTTTACCCCAAATACTTTTGACATACAACTAAAGTAGAAGGATGACCGATTTGGGGGAGGTGTGGACTACGGTGAGGTTGGTCCTTTTCCCCCCCTCCCCCCCTGGGGATGCCACAGACCTCAGTCCGCCTTCCCTTACTCTTGCTTCCCCTATTTTTCACTCTATTTATTTTATTTGTTGTTAGACACTTAATACTCTTACCACTTTACATACAATCACTTACACTTATTCACACTAATACTCCAATTTTCACTTATCACTATTAATAGACACCAGAAATAGCTTACCTGTTATTTACTGACATTTATCTTATCACAGTAGATACTCACATACGAACACGTCATGCCCACATATTTAATACATTAGTATTAACTCCTCAATTATTATTTCACTAAACACATCATAGTTACAGGGGTGAGGGAGAGGGGGGGGGGAGAGGATTCAGAGTAATAACCAACACGTTGTTGGTTGGCTTGGAGGGGAGGAGGGGGTGCTGGAGCGAGAGATCCAACCAATATTGTCATGCGTAATGTAGTACATTGGTAAAAGCGGAAAAGTGGTATAAGTAAGAATGCGGAGCAGGTATAAAAAGGAGAGGGAAAGAGAAAAGAAAAGCAAACTTTGTGAAGTGGGTCGTCCCCTTTTTTTTTCCATCCCTCTCCTCCCCCCCTCCTTCGGTGGGTTTTCTCCTTTTTTTTGATGGAGGTATAGTTCTTCAGATTTTCAGATTAAGAAGCTTCCTATAGGGAATACCAACAGAAAGTAGACCACTGCCCAGACAGCCACACACAAATACAACTAGCTCTTCATTAGAGCTCAATGAGTGTCCATAGGGGGAAAGGGGAAGGACACACACCTCTTCCCGCATAATATATCATCTAATTACAACAAAAAGAAAAGGGGAGTAGCCATACTGATCCCCAAAGACTTAACTTATCAAGAGTTATTTACAATGCATGATAAAAATGGAAGATACATATTCATCATCTGTGATATTCAGGGACAAAGATACTCTTTCTTAAATATCTATTTCCCAAATAAAAATCCACAAAAATGTATTAATGGCCTTTTGGATAAAGTACAACCTCTAACTCAGGGGATTTTCATGTTAGGGGGGGACCTAAACTTCGTAATGGATGCGGATCTAGACAAAAGAGTTCAAAAAGGAGCTAGAATAACCCCAACATAGAGAACATCTCCATCTTCAAAAAACCATAGCTAAATTTGAAATATACGACGTCTGGCGTTGTATGCACCCTGACGAAAGAGACTACACATTTTATTCAAACCCTCATCTCTCCTACTCCCATTTGGATTACTTTATGGTAAGATCTCAAACATTGCAGTATTGACAAAACATAGAAATAAATTATATTCCTTGGTCCGACCATTCCACAGTTGAAATTGAGTTGGAGGTAACAAAAGAACAGAGACAGTTCCCAAGCTGGAGATTAAATGAGAGATTGTTGCATGATGAGATAAATGTAGAATCACTTTTTAAGTTATACTTTAAGGAAAACGTTACAGCAGACATCTGCAGCTCTACTGTCTGGTGCGCTTTTAAAAGTGTAGCTAGAGGTTATCTGATAAAACTAAATACTGAAATAAATAAAACACAAGGTGCATCAATTAATCAACTTAATTTAGAATTATATAAATTGAATATGAATAACAAACTCGCCCTTTCCATGGAACTAGCCCTCCTGATAGATCAGACTAAAGATAAAATCAATGCTTTACTAATGGCAAGAGTTAATTTTACCTTGCTGAAATTGAATCAAAAGTGGTATCAAAAGAGCAATAGAGCTGACAAAATGTTGACCAATAAATTAAGAAACAAAAAAGCCAAAGCTAGGGTCACAAAGATCATTTGGGAGGGGATAAGTAGTACTAGCCCAAGGGACATAGGCAATGCATTCAACAAATTTTATTTGCAGTTATATATGATTCCTGAATCACCTTCAGAAAATGAGATTGATCAATATTTAGGTAATATAACTCTACCCTCCTTGACGCCAGAGCAATTAATGGAACTCAATCAACCATTTAAACTAGAGGAGACGATCCAGGTGATAAACCACATGAAATTAAACAAGGCTCCTGGTCCTGATGGATTTTCTAACATATTTTATAAAAAATTTAAATCAGATATATCTCAGCATCTCACAAATACTTTTAATGAAATCAGAGATAGGGGCAAGATGCCTTCAGAAATGCTTCAAGCAGCAGTTTCACCAATATTGAAGCCTGCAAAAGATCCATCAGACCCAGCAAATTACCGACCTATATCATTAATAAACTCTGACACAAAGATCTACTCTACAATAATAGCAAATCGACTTAAGTCAATAATACCACTGATTATCCATCAGGACCAGGTGGGCTTCATAGCCGGCCGCTCAGCTAATAGTAACACAAGGAGACTGATAGATTTGTTGGGATATGTGGGTGAGAGGGGGACTCCCCAGCTGATCCTGTCACTTGACGCTGAGAAAGCGTTTGACAGGGTCAGCTGGGGATTCATGAGCCGAACCCTGGATGGATTTGGCCTCGTTGGACCAATAAAGGAGGCAATCATGGCTTTGTATTATGGCCCAACGGCTAGAACAGTGGGTCCTGGCATCTCCACGGATTGGTTTGCGATAAAAAATGGCACACGACAGGGCTGCCCCTTGGCCCCAATTCTTTATATCTTAACCCTAGAGGTCCTTGCAATAAAAATCAGAGATAACACTCAGATCAAGGGAACGCGGGTGGGCCAGCGAGACTTTAAGATATGTTTATATGCTGACGACATTATTTTGACCCTGTCAGACCCTGAGAGCTCATTGGAAGCTCTTATGATAGAAATAGAATCGTATGGCAAGGCCTCCAACTATAAATTAAACCCCAGAAAATCACAAGCAATGCCTGTAAATCTTGATGTAAGAGCGATAAACCAACTAACGGCGGCATATCCTTTTGTTTGGACCACAATAGGATTTGAGTTTCTGGGAATTTTGACAAACTATATAAATATTCTAGTGAAAAACCATCTAGGGACTGCAGGACCAATGGAATATCATGCCTCGGCAGAGTAAATGTCATAAAGTCATATCTTTTGCCTAAATGGACATATTTGTTTCGAATGGCCCATCTCATGATCCCTATCACAAAACTGAGAATGTTGCAGAGACTTCTTTTGAGATATATCTGGGATCACAAGCGTCCAAGAATCGCAATGTCCCACATATTAAAACATTCTGATAGAGGCGGCATCTCAGTGCCAAATATTGTTAAATATTATCAGGCGACACAATTGCTGCATCTGCGGAGATGGCAGGACCCCTTAGCCAAAATGGAGCCGTGGTACTATGCTGAGTTAGCTGAGCTGAAGGTAGAGGAAATCCCCCTGGCTCTTTGGGCCAACACTGAGTCCACAGAACAATTAATTCAAAAGATAAAAACCCCGCATATAAGGGATTTACTGTAGGAATGGCTTGCATTAAAAAAAAATAATAAATTAGCAGATAGTCTTACCCTTCTGTCCTATAAAATTTCTAGAACTAAATATGGAAAATCTAAATCTGAATAACTGGAAAGGGAAAATAATTTTAATTGCAGATCTCCTGGAAAATCGGAGCCTTAAACCCTTCCCACAGATTCAGCTGGAATCACAGATCCCAGTTAGCGAAATCTTTAATTATCTTCGGATAAAAAACTATTTTATGCACCATTTGATAACGGACAGTAAAGATAACTACTTAACTAAAATAACTACATTTATTGCTCCCAGTGCAAAAGGCATATCTACTTCTCGATGTCTTGACATTCTAAATCTTAAGGATAAAGAAATAAAACCAAAAGCATGGAGAAACTGGGAGAGAGACATAGGGGTAGTTAATGCAGAAGAAATTTGGGCCACTTCAATAAAAGAAGTAAAAAAATCAATTCATTGTATAAATATAGTAGAGATACATTATAAAATCTTACATCAATGGCATCTAGTCCCAAAAATAATGAATAAAATCAATCCCACGAATTCTAGCCAATGTTGGTGTTGTAACATCGATATAGGAACGTCCAGACACATATTGTGGGACTGTACGATACTAAAACCCCTATGGGAGGACATTTTTAAAATCTTATCAGAAATCAGTGGAAATTATATAGAGCCAAACATGGCATTAGCACTGCTACATTTTAATTTATCTAACTTCACATCTAAGAAGAAATACTTAACTATTCAGATCTTGATGGCTACAAAAACAATTATATTGAGATACTGGAAGCAAAATTTAAGGCCTCCAAAGTCCCAAATAATAGCTCAATTGAAATATCAATATAATATGGAAAGAGGTATATCATTCCAAAATAACAACAATAAAAAATTTGAGGAAAAATGGCTGCCCTGGACCAACTGGTTTGACAAACATAATAATATCTAGATAGGAAAATGGAAGGAAGAATTGTAGGAGGGACCTCAGCATGAACCCCCCAAAGACTGAGAGATGGAGGAAGGAGGAAGGAGGAAGAGGGGAGGAAGGGAGGGGAGTGAAGGAAAGGGAAAGAAAAGAAGTAAAGTAGTAATTTGCAGGTGGGACCTTGCAGTACGAATCTCCCTGAAATTACGATCACCCCTGGGGCATTCTAAACATTACCCATAAGATATTACATTTTCACACCTGGGTCATTTAATAGACCCCCCCCCCCCCCCAGTGGTCCTTTGAATACAAATCAGATAAAGGTGGACAGTGCCAGGCTCCTCGCTATATGTTAGTAAGTCTCGTCTTGGTTCATTGCATGCAATAGTCCTAACATCTATCTAAGTCTAAGAAGCTGTATAATTTATATGTAATGTACTTATGCTGAAATGACTATATATGCATTGAATGTAACGTATGTTTAATAGAAGATAAAAAAAAAAAAAATCAGGTCTGTCCTGGCATTTAATGCTATGTCTGGCAGACATACACTGATCAGCCATAAAATTATGACCAGTGACAGGTGGCAAGCCGGCGGAGGCAGTGTGATGATTTGGGAAATGTTCTGCCTGTCATTTATGTGGATGTTACTTTGACACGTACCATCTCTCCAAGCATTGTTGCAGACTATGTACACCCTTTCATGGAAACGGTATTTGGCCTCTTTCAGCAGTTTAATGCTGAAAGCCACAAAGCAAAAATGGTCCAGGAATGGTTTGAGGGACACAGCAATGAATGCAAGGTATTGACTTGGCTTCCAAATTCCCCAGATCGTAACCCAGTGGAGCTTCTGTGGGATGTGCTGGACAAACACATCCAATCCATGGAGCTTTCATCACACAACTTACAGGACTTAAAGGATCTGCTGCTAACGTCTTGGTGCCAGATACCACAGCACACCTTCTGAGGGCTAGTTGAGTCAATGCCTTGATGAGTCGGGGCTGTTTTGGTGGCAAAAGGCTACCTACACAAAATTAGGCTGGTGGTCATAATGTTATGACTGATCATTGTACACAGCATAAACAATATGAAATGAGCTTCATACACCCAGTAAATATACTGGGTAGCCTGGCAATCAATGTTTGGGGTCATGCAGCACTGCATGATGTCACGTGGCATTGCATGCGTAGAGAACAATATTATATCTTGTTACAGTTTTATGTACAGAACTTAAATGTTGTATATTTTAAACAAAAATGTAAAATAAGATACCCTGCTAATGCTTACCCAGTTTATCATTATCCTATAGATCATAATGTGATGGAACCCCGCAATGAGCTGTGTGAAGATCCCGCTGCAAGGACTTGCAGGGGGGTGCCCACTGTCAGGTGAGGCCACTTTGAGTGGCCTCACTTTGACACAGAAAATGTAGCCCACGTTCAAAGTGAGCATGGGCTACATTTTACTGAAAAAACCTGCAGGACAGCATAGACCGTCCTGACAGGAACAGCTGATCGTGGATCCCTGCGATTAACTGTGCTGAGGATTCCACTGAAGTGTCAGATGAGGCGACTTTTTCCTAAAATATTAAATGTAGCAAATGCTCCAACCGAGCGTCCACTACATTTCCGGGTTTGCGTACGCCTCCGTGACGTCACATGTGACAAGGGCCGTCTTTAACGCGGGGCAAACGGGACAGCTGCCCTGGGCCCAGTTACTCCTGGGGGGCCCCAAGGCAGCTGTCCCATTAGCCCCCAGCCCCTGCTCGCGACGACCGAAAAAAAAAAAAAAACTGACGCCGGATGTGACGTCGTGTCACATCCAGTGACTGTTTCCCTTCTCCGTGCAGGAGGGAAGACTACACGGAGGAGACGATCGGTGGGGGACACGGAGCAGATTCATGTAAGTACTAGGGAAGGGAAGGGGGGGGAGGTTTTACAGGCATCTGACTGGCATAATATTACAGGCATCTGACTGGCACAATATTACAGGCATCTGACTGGCACAATATTACTGGGCTCTGACTGGCACAATATTACAGGCATCTGACTGGCACAATATTACAGGCATCTGACTGGCATAATATTACATATATCAGACTGGCACAATATTACTGGGCTCTGACTGGCACAATATTACAGGCATCCAACTGGCACAATATTACAGGCATCTGACTGGCACAATATTACAGGCATCTGACTGGCACAATATTACAGGCATCTGACTGGCACACTATTACTGGGCTCTGACTGGCACAATATTACAGGCATCTGACTGGCACAATATTACAGGCATCTGACTGGCATAATATTACATATATCAGACTGGCACAATATTACTGGGCTCTGACTGGCACAATATTACAGGCATCCAACTGGCACAATATTACAGGCATCTGACTGGCACAATATTACAGGCATCTGACTGGCACAATATTACAGGCATCTGACTGGCACACTATTACTGGGCTCTGACTGGCACAATATTACAGGCATCTGACTGGCACAATATTACAGGCATCTGACTGGCATAATATTACATATATCAGACTGGCACAATATTACTGGGCTCTGACTGGCACAATATTACAGGCATCCGACTGGCACAATATTACAGGCATCTGACTGGCACAATATTACAGGCATCTGACTGGCATAATATTACAGGCATCTGACTGGCACAATATTACAGGCATCTGACTGGCACACTATTACTGGGCTCTGACTGGCACAATATTCCTGGGCTCTGACTGGCACAATATTCCTTGGCTCTGACTGGCACAATATTACTGGGCTCTGAGTGGCACACTATTACTGGGCTCTGACTGGCACAATATTCCTGGACTCTGACTGGCACACTATTACTGGGCTCTGACTGGCACACTATTACTGGGCTCTGAGAGGCACACTATTACTGGGCTCTGAGTGGCACACTATTACTGGGCTCTGACTGGCACAATATTACTGGTATCTGACTGGCACAATATTACTGGGCTCTGACTGGCACAATATTACTGGGCTCTGACTGGCACAATATAACTGGGCTATGACTGGCACAATATTCCTGGTATCTGACTGGCACAATATTCCTGGTATCTGACTGGCACAATATTACTGGGCTCTGAATGGCACAATATTACTGGGCTCTAACTGGCACAATATTACTGCGCTCTGACTGGCACAATATTCCTGGCATCTGACTGGCACAATATTCCTGGGCTCTGACTGGCACAATATTACTGGAATCTGAATGGCACAACAATTATAACATCTTAATGGTACAATAATACTGGTATCTTAATGGGCAAATTGCATGGGGCATCTTAATTGTACAATATTACTGGTATCTGAATGGCACAATAATACTGGCATATTAATGGGAAAAATATCTGTGGCATATTAATGGCAAAATAATACAGCATATTAATGGAAAAATAATACTGGCATATTGATGGGCACATTGACTGTGGCATATTTAATGGACAAACGGTGTCATATTTTAACAGGCAGACTGTCTGTTGCATATGCAATGACAAAGTGACTGTGACATGTTCTGTGGGGAAAAATAACATGTACTATGGGGGAAAGTGACAGAGTGGTTTTTTTCTGCATGGGCAGTTCAGTGGAACAAAGTGAAACTGTGGTATGTTCTGTGGGGCAAATTTACACTGTAGCATGCAAAATTGTGTGGGTTCAAAATGAGTGCAAGCCATGTGCTGTGGGTGCAATATAGGTACATGACAAGTGCTGTGGGTACAATAAAGGTGCATGACAATTGCTGTGGGTGCAATTTAGGTGCATGACAAGTGCTGTGGGTGCAATATAGGTGCATGACAAGTGCTGTGGCTACTCTATGGGGCTGTGTTAAGTCCTTTAGGTGCAATATGGGTGCAGAAATAGGGAATAAAAACAAGAAATGCAACTCTTCAATAACATTTTTATTACATATGAAAATAGTTGAATATAAAATTAAGAAGTTCATATAAGTATAAATACAACTAGTGAGAGAGAGCGAGATGTGTATAGATATTTAGAAATATATATGAACATATGTAAGTGCCCTCTAATATCTGTGTATATTTTTGTCATTTAGGTAATTAGTAGCTGTAATGCAGTGTTGCATAGTAAGATGGTATACATATTGCAGCCATATATACACTTTTTGTATCCAAATATACAGTTTATACACTGCAATTATACACGTAATATACACATTTTATACAATGCAATAAAAATACTCACTGCAAGAAATGTCCAATTGTGTGTGTGCTTATTTTTATGTTTTTTTGTGTGTGTGTGTGGGGGGGGGGGGGGGGGAGCGAGTAACATTGCGATGGATGGAGGGATTGCATGCAGGGGAGGGGGCAGGGTCCAAGGGGCCCTGCATGTGACATCACAAAGTATCGGGGGATGTTGGCAGGGACTGACAGGGTCTATAGAGACCCTGATCAGGTCCCTACTTGCACAAAGTGATTGGGGCCAGGAACACAAATACACCGGTTTGATGCTTTGGACCAAAGCACAAGAATGAGCAAAGAGGTTAAACCAGGTATACCAGCAATATAAAGTGGAGATATTAAAATTCAACTTAAGTTTTAGATTCACAAGAGAGTAGTCACTTTCTAAGTATGACAATTGACTGCTGTATTTTATTTTTTTGTGCAACGATCACAAGATGTAGACATACTCCTGATTCTACAGAATAATACACAAACTGCTGTATAAAGCAAAAATAATTTGATTTATTTTATTTCTGATATCTAGAATGGTGGCAGTAGCTATGTTTCATTATCCTGGTGTATACTGGTATTTATGTTTCAATAGATTTCAGTGTTGTTTTTTTTTGTAAATTAATACTTATTTGCATTTTAATTAGACATTTATGATTAACACTGGAATTCAGGAAGTGCACCTGTGCACTCAGTTCCAATTGCATTTTAAACTATTTAATGTGGAAAATTCATTATGATAATTCCAGAAAGTGTATGTGCAGAGTATATTTCCCTTCATTTTGAACATTTTAGTGCTTATTCTGGTGGCATGATTCACTGAAATTATTGGCATCATTTGTATGATATTTAAGCTATGCTAGAACATTCTTTTGGAGTGATTATACACAGTAATACTAGGCCTTCTTTGAAATATGCTAAATGTTGTCAAAATGAGACACCATAATTAATATATACAATGTTGTAATTTGAAAGTAGATAACATTAATTTGATTTAATGAGTAAATGAATAAACAACATCTTCCTAACTTGTTTTTTTACTAGCTGTGAGGCTGTTCCATTAGTTCTGCAGTGCTATACCTCACATTAGCTTTATGTAAATATGCATAAATATATTAATGATTTAATGGACTATATGTATCTCAGATTTGTGCTATTAAATTACAGAGACATACATGGTGAAAACTTTGCGGTTGTTTACTTTATGATGAGGAATAACCACTTCCATCTTTTAGTTTTGAATCAAAGGCGAATGGAGGGAAGTAAAACTTCAAGAAAGCTGTGAGTTAAAGAAAGGCAAGGCAAGTGTTAAATGCTTATCTATCTGGTCATGCTTGATTTTTTAAATAACCCTTACCACTAACAAATATCTGCCTAGTAATAATTCACTATGTTAACCATTTTCTCTGTCTAATCACAATAGCCTTCAAACTCCTGTCCGGTGCTAAATACTTTATCTCTGACTTTTAAACTAATGAACGCTATTCCATTTGGAGTAGTGTGCAATTCATCAGCAATGGGGCTGCAAATATCTAGTGCATTAAACCACTTAAAATAACTATAATCAGTGGCTTCCTAGGCTTGTTAGTGAGCAATATGCTCCAAGCCCTTAATAAAATAATTAGAGCTCCCCTCGATTTGCATCCAGCAATATTCCCCAAGCTCTTAATAAAATAAATTACTTGCCCCCTTTCCTTTCACCCTGTACCTGGTCCTGGACAAATGACCCTGGCACAATAAATCAATAAAATAAATATAATTGAATCAATACCTACTCCACTTCTTCTACCTTGACCAAATAGGGGGAAATGCAATCACATATTGCCCCAAATCTGAAAAAATAACAGTGGTGGGCACTGAAAATGACTGCCTCTTCTCTGGCATACAAAGAGTGCCTGGTAGGCAGCAATCAGTGATTCCATTGGTCCTCTGCTTCTGTCCCATGGAAATGGGCCATCCATAAAAATCCATAAATAACTCTCTCTCTCCCCTAAAAAAAATCTGCATTGGCAAAATAATGTGCACTCCTATATCTTGTATATCTGTTCTTGCTGGAGATGGCATCTTTCAATGGGCCAGAAGCTGAGGATCCTGGGTATCACGGCAGATTTTTCCATACATGGCACTCTTTTGTTTGCCTCTAGGTTGGGGAGTGATTTTTACTTCCCATTCTCATGGATTTCAAAGCATTTTTTTTTTTTCAGATATGGTGCAATATTTTATTATTCCCCCCTGCCTGTGCAAGGTAGTGGTGAAGGGATAGGTAGATATTAAATAATATACTTTATAGCCCCAGGTGGCATATACTTTTATTATTGAGAACTGCAGACATGTGGCCAGGGTGGTAAGCACCTGTTGGTGGACACATTGTTTATTTTTAATTATTTGCCGTGGGCATGGCACTGGCCCTCAGTTAGTAGGGGGCCACATTTATTTTTCATATATATATATATATATACATATAATTAATTTTTTTTCCATTTTTGAAAATTAATTTATTGAAATGTATTTTTATCTCCAAACCAAATTGCATTATTTCCAGGGCACTCACCAATACCATTTTTCTCTCTCTTTTAATTCTCTTACTTAAATTGGAACCCTCTGAAGAATCCTGATGGTGAAATGCATCAGGGCTCCAGTTTTTACCAACAAGGTTCTAGTAAAACATTCTACCCGGTGTAGCCATTACGTGTATTTGTGTTTTTAGTATTTATGTTTCTCCAGTGATTGAAATGAAAGAGTATATTTTTACTGGTCTATCCAGTCCTTTCTTCTTTCTCAGTGCTTATAACACTTTTTATCCACCTCATTATTTCTTGGTTTCTTTAAAACTCACTAACATGGGGCTGCAATCAAATAATACAATTACAGGGAAACCTATTGTTGCCATTAAAAGCATTGCCCCTTGCAAATCCAAGTGATTTAAAACACAGAAACAAAAACAGATTTAAAAAAAGAAATACATTTAAATTCAGCACTAAAACACATAAATGAATAGCACCCAAAATTAATTTATACAAATAGTATGCTTTTAATTACCAAAGTGTGTTTATAAATATATGTAAATGCTGCATAAGCTAAACAGACAAATCAATACACACAAAGAATATACAAAACAAGTAATATGCACAAACTGACTAGCAGATAACAGGAAAACCAAGCAATACAAACACATACATATGTGCCCAGCTCCTAAACTAGCCAAACGTAATGATATGTTTCTATACCACTGAGCAATAAACTGATCTTTATTAAATCAAAATATAAACACACCAATCAGATTACCAGAAACAAGTACTGAAACTCTCTTACTGCATAATAATTATTGTTTGCTTGTTACTTTTATTCTGTATACTTATTTGTACTTTGTATTCTTCTGTTTGAAACAAGATGCTACATAACTGGAAGATGTCAAATCAACCTTAAATCCCAGGCCAATATGATTTCACACATCCAAGGTGAATGAATGTGTGACCCAGAATTCTAAAGAAGTATCTTGAACAGTAAGGACATATTAAAGTACATTATTTGTATTCTTACATTAAACATGTTTCATTTTAACCATCAAACTTGATGCACTCTTTGATGTATGAGAATACTGCCTCACAGAAGCAGGGAGGAAGCATGTTAAATTAATGAAAACCTTTTTTTTAGCAGAAAAGTAGTGTTTGGAAGTCACATGATGTCTACGTAAGCCTCTTTGTTTCTGGTCCATTTTATTTTAATACATGTACAGTCATGGGAAAAAAGAAAGTACACCCTTTTTGAATGATATGATTTAATATATCAGGACAGAATAATCATCTGTTTCTTAGCATAACTTAAAATTAGGTAAAATTAGGTAAATACAACTTCAGATAAATAACAACACTAAAGGAAATGACTTCCAATGAAATATTCTCTGAAATTATGACCAAAAAATTAAAGGCTAATTAAAGATTGGGTCTTTGTTCTCTGAAATGGATGAGATGGTCTGAGAGGAAAAGATATTTTAAATATTTTGTTCTTCTGTTTTTACCAAGGAAGAGCCAATGGACAAGAGCCTGCAAGCTACAATTACAGAACATTCACATAAAGTGATTGGTTGACACAAGAAAAAGTGTTAAAACAATTAACTGGTGTTAAGGTACACAAAGTCTGGGGGCTGGATGGTGTACACTCACTGGTTCTTAAAGAGCTAAGTCAGGCCCTGGAAAGACTGTTATTTTTGATTTTCAGGGATTATTTTACTTAATGCATGGTGCCCACAGTTTGGTGTAAAGCCGATGTGCTACACATTTTTAAAACGGGAAAGAAATCTCAATTGCAGGCCTGTAAGCTTGACATCTGTGGTGGGGAAAACTGTTTGAAGGTTTGCTAAGGGAATACATTCAAGATCTCATCTTGGACAGGAATTTCACTAACAGAAGCCAACATGGTTTTGTGAAAGACAGATCTGGTCAAAATAATCTGCATTCTATGAGGAAGTGAGTAAAAATATAGATATGGATACTGCAGTGAATGTGATATATTTAGACTTTGCTAAGGCATTTGATACGGTTCCATGCAAAAGGTTAGTATTAAAATTGACTAAAAAGGCGTAGGGCCAAACATTTGTGTATGGATTGGCAATTGCCCGAAAGATAGAAATGAAAAGAGTGGTGGTAAATGGGAAGTTATCAAACTTGACAGATGGGATAAGTGGAGTACCCCAGGAATCTGTACTTGGTCGTCTTATTTTTAATATTTTGATTAATGATCTCACAGTTGGCATAGAGAGCAAAATCTCAGTATTTGCCAATCACACAAAATTAAGTAGGATAATACAGTCTAAACTAGATGTGTGTTCACTAGTTAAGAACATAAATGGCAAATGAGATTCAATGTGGACACATGTAAAATTATTCATTTTGGGTACAATAATAGACATGCAACACATAGTTTAAATGTGTTTTCTTGGGGAAATCTACTAATGAAAATGATTTGGGAGTAATAATAGACAATAGAATTAGCAGTGCACAGTGCCAGTTGGCAGCTGCAAAGGCCAATAAGATATTGGTATGTAATTCACTCACGGGAGGAAGATAATATTCTGCCTCTTGACAGGTTCATGGTAAGACACCCACCTTAAATATGCAGTTCAATTGTTGGCACCCTATCTATAAAAAGATATCATGGAACTAGGGAACATGCAGAGGGGGGATAAAAAAAACTAATAAGGGGAATGGAAAGTTTTAGTTATGAAGGAAAGATTAAATTTGTATATGCTAGAGAAACAGCTTCTTAGAGGGGATTTGATAATGTTATATAAATATGCACAGGGCCCATACAAAGGGCTTTCTTAAGCCCTGTTCATTAACAGAACAGTACAAAAGGACAAGAGGTCACCCACTAATACTTGAAGAAAGGAGATTTAGTTTACGACAGCAGAAGGGATTCTTTACAATAAGGACAATAAAGGTATGGTATTTTCTGCCTGAAGAGGTGGTGGTAGCAAACACAATTGATGCATTTAAAAGGGGCCTAGATACTTTTTAAATGAGTCAGAACAAAGAGGGCTATGTATTTTAGTATAGGCAGTAATATGTATTTAGTGCTTGTTGATCCAAGAAGAAATCTGATTGCCTCTTGTAGTCAATAGGGATTTTTTTCCCCATTGAAAGCAGAGTTCAAAATTGCTGGAATATTGTGTTTTTTTTTCTTCTTCTCAACAGCGGCAAACAAGGATTAGGGAAATTGTTAAACTTGATGGACACAAGTCTTTTTTTCAACCTCAATTACTATGTATCTATGTAACCATGTAAATAAAGATACAAAATGAACTGTAGCAGAATATTATATTGCACAGTATATAAATCCATTTGACATTTGCCTTTAAAATATGGTTTTACATTTTATATGTTATATATATATTTACTTGCTTATCATTCAATCTTTTATAAAGCACACCATGCTTTTTTGGATACTCTTTTAAATTTAAGAATCAATGTTAAATAAATGATACTCTGTTTCCATAGCAACACAAGGTGTGACATTATTTTGTCTCTTTTATTCCTCTTCTTTTACGTCTGTGTTAACATAAACATTACACTGAATTGATGTAATCTGCTCCTTTGCTAGTATGAAATTACAGGCCTTCATTCTAACTAATCCTTTCATCATTACATCTATCGTCAATAATGCTTGAGGACTTTATGTTCAGCATCTAATGTCTCAATGTGCTGCTTGTTTAAAAAGTGCGTATTCTACAATTATAGAAAAGCCAGTTTTGTCCATATATACGTACATAAATTACATTCTCTATTGTGTTTAACCAAGCATTTGTATCAAGCAGTGCCACATGTATTTATGCTATTCTTACTTTAAGCAGAAATAGCAAAATTCTTTAAATCCTAAATTTTTCAATAATCCTTTTCTACAAAAGAATGAATAGAACATTAATTTCATACATGTGAAACACTTAAAAATATCAAATTAGGGAGGCGTGTCTTGGTGTAAAAACAAGATAGCCGAATAAAAGGTTCACTCCTTACACCATCTCCATCACAAAGATACCAAATGAGCTTCTTTGCTGGACCAACAACAGATTAGATGTCAGCACCAGTGGGTGACCCAGTCGGAAGGGAAAAAAAAGCTAATAAGTCAAAGCATTATCTTAAGGACCTGAAGGCATACTTCACCACAGACCACCCGAAGGCCCTGCTATCTTACCCGCCCGTGGACCATGAGTATCCAGCCTTGTCATCCCCTGATGTCTAATCCTATGATTCAACCTTGAGCACGTAAACAGATATTCAGAAGCTGACTAATCTGCTCAGTGCATGGAAGAAAGAACTACAGGACGACTTCAAAGCCAGTCTGACCCTGTTGATGCATGATATTGCGAGCGAACCGACTCCCTGGAAAAGAAACATGATGAGCATAAAGTGGCCCTGGCTACATTGGAAGATAAATTGGCCCCCTTGAGAGACAAACTCTATACAATGCAATGCGCCCATGAGGATCTTGACAATAGGTCCAGACGCAACAATATGAGTATAAAAGTAGTTCCAGAATTGGTACAATATGTTCATTCAATATTACCTGACTTTCCTCCGTATAAGCTGGTAATGGACAGAGTCTACAGAGCACTTCATCCCAAACTGGGACCTGGAGAGCAATCCAGGGATATTGTCTTTCGTATGAACTACTTCTCAACCAAAGAAACCATTCTGAATGTTTCCAGTAAAAGTACTCCAGAGGTCAACACCATCAAGGTACAGATATATACAGATCTAGAGGTGCTGATAGCTCAAAAAATCCACTATTCACAGGGCTTCTCTTTCAAGTTACTGGTACACAAGAATGGTGTGATAAATTCCATTTCGGATCCGGACGATGGTTCTGATCTGCTCACCAGACTGGGTATTGCGGAGGCAACCAGCAGAAGCAAAGACAAGCACACTCCACCATACCAGTCCAGAAACCCTGAATGGTAAGCTCTTCCACAAATAACGCAGAGCCGCAGGAGACACTACCACCCAAAGTTCAGCCTGACTTCACATGCAAAAATGAGACATAGGAGCACCCAAAGACATGTAAGACTCTGAAATATACAAAAACGTGTTGCTCAATAAAGTGAAATACTTATCTCAATATGGACAATATTTAGCCAGCATGACAGTGCACACATAAAATAAAAAAATAAAAAAATAAAAAAATACAATGTGTGACACTGTAACAATTTTCAATTGTGATATATGCCCCCAAAGGATATTCACTCACATTAACTAGAGCCCTTATACTGGCTAAAGTGTAAGCACGTAGTGGCACTACAATTCCCAAAATGCTCAGATGGTGTAATACACTCTCCTCAGATGGTGATGTGTAATGTTAAAAATGAGCAAGATCTATAGGTCAGAAAGAGAGATGGACCATAGTGTATTACCAAAAGTAGAAATACAATTTTAATAGCCCCCACAACCGGTTAGGCTTACAGGATGAAAAAGATAAAATCACAATCAGAAAAACTTGCCTGTAGACATGGGAAATAAGATCATCGCTGAAAAGAAAGTCCCCTTGGAACCAGTATGGCGTTTGGATATCCTCCCAGCTGCAACACACAATCTTCTGAATACGTCTCTTGACGTCAGAGGGAATATCCATACGATTGCATGTTTCTTATTTATTTAGTACTAACAGTGGACTTTGCAACTGGCATAATAATTTACAAATTTACAGAAAATGTTTGGAATATGTGTTAAATCATGCATTAGAACATACCTGGGTAACATGTACAAAAGGACCCATGTACCATTCTATAAATAATCAAAGGGTAATGTTTAAAAGTGTTGAAATGCCTTCTTGACATTAACCCTTTAAGGACCAGGTATTTTCCTGGGCCAAAGACCAGAGCGTTTTTCAATTTTTAATATGCGTTTTTTGAAACATCATTTTCCTCTCTCTCATTTAACGCAAACATCCATGTTATATGTTTTTTTTTAAAGGACAGTTAGAGGTTTTTTTTGATACCCTATACATAAAAATTATTTACATTTTAGTTTTAAAAAATACATATAAAAGGAAATTCTGGTGATTTTTTTTTTTCCCCCATTATTTTCCCAATAATAAGCTACACAACTAGTGCAATACTGACCCACTTATCCCACATAATTAACTAACTAATAAAAAAGAAAAATATTTGTTCTCAAACCCCCTAAACAAAAAAGACAGAAAAAAAAACTCTGAAGAGTGCGATGTCAGATCCATAAAATTCATGCAAAAGGCATGCAGGGGTTACATTTTATTAAATAAATATATTAGAATTACATTTATTTATTAAAAAAACTTTATAAATTGTAAAAATAAAAAAAAATTGTAAAAAAAACTAAATGAGGGCCATAAAGTGGAAGGAAACCAATCACAGTTACAAACTGTGATCAGCAATGAAAGGGTTATTTTTTTCCCCCCTCAGGCAACATTCTTTATTTATTTATTTATACTTACAGGTCACTCTCTGTGCTTCACTATAAGAACGTGAAGCACAGAGGGTGAATTAGAGGCAAAGTCAGTGTGTAAACTCATTGACTTTGCATCTAATTTGCATGTTATCGTGGTGATCACTCGATCACTGCGATCATATGCCCTGAAATCCACCAATCGGGTCCAGGATATGTTCCATTAAATCTCAAACCACCTGCAAAGTGACAAAGGTCAAGCTTGTCTATGGGTCTCTTTGCTTTAATTCATTTCATTTGATAGCTAACTTTCGTGTATGATTGTAACATTATAGCAATTGTGTTTACGTATTATGTAATCCTTTTATGGGAAAAAAATCTAGTTGACAAGAAATTAGCAGATTTAGCAATGAAATACAATGATATCACTATATTTGGCCCAGTTTTGCGTAATACCATTTATTTGTATAGTATCAGTGATTAATATGTTTTATGTATCACGGACGCCAATACCAGTGTATTGTTCCTTCCAGCTAGAGCTCAAGATCCTGTCTTATGTGCTGGTATAAATTCCAGGACGACCATACAGGAAAACCTAAACATCTGGAGAAGACGTTGGTCAGAGAACCTTTCCAGGATGTTTCTCTAGCAGGATCAGCCAGCAATGCTCCCTTGTTGTCATCTATCAGGGCATCCCTCTGGGCCTCCCTCCAGGCCACCCTCCTGTGATGGATCAAGTATAGGAGGAGGCCTTCCATCTCTCAATCTCGCTCTCACAAAACCAATATTCCCTCTAACTGTGGGTAGCAATGGATGTGGTCATGAATTTACCTCCTTTATATTGCAGCATTCAGAATACTCTGGCTCGTGTAAATATATGCTAATTAATTTCTCCATTTCCATGTAATGTATGCTATTTTTTCATATTGGCATCAATATTCCTGTCCATGTAGCTATTTAAATTATACTTTCATATATTTCCCTTGTTATTTCAGACAACCTGTGATTGTGAGTGACAGTGCCAATTGGTATATATTTACATAATAGTACATGTATACACTTTCCGTTTCATTGTGGTTATGCATTGTTGTGTGCTGTACACATGTGCACACACGTATTTATCTGCACAACCATTTTTTGGATGTGTTTTTGCATGTCCATAGTTGCAAACATGGTGCAAACACCATTTCATTCAACATATGTGCTAATTCTGAATCTTTGTATTGGAAATTATATTAGGACATATATGTTGTCATGTGAAAAAAGGAGTTTAAAATGTTTATTTGTGTTTAAAGTATAATTCTCCAGCTCAGAATAGGAGAATTAAAATGCCTGTAATGCAGCTATTATCTCCGAATTCAAAATGGATTTGTTGCTGATCGTTGCATATTGTGCATCCCAAATTGTTTGCTTTTTATAGAGAAACTGTCCCGATCATTAAGCCTCCAATGCTTTGGATAGAGAATGATCCAAAATGGTCAATTCAGAGTGAAATGGCTGGATATTGTGTAGCAGTATTTCTGGGATTGATTTGATTTGACTATTATGCCCAATCCGAATTCAATTCAGAAACAAATCACGTTATATTGTTTAGACCCTTCATTATTTTTAATATTATAAATATACTGAATTCATGTATTTGTAATTAGACATACACATTATAGCACTCCCTGTAAGTGGTGTCTCACTGAACATTTATTGTCAATATTTCATGGACGAGTTGACACCTTCCACTCGTAGGTACATTACACATTGTGTTTTCATAGAATATTGATTGGCCTAAAAGTTTCCATCAAATATTTGATATCCATTAGGTTAGTCATTTTAGCTGTGCACATATCCTTATGCTGGACCGCATATGTTCACAAACCACACTGGACATCTCCATATTACTGTAGTTATATTATTCTAATACCGTATTTGCTCGATTATAAGACAAGGTTTTTTTCAGAAAAAAAATTCTGAAAAATACTCCTCGTCTTATAATCGAGGTCGTCTTATAATCTGACCTCAAAAAGACAGATTATAAGACAGGGATCCAGGTCCCCAGCACAGCAGGGGATGTCTGCACGATGAGCGCAGACTCCCCCTGCTGCCGCCCGGCACGACCGCCGGGACTTCTATGATGAAGCCGGGTACTTACGGCTTCGTCATAAAAGTCCCGGCGGTCGTGCCGGGCGGCAGCAGGGGAGGTCTGCACTCATCGCGCAGACATCCTCCGCTACCCCGCTAGCCACCAGGGAGAATCGGGCAGCTGGGGGATGTCTGCACGATATGTGCAGACATCCTCCATGCTGCCCCCACTAGCCACCAGGGATCGACTTACAGGTGAGGGAGAGGGAGGGGGCAAAGAGACAGGGGGGGGGAGGGGGCAGAGAGACGGGGGGGCAGAGCAACAAGGGGAGGGAGGGGGGAACAGACCGAGACAGGGGGAGGGAGGGGGGCAGAGCAACAAGGGGAGGGAGGGGGAAGAGAGACAGGGGGAGGGGGGGGCAGAGCAACAAGGGGAGGGAGGGGGCAGAGAGAAACAAGGGGAGGGTGGAAGAGACAAGGGGAGGGAGGGGGGAAGAAAGAGACAAGGGGAGGGAGGGGGCACAGAGTAACAAGGGGAGGGGGCAGAGATAAACTAGGGGGGGCAGAGAGAAACAAGGGGGGGAAGAGACAGAGGCGAGGGGGGAGTCAAAGGGAGGGGGAGAGAGAGACAACACTAATGGGGGGGAGAGAGATAATGCTGGGGCAAGGGAAAGAGAGAGGCAGCATTGGCACATAAAACGAAATAAAAACAAGAAATGCATTTTTTGATATAATTTTTTATTAAAAAAGCAATTTACATGTGAATATATACAAGTTGAACTTTTTTCCTATAGGGTAGTCTTATATTCAGGCTTTTAGTTTTTTTCATAAAGGAATATCCAAAATTTGGGGGGTCGTCTTATAATCAGGGTCGTCTTATAATCGAGAAAATCCTGTATTTAGCCACACTTTTCTATACTCTTCAAATAGGAATGTAGGATTATTTTCAGCATAGACAATGCATAGACAGCATAGTTTCTAATCATTTTTTTTTTTACCAGCCTGTCAGTACAATACCAATTAAGTGGCAAAAATAGAGTAATGTTGAAATTGAATTCATCTGATTTAAACATCTACACTATTGTGCTTACTGGTGATTGATGCAGAAACTTCTGGACTGTCAGTGTGAACCAGGTTGTTCTATATGTATTTGTATAATTTATGAAACTGAATTCTTGGCTAAAATTCCAAAATGTGCCCTAGAATTCTTTTTTTTTTTTTTTTTATAAATGATCACCACTAAAAAGAGATGCTAACATTTATTTCCTATCAGGATTATACAAAATTAAGTGGAGAGGAAATATTGATTGTCAACTGATGAATGCTTTGAATCTGGTTTCTTGATTTCTTTTTTTATTGTAGATTTTAGATTATGTTAAATTCTGGCATACCATAAAGCCTTCCATAAAGAAACTTCCTTGTCCTCTGTAATTTTTAAAGTATGTAATATGTTTAAATGTATACCATTTTTTGTAGATAAAAAAATAAAATAAATAAATAAGCTAAATTGTTTTTATTTTTCAAATAATCTTTCATCTGCTTTTGCCCCCATAATGTACCTGGTTTGGATACAAATTAATATCACCTTTCAAATGCTCACATGGAATCCGTTCAATGTACCCGATAAACCACATCTTTCTCAGTTTCTTCTGCTCATAGATTTTTATCGTCCAACTGTTTTAAAAGCCAATGCAGAATATTGTATGCCAGGATGTCCACTGCTGGAATTAGCATGGTTTGTTCATATATCTCAATCAGGGATATTTCAATGTGTCACATAATCTGGAATAAAGAAAGCACATCAGTCAGATTGTCAATTGCCTTGCCAAAGGCATTTTTATTAGCCTCAAACAATGGGATCTCCTTGTGCTCTCCTTCAGTTAAAACAATCTAATATATTATTACACAAACATCTACTCATTCTTGATTCTTTTATAAGATGAAGCATAGCCAACAGTAAATAAAAGTGTTTCTAAATTGATATCATTGATAACTGGTTCAGCTATTGTGTATGTTTCATGTCCCTGCACCTCCTATTCATGAACCTACACAAGAACTAGATCCACCATATAGACATCTAATGTCCTGTTGAATTAAAATAAATAAAATGTACAATGTAAAAAGGGAGTCCAACATTTTTCTCATAGCTAAAGAAAAAATAATCAATTTTTATAATCAAAACATTTATAGACTTAAAAATACTATACAAATTTAAATATAACATTCCTCCCTAAAGTTGCTCATTTGTAGCAATGAATATTTCATGTGGTTTTATAAGTTACAATCACTAAAGATTAAAAAAAAGGGTTTTATTGACAAACAATAAATTTCATAAATTAAAGATTTTTTTCCCGTTTGACATTATTTTTATGAGCTATTCCTATAATTAAGTGTATATAAGAATGAGGGAAAAGTGGAAAGCTTCTCTCTCTGAATATTTCTATATGAAAAATGAAAACTGTACTGACATTCTTCCACAAAATGTAATTGTGGTAGAAGAACTGAGATTCTGTAATAATACGTAATCTGAAATGTAATTTTACTGGAAGTGAAACTATAGGTAATATACGTTGATAGCCTTGACCTTTGTTCCCCATTCTAATATTTCTTGCATTTTATGTATTGCCATCTTTACACTATTTCCAAGCCTGTCAACATATCCTGATGGATGATTATTTTTTTCAGGAGACATCTATTAGAAATGAAGGTGAATCAAAAGTATACTTTCTAATGCTGAGTCTTTATAAACAAAGGTGAACTTGGGTTTCTGGATAGATACAAACAGGGAAAGAATGTTAAGCTTTCAGTTGGTGTGGTTTTAACCCTGTGTTGTATTTTCTTTTGACATTGTAAACACATCTCAGCATTAGTCACTTATTTTATTCCTTTATCCTGTTCATGTGTGCTTAAGTTCTACCTTTGCTCCATAGTCTTTCCTGTAGCCCTGTACTCTGTATTGTGTTATGTTTTCTATCTCTGCTTCTGTTCTCTTTGCATATGCTACTACTCTGCCTTGGCTTATCTGCTTTAGCCTGCTCCACCCTGCTAATCCTGTTCAAGTTTATGTTCCACGCATGCTCACGGATGCCTGCAGGGTTTCTTCAGCTCTGGTTCCTGTCTCTACATATGCTGGATATTTTAGCTGCTCTCCACACTGTCTTGGAATGTGGCCGAACGAACCTGGGGCCCCAAGCCATCAGGGAATGTGGTTATCCTGCAGCAGATCCTGTGTCTCCTCATTCTGCCAGTGGACTCCTGAATCATCGGCACTCAGGATCTAAACCCATTTGGGGCCCCATGCGTGACACCACAACAACATATGACTATTGGCTTTTTTCACGAAAAAGAGAATTGTAGGGAACTGAGAATGGACATCAAATTCAGTGGCAAAGAAGATTAGTTAGAAAAATCCTCCCATTCAGCTTATGTACTTTATGCTCTGTTACATAGTTACAAAGTAGTTTAAGTTGAAAAAGACTTGCGTCCATCAAGTTCAACCCTTTTCATGTTCTATGTTTACTGCTATTGATCCAAAAGAAGGCAAATAAAAAATCATTTCAGCAATTTTGAATTCTGCTTTTAGTGGGTGAAAAAAACCTAGCTGTCAAATCAGTTTTCTCCTTGGATCAACAAACACCAAATAAACATTAATTCATAGCCCTCTATTCTCTGGCTCATTAAAATATCCAGGCTGCTTTTAAAGGTATCTGTCACTTACCTGTCTGATCGCCGCCCGGGATCTTCACTGTCAAGGTCCTAGTGCTGTATTGTTCACCATCTTTCCGGAGTTGTGTACCAAGCAGACTCCTATGTATAGTAATGGTGGTAAAATGCCAATTCACATGTTTAAAATGAAACACCCTCATTTCAGTAAAACGCTCTTACCCCCACCCCTTTAGGTCATACTCTCATTAAATTGTATATTTAAACCTGGTCCACACTCCTCCTGTTGTCTGTGCATAGAGTCTTATGTGTTATTTGAGCTTCATTTTACTCTGTTTATTATATCTCAGTTTCTTGGTTTTGACCCTCGGTTATCATTTTTGACCACGCTTGTACTCCACATGTCTCAACCCTTGGCTACCATTTTTGACAATATTTTTACTCTGCCTGTCTCAACCCTCAGCTAATATTTCCGGCTATGCTCCATTGCTTAGTTCCTGATTTACTCTAGGCAGTGCTTGTGCCGCACAAATCCCTGGCAAAGAGTATCCTGGGCTCAACCTTCAGGTGCACATTTGCTGGGGTGAATACCACATTACACTATACAGAGGTAATCTGTACAAGGGATCTCATATGCCTAGGCCAGAATCCTACTGGTCACAGCATCTAATGTATTTGCTACAACCACTTCTTCAAGCAGTGAATTCCATATCTTAATTATCCTTACTATAAAAAAAAAATCTCCTTTCTTCAAGTGTTAGGGGGTGACTTCTTGTCATTTGGACTATCCTGTTAATGAACAGGTAATTAGAAAACCCTTTGTATGGGCCTCGCACATATTTACATAACATTATCATATCCCCTCTAAGTTGTTGTTTCCCTAGTGAGTACAAAGTTTTCCAGCCTTGAGGTGAGTCAATACCTCTTTTAATACATCCCAATATCTTATTGGCCTTTGCAGCTGACACTGTCAACTACTGCTAAGTCAATTGTCTACAACTACTCCCAAACCTTTTTCAAACACCATTTACACTATATGTTTCATTACTATTATTGAACACAAAATGCATAATTTTACACTTTTTCTATATTGAATCTCATTTGGCATGTATCTGCCCAATTACCCAATGTGTCCAAATCCTCAGCACATTCTTTGGAACATTCTGTTTTTTACTACTTTCTCAAACTATTCATAAAGGAGTACTACAAATAGGGCATGCTTAAGGCAGTATGCTCCACCAAATTAGAAATACAAAACTCTTTTAACTGTATCTTTAACCCCTACATTTTAGAAATACATGTATTTTTTGTAAATGGTGTTCCATTCTCCATCACATAAATGTTTTATTTGGATATTGACAATACATATCCATAACTAACCATGTATCTATAATTCATGATGTTCTTTTCAACAATACTTTTATTCCCATTGCTATAAAATTAATCTTTGAAAGCAAAAGAAATGCTATCATGAGATATGGTAATGACCTGTTTCCGAAATGTTTGCTCAAAAAATGTTCTTAAATAAAAAATGTAATGTAATGATACTCAACTTACTAAATTCTTACAGTAACAATACAGTTTTATTAATAATCTTTTACAGGTATGTACCAATGCTAAAAAATGTTTAAATAAAGATGTGCACTAATATTAATGTAACCATCTTTGTTTATGTAACTCATATTCTAATGAAAACTGGCTAATTCACCTACATTGAAAACAAAGTTATAAATATTTTCCATAGTTTCTCCTCAATGTTTTCTTTAATCATAAAGTAAAAGCCAGTATTAAATCAAGGACATTACCCCCCATAGCTGCATTGTTGATTTAATTACAAGGTTGATTAGCTAGACCTGTAAGAGGTTTGCAACTTAGATTTTTTAAATATTTTGTTCAAAAGGATAAAGTAAGTAGTATGAGAAAATTTAACAATTTCAAAATTAACCATGGTTTTGTTGAAAAAAATTCTAGAACATGCCCAGTGATGATATCAATATAATTCTTATAAAATTAGAACATTAATGAGACAAAATGGGCTCTATCCAATGTTAATTTATTTTTACTCATTAAATACTATAGACTATGAAAGAAAAAGTGGAGTTGAAAGCCAGTGATAAGTGATAAATTTCATATTCCAACAGAAAATACAGTGCAATGAAATGATAAAATATACTATTGTTAACTGCATTGGTTAAACGTAAAATGTTAATTGTTCTTTTTTCATAAAGAAAATGTATGAATTACAGGATTCAAATCTTATAAAAGAAGATGAGTAATACTTGATGGAATAGTAAAATTCATTAGTAACATAACTGAAATACTGTTTTACATACGGGTTAGTTAATTAGAACAGGGTAAGAGGGCTACTAATTATATCACAATTAGCGTATTTTATCTGCGAACCCAGTATGTTTTGACACTTTGATGTTTAATTTGGTTGTTAAATACTGAAATATATTGTCAAAAAATGAGAAAGTTATTCTGTCTCAATTCATTGATTCTATGGTAATCTTAAAGGTACACTAAACTTGTTTTAACCAGTTCTTCCTTAGAAGAAGCCAGGGTAAAAAAATGAGTGTCCCCTTTCCTGAGTGGACCCAATCTGTATCTGTATAGATACACTTGAGTCTACACTCAGATCAGTCTCAGATACAGTTGCCACCTCTGCCATTTTTTACCGGCCACATATAACATTTGTAGGCAGCTCTGCATTATGTAGAAGTCATATGTGACAAGAAGGAAATCAATTATGTAATCAAGTAGTGTATCCCACAGAACCACATTAATTAGTTAATTGATTTCTTTCTGGTCACATACAACTTCTAAATACTGCAATGAGCATATACTGTATAAGTATAACAAATTGTAGCTGCAAACACAGAGACAGACCAAATCACCCCTATCATCACTATGGGTCCAAACTATGAGGCAGGATTTCTCTTTTCAATCTATTTATCCCAATTCATCACCTTATCTATCAAACTGTCTTATTGTACCCCTCTCCACTGGAATAAGACTGGTGAGATTATATGATATGGGATATTGGTGTTGAGGTTCCAGTATTTGGCTATAACTGTTATCATTCCCAAAATTAAAAGAACAATGATCTGAGTTTTTTCCCAAATACTTTTTTTGTCAGCTAGTCAACAAAAGGAATTCAGCTGTGGAAACCTCAATACAATTCCAGTCAGGGATCTTATTCTACTTTTCACAAGCTTTCAAACTGGTTTAATCTTTTAACAGTCCCACCATATAAGTAATTATGAACCTACATATTGTGTAACTTCTCCAACATTGTTTGGAGACATTCTCACATATTTTGGCCAATCAGACTGGAGTTATGTACCATCTATTGTATAATTTATCAAACCTCTCCACTAAGGTTAGACAGTGTACAGAACACTTTACCTTAATAAACGGAAAAAACCACTCTGTCAAAAGTTGTGTCCCCACCTATCTAATCCACAATTTCATAGCTGAAATCTCTCTAACTTTGACTTGTGGGTGTAGTATGCTGAACATATCAAATGCAAGCATTTGAACTTCTGTGACATTATGGAGTTAAGTTTAGTAATACCTATCTTTGAGATGACTTTTGATCAACCCCTTTTACTCTGATATAAGTAAACATGTCACTAATTGTAAGTCTGAAGCAATCTTGAAGTTTATGGAATTGTATGATTGTATCCCCATTCATCAAATCCCTTACTCAGATATTCCTCTGTTCCCCATGAGCTTATATTTAGGTCATCAATCTCTACCATCATACAGTAGTTTTTGTTTAAACACTGTCAATAATTCTATTTCTTAGCCAGAGACATTTTTTAAAGGTTAGCTAACATGACCTCAATTGTTCCATTATAAAACTGCACAAAACTAATCTTCTTTTTCAGTGAGCCAAAAAGAAACAGTGAGATATATCCCATGGATCTGTTTTTTTTTTTTTATATAGCAGATCCAGTTCTAATCTAAGCCTGCTGTCTGGTCATATAAATCTAGAAAAGGAAGACTGCACTATTTCCAACTGTTGGTTAGGGACTGACAGTGGGACAATTCTAAATAAATATAGCCTTCTCTGGAGAACATATGATCTTTTTAGGTTTATTCTTTTTAGATTTTTAGAAGTATCATACAATTGTTTTATTAAAGAAAGACACTTAGATTTAGTTATGCCCCTTGGGTCGAGTACAATTTTAATACCCAGACAGTCTATATCCACACAAATCTTAGACCACACAAATCAACATTTCCTCTTCAAATATTTTATGTAATTCTCTTTCAGATCTATGGGCATCACCATGGTGTTAGCTATATTGAGCTTATAGTTAGAAATGGTCCTAAAGTCTTCCAACGGTTTCATCAGAAGCTCCAAGGAATCACCTGTATTTCCAATAGTGAGATGTAAATCATCAGCATACATGATACATTTAACATCTAAGTCATCATAAACAGAACCCTTGATTTGTGAGCATGCTCTATCACTAATGGCTCAATGGAAAGCGTGTGCAACAAAGTGGATAGTGGGCAACCTTGTCTGGTCTTGTTTGAAATGACAAAACATTTTGCATTGATACCTGAACCTACAGTTAAGGCTGCTTGAGATGTACAAAGTAGAATAACTGCCCTTATGACCCAGCCTGAAAGACAAAGGAATTCAATGCTTGTTCCATACATTTCCATCTTACAAAATCAAACGCTTTCTCCAATGTGAGTAGCAAGATGGAAATCTTTTCACATCATGCAATAAGTAAGATGCCAATTATTTTTCTATTGTTATTAGTTGCTGCCCTTCCAGGAACCCATCTGGTCTCTATGAATCAAAATGAATGAATGCATGGCTGCAACTATAGAATTTATGAAAGCAAGTCCTATTCTCTCAAGCATCATGCAAAATTATTTTCCATCTATAATTTTATCTATAAGATTTTTTTTTTTTCTCTTCTTCTCTCTCTTCTTTATCCTATTGGTTAACATATTACTGTTATAGTAGAATTACGTCTTCAGGTTTTTGTTGGTGTCATACAACAATAGGTAATTTATCTTAGATTTCATCTCAATCTTGGTTGAGACTTTGCTGGATGGAGCAAGTTTATTTCTACTAGTTAATTCATAATAAGAAGCAAGTTTTCAGGTAGCCTCGAATCTTGGCCTTGAAGGCACACCATAAATTTGCATGTATCTCCATTATAATTTCCTAGAAAAAAATGTATCTGTATTTTATTTAACATATTCAATATTTTCCTTACCATTCAATAAAAGTAATTCAAGTCCCCAAGTCCTGCCTTCAAGTATAATTGTTCATTAATATCAATTACAATGTAGTTATCATCAGACCATGTTATGTCTTGAATAAAAATAAAAACTTTTTGACCAGATTTACAAGACACAAATTCCCCGGTATAATATCAATTCTTGAAAAGGAACCATCTTTTGATCAAGAAAACATGTGAAATTGTATTCAGATGTATAATAACTTCTCCAAACATAAAGCAAGCCTGCATTGGATATCAAATTCTAAAAATCTCTCTCTGTGTTACATAGCCTCCTATTAATAGCCTTAAGCTTTATATACTTTTTTTATCCATGGAGACATCTGCAACACAGTGAAAGTCTCCTGCGTAAATCACTCTCCTTGCTTGACATTTTATGTCTGCCTTAGAATCTTTTTCAAGAAATGCACTGGAAATATATGCATTCACCAAGGTATATAAAATACCATTAGGTTGGCATACCAAAATCACTCATATTGGATCTGCGTCACCATCTTGGTATTTAATTTATACTGCAGCAGACCCTGTGTCTCCATTATCTGCACCCTGACTCCAGAATTCAGGCACGTCGGGTCCCATGTTACCTGGACCCCATTCATTACATATGGCTATACAGGGAGTGCAGAATTATTAGGCAAATGAGTATTTTGACCACATCATCCTCTTTATGCATGTTGTCTTACTCCAAGCTGTATAGGCTTGAAAGCCTACTACCAATTAAGCATATTAGGTGATGTGCATCTCTGTAATGAGAAGGGGTGTGGTCTAATGACATCAACACCCTATATCAGGTGTGCATAATTATTAGGCAACTTCCTTTCCTTTGGCCAAATGGGTCAAAAGAAGGACTTGACAGGCTCAGAAAAGTCAAAAATAGTGAGATATCTTGCAGAGGGATGCAGCACTCTTAAAATTGCAAAGCTTCTGAAGCGTGATCATCGAACAATCAAGCGTTTCATTCAAAATAGTCAACAGGGTCGCAAGAAGCGTGTGGAAAAACCAAGTCGCAAAATAACTGCACATGAACTGAGAAAAGTCAAGCGTGCAGCTGCCACGATGCCACTTACCACCAGTTTGGCCATATTTCAGAGCTGCAACATCACTGGAGTGCCCAAAAGCACAAGGTGTGCAATACTCAGAGACATGGTCAAGGTAAGAAAGGCTGAAAGACGACCACCACTGAACAAGACACACAAGCTGAAACGTCAAGACTGGGCCAAGAAATATCTCAAGACTGATTTTTCTAAGGTTTTATGGACTGATGAAATGAGAGTGAGTCTTGATGGGCCAGATGGATGGGCCCGTGGCTGGATTGGTAAAGGGCAGAGAGCTCCAGTCCGACTCAGACGCCAGCAAGGTGGAGGTGGAGTACTGGTTTGGGCTGGTATCATCAAAGATGAGCTTGTGGGGCCTTTTCGGGTTGAGGATGGAGTCAAGCTCAACTCCCAGTCCTACTGCCAGTTCCTGGAAGACACCTTCTTCAATCAGTGGTACAGGAAGAAGTCTGCATCCTTCAAGAAAAACATGATTTTCATGCAGGACAATGCTCCATCACATGCGTCCAAGTACTCCACAGCGTGGCTGGCAAGAAAGGGTATAAAAGAATAAAATCTAATGACATAGCCTCCTTGTTCACCTGATCTGAACCCCATTGAGAACCTGTGGTCCATCATCATATGTGAGATTTACAAGGAGGGAAAACAGTACACCTCTCTGAACAGTGTCTGGGAGGCTGTTGTTGCTGCTGCACGCAATGTTGATGGTGAACAGATCAAAACACTGACAGAATCCAAGGATGGCAGGCTTTTGAGTGTCCTTGCAAAGAAAGGTGGCTATATTGGTCACTGATTTGTTTTTGTTTTGTTTTTGAATGTCAGAAATGTATATTTGTGAATGTTGAGATGTTATATTGGTTTCACTGGTAAAAATAAATAATTGAAATGGGTATATATTTGTTTTTTGTTAAGTTGCCTAATAATTATGCACAGTAATAGTCACCTGCACACACAGATATCCCCCTAAAATAGCTAAAACTAAAAACAAACTAAAAACTACTTCCAAAAATATTCAGCTTTGATATTAATGAGTTTTTTGGGTTCATTGAGAACATGGTTGTTGTTCAATAATAAAATTAATCCTCAAAAATACAACTTGCCTAATAATTATGCACTCCCTGTAGGTAGGTACCTAACATAGGTAATCTATAAAACTAAAACTAATAATAAACTATCAGCAAAATCTAATAACAAAAAAATAAACAAACACAAAGACACCAAGATATCAAACATACCTGTAGCAGGACTGCAAAAGATTTAAACAAACTGAACGAGTGTGGCAACATTTAAATAGAGGAACATAAAAACAAGATCGGTTGATACAAGAAAAATGCAGAACGGAACAGAAAAGAACAACAAACAGCATGAAAACCAGAAATGGATTAAAGCAAGAGAAAACACGGCAGGATAAGAAAGTAAACAGGAATAACTGGATACAGCCGGGGTGAGCCTGTACATGGGGTGGTACATGACAGTCATATTTCAAACACTCTTTACATAGCTTTTGCACTATTCAGGGAAAAACACATATACCAGTATATCTGTTTTATTGAAAAAGTCTTAAGTAGGTGTCAATATTTTTCTCCACCATGGGATACAATAAACGTCCAGGTCAATATATGAAATCATCTTATTCCAAGTGGAATGCTGCAAAGTATGTTGATAGTTAACATTTAATTGTTATAACCTTTAAGCAAATGACTCCAAAAGTAATGTTTCCATCTGTGTACTTCCAAATAAATGAAAACAACCACCCAGTTCTGGAGGGACTGGACATAAATCATATGTGATAACCAATGACCAAGACACTTTTCAGGGAACCACCTGCATATTGTACTTCTCAAATAAACAACAAAATGTTCCTCCTCCATGGAATACAAAAACGTTCAGGCCAATATATGATCAAAGTGATAATGTGTGTATGAATTAACCTCCCTTCTCCATTTAATAATCACATTTGCACTGTGACAACTGAAGCTCTTGCAAATTCAACATATTCAACATATCCAGGCTCCCTCTATTCATAATTCAGTATAGTCAAATTATATCCATGGCACATAGCTGTCCTCACCCAATAATCCAGATAGTTTTTATGCCACTACAAAGCACAATTTAATTACTGGTTCAGCTGCAGAGACCAGCCAATGGACTGTTTGTTAAAGATAATTTCTAGCCCAAGACTTAATTAATGTTTTCCAAAAAGGAAGTAACACAGAACTAAAAGCAGTTCAATATATTTCCAGTACAAAAAAGAGAGCAGACTAGATTGATGAATGGTTCTTATCTGGTGACACATTGTATGTTCCATGTTTCTAACACTGATAAAAGAAAAAAAAAGTATTTTTGTGAATTACTGCAACCTCAATACACTAACCATACACGTGCATATAGTACACTGAATAAAACACAGAGTGTTGTGCGTACATAAATACAAAACACCCAAAGTGTAGTCATTAATAGCAATATCTAAATGCAGTTGGTTTCATCAGGTCCAATGTGAACATACATGGAATAAACACAATAGTATAATATTGACAAAATAAAAAAAAAATTAAATTGTG
The DNA here is from genome assembly GCA_036172795.1 of Pelodytes ibericus. NCBI lineage: Eukaryota > Metazoa > Chordata > Amphibia > Anura > Pelodytidae > Pelodytes > Pelodytes ibericus. The sequence goes on along the minus strand of CM069857.1, from coordinate 214,637,174 downwards.
CCCACACACTGGTATGGCACTCATGTTGATGAGCAGAATGGCTGCTCACCAATTTTGGTTAATGGAGACCCACATGGGACACAGGATCAAATTGGTGCAGTTAATTTTGCCATCCACGGATTCATAGATAGAACCATATAGGAGAGAATAAGGAGCAGGAGATTAAAAGAATGACAAGTTTGTTAATCCAGTATTGTCGACATTGCACAATCCCAAGTATTGCGAGAGTCCCAGCATCATTTCCATTTCCTCGGACTCCTGCAATGTTTGGTATTGGGCAATATCGGCAACACTGGATGTCCCCAACTTATACTCCATCAGGTCCCAGTGAACAGCATAAACCTATCTCACAGAGCACCATTTATTTTTTAGATGTAAGAACATTATGTTTTTATATAGAATAAACTTGTCATTGTTTTAATTATCTGCACCAAAGGTGGTTTCAGAGCATTTTCACATAAATATCCAAGAAGGGACAAGCTGCATCTCCTAGGAGCATAAACACTTCCAAATCCGGTATGCTACATCATCGCTCTACCCCCTTAAACCTTGATATGTCTTTTTTAACGCAACAAGGGCATTTTAACAGAGATTTAAAAAGGAAACATTAATGGGTAAGGAAAAACTTTTTATAACAGCACATATCTAACATGGGGAAGCTTCATCTGCAAAGAGGAACAGTGATAACAATTTTAAGTTCACTGGAATAGATGGACAGTTAACAGTCTAGTTGCAAAAAATACCAATACTACAAAAATACTGGCACAAAAATTAACATAAAATCCAAAATCAATACTTCTATGAACCAGTTTACAAAAAATCATGACATTTATGGCAGGGTTGCAATTCAGAAAGCACCCGTATTGGAGGCCAAGACACACAGATACATAGCATAGACTAAAGAGCACAAAACCCAGAACTCGGAGTAATATAATCTGATTTTATCTTTCACCTTATTCAAATTTAACTAAAAACATCTCCTGCAAACTGTTAAAAAAACGATAGGAATCTCTAGTCAATAAGTCCAATGATAGCTCTGTTAATGATGCTAAACATCATTAAACCTATAAGGGGAATTCAGGTATGCAGAGTGCACAGTAGATGCCCACCTCTTTCATCCCTCAAAACACTAGCGATGTTTCTTTTTTAACACAAAGGTGTAGTAATATCCTTCTATGGAACTACTATCTAAGTATATCAGCAGTGGGAGTTTGTTGTAGTAGGAACACATACACATATGATGTAAAAGTATCTATTAAGGTACATAGCAACTGTTTTCAGTATAATACATTCCACTAGCAATTCCCATGTCTAGATAAACAGAGGTGTACCATTTTAAATCACAATTGAAGCCTGCTGAATTGAGAGCTCTCAATTAGAGAATCCAATGTGCTTCAGGTTTAAGTAACATGTTACTTTCAAAGGGCATCAGATAGCTTTGAAGTCTGCAAAGTAAAGAGATGTGAGAACTCAGCAGGGTTGGATTGTGAATTAAATTGATCATGTGTAATGCCAATAAATGTCAGGGATTAACAATAATTTGCCAATGAAGGATTGCTATATTAGGAGCTAGGGGAATTGTTCTTCCACAGAGTTTTATGTAAAAGAATCAAAAAAGTTAGGAGCCAGCAGCAGCAATCTAAAGAGCCATTGCTACCTGGATCCCAGCATTTGTCAAGCCTTGTTTTTGCAGCAAATAAAAAAACAGAGCGAGTCAGTAATCAGTGTCAGTAATGATTAACTCAAACGTATATCCTCAGGGCAGGGCAGGAAACTACACTGGGGACCAAAATCAGTCAAAAACACTAACAAAATGTATTTTCTCCTTCACTAAAGTACCTTCACTAAGACCTGCTGCCCAGTTGGATACATATTTCACCAAGAGAGTTGAGATAACAAACATTTTTCACCTTTTTTTAAAAGCAGACAGAGTTTGTGAAAGCAGCAGCAGAAGCAGCAGCAGCAAGCTAGTCTTTAATTGCAAGCACCTGAATACTTAGATATATGATAGGAGCCTTGTTTTATGTATATACAAATTGGAAGGTTTTTTTATGCAAGCATTGGATGAGAGATATCAAGTGTTTAGAGTATTTTCTTTTAACTTGGCTATTGTTTTTATATAATATGCACCTGGAGAATAGCTTGAGTTGTGGGCTAAAATCCATTCGAATTTTAACAATAAATGGATATTCGAAAAAACGATGGACTGCTGCAAGAATCTATCTATATAAACATGAGAATTGCTATTGGAAGCTATTATATCGTAAACATTACTATGTGCATTTTGTATCACACCCATGCTGCTGATACACTTACTTAGCGAGTGTTTTTAAACTGTTGCTTGTGGTGATACATTTTTAAAAGACTTAATATAGAAAGCTCTATGGAAAGTGTTGATGTGTGTAATATCCCAGTAAACATAGTTCAGAACTTATATGACAGTATTCCAAGATGATTTGCATTTGTTCTGTAGGCAAATGATTGCCATACTCTCTAAAATACCTTTATAGGAATTTATTATTTGTTTACATAATTTTATCCATCACCCGTATATGTCACACTCACACAGCTATTTATTGTTCATAACGTACCTTTTGAATTAGTTACATGCCTATTCAGCAAAATAAGTGGAACTTGAAACTGCGTGAGATTAATAACGCCTGGTGCCAGTTGCCATTGGAAAGCAGTATTCTCAAATATAATTAAAGTAAATACATTATATTTTCCTTTCAATTGCATTTCAATGATCATATATGTAAATTGATGCACTCATAAAAGGTATGAGTGTAAAAGTACAGAGGAGTACGATATAATGTAACACAAGTAGGTGTTTACAATTGTTGTAATATACCTTCAATTGGCACTTCTGTGAGGTCAGAGGAATAATTCTCACACGTTGAAACAAAAAAATGAAGATGGTATTCAATTCTTTATGGAAAACCACATGGTGAATTTATTGCTTCATTAATAATTTATTATCAAAAACAAGAGACGCCACACACACATTTAAAACATATTACTTTCTGCTAACACAATCTATAGATCATGTTAATATCTTTTCATTCACTGCATTAATAATTTAAACAATGATAAAGTCCCTATAAAATACTTAAATAGCAAGAGCTTCAGCATATGACTTGTTCATCTATACTACCATTGTCAAATTGGAAAATAATTGATTCTGGCTGATACAAAGTTGATGCCACCCTGATTTCTATTATGCAAATAGTATATACATACTAAAAGAAAAGAAAGAAAAGAAAACCACACTGAAAGTAGATCATGTGCATGGTACCCCAGAACAATTCTCACTTGATCGTGCAGCATATTTATAAAAAATAAAGCATTTTCCAATTTTGCTAGTTTACTCTCCATGACAGTGGCATAGATAAATAACCTTTATCGATGCCTGTGGATTGGCATGCTAATGCATCTAATAGATAACTCACTCCCCTTCGCAGTGCCCAATTTTAAAACATAATGCACATACTGTACCTGTTGTGGAATTAAAGCTTTAACAATGGTGAATGTTACTTATAACATGCAAATAAAATGGTAAAAACATTCAATGTCTTGAGGGTCTCAACAGACTATTTGAGCACATGTCTCCACTGCCATGGTGGAAGGCAGATGTTCATGAGTATAAAATGTCTACACTTTGCAGGTAATAAGCTCCTCTTACCAAAGGCCTTTCTGCAAACCGATCATGGAAGAACGATCTACTCAAGCTCTGTGTTGAGATCATAAAGGGAAACATGAACTCCACATGAGACAACATGAGATGTGTGATTCCAGTGTAAAGACTCTTAAAGAGTATGTAGGAGAAATAATACATGTTCAGGACATTTTACTAAAGGGTCTACCCCATAAAGAGAGATTTGCAGGGAATTGAGATATGATTTTCAAACCTTAGGCCAATGTATACGAGTTGAATTTCCATTTTACTTTGGTCTTAAGTTTTAAATTCCTGTCTCAATTCTCTGCATTGCTCTCTTTATTGAGTAGACCCTTACATGAATATAAAGCTAGGTCTCCAGAGTGAGGAGCTACTAGCTAGCAAGGATCACTAATATTTTAAATAATATGAAATTTAAAACCAAACTGCATCATGTAAATAGCAGACCTTTCTGACCAAGAGTCTGTGTTCCTGTTAAGGTGTAGAAAATAAACCTTTTTAGAGAGTTTTAGCTGCACCCACACTAAGGACATTACGAACTCAGAGGTTAAACACTATAGTCCTCCATTGTCAGACTGGGAACAAACAACTTTTACTTGTTTACATTTCCATATTTCTGCATTCATGAAAATGTTATTTTTCTTCTGCATAGTTTATATTATCTGTATTAGAGGCATTTGAGGATTCACATTCTTGTATTTCAGGATTTTGTTTTTTATACTTCTTTTTACAATTTACCTCTCATTACAAAGCAGTTTAATCCCAGATAGCAAGCTCATTATTAGTATGCAGGGGGAAAAATGCCTGTGCTACAGTCAATGGGCACCTATCTAAAAGGTAGAGATCATCTGTATTAAAATAGGATATTTTTACTTCAATATTAATTTCTTCAATATCTTTGACAGTCTATAATAGAATAGCATGACTTACATTGCTAGAAATTAACAAGACCTCTTGCCAGTAATTTGAGAGTGGCACTTTATAAAATGTTGTGTTGAAATGCCACTCAGTGTCAGGTACCAGAAGGCAAGATCCCAATTACAGCTAATTTTAAAACCTATTTGAAATTTCTATATAAAAAAAAAAAACTACCAATCTGGCTTAGTTCCTTAAATTGAAATGAAAATCTGTTTTCCGTCTTCAAACTTGACCTTGCAAAGTCTCTGACTGCAATTCTTATTACAAATATTCATGATTTATGGGTATTACTATAAATACTTGCAATATGTTTGAATGCCAAAGTGTTACCTAAAATGCTTTCAACCTCTAATAAGGACAGACTGCTCGAATTAAAACAAGTCACAATCTCTGTTGGACCATCTGTAAAAAAAGGTTTATTTGGTGCTTTCAATAACAAGCTTGAGGGGGTAAAAACATATTGCAGAACAATGTTGAAAAAAAAAATACGATTATTAGTTTCTAAAGTGTTTGTTAAATAGGGAGAGCAAAGCAGTGAACTGAATACATATAATAAAAATAAAAAGTGCTGCGAAATTCACAAAATTATATATAACAGAAGGGAATCAAGTTTACATATCCAAACTTAACAGATTTCCTTAAAGCTACATATTTTTTAAAGTGATACAAATCACATTGGTTTTCAAATACTTTTTATGGTTATCTCATGTGCAACTCGATTTGTCAGCGTAATCCAGTACTGGTGTGTCTTTTTCCTTTATGGAACTTAATCTATCAACTGCTCTCATTTACAAGGGCTCTTCTAACTCTATAGACTTTGAGACACTCCTGATACCTTTAACAATAGTGGTGAGCTACATTATCATTATCAAATCTCATCTAGCAATGCATCAGATGTTGTCTGTTTAGGGAAAAGACCACCCTTCACCATGATCAACCCCATCGTGGATAAAAATGGATTTGTAAGAATAAGAGATATGTTGACATTTTCTCCTCAGTATAGAAAAGGTAGTAAATGTTACTATGGTTTAGTAGAAGCCGAATAAGAAGAAGACAGAAAATAAGATGCAAAATACCTTTATTAATAATAAATAGAAATATAAGAAAAATAATCCAAAAATGGAATCCAAGTGGGAAGCTGGGGTCAGGAACCAAAGTGGGTAATCAGATGAACTGGAATCAGGAAACCAGAGATCACTGAAGTCAGGATCAAATAACAATACAGGAATCAGAAGGGAAGTCAGATGGACCAGGTAAACACAGGAATCACTGGAAATGTGCTTGATAATGGTAATGAGACTTGCTGCTTATATTTGAACGCAAGTAAGAGCTATCAGCACTCTTCAAAATCTTCAAATGGTGCCAGTTGCAGGACTCAACTGGGTCCCATTTAATAACTCCAGAATAAATTATTACTCACATATCACTCTGTTAAGTGGTGTGTTTATTTTCATGGAAGTGGAAAAGTTTCAACTATGGCTTGACAACTTTGGTGAAAATAAACACACCACACCAGGTACTAGGCACCTCATGGTTTGGTTATATGAATTGGCCAAAGCACAGTTAAATTCACCTGTCATGTCAAGGCCTATTCTGAGTAGTGTAAAAACGAACTTGTGTTGGAGGAGGCTTAACTATTCCTTTTCCCAATTAACCCATGGGCTTTAAGCTACAACTAAACAACCTCCAGCAAGTGTAGATGCACTAAGCATGTCATACTAAAATTGAATATTACTCTTACTAAACAGGTGTGAGAATTCTGCATGTACCATGTAACTTGTACATTGTAGAATACACAAAAATAGCTCCCCATTCATTTCAAGTCAAAGTATCGCGCCTGAAAATCCCCCCATTTAATAATAATGATAATAATAGTAATAATAATAAACAACCCCACAGTTTCCTGTAAAGAAAAAACAACCTGAATTAAATGTCCTCAGATGAACAGCGATGCCCTGTGGAGGCACATTTGGCAAGCACCTAGTCCTATTAGTAATAATAGGAGGGACCAAGGTGACGTGCCCTGGACACAGATATTTATAATTGGTGGCGAGAGCATAGGCAGCTCCTGTCACAATTTTAATTATAGGTGGTAGGCAGGTTTATTTTATCCATTATGTGTGGCTTCAAAGAAAAAAAAAATAGAATCATGTTTGCTACAGCATTTAATTCACCTTTTAAATGAAAATACAAGCAGCAAATTATTATTGTACACTGAAGACAACAAATAGAATGCTCAATATGGAAAATGAAAGAATAATACAAAGAGTAAGAAGTAGGGGAAAAGTATTGAATAATAGAAAGGTCCTCATAAATATAGAAAATTATTGGTGAGATTTGCCTAGTGTACTAAATGCTACACAAATACTACCAGCATCTGTAAAGGCAGGTGCATCTTAATTACTTGGCTATTGAGACGCTATGCCTATCATGTCTGATGCATGACAGAAAAATGTCAAGTGCCTGTTTACAAGAAATCTTATGCCAAGGACAACATGCTCAGCAATATTAGGACTCAGCCATACCAATTCCCTCATATATTGATATGAAATATTACTTTAGTTTGATTAATAATAGTAGCAATATAAATAATAACAGACACACATATATGTCTTGGAGGGAGAAAATCTAGGCATTTTGATTACTGATATATCACTATTGTGCCCCTATTCATTACTGACTTTGGAGGCACCTATTGGTGCATAATGAGAAAACTCTATAATTTAATGTAAACAAATCATAACATACGCTGAAAAAAGTAAAACAAAAAGAAAGATCCCATCTAAATAGTTTCTTAAGTGTGTCCTGAGTTTAGAAATATTTTTTCTGTTTTTTGTTTTTTTTGTTTTTGTTTATATTATAGGGCAATAACCAAAAGTAGAATTTTTTTTTTAATTCTTAACCATTTTTCCCAACAGTGATATTTGGACCCCAATCCTCACCATAACTATAACTCTAAATCAAACCCTAAAAATTGCACTAACTATAACCATAATTATAGCCCTAACCCATCTGTAATCATAAATGGAACTTGAACTCTAGATCCAGAATTAATTAACTAGTGTTAGTTTTATTTGAAACTAGTTAGACAATGCTATAGATATAATAAAGCAATTTTCAAAATAAATTGCATCTCCACACAGATGACTGGACTAAAATATATATATATATATATATATATATATATATATATATATATATATATATATATAGTTTAATAATAATATATTGCTCATACATAGAATAGATATTATCATTGAAATAACAGATCTTATGTAAAAATATTTACAAATTACAGGGTATATGGATATTGTACACAATTCTCCACTAAAGAGCCATCCAGTGCTGTCCCATAAAAACACACAGTAGATTTAAATGTATTAGCCTCAAGTAATAATGTAGGCCTCTGTTGTATCAGACTTTTCTAAGTGCAAAAGGTAGATGCTTATGAAATTTTGTGCACCCACAATAATTAGCCCTTTATTATGACAATACCTATAATACTAATAATAATTACCATAATAATATCTAGCACATGCATTCATTATTTTTCAGACAATAAACAGAACACTCTAAAAAGGCATTACCATCTTTATTCTGCTTAACTTGTCTGTAATTGTGATTAAAAATTAAAGCTTCATTGCATAATATGTCAATGAACAAACAGCATTTCTAAAACACATCTGAATATTAAATGTAAAAAAGAGCTTAGGTTTTGTTGTTGTTTTTGTAACATAATAATGTAAGAATTAGGAAATTGGGAACTAAATGATCAAGTATCCTGTTGAATAACAATTAAAGTAGGTTTACAATATATCATTTGTTAGGTGTATGTATTAAAAGCAAAATTATCTTGTGCTAACCTTGATTGGTTAATATACTACTTGATATATTGACTTTTGAATATCAGCTTGACAGAATGTTATGAGCTATTGGGTCTTTTGTTTCTTTTTCGACTTTTAGTGCTGATTTTGCTTCATTCTGTTATATGTATTGACGTATACTGATTGCAGTGTCTTCAAGCTATTGTGTTGCTGGGCCCATAGTACAATGAACAGCAACATTGTAATATTTGTCTTTGTATTCTTCTAGATGGTATTTTGGTTTTGTGTATAGACTACACAAACATAATCATGAATCATCAAGGTCTTTTATTGAATTGAACAATGTTACAGTGTAATAGAAACATAGAAACATAGAATGTGTCGGCAGATAAGAACCATTCGGACATCTAGTCTGCCCAATTTCTTTTGAGTACTTTTATTAGTCCCCCGTTCCCGGTCTTATAGCTAGGATAGCCTTGTGTCTATCCCACGCATGCTTAAAATCCTTGACTGTGTTTACCTCTACCACTTCTGCTGGAAGGCTATTCCATACATCCACTACCCTCTCAGTAAAGTAATACTTCCTGATATTACTTTTAAATCGTTGCCCCTCTAATTTAAGACTATGTCCTCTAGTTGTGGTAGTTTTTCTTCTTTTAAATATACTCTCTTCCTTTACTGTGTTGATTCCCTTTATGTATTTAAATGTTTCTATCATATCCCCCCTGTTACGTCTTTCCTCCAAGCTATACATGTTAAGATGCTTTAACCTTTCCTGGTAAGTTTTATCCTTCAAACCATGAACCAGTTTAGTAGCCCTTCTCTGAACTCTCTCCAAAGTATCAATATCCTTCTGGAGATACGGTCTCCAGTACTGCGTACAATACTCCAAGTGAGGTCTCACCAGTGCTCTGTACAATGGCATGAGCACTTCCCTCTTCCTAATGCTAATACCTCTCCCTATGCAACCAAGCATTCTGCTAGCATTTCCTGCTGCTCTATTGCATTGCCTACCTACCTTCAAGTCCTCTGAAATTATTACTCCTAAATCCCTTTCCTCAGATGTTGAGGTTAGGACTGTACCAAATAGTCTATATTCTGCTTTTAGGTTTTTACGCCCAAGGTGCATAATCTTGCACTTGTACATATTAAATGTCAGTTGCCACTGCTCTGACCATTTTTCTAGTTTAGCTAAATCATTTGCCATTTGGCTTATCCCTCCATGAATATCAACGCTGCTGCAAATCTTTGCAAACATTTTACCACTTAGATTTTTCCACATTTCTATCATTTAAGTGTAGAAGGTTTGGCATACAATCTCCACTGAGTTCTGATCTTTAACAAGTACTTGGCCCATCACATGCTATAGTCAGCAGATAGTTTTTAGACATACTGGTGATACGGCAGAACAATCAAAGTTGATATTTTTCTATTAACTGACTCAATGGTAGTCATGGTCTTGATAATGCTTCTCCCTTGATCTCTCTGCATCTCATCCTTATAGTTTGTATCCGATGTAGAATGTAAAGGCAAACTTAAATTCAATTATAAAAAATCTGATTAAATAATATGTTTGTTGTAGAAATTGTGCTCAGGTGCAGATCACATACAAAACAAAATCCAAACATGTTAGGAGTGCACTCATGGGACTTCTGTTACTTCTTAGAAAATATTTATTTAAATAATCGTAGCAACGTTTAAGGCAGTCCTATGCCCTTTGTCAAGCATTGCATACTATGCATAATAACCACAAATATATACACACGTAATCACAACTTACCAGCCTCAGCTGGATAAACCCGCGCCCCTCGCCCAGAAGTGTAGATTCTACCCATACATCCGGTCTCGACCAGTAAAAAGATAGGGACTGATTTTCTTGCCTACTGGCAGTTTCAAAATCCAAGGCTGAGTTTTCAGAGTACATGTCGATGATATTTACTGAGGGTTTCTTGAACTTCATTTGTTCTCTTCTGAAACCACGTCCTTGATAATCATTACCTTGTCCGCTTAGCCACCTATATACATTGTGATATAAGTAGTCATTATTTACCTGTGTAATTTTTTGACTTTTAAATCGAATGATCTTGCAACACGGTGAGTCAGTTTTCTGTGCACACTCTATCTATTTATACGGCTCTCTGGCCATTTATTCAACCTGGTGGTGGATCTGTATATGGTGGAACGCATATGCACTTTTGTGGAACGCATATGCACTTCCCATCGAGACCGGATGTATCGGTAGAATCTACACTTCCGGGTGAGGGGCACCTGACTGCCTGAAATATCGCTACGATTATTGAAATAAATATTTTTAAGGAAGTAACAGAAGTCCAGTGAGTGCACTCCTAACGTGTTTTGATTTTGTTATATTTATATATATATATATATATGTAAAATGCAATGCATGTATGTGGATAAGTAAAAAGATAAATATGTTATCATAACTAAGGAATAACTAACTAAGAAATATGTAATTACAAGTCACATGTGTGGGTTTCTTTTTGTAACTTCACAGTTATGTTGATTAAATGTGTGAATGGAATGTCCTTGTTTAAAATGTCCTTAACAATGCAGTTCTCCCATACATCACAACCCTAATATCTGTGTTCTTGCACACTTCATTTCTAATCTTATTACACATTTCTTTAATGCTGTTTCGTGCTTGTCTGGTTCTGTATAAGGTTTAGTCTTCCTGTTCTTCCCAGTTATGATAATACTTGAATTGCCACCAAGTATTGCATACATCTCAACTATAGGAGTTGCTGGCAATCCTACTGCATTTAAAGAGGGAGTTAACCTCAACATTTATGTTTTTAAATATTACATTTTTCCCTTTTTTATATGATTTTTGAAAGGTACTTATGCAAAGTGCCATTTAAAATATATCCCATAGTTATTGTCAAAAAAGAAAAAAGAAATCATTTTGTGAAGCTGCTGCTTCACTGACACAGTCCGAATACCATTGGTCACTCCTAGTGGTGTGTCTGTGTGTCATTCATGTAAGATGGCAGGGACGGAAATATTTGTGAATGGCAGCGTGAATGAAAATGTGAACAGTTAGGAAGGATGAGAATGTTTCTAGGAGTAAATGTGAATGACCATTCCCTGGGACACAGGCAGAAGGAGTTGTGTATAAACTCCAGATAGAATCTAGAATTGGTCCCTTAAAGACAAACGCAGATAAAGGCCCCAACAGGTAGCCCCAGCCGACTCTGTTGAAGGACTTCTCTGTGTCTAAGTCCACAAAGATTGCTGGAATTGACTTTCCATTTTCCCCATCAATCCTATGGAGTAGTTTCTGGACAGTATCTCCTTCCATCTTTTCCTCTTATAAAGCCTGTTTTGTTGTTATGGATCAGTGAAGAGAAGACACCCTTTAATCTGTCCTCCAAGAGAGAAATGGGGTGATAGTTTTTAACAAAGTTATTAGCCTTATCTGGTTTAGGTATTATGAGAGTGTATAACATTTATGCTGGAAAACAGGGGCGGGCTGGGCCGGGGGGCAATTGCCCCCCAGGCCGCCCTAATGTTTGTAAAAACACGGCCGTTGGGCCAGTGTTTAAAAAAAAAAAAAAAAAAAAAAAACGCGCTTGCAGGCAGAGATGGAGGTGAGAAGGGATCGGAAGATCCCCTCTCACCTCCGCTCTGCCTGCAAAACTGCACGGGGAGCCAAACAGGCAGCACAGAGAAACCTCCGTGCTGCCTGTTCGGCTCCCCGTGCAGCGTGACACGGAAGTGCCGACAGTCACGTGATCGCGCTCTGACGTCAGACGCGCGCCGATCACGTGACCTGTTGGCACAACCGCCAGGAGGCCGAACAGGCAGCATGGAGGGACCATGCTGCCTGCCACCAGGAAAGTCCTCCTGCCACTAGCCACCAGGGAAGTCCTGCCACTAGCCACCAGGGAAGTCCTGCCACTAGCCACCAGGGAAAAAGGTAAGAGATGGGAAAGGGCGGGGGGGCAAAAACACTGGCATATTATTGGGCAAATTGGCTGGGGAATATTACATGGCAAATAAGACTGACATATTATTGGGCAAATTGGCTGGGGAATATTACATGGCAAGTAAGACTGGCATATTATTGGGCAAATTGGCTGGGGAATATTACATGGCAAATAAGACTGGCATATTATTGGGCAAATTGGCTGGGGAATATTACATGGCAAAAAAGACTGGCATATTATTGGGCAAATTGGCTGGGGAATATTACATGGCTAATAACACTGGCATATTATTGGGCAAATTGGCTGGGGAATATTACATGGCTAATAACAATGGCATATTATTGGGCAAATTGGCTGGGGAATATTACATGGCTAATAACACTGGCATATTATTGGGCAAATTGGCTGGGGAATATAACATGGCAAATAACACTGGCATATTATTGGGCAAATTGGCTGGGGAATATTACATGGCAAATAAGACTGGCATATTATTGGGCAAATTGGCTGGGGAATATTACATGGCAAATAACACTGGCATATTATTGGGCAAATTTACTGGGGCATATTAAATGGCAGAATAACACTGGCATATTGGACAAATCATCTGGGGAATATTAAATGGCAGAATAAGACTGGCATATTGGGCAAAATGGCTAGGGAATATTAAATGGCAATTAACACTGGCATATTGGGCAAATTAGCAGGGGCATATTAAATGGCAGATAACCATGGAATATTATTGGGCAAATTGGCTGGGAAATATTAATGGCAAATAATATTGGAAATGTGTATGTAATGGGGTGATGGAGGCATGTAAATGTGGTGATGAGGCATGTCCTGGTGTGCAACGTGGGTTATGGGTCATGTCGTAGGTGTGCAACGTGGGTAGGGGGGGGTGCCCAAATTTTGGGATATTGGGTGTCTAAATCCTGGCATATTGAGGGGAAAATCCTGGCATATTGAGGGGGCATCATCTTGGCATATTGAGGGGAAAATCCTGGCATATTGGGTGTCTAAATCCTGGCATATTGAGGGGCATAATCCTGGCATACTGAGGGGCATAATCCTGGCATTTTGTAAGGGAAAATTCTAGCATATTAAATGGAAAATCCTGGCATATTGTGGGGGAAAATCCTGGCAATATTCGTTATAAAACAAGGAAAAGATGGCCGTGGATGGGGAGGCGATTCGATGGTGCAATGGGCCACTTGACTGGATTTGCCCCCCAGGTCTAAGGCTGCCAGCCCTCCCCTGCTGGAAAAGGAGATCCATTCTCCACATCATTATAAGTTTTCAACAATATTGATGTAATTACTGATTATAGATGTTTATAAAATCTGGCCGAGTGCCCATCTGGGCGTAGTGTTTTACCCATTTTAATTTTTTTTATTGATCCTGAAATCTCGAGTGAGGTTATAAAGGAAGAAAAACTTCATATTATCAAACAATAGTGGACACATCAAATTCAGTGTAAAATAGACTTGATGTCATCATGTCAAAACATTGTGTTAATGTTTACAAAATGATTGCACTAATAAAGAAACTGAACTAACATTTTACGTGAACACAGTTCTAAACCAGCTGCTGATGAATTACAATCCCATAATCCCTAATAGTTTTTACAAATGGAATAGACTTATGGTTGTTGTAGTTCAAGAACAGCTCTAGGGATATTTGTGCTGCTAGACCATAGGTGATCCTCCACAATTTTGCATACAATGAATGACTAAATGTGGGAACATGTATTTAGAAATGAAGTGGAAAATATTATCGCAAGGCAAGAGAGACTGTGGGTATATGTGAAATACTATATTATTTATTATTTGATATATAAAATATAGTCTGCACTGTGAAATATAATACTAAATATGGGCAAGACCAGATATATCTTGTTATTTCTTGTTTTCAGTCCAGTGTTTTAGAGACTAGTTGAACTAATGACTTAAACATAGCATACCAAAAGCAGTATTGATTTTTACTTTATTTTGGACAGAGAGCAATAACATATTCTGACAATACAGATACCTGGTAACACATGCAGCTATATTTCATGATATATTTATTCTACAAGCATAAGATGTTCTAAATCCTATAACAAAGAAGATGATACTGACTATGATTTTATTTAAAGAAACAAATATTGTGTTCATCTTTGTAACAATCCAAGGGTTAACATTGAAGTGTCTAATCAAAATAGACCAATTTGTCCTGAAATGGATTCAGGTTAAGCACTTTAGCAAAATTTCATAAATAGCTGAAATGCAGCTGCTCAGTAACCCTGTATTTGGGTAAGAATCAGAAGTTTGGCCCGTTCAAAAAACCAAAGCATTGGATGCTTTCATCTTATTCATGAAAACCAAAGATGTTTGGCTACCCAATGTGTGTTGATCACACCTGAGCAAGCTCCGAAGTCAGTTAACATGGTCAGAATTCTATGTTGGCTTCACTTCTAAATCATTAGACTTTTTAGAGTTTTTGCTGTTATGCTGATATGTTAATCCTTAACCTGTAGAGGAGAATCACAATATGACTTCAGTATATAATATATATAATATATGTTTACAATACACATTAGAATATATGATTTATCATGTTATCATCATATGCTAAAATGCTAGAAGAAATAAATTAGTAGTAGTATATGTTATACCATTTTACACAGAAATGTATTGTCCTTAGGTAAGGTTAGGTAGCTGGTGTAATACTGAGTTTGAATAGATTTTGGTTCTGCAATAGTTACTGGTTACTCTGATACACTAGGATTATGTGGACAGAATTCACTACATTGTTCACAGTAAAAGTGCCATCAATTGTGTGTTGTAAATTGTTTGTTTACTCATTGTCTTATTTTACAACCTTACTACAGCCTTCTCAGGCCTGTAATTCCTTTTTTTTGTACTTTACAATGTACAATAGGTGTTTGTTCATTGGTTTATCGGAATAAATCAATTCATTATTATGTTATTTCTATATTGGTGTGTGTTAATACAATTTCATATTTTGTTACCTTGTGCATTATTTCAGATATAGTTTAAGTGTATGTCATATTATCACCTTGTAAAACGAACTTTGGAGATACTGTTTTTATGAATGGTTATTGGCTATCATTAGTGTCATCTAATCTTTAATAATTTCATTTATCTCTTACAGGTATAGTATTAGCTTTAGTTCTATTAGTGAGAGGTATGGGAATGGTTCAGTTAGGGGCAATTATAGAATTAACATTGCTAATGGGAAGAGTGAAGACATGACCAGGATAAAAGTGAAGACACACAACTGACAGGCAAGAAGGGAATACATATTTCCCCAAATCACTGCAGGGAGTAAATTGTGTGCTAGCAAGAACATCAGGGGAAGACGTAATGTACAGGCTAAGTCCTATGCATGCTAGGTACATTTTAGATTTGAAATAGGTAGCTATCTAGTATGTTTTCACAGCGTAGTCAATTCTGGGATTGTATACTTGCATTCCTTGCTTCACAAAGAGCAATATTCATGTACTCATTAAATTCAAGATACAAAAAAAGGGAAAGCAGGTAGGAGAAGGAGGAAGGAGAGAAAAAAATGGAACATATAGCATAAATCAGTAAGCACAGTGGCTTGCACTGTTGCAAAAACACTCACAAAAAGCTCTCTAGAATGACAAACATTCAGTAGTGATAAATGATCGATCATCAATCATGGAAGACTGTGTTAAATCTTCTTTAATAAGAACTGTATAGAAATATAAAAAAGCTCATGGTGAAGTATCTTAAAACATAACAATGCACGCAATGTGGTAACACTTACAAATGGTTGTGGCACACGGATAATGTTCAAATATGCATAAAAAGTGGATGAGACAGGTGAAGTGGTTTCAATGTTCTCAATTCCACAGCGCAAAAAAAATTGCAAAACTACAGTGCAGTTTAACTGGATTACACTATATTCTTCTGTGGTTTTCTATCTTTCCATGCATCTATGCTCCCTTTTTCTTGTATCCTGATAGACCAAACTGTGAATGCTGACCCGAATTCAGGGATACTGACGGGTCAAATTTCAGAGATTTGTGAATGTCGGCTAAAGTGCCTGACCTGAATCTAATTTGAGACATATCAGTGTATATTGGTTTGACTCTTTAGAGTTGCATCCCCAACATATCTCCAACTAAACTTGCTATAGCTGCACTTTGAAAGAGCTGCCAATCTAAAATTAACCAAGCTAATGACCACTAGCTTTATATACACAAACCCAAAAAGCACCTTCCCTAACTAATGATTACCACCTGAGTGGGTCTGTGCACATTAACAAGTAAATGAAAACAAACACATAAGTATTCAATTCAGAAGCCTTACCAATTTAAAGCAGGTAATCGGTACAAATTAACAAAAACCTTGACTAGATGATACTTACTAATGTAAAGCAGGAAATCAGTACAAACAAACACTCTGACTCTAAGTTCAAGACTTAACACTAAAAATAAAAATAAAAAATTCTCAGTTGACATTTAAATACATCTCCAGAATATCTCCAACTAAACATACAATAGCTGCACTTTGACAAAGCTGCCAAGCTAAAAATAAAATGATTCAAACAATTTAAAAAACTCTCTACCTATCCTCTCCTAAATGTTGTCCCGGTAGGAATGAATTACATTTGACCAAAAACCAAGAAAAAAACACTTTGAGTAGCAGCCTTGTGAAAACAAACATTATGTGAGATGATCTGTTACACCTTTCAGGCCTTATTTTTGGTACAAAAATACAAATAATCTACCTAGCAAAGGAAGAAAAAAAACTGCTGCACTTCTAAAATCCATCCATTCTTCACTCCACAGGATGGATGGAGAGTGAAAGCTCAGCTTGTCTGGGATTCCAATTGTTCAGGAGGCGTCAGATTGGCTAACTCAGCCAGCCAATCTAAATCCTCCCTAGTTCTACCACAGACATTGGCTGATTTTCAAACCAGTTTTTCATTTTGTTTCAAACTTTCGAAGTTTTTAAATTTTTCAACTATGGCTGAGATTGGCCCAAGGAGGTTTAACCCCTCTGCAACATAGGACATGCCTGGAATGTCCTGCAGTAAAATAATCAGTTCCTTCACTCATCCTGTGTTCCTATAAGCCTTTTATGTTGAGATCGCAGGTGCCACATTGAAAGGCATAACAATGATTTTGTGATATGCATTGCAACAAAGGTATTATGGAGGAGGAATAATCCACATTACCTTTATTAATTTTGTTGTTGTTGTAGGTTTGAGAGTGTGGGTGTGGATTGTGTGGTAAAATTGTGAAGGTGATTTATCTAGTGAATAATAAATATACTCTTGGCTTAGACGGATTTAGGCTCAGATCAAGTAGGGTCATTGTAGTAGACAGGTGTTATCTGACAGGGTTTTTGTAAATAGGTATTGGTAAGTATTGGTGGTATATGACAAGGTATTAGTAAACAGGTGGTATTTCATAGGAATTTGTATATTTTCTTAACAATTCTTTTTTTAGAGATAGATTAGGGAAGGATTAGGGCAACAGATAATATGATAAATATAGGGATTTGATAGTGGCAGTTTTATTCAGAGATAGCTATAGGGATAGTTTAGGTTATATAGGGAGATTTAGGGACAGTATTAGGGTAATTGTGAGTTATGGAAAGTGCGGTGTATTGTCTTTTTTCCCCTTTATTGGTAAGATATGTCAAATTATTATTATGGGTTATGTTATCTGTTACTTTTTTCCCTTTTTTTTTATTACATTTTTTTATTATTGTATACATGTGTATTTCCTAACAAGAATACCTATTATGTTGTGGGCAGGTGAGAAAAGAGATAATGAAAAACAAAACAAAGGCATAATACATTTTCCATATAGCACTGTGGGCAAGAGCTTTGGAAATGACCAGTGCTCACGTATGTCAATCTTTTTTGACTAGAGGCTAAGTTAGGGTTAGCATTAGGGATAGAGATAGTTAAGTTAGGTTACTGTTGGGATTAAAAGTTCACTGAAGGAGAGAATAGTTGTGAAGAAGCAATACACTTAATACATTCAGTTATTGCCTTATAACTTGCAAAAAAAACAATAGAAATACATGTCAGCATTGGCTATTTATAAATGCAGGACACATATTACAATCTATTTAGAAGATTGTTTTAATTAGCATTTGTAGATGTGTAAAAGATATTTCATATTTCATTAAAATTGAAGACCTTTTGAAGGACGGAGGGTTTAAACCCTTCTCCGAAGTGGTTGAACTCCATGGACCCTTAAAAACAGAAGTGTTTGTATACTTACGTATTAAAAGTTTACTTCCTATGGCTATAGATGCTAGAATTAGGGACATCCTGGATAGAGATAAAGTTAAGGGCATGCTCTCACTTTGTATAAATGTATTAAGAACTAAAGAGACGAACTCCCCAATTTGGGTATAGATAGATGGGAGAAAGAGCTGAGTATCAAGATCCCCCAAGATGAGTGGCGAAGGGCTTTTCAGAATGTCCATATAAGAGTAAGTTTCTGAGTTTGGTAGAACTCCAGTTTAGGCCTACGAACTGGTGGTATCTTGTTCCAGCTCGTTTAAATAAAATGTATCCTGAACAACCTAAAGAATGTTGGAGGTGTGGAACTCACCTTGGGGATATGGCACATGTATGGTAGCGTTGCGCTCTGGGAAATTATTGTTCAGAGAGTTTTGGAATTAAGTGGGGTGAGGCTCCCTTTTGAGCCGGAAGTTTTTTTCTTACATTTCAATTTCCCTTAAATGGAGAGCCAGAAGCTGAATTTTATTGTGCATACTCTGTTAGCAGCCAAATAAGCACTAACAAGAAATTGGAAATCTTTGGTCCCCATGTGGGGACAGGTGAGGTCCCAACTGTTGTACCAAATGAGGATGGAAAAGGGAATTATAAAATACCAATCAGGCATTCCTGAAAAGAATGATGAATGGGACCAATGGATTCAGATGATAGCCCCCATTGAGCAATAGGGCATATTCTGCGATGATGGGAGCTCTAGTAGCTCCAAGACCGAAACCCCCATGGATTGCTTCTGCGACCGGCAACCAATAGGATGTATAGCGATGAGATCTGATAATTGAAGTTGGGGGAAGACCCAAGGTTAGGGTCAACCCCAACTTAACATAGTACTTTGTATTGTTTTGTCTTGTGACCTTCAGATGTGGAAAAGAGGCGGGGAAGAAAAAGATACAGGGTAGTCATGGCACACTATACAAGGTGTGTCTAATTGAAAATCTATGGCGCATACTGCCCCTAAGACAAAGTAATCTGGTCAATCAGGTAGCCAACTTAGTGGCTTATCTGAAATGACCGGACAAACTTTATAACTAGTGTTGCTAAAGCCGCACATATGTACCTTAGGAGAAATTATCTAAAGGTGGTCCCCTCCCCTAGTACCTACTGTCTGCACTTACTATGTTTGTCTGTTGTCTCTTTCTAACCTCTTGCACATTGGAATATTTTGTATTCTTATACTATTTGTGTATGTATAAATTAAAAATTGTAATAAAGAATTATAAATGTAAAAAAAAAAAAAAGATATTTCATGTAAAAGTTACAAAGGCAAGTTTTTTCTTTTAATAGTAACTGATAGGATATGACGAGAATAATGGCATTTAACAAAAGCTCTTTTTATATCAATAAAAACACTATAACATTTATGTGGGTACAGTCATGAGAAAGAGGAAAATTACAGCTGAATACAAATAGATGGACAAAAATGCATGTCATCAAGGGGTTAACATATTGCACAGCCACTGGACCCATATGTTATTAGAGGACTGAGAATATCTTCCCCAGTATCTGGCCTTGACATTTATTAGAGCTCCAGTGCCATTACTGCAGTCCCTGGTATTTAAAAGGGAAGGGATACAATATACAGTGAGGTCATATTAATGGAGTTTTTTAAAGTGCATTAATTTACAAGGTACAGTAATTTTACAGGTAGCACATTATACAGGTTGTTTTAGGAATCACGGAACAACTTGACCTCCCTTCACTTTTTATTTAACAGCTATTTGTATTGTAGATTGAGGTCAAGATGGGTGTAGAATTAGAGGGTGATAGCTCAAGGTGGTCGAGTTGGGAGGTCAAATTCAATTTTGAGACCACCCAATTTGACCGCCTTGAGATAAACTAAGTTACATAGTTAAATAGTTGCATGGCAGTATAGACATGCATCTATAAAGTTCAACCCTTTTCCTAATCCTTAGTTACTGTGGTTGATCCCAAGTGAATAGACCCCATAGTGTTATTAAAGGAGGAGACGCACTGTTTCCCAGGATTCCTGACATGATGTATATACTAAGCTGTGTGATGTTGCTCATCTTGTGAAGAACACACAATGACAGAAGTTCTCTTACAAAAGCAGACATTTGTTTAACATAAAAGATGGAAATTTTAATTCACAAACAACCTTTAACACAGGAACAAAGTGGTAGTTAGGCCACATCGGGACTTCAAAAATTAATGGACCCGTTGTTGTAAGAATCTTCTACTGATGGAGACTTGCCTACTGCCACCAACCTTGGAAATGTCCATCAGGAAATTTTTATTCAAATTTGCACTTACTAAATGCATCTCCAGTAGACAGGATGTTTCAGAGGGTAAGAAACCATTACAGAATTGAATTGAACCAGTAGGGTTCACTTAATAGACAACAAGGGAAATAGTGAAAATGTAACTCTATTCATGTTTGATAGATATAATTTGATATTTTAAGGAATCTAACTTTTTTATATACAAAGAATAGTGATTTCCTAAGCTCAGCTTTGGGTTGAATTCACATTTTTAGTTGATGATGTGGAAGAGTGAAAGAGTAATGTCAGAAGCACTTTTTTAAATAGAAGGTAATAGATGCAAATGCACTAAAAATATTCAAGAGTCATTGAAATTTGCATAAAACTATAAATGGAAGAGATATTGTATGTCAAACATTTGTATTATGTCACAACATGTCTCTTCGCATTTAACTTCTAAATGGAAATTGGAAAATTACAGGACATTTTCTGAAATCAGGATATGAATAGTATAAGTTACTTCAGTATGTAGTGTTTAAAAAGGCTCTCTCAACTAAACATTATTCATACTGTGAATTTAGATTAAAAAAAATAATTGGGAACTATACTTTGTGCTAGCATAAAAAATGCATACATTCCTAAAAAACAAATGTATTTTAAAATGCATATATTGTCTCCTCTTTGTGGGACATCACTGCCCAATGTTATGCAAATTAGGTTTCAATTAGAAAAAATATAGTTTTGTTTAATTCATGAACTTTATTGCAATTGTGATAATCCAGTATCAACCCAATATTATCTAAGGTTGATGTCAAGGACTGGCTTTTACACTCACTTTCCCCTAGTGTTATATTAATGGATGGGTGGAGGTTGACATGTAAAAACAAAATAAAAAAACACCATTATTGCCTTACACTCATAATAATACTTTAACAAACATTAATTCAGCACACTGTGTTTGAGTTGAATTGCAGATTATCGCTCCCATAATAATGTGTGATAAAAACAATTTGTCTTTTTTTGTGTTAATGGGTGTCAGTACACCCTTAAAGCCACATGGTACTGTCATCCTTGGTGATAAAAGAACCAAACAGCATTCTTCGTGTTCCTGGTTCTGATCACAAAGTGATCGGGAGCCAGGAAAACATTGGCAGAGACCCAACCAGGGTCTTAACAGACCCTATGGATCCCTGCTGAAAGCTCACAAGACCTCATAACATCACTTGTGACATAGCGGAGATGTGCTTAAATCCAGGAGTTCATGCTTGTTGACATTGAGAAAAATGTAGCTCACTCTGAGCATCGGTTACATTTTCCTTGTTACACTGAGAACACTAAAAGGGAGTTGCGGTGAGCTGTTAAACTAAGGACGTGCTCTGTTGACCTACTGGCTTATGAGATCTGTAATGTAGGATGGCATAGATCATCCTACCATCACAGACATGTTAAACACCACAATATTTTATACAAAATGCAACAACAATACATTTAAAAAAAACATGACTCAAAAATAGAGCTAGAGTAATCAAAAGGATATGAGGCACACTTTACTTAGGCTTTATGACAAAAAGCAATATTGAATTGCTCAGTTCTAGGACACGGCATGCTTCATGTAGTAGTGCATACAATATTTTCTTATTTTTGTTTTTACATGAGAAAGTGTCCATTTGTTGTTTTTATCCTGAACATAAACCAATATGTTTACCCTTAGAATCCTTCAATGAGTAAGACTGACTGCCACTTGGAATAAATCTTTCAGTGTCAG
Organism: Pelodytes ibericus; assembly: GCA_036172795.1. Taxonomy (NCBI): domain Eukaryota; kingdom Metazoa; phylum Chordata; class Amphibia; order Anura; family Pelodytidae; genus Pelodytes; species Pelodytes ibericus. Next base: position 214,614,537 of record CM069857.1, on the reverse strand, counting down.
GGCATTCTACTTGAGAGTCCTGGAGTGTGGTTATGTATAAATGAGTGATTGTTCCTGGAAATACTAAAAAAAAGCTTAATTTGCTTCAGAATCGACATCCTTAAAAAACGAATGAATGTGACACAATAAAGATTTGAGTATTGGCTTCACCAACTAACTGTGTTTTACATGTATTAAAGCTAATTTAACCTTAATTTGTGCCATGGCACAATCCACCAAGAGGGCCCATTGAATACTGCTGGATTTGTTCTGTGTCTTAAATGGACTGTATCACCTAAACATTGCTTACACTGTGAATGTATACACTAATGTAACAATGTAGACAATGTATACATTCTGTTTGCAGAATTTCATAATATTCATATAAAGAGAACAATGTGTTTTAATTGTCTGTGGTGTCACCTGCTTTGACATCACCTTGAGGCTTAATATGAAAATTACACATTTGTGCTCAAAAGTAGTTAATTTGCAAGACACAAGCAATATTATAAACAACAGACACCACAGACCCCTTTAAAATTCCTTTTTCTCTTATTTTATGCATTTGCATGCAATTCTGCTAATATAGAAACAGGCTTAATATGAAAATTACACATTTGTGCTCAAAAGTAGTTAATTTCCAAGACACAAGCAATATTATAAACAACAGACACCACAGACACTTTTAAAATTCATTTTTCTCTTATTTTATGCATTTGCATGCAATTCTGCTAATATAGAAACAGAGACCTAGAACATAGAATGTGTGGGCAGATAAGAACCATTCGGTCCATCTAGTCTGCCCAATTTTCAAAATACTTTTAATAGTCCCCTGTTCCCTGTCTTTTGCCTAGGATAGCCTTGTGCCTATCCAACTCATGCTTAAACTCCTTCACTGTGCTAACCTCTACCACTTCCACTGGAAGGCTATCCATACATCCATTACCCTCTCAGTAAAGTAATACTTTCTGATAATATAATGTAAATATCATTTTTGAACATTTTTTATTCTCACATTATATACACATTTTTGGTAATGGAGTCCCTTTAATTTCCATCTTATAAGGCATGTTTGCATTTCTTCTCACAATTTTATATTTCATATCTATGTGTTTTTTATAAAATCAATTACTGATTTTTTTTTTGCCAGGAGACAAATGTGCCATAACAATAAAACTAAGATAAAACTTTTATTCTAGAACCAGGGATGACCATTACCTTCTGACGCTATGATTTCATCTCTCATATACACCTGAATATAAAGGCTAAAAATATAAGCAAGTTCTATTTTCCCTGCAAAAATTAGATCTCGATAATAAGCACAGTCATGCTTTTCTTTTAATTACTTAATGTATTTAACTTACTTTAGGCTAAACCTGTACCTGGCCAAGGTAAGCCGATATCGAGGCACCAAAGCTTGGGGGTGCCTGTGCTTTTGTCACACAATTTCCTGGTATCTTTATCTGCATTTAAAAACAATATATATCACACAAACATATTTCCACTCTCTAACTACATAGCATGATCCTGTTTTTTTTTTTATATAAAAAAGGGACTTTCTTCTTTAATAATACATAGCATTTATGATGATATTTTTATTATTATTATTATTTTTACATCATTTTAATTCTATTTCAATATCATGTAACTTCAAGTATTGTGAGTATTATGTAGCACTCTCATGCTGAGCACTGACACTTTGCTGTTATGGTTTATGAATATTTAATATCAAAGTATTTATGTTTGGATTAAGGTCTCTATTATTGCACTGAACAAGAAAACACTAATTGGAGGAAAAGATTATATTAACATTTTATTTTCTATTTATTGTACTTATGGTATTGCTGCTGTATGTTGTAAGTAGTTTTCATATGGATAATATATAATTCATATGCTAGTACTATTATTTTATATTAAACTTCTTGTATAGAAGATGTATTTCTCTTGCATGTTCTAAGTACTTAATAGTACTAACCTCTAAGAAAATGCAATGGTCTAAGTTGTCATTTGTCCTTAAAGACACAAGGAAAGTATGGAATATATAGCCTAATTATCACCGTGGACTATGCTGCTTGTTTTGAGCTCTGCACTGATGTCCAAGGAGCACACTGTTGTGTTTGCACAGACCATAATTAATAATTAAGTGGATCGTTTTCAGTAGATTGTCATCCAAGCAATTATTGTCAAGATCTGCTTTGCTCTTACAAATACTTTATATTAGATTGTATGATGTATTTTCCATTACAGTGTGCTAACTTTAGCAAGAGTTGTCATTACCCATTTTACATCCAGTTGCCAACTCGTTTCTGTTATATTCTCTATGAAATCAATTGAGATTATTAGCTATTGTATGTCTTCTATTCCATGAGGGAACGAACTGACAAGATACACTTTACAGTTTTAAATATACAATGTGTATTTATATTAATGGTGGTGAGGTTATTTCATGTCCTCATTTTTCATACTTTTTATATAGATTATATGTTGATTATACTATGGCATTTTATTGTTTAACTGGATCACAAACTCCAGCAATGAAAACAGTCATTACTTTAATTCACTGATAATGTATAAATATTTTAGCTATTTTAGCTTTTTAGCTGATTTGGATATAAACTTGTTCTACTTAGGTGTAACATATAACGTGGCTACATCTACAAATGTTACATCAATGCTACACCACCTTAAATCTAAGCCATGGCTTGATTAAACATTTCTGTTTCTATGGTACAATTGCTTAGACTGGACCCTGTATTGACCTCGGCCACATGTAGGAAAGAGTTTAACTGGAGTTGCAGAGTTGTACTAATGCTATCCTGCACAGAACCTCCTAATTCTACATCTCAAATTCTATTACTATAGTAAACCTTGAAACTGTTGTAAATTTGGGGTGAATTTTGTACTCTGTGAGCCACCGTACTTGCATTGCTGTTACACCCGTAAGTCCTAATAAGCCCCGAGGCACACGGCAAGCTGATAGTCGAGAGGACTTGGTGCTGTATTATTTTGTCATTTTACTGTAGATTTTATTGTGGACTTTTCCTTTTTTTGATATTAGTCCGTTTGTGAGAATAAATTGCTGAATTCCTTCCATACCGATCTTCATATTCCTTGCATCCCCTCACCACCGCAAACATCTCCAGAGAGCGGGGCAAGTATATATTATTCAAAGCAAAATTTCCACGCTCCTAGGATATAGGAGCTGTGTTTGTGAGTTTATTACCTTATCATTTTCACTGCAAACTGTTTTTGCAATTTTTATAGTACATATTGTACTAGGTGTGTGTGTTTATTGTTTTTCTTCCAGATATACAGAGCCCAATAAAATATACCCTGTGCTAAGTATTGTGACCAAGTGCCCTTCGCCACTTGGTCCTGGAGAGGCCTGTTTGCCAGCCTCCTCCCCTGTGACTATGGCCCTGGGGTGTATGGCCCTTTAAAAATGCTATTCGTGCCTATGGACTGTGTACGGCACTTTAAGAACATATTTGGGGCATGGTGAAAATGCCCCAAAAAGCTAACTTTTGAACTACTGGGTGGAATTGTCTGATTTTTAGTTATGTTCAAATTTAAAGTATGCTGATTCTGAAAATGTATGTTTTATGTGAATGTGATGCATATTTTGAAAGTTATTAATATTGTGTAAAACCTTTATATTTTAGCTTGGAGATAATTGAGCTGACAAAGGTTAACTCAATTATCTCCCAAGCAGAGGAATGTACTGTAATTACTAGGATCCAGGTCTTTGTCGTATTCACTGTGCTTTCCTCAAGTTAAGATTGGATCCTATCCTTTAATCCCTGTCATTATTGTCACCTTTCCCATTGTCTTATGTAAGTCATTTAGTTTCCTGTGTGTATCTGAACTGGGCACCTTTGTATCCTGAAAGGTGTGAGGCAGGATTTCCCTTTGTATGTCCTTAGGTTAAACTTTAATCCTGTTATAGTTCCTTTGTCCAATTTGGTTTGTCAAGATGTTCAACTGTATATATTCTGTGTTTCTGAATCATTAAAGAGTTCTGGTCAGTTCTACTTCACCCTCAATCTAGAGTCTTGTCTCTTATTGGGGGTAACCGCTATACAACTATTCACGCTAGCTCTGGTAAGAGCTTCTTCACTTGGAATACGACTGGATGCTGAGAATGCTCCTCACTGACCTGGAAAAGGACACCCTCCAGCGGTTGAAACCCCTCAGCTACACGGGATAACCGCTACAAGTATCACTCAGTGTTTTCAAACACTGATTATTATTTGTTGTAACACTGATAATTATTTTTTACACTCACTGTGTTAAAAATCTCTAAGTGCATTATATATCATTATATGAAATATAATTGATTATATATAATATATATAATTACTTATATATCATTATATTTTTATATACAACACGCATTGTTTGATTACATTTTTTGCATTTTTTATTTTTATTTGCACTCCTAAGAAGAATTTGTAAACACAGTTGGTTTAATCTGTATTGGTCACCTGAAGGGCATTTACATATTTGCTGATTTCAAGTGTCCATGCACTGTGCGCTGGACGTACCCCCTGTTTTGCACTTTTACTGCACAGTTTGAGGCTTTCTGTTTTGTTCTGTTCTAGCTTCTGGTTCTTAGTGAACATTTTTGTCCTATATTAATGGTTGTGTATGTACACCTCACCTGTGGCACTGCCTGTTTGCTCGTCCTTATTTTTTTCACCATATAAACAGTGCTTTGTAGAAATCAAGCATGATTGTTTTGAAACAATATTTGTGGGTAAAAATAATGACATGTATAAATATATGTTTTTCACACTAAAATATGCATGACTCAATATAAATTAACATGTTATATTTTGTTTCTAGATCTCATGAGTTTATTTTGCTTTTTTTCCAAACTGAATTATCCTCACAATATCTATCAAGCTATCCACTTTTATTGAATTATTTTACCTTAGAGTTAGGCCTCTACCTTAAGTGTGCCCTATGGGATATTTCTATTACTGGCCAACCTTGTTAGAGTGAAAGCATCAATCCTATTTATTGATTTATTTTTAGACACCAATTTGATATTGTGTGACTTTGTTATACAGAGGACACATTTGGCACACTGTTTAATATTCACGACGATAGGAAAAGGAATTTTAGATGGTGTAACTAATAATTACAAGCATACAAGCAGAATCACGGAACAGAGGATAATAATTACATGGTTGACTCAGCGGGACTTATTCAGCCTGCAATTTAGCTCAGTTAAGATATGTGTGAGACTTAATTTATGTAAAAATATATATCGCTTAAAAAAGTTCACAGGATGAACTAAATTGTCAATTTTATACGAATGAAGGAATACATCTCTTGGCAACTGATATTTGTGTCTTTGACACTGTATACTCATACCCTCACCTCCTGAAAATTCTAGCCATTGTTGTAGTAGGTAAGTGCTATGACTTCTTACTTTTTATAGATATTGTCCCATGTTTATTATTAATATGATTTTATTTGTAAAGCACCAACAAACATGGGCAAAATAATCACCAAAATTTTACTTTGGATGTTGACTTTCATTTTGAGACTACGTCAAATTCGGCACCCAAGTTTGACTTGGGGACTCTCAATGAATGACAGAAAGTGGTATACTGCAGGAACATTAACAATTGTCTAAGCAGTTGATAATAAATGTATTACAAGTATATGGTGGACTCAGAAAGCAAAGGTCTAAACTAATGTGTTGTTAAGCAGTAAACATAATTAAGCAGGTAAAAAATACATTAAAAAGATTTCCATGGTACCAACATCATCCTTCTCAATGATGCAGAATGTTATTTAAGATCAGCAAGAAGTGTAATAAGATTAAAGTTGAGCATCAAGTTTAGTATATTTAATTGTATGTGAGAAATCAGAGTTGTAGCAAGTCAAATGGTACAGCAGTAGAGATGTCCCGAATAGTTCGCCGGCGAATAGTTCCCGGCGAACATCGCGTGTTCGCGTTCGCCACCGCAGGCGAACAATTGCGATGTTCGGTCCGCCCCTTATTTGTTATCATTGAGTAAACTTTGACCCTGTACCTCACAGTCAGCAGACACATTCCAGCCAATCAACAGCAGACCCTCCCTCCAATCTCCTGGACAGCATCCATTTTAGATTCATTCGGAAGCTGCATTCTTAGTGAGAAGAGGGACAGTGTAGCTGCTGCTGATTTAATAGGGAAATCAATATCTAGGCTAGTGTATTCAGTGTCCACTACAGTCCTGAAGGACTCATCTGATCTCTGCTGTAAGGACAGCAATCTAATTGCAGTTGCCTGCCTGCCAGCGTGTGTGTCAGGCTCACAGCATATACTGTGCCCACTTGCTCAGTGCCACCACTCATATCTGGTGTCACAATAGCTTGCATTTAAAAAAAACACCAGTGCAACTCATATCTGATGTAACAGTAGTGTACATTTAAAAAAACAACACTTTTTTGACTGTGACATAATAGCAGTCAGTTTCGTTCACGCGTGTGCGTTTCAGGGCCTGCCAGGGCACAGTGTCACACCAGTGCAACTCATATCTGGTGTAACAGTAGTGTACATTTAAAAAAAAAACACTTTTTTGACTGTGAAATAATAGCAGTCAGTTTCCTTCACGCGTGTGCGTTTCAGGGCCTGCCAGGGCACAGTGTCACACCAGTGCAACTCATATCTGGTGTAACAGTAGAGTACATTTAAAAAAACAACACTTTTTTGACTGTGAAATAATAGCAGTCAGTTTCCTTCATGCGTGTGCGTTTCTGGGCCTGCGAGGGCACAGTGTCACACCAGTGCAACTCATATCTGGTGTAACAGTAGTGTACATTTAAAAAAAAAACTAGAAATTTGACTGTGAAATAATAGCAGTCAGTTTCCTTCATGCGTGAGCGTTTCAAGGCCTGCCAGTGCACAGTGTCACACCAGTGCAACTCATATCTGGTGTAACAGTATTTTACATTTAAAAAAAAAATTGAAATTTGACTGTGAAATAATAGCAGTCAGTTTCCTTCACGCGTGTGCGTTTCAGGGCCTGCCAGGGCATAGTGTCACACCAGTGCAACTCATATCTGGTGTAACAGTAGTGTACATTTAAAAAAAAAAAACACTCTTTTGACTGTGAAATAATAGCAGTCAGTTTCCTTCACGTGTGTGCATTTCAGGGCCTGCCAGGGCACAGTGTCACACCAGTGCAACTCATATCTGGTGTAACAGTAGTGTACATTTAAAAAAAAAAACACTTTTTTGACTGTGAAATAATAGCAGTCAGTTTCTTTCACATGTGTGCATTTCAGGGCCTGCCAGGGCACAGTGTCACACCAGTGCAACTCATATCTGGTGTAACAGTAGTATACATTTAAAAAAAAACTAGAAATTTGACTGTGAAATAATAGCAGTCAGTTTCCTTCATGCGTGTGCGTTTCAGGGCCTGCCAGGGCACAGTGTCACACCAGTGCAACTCATATCTGGTGTAACAGTAGTGTACATTTAAAAAAAAACTAGAAATTTGACTGTGAAATAATAGCAGTCAGTTTCCTTCACGCGTGTGCGTTTCAGGGCCTGCCAGGGCATAGTGTCAAACCAGTGCAACTCATATCAGGTGTAACAGTAGTGTACATTTAAAAAAAAATAGAAATTTGACTGTGAAATAATAGCAGTCAGTTTCCATCACGCGTGTGCGTTTCAGGGCCTGCCAATGCACAGTGTTACACCAGTGTAACTCATATCTGGTGTAACAGTAGTGTACATTTAAAAAAAAAAACACTTTTTTGACTGTGAAATAATAGCAGTCAGTTTCCTTCATGCGTGTGCGTTTCTGGGCCTGCGAGGGCACAGTGTCACACCAGTGCAACTCATATCTGGTGTAACAGTAGTGTACATTTAAAAAAAAAACTAGAAATTTGACTGTGAAATAATAGCAGTCAGTTTCCTTCATGCGTGAGCGTTTCAAGGCCTGCCAGTGCACAGTGTCACACCAGTGCAACTCATATCTGGTGTAACAGTATTTTACATTTAAAAAAAAAATTGAAATTTGACTGTGAAATAATAGCAGTCAGTTTCCTTCACGCGTGTGCGTTTCAGGGCCTGCCAGGGCATAGTGTCACACCAGTGCAACTCATATCTGGTGTAACAGTAGTGTACATTTAAAAAAAAAAAACACTCTTTTGACTGTGAAATAATAGCAGTCAGTTTCCTTCACGTGTGTGCATTTCAGGGCCTGCCAGGGCACAGTGTCACACCAGTGCAACTCATATCTGGTGTAACAGTAGTGTACATTTAAAAAAAAAAACACTTTTTTGACTGTGAAATAATAGCAGTCAGTTTCTTTCACATGTGTGCATTTCAGGGCCTGCCAGGGCACAGTGTCACACCAGTGCAACTCATATCTGGTGTAACAGTAGTATACATTTAAAAAAAAACTAGAAATTTGACTGTGAAATAATAGCAGTCAGTTTCCTTCATGCGTGTGCGTTTCAGGGCCTGCCAGGGCACAGTGTCACACCAGTGCAACTCATATCTGGTGTAACAGTAGTGTACATTTAAAAAAAAACTAGAAATTTGACTGTGAAATAATAGCAGTCAGTTTCCTTCACGCGTGTGCGTTTCAGGGCCTGCCAGGGCATAGTGTCAAACCAGTGCAACTCATATCAGGTGTAACAGTAGTGTACATTTAAAAAAAAATAGAAATTTGACTGTGAAATAATAGCAGTCAGTTTCCATCACGCGTGTGCGTTTCAGGGCCTGCCAATGCACAGTGTTACACCAGTGTAACTCATATCTGGTGTAACAGTAGTGTACATTTAAAAAAAAAAACACTTTTTTGACTGTGAAATAATAGCAGTCAGTTTCCTTCATGCGTGTGCGTTTCAAGGCCTGCCAGTGCACAGTGTCACACCAGTGCAACTCATATCTGGTGTAACAGTATTTTGCATTTAAAAAAACCCTTGAAATTTGACTGTGAAATAATAGCAGTCAGTTTCCTTCACGTGTGTGCATTTCAGGGCCTGCCAGTGCACAGTGTCACACCAGTGCAACTCATATCTGGTGTAACAGTAGTGTGCATTTAAAAAAAAAACTAGAAATTTGACAGTGAAATAATAGCAGTCAGTTTCCTTCATGCGTGTGCGTTTCAGGGCCTGAAGGGCACAGTGTCACACCAGTGCAACTCATATCTGGTGTAACAGTAGTGTACATTTAAAAAAAAACTAGAAATTTGACTGTGAAATAATAGCAGTCAGTTTCCTTCACACGTGTGCGTTTCAGGGCCTGCCAGGGCACAGTGTCACACCTGTGCAACACATATCTGGTGTAACAGTACTGTACATTTAAAAAAAACTAGAAATTTGACTGTGAAATAATAGCAGTCAGTTTCCATCAAGCGTGTGCGTTTCAGGGCCTGCCAGGGCACAGTGTTACACCAGTGTAACTCATATCTGGTGTAACAGTAGTGTACATTTAAAAAAAACAACACTTTTTTGACTGTGAAATAATAGCAGTCAGTTTCTTTCACATGTGTGCATTTCAGGGCCTGCCAGGGCACAGTGTCACACCAGTGCAACTCATATCTGGTGTAACAGTAGTGTACATTTAAAAAAAAACTAGAAATTTGACTGTGAAATAATAGCAGTCAGTTTCCTTCATGCGTGTGCGTTTCAGGGCCTGCCAGGGCACAGTGTCACACCTGTGCAACTCATATCTGGTGTAACAGTAGTGTACATTTAAAAAAAAAACACTCTTTTGACTGTGAAATAATAGCAGTCAGTTTCCTTCACGTGTGTGCATTTCAGGGCCTGCCAGGGCACAGTGTCACACCATTGCAACTCATATCTGGTGTAACAGTAGTGTACATTTAAAAAAAACAACACTTTTTTGACTGTGAAATAATAGCAGTCAGTTTCCTTCACGCGCGTGCATTTCAGGGCCTGCCAGGGCACAGTGTCACACCAGTGCAACTCATATCTGGTGTAACAGTAGTGTACATTTAAAAAAAAACTAGAAATTTGACTGTGAAATAAAAGCAGTTTCCTTCATGCGTGTTTGTTTCAGGGCCTGCCAGGGCACAGTGTCACACTGGTGCAACTCATATCTGGTGTAACAGTAGTGTACATTTAAAAAAAAACTAGAAATTTGACTGTGAAATAATAGCAGTCAGTTTCCTTCATGCGTGTGCGTTTCAGGGCCTGCCAGGGCACAGTGTCACACCAGTGCAACTCATATCTGGTCTAACAGTAGTGTACATTTAAAAAAAACTAGAAATTTGACTGTGAAATAATAGCAGTCAGTTTCCTTCACGCGCGTGCATTTCAGGGCCTGCCAGGGCACAGTGTCACACCAGTGCAACTCATATCTGGTGTAACAGTAGTGTACATTTAAAAAAAAACTAGAAATTTGACTGTGAAATAAAAGCAGTTTCCTTCATGCGTGTTTGTTTCAGGGCCTGCCAGGGCACAGTGTCACACTGGTGCAACTCATATCTGGTGTAACAGTAGTGTACATTTAAAAAAAAACTAGAAATTTGACTGTGAAATAATAGCAGTCAGTTTCCTTCATGCGTGTGCGTTTCAGGGCCTGCCAGGGCACAGTGTCACACCAGTGCAACTCATATCTGGTCTAACAGTAGTGTACATTTAAAAAAAACTAGAAATTTGACTGTGAAATAATAGCAGTCAGTTTCCTTCACGCGTGTGCGTTTCAGGGCATGCCAGGGCACAGTGTCACACCAGTGCAACTCATATCTGGTGTAACAGTAGTGTACATTTAAAAAAAAAAAAAACTTTTTTGACTGTGAAAAAATAGTAGTCAGTTTCCTTTACGCGTGTGCATTTCAGGGCCTGCCAGGGCACAATGTCACACCAGTGCAATTCATATCTGGTGTAACATTAGTGTACATTTAAATAAAAACTAGAAATTTGACTGTGAAATAATAGCAGTCAGTCTCCTTCATGCGTGTGAGTTTCAGGGCCAGCCAGGGCACAGTGTCACACCAGTGCAACTCATATCTGGTGTAACAGTAGTTTACATTTAAAAAAAACTAGAAATTTGACTGTGAAATAATAGCAGTCAGTTTCCTTCACGCATGTGCGTTTCAGGGCCTGCCAGGGCACAGTGTCACACCAGTGCAACTCATATCTGGTGTAACAGTAGTGTACATTTAAAAAAAAACTAGAAATTTGACTGTGAAATAATAGCAGTTTATTTCACGCGTGTGCGTTTCAGGGCCTGCCAGGGCACAGTGTCACACAACTCATATCTGGTGTAACAGTAGTGTACATTTTAAAAAAAACTAGAAATTTGACTGTGAAATAATAGCAGTCAGTTTCCTTCACACGTGTGCGTTTCAGGGCCTGCCAGGGCACAGTGTCACACCAGTGCAACTCATATCTGGTGTAACAGTACTGTACATTTAAAAAAAAAAACACTCTTTTGACTGTGAAATAATAGCTGTCAGTTTCCTTCACGTGTGTGCATTTCTGGGCATGCCAGGGCACAGTGTCACACCAGTGCAACTCATATCTGGTGTAACAGTAGTGTACATTTAAAAAAAACAACACTTTTTTGACTGTGAAATAATAGCAGTCAGTTTCTTTCACATGTGTGCATTTCATTGCCTGCCAGGGCACAGTGTCACACCAGTGCAACTCATATCTGGTGTAACAGTAGTGTACATTTAAAAAAAAAAAAAAATTTTTTGACTGTGAAAAAATAGTAGTCAGTTTCCTTTACGCGTGTGCATTTCAGGGCCTGCCAGGGCACAATGTCACACCAGTGCAACTCATATCTGGTGTAACATTAGTGTACATTTAAATAAAAACTAGAAATTTGACTGTGAAATAATAGCAGTCAGTCTCCTTCATGCGTGTGAGTTTCAGGGCCAGCCAGGGCACAGTGTCACACCAGTGCAACTCATATCTGGTGTAACAGTAGTTTACATTTAAAAAAAACTAGAAATTTGACTGTGAAATAATAGCAGTCAGTTTCCTTCACGCATGTGCGTTTCAGGGCCTGCCAGGGCACAGTGTCACACCAGTGCAACTCATATCTGGTGTAACAGTAGTGTACATTTAAAAAAAAACTAGAAATTTGACTGTGAAATAATAGCAGTTTATTTCACGCGTGTGCGTTTCAGGGCCTGCCAGGGCACAGTGTCACACAACTCATATCTGGTGTAACAGTAGTGTACATTTTAAAAAAAACTAGAAATTTGACTGTGAAATAATAGCAGTCAGTTTCCTTCACACGTGTGCGTTTCAGGGCCTGCCAGGGCACAGTGTCACACCAGTGCAACTCATATCTGGTGTAACAGTACTGTACATTTAAAAAAAAAAACACTCTTTTGACTGTGAAATAATAGCTGTCAGTTTCCTTCACGTGTGTGCATTTCTGGGCCTGCCAGGGCACAGTGTCACACCAGTGCAACTCATATCTGGTGTAACAGTAGTGTACATTTAAAAAAAACAACACTTTTTTGACTGTGAAATAATAGCAGTCAGTTTCTTTCACATGTGTGCATTTCAGGGCCTGCCAAGGCACAGTGTCACACCAGTGCAAATCATATCTGGTGTAACAGTAGTGTACATTTAAAAAAAAACTAGAAATTTGACTGTGAAATAATAGCAGTCAGTTTCCTTCATGCGTGTGCGTTTCAGGGCCTGCCAGGGCACAGTGTCACACTAGTGCAACTCATATCTGGTGTAACAGTACTGTACATTTAAAAAAACTAGAAATTTGACTGTGAAATAATAGCAGTCAGTTTCCTTCATGAGTGTGCGTTTCAGGGCCTGCCAGGGCACAGTGTCACACCAGTGCAACTCATTTCTGGTGTAACAGTACTGTACATTTAAAAAAAACTAGAAATTTGACTGTGAAATAATAGCAGTCAGTTTCCTTCACGCGTGTGCGTTTCAGGGCATGCCAGAGCACAGTGTCACACCAGTGCAACTCATATCTGGTGTAACAGTAGTGTACATTTAAAAAAAACTAGAAATTTGACTGTGAAATAATAGCAGTCAGTTTCCTTCACACGTGTGCGTTTCAGTGCCTGCCAGGGCACAGTGTCACACCAGTGCAACTCATATCTGGTGTAACAGTAGTGTACATTTAAAAAAAACTAGAAATTTGACTGTGAAATAATAGCAGTCAGTTTCCATCACGCGCGTGCATTTCAGGGCCTGCCAGGGCACAGTGTCACACCAGTGCAACTCATATCTGGTGTAACAGTAGTGTACATTTAAAAAAAAACTAGAAATTTGACTGTGAAATAAAAGCAGTTTCCTTCACGCGTGTTTGTTTCAGGGCCTGCCAGGGCACAGTGGTACACCAGTGCAACTCATATCTGGTGTAACAGTAGTGTACATTTAAAAAAAAACTAGAAATTTGACTGTGAAATAATAGCAGTTTATTTCACGCGTGTGCGTTTCAGGGCCTGCCAGGGCACAGTGTCACACAACTCATATCTGGTGTAACAGTAGTGTACATTTTAAAAAAAACTAGAAATTTGACTGTGAAATAATAGCAGTCAGTTTCCTTCACACGTGTGCGTTTCAGGGCCTGCCAGGGCACAGTGTCACACCAGTGCAACTCATATCTGGTGTAACAGTACTGTACATTTAAAAAAAAAAACACTCTTTTGACTGTGAAATAATAGCTGTCAGTTTCCTTCACGTGTGTGCATTTCTGGGCCTGCCAGGGCACAGTGTCACACCAGTGCAACTCATATCTGGTGTAACAGTAGTGTACATTTAAAAAAAACAACACTTTTTTGACTGTGAAATAATAGCAGTCAGTTTCTTTCACATGTGTGCATTTCAGGGCCTGCCAAGGCACAGTGTCACACCAGTGCAAATCATATCTGGTGTAACAGTAGTGTACATTTAAAAAAAAACTAGAAATTTGACTGTGAAATAATAGCAGTCAGTTTCCTTCACGCGTGTTTGTTTCAGGGCCTGCCAGGGCACAGTGGTACACCAGTGCAACTCATATCTGGTGTAACAGTAGTGTACATTTAAAAAAAAACTAGAAATTTGACTGTGAAATAATAGCAGTTTATTTCACGCGTGTGCGTTTCAGGGCCTGCCAGGGCACAGTGTCACACAACTCATATCTGGTGTAACAGTAGTGTACATTTTAAAAAAAACTAGAAATTTGACTGTGAAATAATAGCAGTCAGTTTCCTTCACACGTGTGCGTTTCAGGGCCTGCCAGGGCACAGTGTCACACCAGTGCAACTCATATCTGGTGTAACAGTACTGTACATTTAAAAAAAAAAACACTCTTTTGACTGTGAAATAATAGCTGTCAGTTTCCTTCACGTGTGTGCATTTCTGGGCCTGCCAGGGCACAGTGTCACACCAGTGCAACTCATATCTGGTGTAACAGTAGTGTACATTTAAAAAAAACAACACTTTTTTGACTGTGAAATAATAGCAGTCAGTTTCTTTCACATGTGTGCATTTCAGGGCCTGCCAAGGCACAGTGTCACACCAGTGCAAATCATATCTGGTGTAACAGTAGTGTACATTTAAAAAAAAACTAGAAATTTGACTGTGAAATAATAGCAGTCAGTTTCCTTCATGCGTGTGCGTTTCAGGGCCTGCCAGGGCACAGTGTCACACTAGTGCAACTCATATCTGGTGTAACAGTACTGTACATTTAAAAAAACTAGAAATTTGACTGTGAAATAATAGCAGTCAGTTTCCTTCATGAGTGTGCGTTTCAGGGCCTGCCAGGGCACAGTGTCACACCAGTGCAACTCATTTCTGGTGTAACAGTACTGTACATTTAAAAAAAACTAGAAATTTGACTGTGAAATAATAGCAGTCAGTTTCCTTCACGCGTGTGCGTTTCAGGGCATGCCAGAGCACAGTGTCACACCAGTGCAACTCATATCTGGTGTAACAGTAGTGTACATTTAAAAAAAACTAGAAATTTGACTGTGAAATAATAGCAGTCAGTTTCCTTCACACGTGTGCGTTTCAGTGCCTGCCAGGGCACAGTGTCACACCAGTGCAACTCATATCTGGTGTAACATTAGTGTACATTTAAATAAAAACTAGAAATTTGACTGTGAAATAATAGCAGTCAGTCTCCTTCATGCGTGTGAGTTTCAGGGCCAGCCAGGGCACAGTGTCACACCAGTGCAACTCATATCTGGTGTAACAGTAGTTTACATTTAAAAAAAACTAGAAATTTGACTGTGAAATAATAGCAGTCAGTTTCCTTCACGCATGTGCGTTTCAGGGCCTGCCAGGGCACAGTGTCACACCAGTGCAACTCATATCTGGTGTAACAGTAGTGTACATTTAAAAAAAAACTAGAAATTTGACTGTGAAATAATAGCAGTTTATTTCACGCGTGTGCGTTTCAGGGCCTGCCAGGGCACAGTGTCACACAACTCATATCTGGTGTAACAGTAGTGTACATTTTAAAAAAAACTAGAAATTTGACTGTGAAATAATAGCAGTCAGTTTCCTTCACACGTGTGCGTTTCAGGGCCTGCCAGGGCACAGTGTCACACCAGTGCAACTCATATCTGGTGTAACAGTACTGTACATTTAAAAAAAAAAACACTCTTTTGACTGTGAAATAATAGCTGTCAGTTTCCTTCACGTGTGTGCATTTCTGGGCCTGCCAGGGCACAGTGTCACACCAGTGCAACTCATATCTGGTGTAACAGTAGTGTACATTTAAAAAAAACAACACTTTTTTGACTGTGAAATAATAGCAGTCAGTTTCTTTCACATGTGTGCATTTCAGGGCCTGCCAAGGCACAGTGTCACACCAGTGCAAATCATATCTGGTGTAACAGTAGTGTACATTTAAAAAAAAACTAGAAATTTGACTGTGAAATAATAGCAGTCAGTTTCCTTCATGCGTGTGCGTTTCAGGGCCTGCCAGGGCACAGTGTCACACTAGTGCAACTCATATCTGGTGTAACAGTACTGTACATTTAAAAAAACTAGAAATTTGACTGTGAAATAATAGCAGTCAGTTTCCTTCATGAGTGTGCGTTTCAGGGCCTGCCAGGGCACAGTGTCACACCAGTGCAACTCATTTCTGGTGTAACAGTACTGTACATTTAAAAAAAACTAGAAATTTGACTGTGAAATAATAGCAGTCAGTTTCCTTCACGCGTGTGCGTTTCAGGGCATGCCAGAGCACAGTGTCACACCAGTGCAACTCATATCTGGTGTAACAGTAGTGTACATTTAAAAAAAACTAGAAATTTGACTGTGAAATAATAGCAGTCAGTTTCCTTCACACGTGTGCGTTTCAGTGCCTGCCAGGGCACAGTGTCACACCAGTGCAACTCATATCTGGTGTAACAGTAGTGTACATTTAAAAAAAACTAGAAATTTGACTGTGAAATAATAGCAGTCAGTTTCCATCACGCGCGTGCATTTCAGGGCCTGCCAGGGCACAGTGTCACACCAGTGCAACTCATATCTGGTGTAACAGTAGTGTACATTTAAAAAAAAACTAGAAATTTGACTGTGAAATAAAAGCAGTTTCCTTCACGCGTGTTTGTTTCAGGGCCTGCCAGGGCACAGTGGTACACCAGTGCAACTCATATCTGGTGTAACAGTAGTGTACATTTAAAAAAAAACTAGAAATTTGACTGTGAAATAATAGCAGTTTATTTCACGCGTGTGCGTTTCAGGGCCTGCCAGGGCACAGTGTCACACAACTCATATCTGGTGTAACAGTAGTGTACATTTTAAAAAAAACTAGAAATTTGACTGTGAAATAATAGCAGTCAGTTTCCTTCACACGTGTGCGTTTCAGGGCCTGCCAGGGCACAGTGTCACACCAGTGCAACTCATATCTGGTGTAACAGTACTGTACATTTAAAAAAAAAAACACTCTTTTGACTGTGAAATAATAGCTGTCAGTTTCCTTCACGTGTGTGCATTTCTGGGCCTGCCAGGGCACAGTGTCACACCAGTGCAACTCATATCTGGTGTAACAGTAGTGTACATTTAAAAAAAACAACACTTTTTTGACTGTGAAATAATAGCAGTCAGTTTCTTTCACATGTGTGCATTTCAGGGCCTGCCAAGGCACAGTGTCACACCAGTGCAAATCATATCTGGTGTAACAGTAGTGTACATTTAAAAAAAAACTAGAAATTTGACTGTGAAATAATAGCAGTCAGTTTCCTTCACGCGTGTTTGTTTCAGGGCCTGCCAGGGCACAGTGGTACACCAGTGCAACTCATATCTGGTGTAACAGTAGTGTACATTTAAAAAAAAACTAGAAATTTGACTGTGAAATAATAGCAGTTTATTTCACGCGTGTGCGTTTCAGGGCCTGCCAGGGCACAGTGTCACACAACTCATATCTGGTGTAACAGTAGTGTACATTTTAAAAAAAACTAGAAATTTGACTGTGAAATAATAGCAGTCAGTTTCCTTCACACGTGTGCGTTTCAGGGCCTGCCAGGGCACAGTGTCACACCAGTGCAACTCATATCTGGTGTAACAGTACTGTACATTTAAAAAAAAAAACACTCTTTTGACTGTGAAATAATAGCTGTCAGTTTCCTTCACGTGTGTGCATTTCTGGGCCTGCCAGGGCACAGTGTCACACCAGTGCAACTCATATCTGGTGTAACAGTAGTGTACATTTAAAAAAAACAACACTTTTTTGACTGTGAAATAATAGCAGTCAGTTTCTTTCACATGTGTGCATTTCAGGGCCTGCCAAGGCACAGTGTCACACCAGTGCAAATCATATCTGGTGTAACAGTAGTGTACATTTAAAAAAAAACTAGAAATTTGACTGTGAAATAATAGCAGTCAGTTTCCTTCATGCGTGTGCGTTTCAGGGCCTGCCAGGGCACAGTGTCACACTAGTGCAACTCATATCTGGTGTAACAGTACTGTACATTTAAAAAAACTAGAAATTTGACTGTGAAATAATAGCAGTCAGTTTCCTTCATGAGTGTGCGTTTCAGGGCCTGCCAGGGCACAGTGTCACACCAGTGCAACTCATTTCTGGTGTAACAGTACTGTACATTTAAAAAAAACTAGAAATTTGACTGTGAAATAATAGCAGTCAGTTTCCTTCACGCGTGTGCGTTTCAGGGCATGCCAGAGCACAGTGTCACACCAGTGCAACTCATATCTGGTGTAACAGTAGTGTACATTTAAAAAAAACTAGAAATTTGACTGTGAAATAATAGCAGTCAGTTTCCTTCACACGTGTGCGTTTCAGTGCCTGCCAGGGCACAGTGTCACACCAGTGCAACTCATATCTGGTGTAACAGTAGTGTACATTTAAAAAAAACTAGAAATTTGACTGTGAAATAATAGCAGTCAGTTTCCATCACGCGCGTGCATTTCAGGGCCTGCCAGGGCACAGTGTCACACCAGTGCAACTCATATCTGGTGTAACAGTAGTGTACATTTAAAAAAAAACTAGAAATTTGACTGTGAAATAAAAGCAGTTTCCTTCACGCGTGTTTGTTTCAGGGCCTGCCAGGGCACAGTGGTACACCAGTGCAACTCATATCTGGTGTAACAGTAGTTTACATTTATAAAAAAACTAGAAATTTGACTGTGAAATAATAGCAGTCAGTTTCCTTCACGCATGTGCGTTTCAGGGCCTGCTAGGGCACAGTGTCACATCAGTGCAACTCATATCTGGTGTAAC
Organism: Pelodytes ibericus; assembly: GCA_036172795.1. Classification (NCBI taxonomy): domain Eukaryota; kingdom Metazoa; phylum Chordata; class Amphibia; order Anura; family Pelodytidae; genus Pelodytes; species Pelodytes ibericus. Next base: position 214,595,918 of record CM069857.1, on the reverse strand, counting down.
AGTAGTGTACATTTAAAAAAAACTAGAAATTTGACTGTGAAATAATAGCAGTCAGTTTCCTTCACGCGTGTGCGTTTCTGTGCCTGCCAGGGCATAGTGTCACACCAGTGCAACTCATATCTGGTGTAACAGTAGTGTACATTTAAAAAAAAACCACTCTTTTGACTGTGAAATAATAGCAGTCAGTTTCCTTCACGTGTGTGCATTTCAGGGCCTGCCAGGGCACAGTGTAACACCAGTGCAACTCATATCTGGTGTAACAGTAGTGTACATTTAAAAAAAAAAACACTTTTTTGACTGTGAAATAATAGCAGTCAGTTTCTTTCACATGTGTGCATTTCAGTGCCTGCCAGGGCACAGTGTCACACCAGTGCAACTCATATCTGGTGTAACAGTAGTGTACATTTAAAAAAAAAATAGAAATTTGACTGTGAAATAATAGCAGTCAGTTTCCTTCATGCGTGTGCGTTTCAGGGCCTGCCAGGGCACAGTGTCACACCAGTGCAACTCATATCTGGTGTAACAGTAGTGTACATTTAAAAAAAAACTAGAAATTTGACTGTGAAATAATAGCAGTCAGTTTCCTTCACACGTGTGCGTTTCAGGGCCTGCCAGGGCACAGTGTCACACCTGTGCAACTCATATCTGGTGTAACAGTACTGTACATTTAAAAAAAACTAGAAATTTGACTGTGAAATAATAGCAGTCAGTTTCCTTCACGTGTGTGCATTTCAGGGCTTGCCAGGGCACAGTGTCACACCAGTGCAACTCATATCTGGTGTAACAGTAGTGTACATTTAAAAAAAGACCCACTCTTTTGACTGTGAAATAATAGCAGTCAGTTTCCTTCACGTGTGTGCATTTCAGGGCCTGCCAGGGCACAGTGTAACACCAGTGCAACTCATATCTGGTGTAACATTAGTGTACATTTAAAAAAAAAAAAACACTTTTTTGACTGTGAAATAATAGCAGTCAGTTTCCTTCACGCATGTGCGTTTCAGGGCCTGCCAGGGCACAGTGTCACACCAGTGCAACTCATATCTGGTGTAACAGTAGTGTACATTTAAAAAAAAAAACACTCTTTTGACTGTGAAATAATAGCAGTCAGTTTCCTTCACGTGTGTGCATTTCAGGGCCTGCCAGGGCACAGTGTCACACCAGTGCAACTCATATCTGGTGTAACAGTAGTGTACATTTAAAAAAAACAACACTTTTTTGACTGTGAAATAATAGCAGTCAGTTTCCTTCACGCATGTGCGTTTCAGGGCCTGCCAGGGCACAGTGTCACACCAGTGCAACTCATATCTGGCGTAACAGTAGTGTACATTTTAAAAAAAAAACTCTTTTTTGACTGTGAAATAATAGCAGTCAGTTTCTTTCACATGTGTGCATTTCATGGCCTGCCAGGGCACAGTGTCACACCAGTGCAACTCATATCTGGTGTAACAGTAGTGTACATTTAAAAAAAAACTAGAAATTTGACTGTGAAATAAAAGCAGTTTCCTTCACGCGTGTTTGTTTCAGGGCCTGCCAGGGCACAGTGGTACACCAGTGCAACTCATATCTGGTGTAACAGTAGTTTACATTTATAAAAAAACTAGAAATTTGACTGTGAAATAATAGCAGTCAGTTTCCTTCACGCATGTGCGTTTCAGGGCCTGCTAGGGCACAGTGTCACATCAGTGCAACTCATATCTGGTGTAACAGTAGTGTACATTTAAAAAAAACTAGAAATTTTACTGTGAAATAATAGCAGTCAGTTTCCTTCACGCGTGTGCGTTTCTGTGCCTGCCAGGGCATAGTGTCACACCAGTGCAACTCATATCTGGTGTAACAGTAGTGTACATTTAAAAAAAAACCACTCTTTTGACTGTGAAATAATAGCAGTCAGTTTCCTTCACGTGTGTGCATTTCAGGGCCTGCCAGGGCACAGTGTAACACCAGTGCAACTCATATCTGGTGTAACAGTAGTGTACATTTAAAAAAAAAAACACTTTTTTGACTGTGAAATAATAGCAGTCAGTTTCTTTCACATGTGTGCATTTCAGTGCCTGCCAGGGCACAGTGTCACACCAGTGCAACTCATATCTGGTGTAACAGTAGTGTACATTTAAAAAAAACAACACTTTTTTGACTGTGAAATAATAGCAGTCAGTTTCTTTCACATGTGTGCATTTCAGGGCCTGCCAAGGCACAGTGTCACACCAGTGCAAATCATATCTGGTGTAACAGTAGTGTACATTTAAAAAAAAAACTAGAAATTTGACTGTGAAATAATAGCAGTCAGTTTCCTTCATGCGTGTGCGTTTCAGGGCCTGCCAGGGCACAGTGTCACACCAGTGCAACTCATTTCTGGTGTAACAGTACTGTACATTTAAAAAAAACTAGAAATTTGACTGTGAAATAATAGCAGTCAGTTTCCTTCACGCGTGTGCGTTTCAGGGCATGCCAGAGCACAGTGTCACACCAGTGCAACTCATATCTGGTGTAACAGTAGTGTACATTTAAAAAAAACTAGAAATTTGACTGTGAAATAATAGCAGTCAGTTTCCTTCACACGTGTGCGTTTCAGTGCCTGCCAGGGCACAGTGTCACACCAGTGCAACTCATATCTGGTGTAACAGTAGTGTACATTTAAAAAAAACTAGAAATTTGACTGTGAAATAATAGCAGTCAGTTTCCATCACGCGCGTGCATTTCAGGGCCTGCCAGGGCACAGTGTCACACCAGTGCAACTCATATCTGGTGTAACAGTAGTGTACATTTAAAAAAAAACTAGAAATTTGACTGTGAAATAAAAGCAGTTTCCTTCACGCGTGTTTGTTTCAGGGCCTGCCAGGGCACAGTGGTACACCAGTGCAACTCATATCTGGTGTAACAGTAGTTTACATTTATAAAAAAACTAGAAATTTGACTGTGAAATAATAGCAGTCAGTTTCCTTCACGCATGTGCGTTTCAGGGCCTGCTAGGGCACAGTGTCACATCAGTGCAACTCATATCTGGTGTAACAGTAGTGTACATTTAAAAAAAACTAGAAATTTGACTGTGAAATAATAGCAGTCAGTTTCCTTCACGCGTGTGCGTTTCTGTGCCTGCCAGGGCATAGTGTCACACCAGTGCAACTCATATCTGGTGTAACAGTAGTGTACATTTAAAAAAAAAACACTCTTTTGACTGTGAAATAATAGCAGTCAGTTTCTTTCACATGTGTGCATTTCAGTGCCTGCCAGGGCACAGTGTCACACCAGTGCAACTCATATCTGGTGTAACAGTAGTGTACATTTAAAAAAAAAATAGAAATTTGACTGTGAAATAATAGCAGTCAGTTTCCTTCATGCGTGTGCGTTTCAGGGCCTGCCAGGGCACAGTGTCACACCAGTGCAACTCATATCTGGTGTAACAGTAGTGTACATTTAAAAAAAAACTAGAAATTTGACTGTGAAATAATAGCAGTCAGTTTCCTTCACACGTGTGCGTTTCAGGGCCTGCCAGGGCACAGTGTCACACCTGTGCAACTCATATCTGGTGTAACAGTACTGTACATTTAAAAAAAACTAGAAATTTGACTGTGAAATAATAGCAGTCAATTTCCATCACGCGTGTGCGTTTCAGGGCTTGCCAGGGCATAGTGTCACACCAGTGCAACTCATATCTGGTGTAACAGTAGTGTACATTTTAAAAAAAACCACTCTTTTGACTGTGAAATAATAGCAGTCAGTTTCCTTCACGTGTGTGCATTTCAGGGCTTGCCAGGGCACAGTGTCACACCAGTGCAACTCATATCTGGTGTAACAGTAGTGTACATTTAAAAAAAGACCCACTCTTTTGACTGTGAAATAATAGCAGTCAGTTTCCTTCACGTGTGTGCATTTCAGGGCCTGCCAGGGCACAGTGTAACACCAGTGCAACTCATATCTGGTGTAACATTAGTGTACATTTAAAAAAAAAAAAACACTTTTTTGACTGTGAAATAATAGCAGTCAGTTTCCTTCAGGCATGTGCGTTTCAGGGCCTGCCAGGGCACAGTGTCACACCAGTGCAACTCATATCTGGTGTAACAGTAGTGTACATTTAAAAAAAAAAACACTCTTTTGACTGTGAAATAATAGCAGTCAGTTTCCTTCACGTGTGTGCATTTCAGGGCCTGCCAGGGCACAGTGTCACACCAGTGCAACTCATATCTGGTGTAACAGTAGTGTACATTTAAAAAAAACAACACTTTTTTGACTGTGAAATAATAGCAGTCAGTTTCCTTCACGCATGTGCGTTTCAGGGCCTGCCAGGGCACAGTGTCACACCAGTGCAACTCATATCTGGCGTAACAGTAGTGTACATTTTAAAAAAAAAAATCTTTTTTGACTGTGAAATAATAGCAGTCAGTTTCTTTCACATGTGTGCATTTCATGGCCTGCCAGGGCACAGTGTCACACCAGTGCAACTCATATCTGGTGTAACAGTAGTGTACATTTAAAAAAAAACTAGAAATTTGACTGTGAAATAAAAGCAGTTTCCTTCACGCGTGTTTGTTTCAGGGCCTGCCAGGGCACCGTGGTACACCAGTGCAACTCATATCTGGTGTAACAGTAGTTTACATTTATAAAAAAACTAGAAATTTGACTGTGAAATAATAGCAGTCAGTTTCCTTCACGCATGTGCGTTTCAGGGCCTGCTAGGGCACAGTGTCACATCAGTGCAACTCATATCTGGTGTAACAGTAGTGTACATTTAAAAAAAACTAGAAATTTTACTGTGAAATAATAGCAGTCAGTTTCCTTCACGCGTGTGCGTTTCTGTGCCTGCCAGGGCATAGTGTCACACCAGTGCAACTCATATCTGGTGTAACAGTAGTGTACATTTAAAAAAAAACCACTCTTTTGACTGTGAAATAATAGCAGTCAGTTTCCTTCACGTGTGTGCATTTCAGGGCCTGCCAGGGCACAGTGTAACACCAGTGCAACTCATATCTGGTGTAACAGTAGTGTACATTTAAAAAAAAAAACACTTTTTTGACTGTGAAATAATAGCAGTCAGTTTCTTTCACATGTGTGCATTTCAGTGCCTGCCAGGGCACAGTGTCACACCAGTGCAACTCATATCTGGTGTAACAGTAGTGTACATTTAAAAAAAAAATAGAAATTTGACTGTGAAATAATAGTAGTCAGTTTCCTTCATGCGTGTGCGTTTCAGGGCCTGCCAGGGCACAGTGTCACACCAGTGCAACTCATATCTGGTGTAACAGTAGTGTACATTTAAAAAAAACAACACTTTTTTGACTGTGAAATAATAGCAGTCAGTTTCTTTCACATGTGTGCATTTCAGGGCCTGCCAAGGCACAGTGTCACACCAGTGCAAATCATATCTGGTGTAACAGTAGTGTACATTTAAAAAAAAACTAGAAATTTGACTGTGAAATAATAGCAGTCAGTTTCCTTCATGCGTGTGCGTTTCAGGGCCTGCCAGGGCACAGTGTCACACTAGTGCAGCTCATATCTGGTGTAACAGTACTGTACATTTAAAAAAACTAGAAATTTGACTGTGAAATAATAGCAGTCAGTTTCCTTCATGAGTGTGCGTTTCAGGGCCTGCCAGGGCACAGTGTCACACCAGTGCAACTCATTTCTGGTGTAACAGTACTGTACATTTAAAAAAAACTAGAAATTTGACTGTGAAATAATAGCAGTCAGTTTCCTTCACGCGTGTGCGTTTCAGGGCATGCCAGAGCACAGTGTCACACCAGTGCAACTCATATCTGGTGTAACAGTAGTGTACATTTAAAAAAAACTAGAAATTTGACTGTGAAATAATAGCAGTCAGTTTCCTTCACACGTGTGCGTTTCAGTGCCTGCCAGGGCACAGTGTCACACCAGTGCAACTCATATCTGGTGTAACAGTAGTGTACATTTAAAAAAAACTAGAAATTTGACTGTGAAATAATAGCAGTCAGTTTCCATCACGCGCGTGCATTTCAGGGCCTGCCAGGGCACAGTGTCACACCAGTGCAACTCATATCTGGTGTAACAGTAGTGTACATTTAAAAAAAAACCACTCTTTTGACTGTGAAATAATAGCAGTCAGTTTCCTTCACGTGTGTGCATTTCAGGGCCTGCCAGGGCACAGTGTAACACCAGTGCAACTCATATCTGGTGTAACAGTAGTGTACATTTAAAAAAAAAAACACTTTTTTGACTGTGAAATAATAGCAGTCAGTTTCTTTCACATGTGTGCATTTCAGTGCCTGCCAGGGCACAGTGTCAAACCAGTGCAACTCATATCTGGTGTAACAGTAGTGTACATTTAAAAAAAAAATAGAAATTTGACTGTGAAATAATAGCAGTCAGTTTCCTTCATGCGTGTGCGTTTCAGGGCCTGCCAGGGCACAGTGTCACACCAGTGCAACTCATATCTGGTGTAACAGTAGTGTACATTTAAAAAAAAACCACTCTTTTGACTGTGAAATAATAGCAGTCAGTTTCCTTCACGTGTGTGCATTTCAGGGCCTGCCAGGGCACAGTGTAACACCAGTGCAACTCATATCTGGTGTAACAGTAGTGTACATTTAAAAAAAAAAACACTTTTTTGACTGTGAAATAATAGCAGTCAGTTTCTTTCACATGTGTGCATTTCAGTGCCTGCCAGGGCACAGTGTCACACCAGTGCAACTCATATCTGGTGTAACAGTAGTGTACATTTAAAAAAAAAATAGAAATTTGACTGTGAAATAATAGCAGTCAGTTTCCTTCATGCGTGTGCGTTTCAGGGCCTGCCAGGGCACAGTGTCACACCAGTGCAACTCATATCTGGTGTAACAGTAGTGTACATTTAAAAAAAACAACACTTTTTTGACTGTGAAATAATAGCAGTCAGTTTCCTTCACGCATGTGCGTTTCAGGGCCTGCCAGGGCACAGTGTCACACCAGTGCAACTCATATCTGGCGTAACAGTAGTGTACATTTTAAAAAAAAAACTCTTTTTTGACTGTGAAATAATAGCAGTCAGTTTCTTTCACATGTGTGCATTTCATGGCCTGCCAGGGCACAGTGTCACACCAGTGCAACTCATATCAGGTGTAACAGTAGTGTACATTTAAAAAAAAACTAGAAATTTGACTGTGAAATAAAAGCAGTTTCCTTCACGCGTGTTTGTTTCAGGGCCTGCCAGGGCACAGTGGTACACCAGTGCAACTCATATCTGGTGTAACAGTAGTTTACATTTATAAAAAAACTAGAAATTTGACTGTGAAATAATAGCAGTCAGTTTCCTTCACGCATGTGCGTTTCAGGGCCTGCTAGGGCACAGTGTCACATCAGTGCAACTCATATCTGGTGTAACAGTAGTGTACATTTAAAAAAAACTAGAAATTTTACTGTGAAATAATAGCAGTCAGTTTCCTTCACGCGTGTGCGTTTCTGTGCCTGCCAGGGCATAGTGTCACACCAGTGCAACTCATATCTGGTGTAACAGTAGTGTACATTTAAAAAAAAACCACTCTTTTGACTGTGAAATAATAGCAGTCAGTTTCCTTCACGTGTGTGCATTTCAGGGCCTGCCAGGGCACAGTGTAACACCAGTGCAACTCATATCTGGTGTAACAGTAGTGTACATTTAAAAAAAAAAACACTTTTTTGACTGTGAAATAATAGCAGTCAGTTTCTTTCACATGTGTGCATTTCAGTGCCTGCCAGGGCACAGTGTCACACCAGTGCAACTCATATCTGGTGTAACAGTAGTGTACATTTAAAAAAAAAATAGAAATTTGACTGTGAAATAATAGCAGTCAGTTTCCTTCATGCGTGTGCGTTTCAGGGCCTGCCAGGGCACAGTGTCACACCAGTGCAACTCATATCTGGTGTAACAGTAGTGTACATTTAAAAAAAACAACACTTTTTTGACTGTGAAATAATAGCAGTCAGTTTCTTTCACATGTGTGCATTTCAGGGCCTGCCAAGGCACAGTGTCACACCAGTGCAAATCATATCTGGTGTAACAGTAGTGTACATTTAAAAAAAAACTAGAAATTTGACTGTGAAATAATAGCAGTCAGTTTCCTTCATGCGTGTGCGTTTCAGGGCCTGCCAGGGCACAGTGTCACACTAGTGCAACTCATATCTGGTGTAACAGTACTGTACATTTAAAAAAACTAGAAATTTGACTGTGAAATAATAGCAGTCAGTTTCCTTCATGAGTGTGCGTTTCAGGGCCTGCCAGGGCACAGTGTCACACCAGTGCAACTCATTTCTGGTGTAACAGTACTGTACATTTAAAAAAAACTAGAAATTTGACTGTGAAATAATAGCAGTCAGTTTCCTTCACACGTGTGCGTTTCAGTGCCTGCCAGGGCACAGTGTCACACCAGTGCAACTCATATCTGGTGTAACAGTAGTGTACATTTAAAAAAAACTAGAAATTTGACTGTGAAATAATAGCAGTCAGTTTCCATCACGCGCGTGCATTTCAGGGCCTGCCAGGGCACAGTGTCACACCAGTGCAACTCATATCTGGTGTAACAGTAGTGTACATTTAAAAAAAACAACACTTTTTTGACTGTGAAATAATAGCAGTCAGTTTCCTTCACGCATGTGCGTTTCAGGGCCTGCCAGGGCACAGTGTCACACCAGTGCAACTCATATCTGGTGTAACAGTAGTGTACATTTAAAAAAAAAATAGAAATTTGACTGTGAAATAATAGCAGTCAGTTTCCTTCATGCGTGTGCGTTTCAGGGCCTGCCAGGGCACAGTGTCACACCAGTGCAACTCATATCTGGTGTAACAGTAGTGTACATTTAAAAAAAACAACACTTTTTTGACTGTGAAATAATAGCAGTCAGTTTCTTTCACATGTGTGCATTTCAGGGCCTGCCAAGGCACAGTGTCACACCAGTGCAAATCATATCTGGTGTAACAGTAGTGTACATTTAAAAAAAAACTAGAAATTTGACTGTGAAATAATAGCAGTCAGTTTCCTTCATGCGTGTGCGTTTCAGGGCCTGCCAGGGCACAGTGTCACACTAGTGCAACTCATATCTGGTGTAACAGTACTGTACATTTAAAAAAACTAGAAATTTGACTGTGAAATAATAGCAGTCAGTTTCCTTCATGAGTGTGCGTTTCAGGGCCTGCCAGGGCACAGTGTCACACCAGTGCAACTCATTTCTGGTGTAACAGTACTGTACATTTAAAAAAAACTAGAAATTTGACTGTGAAATAATAGCAGTCAGTTTCCTTCACACGTGTGCGTTTCAGTGCCTGCCAGGGCACAGTGTCACACCAGTGCAACTCATATCTGGTGTAACAGTAGTGTACATTTAAAAAAAACTAGAAATTTGACTGTGAAATAATAGCAGTCAGTTTCCATCACGCGCGTGCATTTCAGGGCCTGCCAGGGCACAGTGTCACACCAGTGCAACTCATATCTGGTGTAACAGTAGTGTACATTTAAAAAAAACAACACTTTTTTGACTGTGAAATAATAGCAGTCAGTTTCCTTCACGCATGTGCGTTTCAGGGCCTGCCAGGGCACAGTGTCACACCAGTGCAACTCATATCTGGTGTAACAGTAGTGTACATTTAAAAAAAAAATAGAAATTTGACTGTGAAATAATAGCAGTCAGTTTCCTTCATGCGTGTGCGTTTCAGGGCCTGCCAGGGCACAGTGTCACACCAGTGCAACTCATATCTGGTGTAACAGTAGTGTACATTTAAAAAAAACAACACTTTTTTGACTGTGAAATAATAGCAGTCAGTTTCTTTCACATGTGTGCATTTCAGGGCCTGCCAAGGCACAGTGTCACACCAGTGCAAATCATATCTGGTGTAACAGTAGTGTACATTTAAAAAAAAACTAGAAATTTGACTGTGAAATAATAGCAGTCAGTTTCCTTCATGCGTGTGCGTTTCAGGGCCTGCCAGGGCACAGTGTCACACTAGTGCAACTCATATCTGGTGTAACAGTACTGTACATTTAAAAAAACTAGAAATTTGACTGTGAAATAATAGCAGTCAGTTTCCTTCATGAGTGTGCGTTTCAGGGCCTGCCAGGGCACAGTGTCACACCAGTGCAACTCATTTCTGGTGTAACAGTACTGTACATTTAAAAAAAACTAGAAATTTGACTGTGAAATAATAGCAGTCAGTTTCCTTCACGCGTGTGCGTTTCAGGGCATGCCAGAGCACAGTGTCACACCAGTGCAACTCATATCTGGTGTAACAGTAGTGTACATTTAAAAAAAACTAGAAATTTGACTGTGAAATAATAGCAGTCAGTTTCCTTCACACGTGTGCGTTTCAGTGCCTGCCAGGGCACAGTGTCACACCAGTGCAACTCATATCTGGTGTAACAGTAGTGTACATTTAAAAAAAACTAGAAATTTGACTGTGAAATAATAGCAGTCAGTTTCCATCACGCGCGTGCATTTCAGGGCCTGCCAGGGCACAGTGTCACACCAGTGCAACTCATATCTGGTGTAACAGTAGTGTACATTTAAAAAAAAACCACTCTTTTGACTGTGAAATAATAGCAGTCAGTTTCCTTCACGTGTGTGCATTTCAGGGCCTGCCAGGGCACAGTGTAACACCAGTGCAACTCATATCTGGTGTAACAGTAGTGTACATTTAAAAAAAAAAACACTTTTTTGACTGTGAAATAATAGCAGTCAGTTTCTTTCACATGTGTGCATTTCAGTGCCTGCCAGGGCACAGTGTCACACCAGTGCAACTCATATCTGGTGTAACAGTAGTGTACATTTAAAAAAAAAATAGAAATTTGACTGTGAAATAATAGCAGTCAGTTTCCTTCATGCGTGTGCGTTTCAGGGCCTGCCAGGGCACAGTGTCACACCAGTGCAACTCATATCTGGTGTAACAGTAGTGTACATTTAAAAAAAAACTAGAAATTTGACTGTGAAATAATAGCAGTCAGTTTCCTTCACACGTGTGCGTTTCAGGGCCCGCCAGGGCACAGTGTCACACCTGTGCAGCTCATATCTGGTGTAACAGTACTGTACATTTAAAAAAAACTAGAAATTTGACTGTGAAATAATAGCAGTCAATTTCCATCACGCGTGTGCGTTTCAGGGCTTGCCAGGGCATAGTGTCACACCAGTGCAACTCATATCTGGTGTAACAGTAGTGTACATTTTAAAAAAAAACCACTCTTTTGACTGTGAAATAATAGCAGTCAGTTTCCTTCACGTGTGTGCATTTCAGGGCTTGCCAGGGCACAGTGTCACACCAGTGCAACTCATATCTGGTGTAACAGTAGTGTACATTTAAAAAAAGACCCACTCTTTTGACTGTGAAATAATAGCAGTCAGTTTCCTTCACGTGTGTGCATTTCAGGGCCTGCCAGGGCACAGTGTAACACCAGTGCAACTCATATCTGGTGTAACATTAGTGTACATTTAAAAAAAAAAAAACACTTTTTTGACTGTGAAATAATAGCAGTCAGTTTCCTTCACGCATGTGCGTTTCAGGGCCTGCCAGGGCACAGTGTCACACCAGTGCAACTCATATCTGGTGTAACAGTAGTGTACATTTAAAAAAAAAAACACTCTTTTGACTGTGAAATAATAGCAGTCAGTTTCCTTCACGTGTGTGCATTTCAGGGCCTGCCAGGGCACAGTGTCACACCAGTGCAACTCATATCTGGTGTAACAGTAGTGTACATTTAAAAAAAACAACACTTTTTTGACTGTGAAATAATAGCAGTCAGTTTCCTTCACGCATGTGCGTTTCAGGGCCTGCCAGGGCACAGTGTCACACCAGTGCAACTCATATCTGGCGTAACAGTAGTGTACATTTTAAAAAAAAAACTCTTTTTTGACTGTGAAATAATAGCAGTCAGTTTCTTTCACATGTGTGCATTTCATGGCCTGCCAGGGCACAGTGTCACACCAGTGCAACTCATATCTGGTGTAACAGTAGTGTACATTTAAAAAAAACTAGAAATTTGACTGTGAAATAATAGCAATCAGTTTCCTTCATGCGTGTGCGTTTCAGGGCCTGCCAGGGCACAGTGTCACACCAGTGCAACTCATATCTGGTGTAACAGTAGTGTACATTTAAAAAAAAACTAGAAATTTGACTGTGAAATAATAGCAGTCAGTTTCCTTCACACGTGTGCGTTTCAGGGCCTGCCAGTGCACAATGTCACACCAGTGCAACTCATATCTGGTGTAACAGTATTTTGCATTTAAAAAAACCCTTGAAATTTGACTGTGAAATAATAGCAGTCAGTTTCCTTCACGTGTGTGCATTTCACGGCCTGCCAGTGCACAGTGTCACACCAGTGCAACTCATATCTGGTGTAACAGTAGTGTACATTTAAAAAAAAAAAATACTTTTTTGACTGTGAAATAATAGCAGTCAGTTTCTTTCACATGTGTGCATTTCAGGGCCTGCCAGGGCACAGTGTCACACCAGTGCAACTCATATCTGGTGTAACAGTAGTGTACATTTAAAAAAAAAACTAGAAATTTGACAGTGAAATAATAGCAGTCAGTTTCCTTCATGCGTGTGCGTTTCAGGGCCTGCCAGGGCACAGTGTCACACCAGTGCAACTCATATCTGGTGTAACAGTAGTGTACATTTAAAAAATAACTAGAAATTTGACTGTGAAATAATAGCAGTCAGTTTCCTTCACACGTGTGCGTTTCAGGGCCTGCCAGGGCACAGTGTCACACCTGTGCAACACATATCTGGTGTAACAGTACTGTACATTTAAAAAAAACTAGAAATTTGACTGTGAAATAATAGCAGTCAGTTTCCATCACGCGCGTGCATTTCAGGGCCTGCCAGGGCACAGTGTCACACCAGTGCAACTCATATCTGGTGTAACAGTAGTGTACATTTAAAAAAAACAACACTTTTTTGACTGTGAAATAATAGCAGTCAGTTTCCTTCACGCATGTGCGTTTCAGGGCCTGCCAGGGCACAGTGTCACACCAGTGCAACTCATATCTGGTGTAACAGTAGTGTACATTTAAAAAAAAAATAGAAATTTGACTGTGAAATAATAGCAGTCAGTTTCCTTCATGCGTGTGCGTTTCAGGGCCTGCCAGGGCACAGTGTCACACCAGTGCAACTCATATCTGGTGTAACAGTAGTGTACATTTAAAAAAAACAACACTTTTTTGACTGTGAAATAATAGCAGTCAGTTTCTTTCACATGTGTGCATTTCAGGGCCTGCCAAGGCACAGTGTCACACCAGTGCAAATCATATCTGGTGTAACAGTAGTGTACATTTAAAAAAAAACTAGAAATTTGACTGTGAAATAATAGCAGTCAGTTTCCTTCATGCGTGTGCGTTTCAGGGCCTGCCAGGGCACAGTGTCACACTAGTGCAACTCATATCTGGTGTAACAGTACTGTACATTTAAAAAAACTAGAAATTTGACTGTGAAATAATAGCAGTCAGTTTCCTTCATGAGTGTGCGTTTCAGGGCCTGCCAGGGCACAGTGTCACACCAGTGCAACTCATTTCTGGTGTAACAGTACTGTACATTTAAAAAAAACTAGAAATTTGACTGTGAAATAATAGCAGTCAGTTTCCTTCACACGTGTGCGTTTCAGTGCCTGCCAGGGCACAGTGTCACACCAGTGCAACTCATATCTGGTGTAACAGTAGTGTACATTTAAAAAAAACTAGAAATTTGACTGTGAAATAATAGCAGTCAGTTTCCATCACGCGCGTGCATTTCAGGGCCTGCCAGGGCACAGTGTCACACCAGTGCAACTCATATCTGGTGTAACAGTAGTGTACATTTAAAAAAAACAACACTTTTTTGACTGTGAAATAATAGCAGTCAGTTTCCTTCACGCATGTGCGTTTCAGGGCCTGCCAGGGCACAGTGTCACACCAGTGCAACTCATATCTGGTGTAACAGTAGTGTACATTTAAAAAAAAAATAGAAATTTGACTGTGAAATAATAGCAGTCAGTTTCCTTCATGCGTGTGCGTTTCAGGGCCTGCCAGGGCACAGTGTCACACCAGTGCAACTCATATCTGGTGTAACAGTAGTGTACATTTAAAAAAAACAACACTTTTTTGACTGTGAAATAATAGCAGTCAGTTTCTTTCACATGTGTGCATTTCAGGGCCTGCCAAGGCACAGTGTCACACCAGTGCAAATCATATCTGGTGTAACAGTAGTGTACATTTAAAAAAAAACTAGAAATTTGACTGTGAAATAATAGCAGTCAGTTTCCTTCATGCGTGTGCGTTTCAGGGCCTGCCAGGGCACAGTGTCACACTAGTGCAACTCATATCTGGTGTAACAGTACTGTACATTTAAAAAAACTAGAAATTTGACTGTGAAATAATAGCAGTCAGTTTCCTTCATGAGTGTGCGTTTCAGGGCCTGCCAGGGCACAGTGTCACACCAGTGCAACTCATTTCTGGTGTAACAGTACTGTACATTTAAAAAAAACTAGAAATTTGACTGTGAAATAATAGCAGTCAGTTTCCTTCACGCGTGTGCGTTTCAGGGCATGCCAGAGCACAGTGTCACACCAGTGCAACTCATATCTGGTGTAACAGTAGTGTACATTTAAAAAAAACTAGAAATTTGACTGTGAAATAATAGCAGTCAGTTTCCTTCACACGTGTGCGTTTCAGTGCCTGCCAGGGCACAGTGTCACACCAGTGCAACTCATATCTGGTGTAACAGTAGTGTACATTTAAAAAAAACTAGAAATTTGACTGTGAAATAATAGCAGTCAGTTTCCATCACGCGCGTGCATTTCAGGGCCTGCCAGGGCACAGTGTCACACCAGTGCAACTCATATCTGGTGTAACAGTAGTGTACATTTAAAAAAAAACCACTCTTTTGACTGTGAAATAATAGCAGTCAGTTTCCTTCACGTGTGTGCATTTCAGGGCCTGCCAGGGCACAGTGTAACACCAGTGCAACTCATATCTGGTGTAACAGTAGTGTACATTTAAAAAAAAAAACACTTTTTTGACTGTGAAATAATAGCAGTCAGTTTCTTTCACATGTGTGCATTTCAGTGCCTGCCAGGGCACAGTGTCACACCAGTGCAACTCATATCTGGTGTAACAGTAGTGTACATTTAAAAAAAAAATAGAAATTTGACTGTGAAATAATAGCAGTCAGTTTCCTTCATGCGTGTGCGTTTCAGGGCCTGCCAGGGCACAGTGTCACACCAGTGCAACTCATATCTGGTGTAACAGTAGTGTACATTTAAAAAAAAACTAGAAATTTGACTGTGAAATAATAGCAGTCAGTTTCCTTCACACGTGTGCGTTTCAGGGCCCGCCAGGGCACAGTGTCACACCTGTGCAGCTCATATCTGGTGTAACAGTACTGTACATTTAAAAAAAACTAGAAATTTGACTGTGAAATAATAGCAGTCAATTTCCATCACGCGTGTGCGTTTCAGGGCTTGCCAGGGCATAGTGTCACACCAGTGCAACTCATATCTGGTGTAACAGTAGTGTACATTTTAAAAAAAAACCACTCTTTTGACTGTGAAATAATAGCAGTCAGTTTCCTTCACGTGTGTGCATTTCAGGGCTTGCCAGGGCACAGTGTCACACCAGTGCAACTCATATCTGGTGTAACAGTAGTGTACATTTAAAAAAAGACCCACTCTTTTGACTGTGAAATAATAGCAGTCAGTTTCCTTCACGTGTGTGCATTTCAGGGCCTGCCAGGGCACAGTGTAACACCAGTGCAACTCATATCTGGTGTAACATTAGTGTACATTTAAAAAAAAAAAAACACTTTTTTGACTGTGAAATAATAGCAGTCAGTTTCCTTCACGCATGTGCGTTTCAGGGCCTGCCAGGGCACAGTGTCACACCAGTGCAACTCATATCTGGTGTAACAGTAGTGTACATTTAAAAAAAAAAACACTCTTTTGACTGTGAAATAATAGCAGTCAGTTTCCTTCACGTGTGTGCATTTCAGGGCCTGCCAGGGCACAGTGTCACACCAGTGCAACTCATATCTGGTGTAACAGTAGTGTACATTTAAAAAAAACAACACTTTTTTGACTGTGAAATAATAGCAGTCAGTTTCCTTCACGCATGTGCGTTTCAGGGCCTGCCAGGGCACAGTGTCACACCAGTGCAACTCATATCTGGCGTAACAGTAGTGTACATTTTAAAAAAAAAACTCTTTTTTGACTGTGAAATAATAGCAGTCAGTTTCTTTCACATGTGTGCATTTCATGGCCTGCCAGGGCACAGTGTCACACCAGTGCAACTCATATCTGGTGTAACAGTAGTGTACATTTAAAAAAAACTAGAAATTTGACTGTGAAATAATAGCAATCAGTTTCCTTCATGCGTGTGCGTTTCAGGGCCTGCCAGGGCACAGTGTCACACCAGTGCAACTCATATCTGGTGTAACAGTAGTGTACATTTAAAAAAAAACTAGAAATTTGACTGTGAAATAATAGCAGTCAGTTTCCTTCACACGTGTGCGTTTCAGGGCCTGCCAGTGCACAATGTCACACCAGTGCAACTCATATCTGGTGTAACAGTATTTTGCATTTAAAAAAACCCTTGAAATTTGACTGTGAAATAATAGCAGTCAGTTTCCTTCACGTGTGTGCATTTCACGGCCTGCCAGTGCACAGTGTCACACCAGTGCAACTCATATCTGGTGTAACAGTAGTGTACATTTAAAAAAAAAAAATACTTTTTTGACTGTGAAATAATAGCAGTCAGTTTCTTTCACATGTGTGCATTTCAGGGCCTGCCAGGGCACAGTGTCACACCAGTGCAACTCATATCTGGTGTAACAGTAGTGTACATTTAAAAAAAAAACTAGAAATTTGACAGTGAAATAATAGCAGTCAGTTTCCTTCATGCGTGTGCGTTTCAGGGCCTGCCAGGGCACAGTGTCACACCAGTGCAACTCATATCTGGTGTAACAGTAGTGTACATTTAAAAAATAACTAGAAATTTGACTGTGAAATAATAGCAGTCAGTTTCCTTCACACGTGTGCGTTTCAGGGCCTGCCAGGGCACAGTGTCACACCTGTGCAACACATATCTGGTGTAACAGTACTGTACATTTAAAAAAAACTAGAAATTTGACTGTGAAATAATAGCAGTCAGTTTCCATCAAGCGTGTGCGTTTCAGGGCCTGCCAGGGCACAGTGTTACACCAGTGTAACTCATATCTGGTGTAACAGTAGTGTACATTTAAAAAAAACAACACTTTTTTGACTGTGAAATAATAGCAGTCAGTTTCCTTCACGCGCGTGCATTTCAGGGCTTGCCAGGGCACAGTGTCACACCAGTGCAACTCATATCTGGTGTAACAGTAGTGTACATTTAAAAAAAAACTAGAAATTTGACTGTGAAATAATAGCAGTCAGTTTCCTTCATGCGTGTGCGTTTCAGGGCCTGCCAGGGCACAGTGTCACACTAGTGCAACTCATATCTGGTGTAACAGTACTGTACATTTAAAAAAACTAGAAATTTGACTGTGAAATAATAGCAGTCAGTTTCCTTCATGAGTGTGCGTTTCAGGGTGTGCCAGTGCACAGTGACACACCAGTGCAACTCATATCTGGTGTAACAGTACTGTACATTTAAAAAAAACTAGAAATTTGACTGTGAAATAATAGCAGTCAGTTTCCTTCACGCGTGTGCGTTTCAGGGCCTGCCAGGGCATAGTGTCACACCAGTGCAACTCATATCTGGTGTAACAGTAGTGTACATTTAAAAAAAACCCACTCTTTTGACTGTGAAAAAATAGTAGTCAGTCTCCTTCACGCGTGTGCATTTCAGGGCCTGCAAGGGCACAATGTCACACCAGTGCAACTCATATCTGGTGTAACAGTAGTGTACATTTAAAAAAAACGAGAAATTTGACTGTGAAATAATAGCAGTCAGTTTCCTTCACACGTGTGCGTTTCAGGGCCTGCCAGGGCACAGTGTCACACCAGTGCAACTCATATCTGGTGTAACAGTAGTGTACATTTAAAAAAAACTAGAAATTTGACTGTGAAATAATAGCAGTCAGTTTCCTTCACGCGTGTGCGTTTCAGGGCCTGCCAGGGCATAGTGTCACACCAGTGCAACTCATATCTGGTGTAACAGTAGTGTACATTTAAAAAAAACCCACTCTTTTGACTGTGAAATAATAGCAGTCAGTTTCCTTCACGTGTGTGCATTTCAGGGCCTGCCAGGGCACAGTGTAACACCAGTGCAACTCATATCTGGTGTAACAGTAGTGTACATTTAAAAAAAAAAACACTTTTTTGACTGTGAAATAATAGCAGTCAGTTTCTTTCACATGTGTGCATTTCAGTGCCTGCCAGGGCACAGTGTCACACCAGTGCAACTCATATCTGGTGTAACAGTAGTGTACATTTAAAAAAAAAATAGAAATTTGACTGTGAAATAATAGCAGTCAGTTTCCTTCATGCGTGTGCGTTTCAGGGCCTGCCAGGGCACAGTGTCACACCAGTGCAACTCATATCTGGTGTAACAGTAGTGTACATTTAAAAAAAAACTAGACATTTGACTGTGAAATAATAGCAGTCAGTTTCCTTCACACGTGTGCGTTTCAGGGCCTGCCAGGGCACAGTGTCACACCTGTGCAACTCATATCTGGTGTAACAGTACTGTACATTTAAAAAAAACTAGAAATTTGACTGTGAAATAATAGCAGTCAATTTCCATCACGCGTGTGCGTTTCAGGGCTTGCCAGGGCATAGTGTCACACCAGTTCAACTCATATCTGGTGTAACAGTAGTGTACATTTAAAAAAACAACACTTTTTTGACTGTGAAATAATAGCAGTCAGTTTCTTTCACATGTGTGCATTTCAGGGCCTGCCAAGGCACAGTGTCACACCAGTGCAACTCATATCTGGTGTAACAGTAGTGTACATTTTAAAAAAAACTAGAAATTTGACTGTGAAATAATAGCAGTCAGTTTCCTTCACGCGCGTGCATTTCAGGCTTGCCAGGGCACAGTGTCACACCAGTGCAACTCATATCTGGTGTAAAAGTAGTGTACATTTAAAAAAAAAACACTCTTTTGACTGTATAATAATAGCAGTCAATTTCCTTCACGTGTGTGCATTTCAGGGCTTGCCAGGGCACAGTGTCACACCAGTGCAACTCATATCTGGTGTAACAGTAGTGTACATTTAAAAAAAAACAACACTTTTTTGACTGTGAAATAATAGCAGTCAGTTTCCTTCACGCATGTGCGTTTCAGGGCCTGCCAGGGCACAGTGTCACACCAGTGCAACTCATATCTGGTGTAACAGTAGTGTACATTTAAAAAAAAAAACACTCTTTTGACTGTGAAATAATAGCAGTCAGTTTCCTTCACACGTGTGCTTTTCAGGGCCTGCCAGGGCATAGTGTCACACCAGTGCAACTCATATCTGGTGTAACAGTACTGTACATTTAAAAAAAACTAGAAATTTGACTGTGAAATAATAGCAGTCAATTTCCATCACGCGTGTGCGTTTCAGGGCTTGCCAGGGCATAGTGTCACACCAGTGCAACTCATATCTGGTGTAACAGTAGTGTACATTTAAAAAAAAACCACTCTTTTGACTGTGAAATAATAGCAGTCAATTTCCTTCACGTGTGTGCATTTCAGGGCTTGCCAGGGCACAGTGTCACACCAGTGCAACTCATATCTGGTGTAACAGTAGTGTACATTTAAAAAAAGACCCAATCTTTTGACTGTGAAATAATAGCAGTCAGTTTCCTTCACATGTGTGCATTTCAGGGCCTGCCAGGGCACAGTGTAACACCAGTGCAACTCATATCTGGTGTAACAGTAGTGTACATTTAAAAAAAAAAAACACTTTTTTGACTGTGAAATAATAGCAGTCAGTTTCCTTCACGCATGTGCGTTTCAGGGGCTGCCAGGTCACAGTGTCACACCAGTGCAACTCATATCTGGTGTAACAGTAGTGTACATTTTAAAAAAAAAACACTCTTTTGACTGTGAAATAATAGCTGTCAGTTTCCTTCACGTGTGTGCATTTCAGGGCCTGCCAGGGCACAGTGTCACACCAGTGCAACTCATATCTGGTTTAACAGTAGTGTACATTTTAAAAAAAAAAAACTTTTTTGACTGTGAAATAATAGCAGTCAGTTTCTTTCACATGTGTGCATTTCAGGGCCTGCCAGGGCACAGTGTCACACCAGTGCAACTCATATCTGGTGTAACAGTAGTGTACATTTAAAAAAAAACTAGAAATTTGACTATGAAATAATAGCAATCAGTTTCCTTCATGCGTGTGCGTTTCAGGGCCTGCCAGGGCACAGTGTCACACCAGTGCAACTCATATCTGGTGTAACAGTAGTGTACATTTAAAAAAAAACTAGAAATTTGACTGTGAAATAATAGCAGTCAGTTTCCTTCATGCGTGTGCGTTTCAAGGCCTGCCAGTGCACAGTGTCACACCAGTGCAACTCATATCTGGTGTAACAGTATTTTGCATTTAAAAAAAACCTTGAAATTTGACTGTGAAATAATAGCAGTCAGTTTCCTTCACGTGTGTGCATTTCAGGGCCTGCCAGTGCACAGTGTCACACCAGTGCAACTCATATCTGGTGTAACAGTAGTGTACATTTAAAAAAAAAAATACTTTTTTGACTGTGAAATAATAGCAGTCAGTTTCTTTCACATGTGTGCATTTCAGGGCCTGCCAGGGCACAGTGTCACACCTGTGCAACTCATATCTGGTGTAACAGTAGTGTACATTTAAAAAAAAAACTAGAAATTTGACAGTGAAATAATAGCAGTCAGTTTCCTTCATGCGTGTGCGTTTCAGGGCCTGCCAGGGCACAGTGTCACACCAGTGCAACTCATATCTGGTGTAACAGTAGTGTACATTTAAAAAAAAACTAGAAATTTGACTGTGAAATAATAGCAGTCAGTTTCCTTCACACGTGTGCGTTTCAGGGCCTGCCAGGGCACAGTGTCACACCTGTGCAACACATATCTGGTGTAACAGTACTGTACATTTAAAAAAAACTAGAAATTTGACTGTGAAATAATAGCAGTCAGTTTCCATCAAGCGTGTGCGTTTCAGGGCCTGCCAGGGCACAGTGTTACACCAGTGTAACTCATATCTGGTGTAACAGTAGTGTACATTTAAAAAAAAAAAATCTTTTTTGACTGTGAAAAAATAGCAGTCAGTTTCTTTCACATGTGTGCATTTCAGGGCTTGCCAGGGCACAGTGTCACACCAGTGCAACTCATATCTGGTGTAACAGTAGTGTACATTTAAAAAAAAACTAGAAATTTGACTGTGAAATTATAGCAGTCAGTTTCCTTCATGCGTGTGCGTTTCAGGGCCTGCCAGGGCACAGTGTCACACCTGTGCAACTCATATCTGGTGTAACAGTACTGTACATTTAAAAAAAAAACACTCTTTTGACTGTGAAATAATAGCAGTCAGTTTCCTTCACGCGCGTGCATTTCAGGGCCTGCCAGGGCACAGTGTCACACCAGTGCAACTCATATCTGGTGTAACAGTAGTGTACATTTAAAAAAAAACTAGAAATTTGACTGTGAAATAAAAGCAGTTTCCTTCACGCGTGTTTGTTTCAGGGCCTGCCAGGGCACAGTGTCACACCAGTGCAACTCATATCTGGTGTAACAGTAGTGTACATTTAAAAAAAAACTAGAAATTTGACTATGAAATAATAGCAATCAGTTTCCTTCATGCGTGTGCATTTCAGGGCCTGCCAGGGCACAGTGTCACACCAGTGCAACTCATATCTGGTGTAACAGTAGTGTACATTTAAAAAAAAACTAGAAATTTGACTGTGAAATAATAGCAGTCAGTTTCCTTCATGCGTGTGCGTTTCAAGGCCTGCCAGTGCACAGTGTCACACCAGTGCAACTCATATCTGGTGTAACAGTATTTTGCATTTAAAAAAAACCTTGAAATTTGACTGTGAAATAATAGCAGTCAGTTTCCTTCACGTGTGTGCATTTCAGGGCCTGCCAGTGCACAGTGTCACACCAGTGCAACTCATATCTGGTGTAACAGTAGTGTACATTTAAAAAAATATATACTGTTTTGACTGTGAAATAATAGCAGTCAGTTTCTTTCACATGTGTGCATTTCAGGGCCTGCCAGGGCACAGTGTCACACCAGTGCAACTCATATCTGGTGTAACAGTAGTGTACATTTAAAAAAAACTAGAAATTTGACTGTGAAATAATAGCAGTCAGTTTCCTTCACACGTGTGCGTTTCAGGGCCTGCCAGGGCACAGTGTCACACCTGTGCAACTCATATCTGGTGTAACAGTAGTGTACATTTAAAAAAAAACTAGAAATTTGACTGTGAAATAAAAGCAGTTTCCTTCACGCGTGTTTGTTTCAGGGCCTGCCAGGGCACAGTGTCACACCAGTGCAACTCATATCTGGTGTAACAGTAGTGTACATTTAAAAAAAAACTAGAAATTTGACTATGAAATAATAGCAATCAGTTTCCTTCATGCGTGTGCATTTCAGGGCCTGCCAGGGCACAGTGTCACACCAGTGCAACTCATATCTGGTGTAACAGTAGTGTACATTTAAAAAAAAACTAGAAATTTGACTGTGAAATAATAGCAGTCAGTTTCCTTCATGCGTGTGCGTTTCAAGGCCTGCCAGTGCACAGTGTCACACCAGTGCAACTCATATCTGGTGTAACAGTATTTTGCATTTAAAAAAAACCTTGAAATTTGACTGTGAAATAATAGCAGTCAGTTTCCTTCACGTGTGTGCATTTCAGGGCCTGCCAGTGCACAGTGTCACACCAGTGCAACTCATATCTGGTGTAACAGTAGTGTACATTTAAAAAAATATATACTGTTTTGACTGTGAAATAATAGCAGTCAGTTTCTTTCACATGTGTGCATTTCAGGGCCTGCCAGGGCACAGTGTCACACCAGTGCAACTCATATCTGGTGTAACAGTAGTGTACATTTAAAAAAAACTAGAAATTTGACTGTGAAATAATAGCAGTCAGTTTCCTTCACACGTGTGCGTTTCAGGGCCTGCCAGGGCACAGTGTCACACCTGTGCAACACATATCTGGTGTAACAGTACTGTACATTTAAAAAAAACTAGAAATTTGACTGTGAAATAATAGCAGTCAGTTTCCATCAAGCGTGTGCGTTTCAGGGCCTGCCAGGGCACAGTGTTACACCAGTGTAACTCATATCTGGTGTAACAGTAGTGTACATTTAAAAAAAAAAAATCTTTTTTGACTGTGAAATAATACCAGTCAGTTTCTTTCACATGTGTGCATTTCAGTTCTTGCCAGGGCACAGTGTCACACCAGTGCAACTCATATCTGGTGTAACAGTAGTGTACATTTAAAAAAAAAAAAAATTTTTTGACTGTGAAATAATAGCAGTCAGTTTCTTTCACATGTGTGCATTTCAGGGCCTGCCAGGGCACAGTGTCACACCAGTGCAACTCATATCTGGTGTAACAGTAGTGTACATTTAAAAAAAAACTAGAAATTTGACTGTGAAATTATAGCAGTCAGTTTCCTTCATGCGTGTGCGTTTCAGGGCCTGCCAGGGCACAGTGTCACACCTGTGCAACTCATATCTGGTGTAACAGTACTGTACATTTAAAAAAAAACCACTCTTTTGACTGTGAAATAATAGCAGTCAGTTTCCTTCACGCGCGTGCATTTCAGGGCCTGCCAGGGCACAGTGTCACACCAGTGCAACTCATATCTGGTGTAACAGTAGTGTACATTTAAAAAAAAACTAGAAATTTGACTGTGAAATAAAAGCAGTTTCCTTCACGCGTGTTTGTTTCAGGGCCTGCCAGGGCACAGTGTCACACCAGTGCAACTCATATCTGGTGTAACAGTAGTGTACATTTAAAAAAAAACTAGAAATTTGACTGCGAAATAATAGCAGTCAGTTTCCTTCATGCGTGTGCGTTTCAGGGCCTGCCAGGGCACAGTGTCACACCAGTGCAACTCATATCTGGTCTAACAGTAGTGTACATTTAAAAAAAACTAGAAATTTGACTGTGAAATAATAGCAGTCAGTTTCCTTCACGCGTGTGCGTTTCAGGGCATGCCAGGGCACAGTGTCACACCAGTGCAACTCATATCTGGTGTAACAGTAGTGTACATTTAAAAAAAAAAAAAACTTTTTTGACTGTGAAAAAATAGTAGTCAGTTTCCTTCACGCGTGTGCATTTCAGGGCCTGCCAGGGCACAATGTCACACCAGTGCAACTCATATCTGGTGTAACATTAGTGTACATTTAAATAAAAACTAGAAATTTGACTGTGAAATAATAGCAGTCAGTCTCCTTCATGCGTGTGAGTTTCAGGGCCAGCCAGGGCACAGTGTCACACCAGTGCAACTCATATCTGGTGTAACAGTAGTTTACATTTAAAAAAAAACTAGAAATTTGACTGTGAAATAATAGCAGTCAGTTTCCTTCACGCATGTGCGTTTCAGGGCCTGCCAGGGCACAGTGTCACACCAGTGCAACTCATATCTGGTGTAACAGTAGTGTACATTTAAAAAAAAACTAGAAATTTGACTGTGAAATAATAGCAGTCAGTTTCCTTCATGCGTGTGCGTTTCAGGGCCTGCCAGGGCACAGTGTCACACCAGTGCAACTCATATCTGGTCTAACAGTAGTGTACATTTAAAAAAAACTAGAAATTTGACTGTGAAATAATAGCAGTCAGTTTCCTTCACGCATGTGCGTTTCAGGGCCTGACAGGGCACAGTGTCACACTGGTGCAACTCATATCTGGTGTAACAGTAGTGTACATTTAAAAAAAAACTAGAAATTTGACTGTGAAATAATAGCAGTCAGTTTCCTTCATGCGTGTGCGTTTCAGGGCCTGCCAGGGCACAGTGTCACACCAGTGCAACTCATATCTGGTCTAACAGTAGTGTACATTTAAAAAAAACTAGAAATTTGACTGTGAAATAATAGCAGTCAGTTTCCTTCACGCGTGTGCGTTTCAGGGCATGCCAGGGCACAGTGTCACACCAGTGCAACTCATATCTGGTGTAACAGTAGTTTACATTTAAAAAAAAAAAAAACTTTTTTGACTGTGAAAAAATAGTAGTCAGTTTCCTTCACGCGTGTGCATTTCAGGGCCTGCCAGGGCACAATGTCACACCAGTGCAACTCATATCTGGTATAACATTAGTGTACATTTAAATAAAAACTAGAAATTTGACTGTGAAATAATAGCAGTCAGTCTCCTTCATGCGTGTGAGTTTCAGGGCCAGCCAGGGCACAGTGTCACACCAGTGCAACTCATATCTGGTGTAACAGTAGTTTACATTTAAAAAAAACTAGAAATTTGACTGTGAAATAATAGCAGTCAGTTTCCTTCACGCATGTGCGTTTCAGGGCCTGCCAGGGCACAGTGTCACACCAGTGCAACTCATATCTGGTGTAACAGTAGTGTACATTTAAAAAAAAACTAGAAATTTGACTGTGAAATAATAGCAGTTTATTTCACGCGTGTGCGTTTCAGGGCCTGCCAGGGCACAGTGTCACACAACTCATATCTGGTGTAACAGTAGTGTACATTTTAAAAAAAACTAGAAATTTGACTGTGAAATAATAGCAGTCAGTTTCCTTCACACGTGTGCGTTTCAGGGCCTGCCAGGGCACAGTGTCACACCAGTGCAACTCATATCTGGTGTAACAGTAGTGTACATTTAAAAAAAAAAAAACACTCTTTTGACTGTGAAATAATAGCTGTCAGTTTCCTTCACGTGTGTGCATTTCAGGGCCTGCCAGGGCACAGTGTCACACCAGTGCAACTCATATCTGGTGTAACAGTAGTGTACATTTAAAAAAACAACACTTTTTTGACTGTGAAATAATAGCAGTCAGTTTCTTTCACATGTGTGCATTTCAGGGCCTGCCAAGGCACAGTGTCACACCAGTGCAACTCATATCTGGTGTAACAGTAGTGTACATTTAAAAAAAAACTAGAAATTTGACTGTGAAATAATAGCAGTCAGTTTCCTTCATGCGTGTGCGTTTCAGGGCCTGCCAGGGCACAGTGTCACACTAGTGCAACTCATATCTGGTGTAACAGTACTGTACATTTAAAAAAACTAGAAATTTGGCTGTGAAATAATAGCAGTCAGTTTCCTTCATGAGTGTGCGTTTCAGGGCCTGCCAGGGCACAGTGTCACACCAGTGCAACTCATATCTGGTGTAACAGTACTGTACATTTAAAAAAAACTAGAAATTTGACTGTGAAATAATAGCAGTCAGTTTCCTTCACGCGTGTGAGTTTCAGGGCATGCCAGAGCACAGTGTCACACCAGTGCAACTCATATCTGGTGTAACAGTAGTGTACATTTAAAAAAAAAAAAAAACTTTTTGGACTGTGAAAAAATAGTAGTCAGTCTCCTTCACGCGTGTGCATTTCAGGGCCTGCCAGGGCACAATGTCACACCAGTGCAACTCATATCTGGTGTAACAGTAGTGTACATTTAAAAAAAACGAGAAATTTGACTGTGAAATAATAGCAGTCAGTTTCCTTCACACGTGTGCGTTTCAAGGCCTGCCAGGGCACAGTGTCACACCAGTGCAACTCATATCTGGTGTAACAGTAGTGTACATTTAAAAAAAACTAGAAATTTGACTGTGAAATAATAGCAGTCAGTTTCCATCACGCGTGTGCGTTTCAGGGCCTGCCAGGGCACAGTGGTACACCAGTGCAACTCATATCTGGTGTAACAGTAGTGTTCATTTAAAAAAAAACTAGAAATTTGACTGTGAAATAATAGCAGTCAGTTTCCTTCATGCGTGTGCGTTTCAGGGCCTGCCAGTGCACAGTGTCACACCAGTGCAACTCATATCTGGTCTAACAGTAGTGTACATTTAAAAAAAACTAGAAATTTGACTGTGAAATAATAGCAGTCAGTTTCCTTCACGCGTGTGCGTTTCAGGGCATGCCAGGGCACAGTGTCACACCTGTGCAACTCATATCTGGTGTAACAGTAGTGTACATTTAAAAAAAAAAAAAACTTTTTTGACTGTGAAAAAATAGTAGTCAGTCTCCTTCACGCGTGTGCATTTCAGGGCCTGCCAGGGCACAATGCCACACCAGTGCAACTCATATCTGGTGTAACAGTAGTGTACATTTAAATAAAAACTAGAAATTTGACTGTGAAATAATAGCAGTCAGTTTCCTTCACACGTGTGCGTTTCAGGGCCTGCCATGGCACAGTGTCACACCAGTGCAACTCATATCTGGTGTAACAGTAGTTTACATTTAAAAAAAACTAGAAATTTGACTGTGAAATAATAGCAGTCAGTTTCCTTCACGCATGTGCGTTTCAGGGTCTGCCAGGGCACAGTGTCACACCAGTGCAACTCATATCTGGTGTAACAGTAGTGTACATTTAAAAAAAACTAGAAATTTGACTGTGAAATAATAGCAGTCAGTTTCCTTCAAGCGTGTGCGTTTCAGGGCCTGCCAGGGCATAGTGTCACACCAGTGCAACTCATATCTGGAGTAACAGTAGTGTACATTTAAAAAAAACCCACTCTTTTGACTGTGAAATAATAGCAGTCAGTTTCCTTCACGTGTGTGCATTTCAGGGCCTGCCAGGGCACAGTGTAACACCAGTGCAACTCATATCTGGTGTAACAGTAGTGTACATTTAAAAAAAAAACACTTTTTTGACTGTGAAATAATAGCAGTCAGTTTCTTTCACATGTGTGCATTTCAGTGCCTGCCAGGGCACAGTATCACACCAGTGCAACTCATATCTGGTGTAACAGTAGTGTACATTTAAAAAAAAAATAGAAATTTGACTGTGAAATAATAGCAGTCAGTTTCCTTCATGCGTGTGTGTTTCAGGGACTGCCAGGGCACAGTGTCACACCAGTGCAACTCATATCTGGTGTAACAGTAGTGTACATTTAAAAAAAAACTAGAAATTTGACTGTGAAATAATAGCAGTCAGTTTCCTTCACACGTGTGCGTTTCAGGGCCTGCCAGGGCACAGTGTCACACCTGTGCAACTCATATCTGGTGTAACAGTACTGTACATTTAAAAAAAACTAGAAATTTGACTGTGAAATAATAGCAGTCAATTTCCATCACGCGTGTGCGTTTCAGGGCTTGACAGGGCATAGTGTCACACCAGTGCAACTCATATCTGGTGTAACAGTAGTGTACATTTAAAAAAAAACTAGAAATTTGACTGTGAAATAATAGCAATCAGTTTCCTTCATGCGTGTGCGTTTCAGGGCCTGCCAGGGCACAGTGTCACACCAGTGCAACTCATATCTGGTGTAACAGTAGTGTACATTTAAAAAAAAACTAGAAATTTGACTGTGAAATAATAGCAGTCAGTTTCCTTCACACGTGTGCGTTTCAGGGCCTGCCAGGGCACAATGTCACACAAGTGCAACTCATATCTGGTGTAACAGTAGTGTACATTTAAAAAAAAACTAGAAATTTGACTGTGAAATAATAACATTCAGTTTCCTTCAAGCGTGTGCGTTTCAGGGCCTGCCAGGGCACAGTGTGACACCAGTGCAACTCATATCTGGTCTAACAGTAGTGTACATTTAAAAAAACTAGAAATTTGACTGTGAAATAATAGCAGTAAGTTTCCTTCACGCGTGTGCGTTTCAGGGCATGCCAGGGCACAGTGTCACACCAGTGCAACTCATATCTGGTGTAACAGTAGTGTACATTTAAAAAAAACTAGAAATTTGACTGGGAAATAATAGCAATCAGTTTCCTTCATGCGTGTGCGTTTCAGGTACTGCCAGGGCACAGTGTCACACCTGTGCAACTCATATCTGGTGTAACAGTACTGTACATTTAAAAAAAACTAGAAATTTGACTGTGAAATAATAGCAGTCAGTTTCCTTCACGCGTGTGCGTTTCAGGGCCTGCCAGGGCATAGTGTCACACCAGTGCAACTCATATCTGGTGTAACAGTAGTGTACATTTAAAAAAAACTAGAAATTTGACTGTGAAATAATAGCAGTCAGTTTCCATCACGCGTGTGCGTTTCAGGGCCTGCCAGGGCACAGTGTTACACCAGTGTAACTCATATCTGGTGTAACAGTAGTGTACATTTAAAAAAAACAAACACTTTTTTGACTGTGAAATAATAGCAGACAGTTTCCTTCACGCGCGTGCATTTCAGGGCCTGCCAGTGCACAGTGTCACACCAGTGCAACTCATATCTGGTGTAACAGTAGTGTACATTTAAAAAAAAACTAGAAATTTGACTGTGAAATAAAAGCAGTTTCCTTCACGCGTGTGCGTTTCAGGGCCTGCCAGGGCACAGTGCCACACTAGTGCAACTCATATCTGGTGTAACAGTAGTGTACATTTAAAAAAAACTAGAAATTTGACTGTGAAATAATAGCTGTCAGTTTCCTTCATGCTTGTGCGTTTCAGGGCCTGAAAAAGTGCAACTCATATCTGGTGTAACAGTAGTGTACATTTAAAAAAAACAACACTTTTTTGACTGTGAAATAATAGCAGTCAGTTTCCTTCACGCGCGTGCATTTCAGGGCCTGCAAGGGCATAGTGTCACACCAGTGCAACTCATATCTGGTGTAACAGTAGTGTACATTTAAAAAAAAACTAGAAATTTGACTGTGAAATAAAAGCAGTTTCCTTCACGCGTGTGTGTTTCAGGGCCTGCCAGGGCACAGTGTCACACTAGTGCAACTCATATCTGGTGTAACAGTAGTGTACATTTAAAAAAAAATAGAAATTTGACTGTGAAATAATAGCAGTCAGTTTCCATCACGCCTGTGCGTTTCAGGGCCTGCCAGGGCACAGTGTTACACCAGTGCAACTCATATCTGGTGTAACAGTAGTGTACATTTTAAAAAAACAACACTTTTTTGACTGTGAAATAATAGCAGTCAGTTTCCTTCACGCGCGTGCATTTCAGGGCCTGCCCGGGCACAGTGTCACACCAGTGCAACTCATATCTGGTGTAACAGTAGTGTACATTTAAAAAATAAACCACTCTTTTGACTGTGAAATAATAGCAGTCAGTTTCCTTCACGTGTGTGCATTTCAGGGCCTGCCAGTGCACAGTGTCACACCAGTGCAACTCATATCTGGTGCAACAGTAGTGTACATTTAAAAAAAAAAAACACTTTTTTGACTGTGAAATAATAGCAGTCAGTTTCCTTCACGTGTGTGCGTTTCAGGGCCTGCCAGGGCACAGTGTCACACCAGTGCAACTCATATCTGGTGTAACAGTAGTGTACATTTAAAAAAAAAAAAACTCTTTTGACTGTGAAATAATAGCAGTCAGTTTCCTTCACGTGTGTGCATTTCAGGGCCTGCCAGGGTACAGTGTCACACCAGTGCAACTCATATCTGGTGTAACAGTAGTGTACATTTAAAAAAAAAAACACTTTTTTGACTGTGAAATAATAGCAGTCAGTTTCTTTCACATGTGTGCATTTCAGGGCCTGCCAGGGCACAGTGTCACACCAGTGCAACTCATATCTGGTGTAACAGTAGTGTACATTTAAAAAAAAACTAGAAATTTGACTGTGAAATAATAGCAATCAGTTTCCTTCATGCGTGTGCGTTTCAGGGCCTGCCAGGGCACAGTGTCACACCAGTGCAACTCATATCTGGTGTAACAGTAGTGTACATTTAAAAAAAAACTAGAAATTTGACTGTGAAATAATAGCAGTCAGTTTCCTTCACACGTGTGCGTTTCAGGGCCTGCCAGGGCACAGTGTCACACCAGTGCAACTCATATCTGGTGTAACAGTACTGTACATTTAAAAAAAAACTAGAAATTTGACTGTGAAATAATAACAGTCAGTTTCCTTCATGCGTGTGCGTTTCAGGGCCTGCCAGGGCACAGTGTGACACCAGTGCAACTCATATCTGGTCTAACAGTAGTGTACATTTAAAAAAAACTAGAAATTTGACTGTGAAATAATAGCAGTCAGTTTCCTTCACGCGTGTGCGTTTCAGGGCATGCCAGGGCACAGTGTGACACCAGTGCAACTCATATCTGGTCTAACAGTAGTGTACATTTAAAAAAACTAGAAATTTGACTGTGAAATAATAGCAGTAAGTTTCCTTCACGCGTGTGCGTTTCAGGGCATGCCAGGGCACAGTGTCACACCAGTGCAACTCATATCTGGTGTAACAGTAGTGTACATTTAAAAAAAACTAGAAATTTGACTGGGAAATAATAGCAATCAGTTTCCTTCATGCGTGTGCGTTTCAGGTACTGCCAGGGCACAGTGTCACACCTGTGCAACTCATATCTGGTGTAACAGTACTGTACATTTAAAAAAAACTAGAAATTTGACTGTGAAATAATAGCAGTCAGTTTCCTTCACGCGTGTGCGTTTCAGGGCCTGCCAGGGCATAGTGTCACACCAGTGCAACTCATATCTGGTGTAACAGTAGTGTACATTTAAAAAAAAACTAGAAATTTGACTGTGAAATAAAAGCAGTTTCCTTCACGCGTGTTTGTTTCAGGGCCTGCCAGGGCACAGTGTCACACCAGTGCAACTCATATCTGGTGTAACAGTAGTGTACATTTAAAAAAAAACTAGAAATTTGACTGCGAAATAATAGCAGTCAGTTTCCTTCATGCGTGTGCGTTTCAGGGCCTGCCAGGGCACAGTGTCACACCAGTGCAACTCATATCTGGTCTAACAGTAGTGTACATTTAAAAAAAACTAGAAATTTGACTGTGAAATAATAGCAGTCAGTTTCCTTCACGCGTGTGCGTTTCAGGGCATGCCAGGGCACAGTGTCACACCAGTGCAACTCATATCTGGTGTAACAGTAGTGTACATTTAAAAAAAAAAAAAACTTTTTTGACTGTGAAAAAATAGTAGTCAGTTTCCTTCACGCGTGTGCATTTCAGGGCCTGCCAGGGCACAATGTCACACCAGTGCAACTCATATCTGGTGTAACATTAGTGTACATTTAAATAAAAACTAGAAATTTGACTGTGAAATAATAGCAGTCAGTCTCCTTCATGCGTGTGAGTTTCAGGGCCAGCCAGGGCACAGTGTCACACCAGTGCAACTCATATCTGGTGTAACAGTAGTTTACATTTAAAAAAAAACTAGAAATTTGACTGTGAAATAATAGCAGTCAGTTTCCTTCACGCATGTGCGTTTCAGGGCCTGCCAGGGCACAGTGTCACACCAGTGCAACTCATATCTGGTGTAACAGTAGTGTACATTTAAAAAAAAACTAGAAATTTGACTGTGAAATAAGAGCAGTCAGTTTCCTTCATGCGTGTGCGTTTCAGGGCCTGCCAGGGCACAGTGTCACACCAGTGCAACTCATATCTGGTCTAACAGTAGTGTACATTTAAAAAAAACTAGAAATTTGACTGTGAAATAATAGCAGTCAGTTTCCTTCACGCATGTGCGTTTCAGGGCCTGACAGGGCACAGTGTCACACTGGTGCAACTCATATCTGGTGTAACAGTAGTGTACATTTAAAAAAAAACTAGAAATTTGACTGTGAAATAATAGCAGTCAGTTTCCTTCATGCGTGTGCGTTTCAGGGCCTGCCAGGGCACAGTGTCACACCAGTGCAACTCATATCTGGTCTAACAGTAGTGTACATTTAAAAAAAACTAGAAATTTGACTGTGAAATAATAGCAGTCAGTTTCCTTCACGCGTGTGCGTTTCAGGGCATGCCAGGGCACAGTGTCACACCAGTGCAACTCATATCTGGTGTAACAGTAGTGTACATTTAAAAAAAAAAAAAACTTTTTTGACTGTGAAAAAATAGTAGTCAGTTTCCTTCACGCGTGTGCATTTCAGGGCCTGCCAGGGCACAATGTCACACCAGTGCAACTCATATCTGGTGTAACATTAGTGTACATTTAAATAAAAACTAGAAATTTGACTGTGAAATAATAGCAGTCAGTCTCCTTCATGCGTGTGAGTTTCAGGGCCAGCCAGGGCACAGTGTCACACCAGTGCAACTCATATCTGGTGTAACAGTAGTTTACATTTAAAAAAAAACTAGAAATTTGACTGTGAAATAATAGCAGTCAGTTTCCTTCACGCATGTGCGTTTCAGGGCCTGCCAGGGCACAGTGTCACACCAGTGCAACTCATATCTGGTGTAACAGTAGTGTACATTTAAAAAAAAACTAGAAATTTGACTGTGAAATAATAGCAGTCAGTTTCCTTCATGCGTGTGCGTTTCAGGGCCTGCCAGGGCACAGTGTCACACCAGTGCAACTCATATCTGGTCTAACAGTAGTGTACATTTAAAAAAAACTAGAAATTTGACTGTGAAATAATAGCAGTCAGTTTCCTTCACGCATGTGCGTTTCAGGGCCTGACAGGGCACAGTGTCACACTGGTGCAACTCATATCTGGTGTAACAGTAGTGTACATTTAAAAAAAAACTAGAAATTTGACTGTGAAATAATAGCAGTCAGTTTCCTTCATGCGTGTGCGTTTCAGGGCCTGCCAGGGCACAGTGTCACACCAGTGCAACTCATATCTGGTCTAACAGTAGTGTACATTTAAAAAAAACTAGAAATTTGACTGTGAAATAATAGCAGTCAGTTTCCTTCACGCGTGTGCGTTTCAGGGCATGCCAGGGCACAGTGTCACACCAGTGCAACTCATATCTGGTGTAACAGTAGTTTACATTTAAAAAAAAAAAAAACTTTTTTGACTGTGAAAAAATAGTAGTCAGTTTCCTTCACGCGTGTGCATTTCAGGGCCTGCCAGGGCACAATGTCACACCAGTGCAACTCATATCTGGTATAACATTAGTGTACATTTAAATAAAAACTAGAAATTTGACTGTGAAATAATAGCAGTCAGTCTCCTTCATGCGTGTGAGTTTCAGGGCCAGCCAGGGCACAGTGTCACACCAGTGCAACTCATATCTGGTGTAACAGTAGTTTACATTTAAAAAAAACTAGAAATTTGACTGTGAAATAATAGCAGTCAGTTTCCTTCACGCATGTGCGTTTCAGGGCCTGCCAGGGCACAGTGTCACACCAGTGCAACTCATATCTGGTGTAACAGTAGTGTACATTTAAAAAAAAACTAGAAATTTGACTGTGAAATAATAGCAGTTTATTTCACGCGTGTGCGTTTCAGGGCCTGCCAGGGCACAGTGTCACACAACTCATATCTGGTGTAACAGTAGTGTACATTTTAAAAAAAACTAGAAATTTGACTGTGAAATAATAGCAGTCAGTTTCCTTCACACGTGTGCGTTTCAGGGCCTGCCAGGGCACAGTGTCACACCAGTGCAACTCATATCTGGTGTAACAGTAGTGTACATTTAAAAAAAAAAAAACACTCTTTTGACTGTGAAATAATAGCTGTCAGTTTCCTTCACGTGTGTGCATTTCAGGGCCTGCCAGGGCACAGTGTCACACCAGTGCAACTCATATCTGGTGTAACAGTAGTGTACATTTAAAAAAACAACACTTTTTTGACTGTGAAATAATAGCAGTCAGTTTCTTTCACATGTGTGCATTTCAGGGCCTGCCAAGGCACAGTGTCACACCAGTGCAACTCATATCTGGTGTAACAGTAGTGTACATTTAAAAAAAAACTAGAAATTTGACTGTGAAATAATAGCAGTCAGTTTCCTTCATGCGTGTGCGTTTCAGGGCCTGCCAGGGCACAGTGTCACACTAGTGCAACTCATATCTGGTGTAACAGTACTGTACATTTAAAAAAACTAGAAATTTGGCTGTGAAATAATAGCAGTCAGTTTCCTTCATGAGTGTGCGTTTCAGGGCCTGCCAGGGCACAGTGTCACACCAGTGCAACTCATATCTGGTGTAACAGTACTGTACATTTAAAAAAAACTAGAAATTTGACTGTGAAATAATAGCAGTCAGTTTCCTTCACGCGTGTGAGTTTCAGGGCATGCCAGAGCACAGTGTCACACCAGTGCAACTCATATCTGGTGTAACAGTAGTGTACATTTAAAAAAAAAAAAAAACTTTTTGGACTGTGAAAAAATAGTAGTCAGTCTCCTTCACGCGTGTGCATTTCAGGGCCTGCCAGGGCACAATGTCACACCAGTGCAACTCATATCTGGTGTAACAGTAGTGTACATTTAAAAAAAACGAGAAATTTGACTGTGAAATAATAGCAGTCAGTTTCCTTCACACGTGTGCGTTTCAAGGCCTGCCAGGGCACAGTGTCACACCAGTGCAACTCATATCTGGTGTAACAGTAGTGTACATTTAAAAAAAACTAGAAATTTGACTGTGAAATAATAGCAGTCAGTTTCCATCACGCGTGTGCGTTTCAGGGCCTGCCAGGGCACAGTGGTACACCAGTGCAACTCATATCTGGTGTAACAGTAGTGTTCATTTAAAAAAAAACTAGAAATTTGACTGTGAAATAATAGCAGTCAGTTTCCTTCATGCGTGTGCGTTTCAGGGCCTGCCAGTGCACAGTGTCACACCAGTGCAACTCATATCTGGTCTAACAGTAGTGTACATTTAAAAAAAACTAGAAATTTGACTGTGAAATAATAGCAGTCAGTTTCCTTCACGCGTGTGCGTTTCAGGGCATGCCAGGGCACAGTGTCACACCTGTGCAACTCATATCTGGTGTAACAGTAGTGTACATTTAAAAAAAAAAAAAACTTTTTTGACTGTGAAAAAATAGTAGTCAGTCTCCTTCACGCGTGTGCATTTCAGGGCCTGCCAGGGCACAATGCCACACCAGTGCAACTCATATCTGGTGTAACAGTAGTGTACATTTAAATAAAAACTAGAAATTTGACTGTGAAATAATAGCAGTCAGTTTCCTTCACACGTGTGCGTTTCAGGGCCTGCCATGGCACAGTGTCACACCAGTGCAACTCATATCTGGTGTAACAGTAGTTTACATTTAAAAAAAACTAGAAATTTGACTGTGAAATAATAGCAGTCAGTTTCCTTCACGCATGTGCGTTTCAGGGTCTGCCAGGGCACAGTGTCACACCAGTGCAACTCATATCTGGTGTAACAGTAGTGTACATTTAAAAAAAACTAGAAATTTGACTGTGAAATAATAGCAGTCAGTTTCCTTCAAGCGTGTGCGTTTCAGGGCCTGCCAGGGCATAGTGTCACACCAGTGCAACTCATATCTGGAGTAACAGTAGTGTACATTTAAAAAAAACCCACTCTTTTGACTGTGAAATAATAGCAGTCAGTTTCCTTCACGTGTGTGCATTTCAGGGCCTGCCAGGGCACAGTGTAACACCAGTGCAACTCATATCTGGTGTAACAGTAGTGTACATTTAAAAAAAAAACACTTTTTTGACTGTGAAATAATAGCAGTCAGTTTCTTTCACATGTGTGCATTTCAGTGCCTGCCAGGGCACAGTATCACACCAGTGCAACTCATATCTGGTGTAACAGTAGTGTACATTTAAAAAAAAAATAGAAATTTGACTGTGAAATAATAGCAGTCAGTTTCCTTCATGCGTGTGTGTTTCAGGGACTGCCAGGGCACAGTGTCACACCAGTGCAACTCATATCTGGTGTAACAGTAGTGTACATTTAAAAAAAAACTAGAAATTTGACTGTGAAATAATAGCAGTCAGTTTCCTTCACACGTGTGCGTTTCAGGGCCTGCCAGGGCACAGTGTCACACCTGTGCAACTCATATCTGGTGTAACAGTACTGTACATTTAAAAAAAACTAGAAATTTGACTGTGAAATAATAGCAGTCAATTTCCATCACGCGTGTGCGTTTCAGGGCTTGACAGGGCATAGTGTCACACCAGTGCAACTCATATCTGGTGTAACAGTAGTGTACATTTAAAAAAAAACTAGAAATTTGACTGTGAAATAATAGCAATCAGTTTCCTTCATGCGTGTGCGTTTCAGGGCCTGCCAGGGCACAGTGTCACACCAGTGCAACTCATATCTGGTGTAACAGTAGTGTACATTTAAAAAAAAACTAGAAATTTGACTGTGAAATAATAGCAGTCAGTTTCCTTCAAGCGTGTGCGTTTCAGGGCCTGCCAGGGCACAGTGTGACACCAGTGCAACTCATATCTGGTCTAACAGTAGTGTACATTTAAAAAAACTAGAAATTTGACTGTGAAATAATAGCAGTAAGTTTCCTTCACGCGTGTGCGTTTCAGGGCATGCCAGGGCACAGTGTCACACCAGTGCAACTCATATCTGGTGTAACAGTAGTGTACATTTAAAAAAAACTAGAAATTTGACTGGGAAATAATAGCAATCAGTTTCCTTCATGCGTGTGCGTTTCAGGTACTGCCAGGGCACAGTGTCACACCTGTGCAACTCATATCTGGTGTAACAGTACTGTACATTTAAAAAAAACTAGAAATTTGACTGTGAAATAATAGCAGTCAGTTTCCTTCACGCGTGTGCGTTTCAGGGCCTGCCAGGGCATAGTGTCACACCAGTGCAACTCATATCTGGTGTAACAGTAGTGTACATTTAAAAAAAACTAGAAATTTGACTGTGAAATAATAGCAGTCAGTTTCCATCACGCGTGTGCGTTTCAGGGCCTGCCAGGGCACAGTGTTACACCAGTGTAACTCATATCTGGTGTAACAGTAGTGTACATTTAAAAAAAAAAAACACTTTTTTGACTGTGAAATAATAGCAGACAGTTTCCTTCACGCGCGTGCATTTCAGGGCCTGCCAGTGCACAGTGTCACACCAGTGCAACTCATATCTGGTGTAACAGTAGTGTACATTTAAAAAAAAACTAGAAATTTGACTGTGAAATAAAAGCAGTTTCCTTCACGCGTGTGCGTTTCAGGGCCTGCCAGGGCACAGTGCCACACTAGTGCAACTCATATCTGGTGTAACAGTAGTGTACATTTAAAAAAAACTAGAAATTTGACTGTGAAATAATAGCTGTCAGTTTCCTTCATGCTTGTGCGTTTCAGGGCCTGAAAAAGTGCAACTCATATCTGGTGTAACAGTAGTGTACATTTAAAAAAAACAACACTTTTTTGACTGTGAAATAATAGCAGTCAGTTTCCTTCACGCGCGTGCATTTCAGGGCCTGCAAGGGCATAGTGTCACACCAGTGCAACTCATATCTGGTGTAACAGTAGTGTACATTTAAAAAAAAACTAGAAATTTGACTGTGAAATAAAAGCAGTTTCCTTCACGCGTGTGTGTTTCAGGGCCTGCCAGGGCACAGTGTCACACTAGTGCAACTCATATCTGGTGTAACAGTAGTGTACATTTAAAAAAAAATAGAAATTTGACTGTGAAATAATAGCAGTCAGTTTCCATCACGCCTGTGCGTTTCAGGGCCTGCCAGGGCACAGTGTTACACCAGTGCAACTCATATCTGGTGTAACAGTAGTGTACATTTTAAAAAAACAACACTTTTTTGACTGTGAAATAATAGCAGTCAGTTTCCTTCACGCGCGTGCATTTCAGGGCCTGCCCGGGCACAGTGTCACACCAGTGCAACTCATATCTGGTGTAACAGTAGTGTACATTTAAAAAATAAACCACTCTTTTGACTGTGAAATAATAGCAGTCAGTTTCCTTCACGTGTGTGCATTTCAGGGCCTGCCAGTGCACAGTGTCACACCAGTGCAACTCATATCTGGTGCAACAGTAGTGTACATTTAAAAAAAAAAAACACTTTTTTGACTGTGAAATAATAGCAGTCAGTTTCCTTCACGTGTGTGCGTTTCAGGGCCTGCCAGGGCACAGTGTCACACCAGTGCAACTCATATCTGGTGTAACAGTAGTGTACATTTAAAAAAAAAAAAACTCTTTTGACTGTGAAATAATAGCAGTCAGTTTCCTTCACGTGTGTGCATTTCAGGGCCTGCCAGGGTACAGTGTCACACCAGTGCAACTCATATCTGGTGTAACAGTAGTGTACATTTAAAAAAAAAAACACTTTTTTGACTGTGAAATAATAGCAGTCAGTTTCTTTCACATGTGTGCATTTCAGGGCCTGCCAGGGCACAGTGTCACACCAGTGCAACTCATATCTGGTGTAACAGTAGTGTACATTTAAAAAAAAACTAGAAATTTGACTGTGAAATAATAGCAATCAGTTTCCTTCATGCGTGTGCGTTTCAGGGCCTGCCAGGGCACAGTGTCACACCAGTGCAACTCATATCTGGTGTAACAGTAGTGTACATTTAAAAAAAAACTAGAAATTTGACTGTGAAATAATAGCAGTCAGTTTCCTTCACACGTGTGCGTTTCAGGGCCTGCCAGGGCACAGTGTCACACCAGTGCAACTCATATCTGGTGTAACAGTACTGTACATTTAAAAAAAAACTAGAAATTTGACTGTGAAATAATAACAGTCAGTTTCCTTCATGCGTGTGCGTTTCAGGGCCTGCCAGGGCACAGTGTGACACCAGTGCAACTCATATCTGGTCTAACAGTAGTGTACATTTAAAAAAAACTAGAAATTTGACTGTGAAATAATAGCAGTCAGTTTCCTTCACGCGTGTGCGTTTCAGGGCATGCCAGGGCACAGTGTGACACCAGTGCAACTCATATCTGGTCTAACAGTAGTGTACATTTAAAAAAACTAGAAATTTGACTGTGAAATAATAGCAGTAAGTTTCCTTCACGCGTGTGCGTTTCAGGGCATGCCAGGGCACAGTGTCACACCAGTGCAACTCATATCTGGTGTAACAGTAGTGTACATTTAAAAAAAACTAGAAATTTGACTGGGAAATAATAGCAATCAGTTTCCTTCATGCGTGTGCGTTTCAGGTACTGCCAGGGCACAGTGTCACACCTGTGCAACTCATATCTGGTGTAACAGTACTGTACATTTAAAAAAAACTAGAAATTTGACTGTGAAATAATAGCAGTCAGTTTCCTTCACGCGTGTGCGTTTCAGGGCCTGCCAGGGCATAGTGTCACACCAGTGCAACTCATATCTGGTGTAACAGTAGTGTACATTTAAAAAAAACTAGAAATTTGACTGTGAAATAATAGCAGTCAGTTTCCATCACGCGTGTGCGTTTCAGGGCCTGCCAGGGCACAGTGTTACACTAGTGTAACTCATATCTGGTGTAACAGTAGTGTACATTTAAAAAAAACAAACACTTTTTTGACTGTGAAATAATAGCAGACAGTTTCCTTCACGCGCGTGCATTTCAGGGCCTGCCAGTGCACAGTGTCACACCAGTGCAACTCATATCTGGTGTAACAGTAGTGTACATTTAAAAAAAAACTAGAAATTTGACTGTGAAATAAAAGCAGTTTCCTTCACGCGTGTGCGTTTCAGGGCCTGCCAGGGCACAGTGCCACACTAGTGCAACTCATATCTGGTGTAACAGTAGTGTACATTTAAAAAAAACTAGAAATTTGACTGTGAAATAATAGCTGTCAGTTTCCTTCATGCTTGTGCGTTTCAGGGCCTGAAAAAGTGCAACTCATATCTGGTGTAACAGTAGTGTACATTTAAAAAAAACAACACTTTTTTGACTGTGAAATAATAGCAGTCAGTTTCCTTCACGCGCGTGCATTTCAGGGCCTGCAAGGGCATAGTGTCACACCAGTGCAACTCATATCTGGTGTAACAGTAGTGTACATTTAAAAAAAAACTAGAAATTTGACTGTGAAATAAAAGCAGTTTCCTTCACGCGTGTGTGTTTCAGGGCCTGCCAGGGCACAGTGTCACACTAGTGCAACTCATATCTGGTGTAACAGTAGTGTACATTTAAAAAAAAATAGAAATTTGACTGTGAAATAATAGCAGTCAGTTTCCATCACGCCTGTGCGTTTCAGGGCCTGCCAGGGCACAGTGTTACACCAGTGCAACTCATATCTGGTGTAACAGTAGTGTACATTTTAAAAAAACAACACTTTTTTGACTGTGAAATAATAGCAGTCAGTTTCCTTCACGCGCGTGCATTTCAGGGCCTGCCCGGGCACAGTGTCACACCAGTGCAACTCATATCTGGTGTAACAGTAGTGTACATTTAAAAAATAAACCACTCTTTTGACTGTGAAATAATAGCAGTCAGTTTCCTTCACGTGTGTGCATTTCAGGGCCTGCCAGTGCACAGTGTCACACCAGTGCAACTCATATCTGGTGCAACAGTAGTGTACATTTAAAAAAAAAAAACACTTTTTTGACTGTGAAATAATAGCAGTCAGTTTCCTTCACGTGTGTGCGTTTCAGGGCCTGCCAGGGCACAGTGTCACACCAGTGCAACTCATATCTGGTGTAACAGTAGTGTACATTTAAAAAAAAAAAAACTCTTTTGACTGTGAAATAATAGCAGTCAGTTTCCTTCACGTGTGTGCATTTCAGGGCCTGCCAGGGTACAGTGTCACACCAGTGCAACTCATATCTGGTGTAACAGTAGTGTACATTTAAAAAAAAAAACACTTTTTTGACTGTGAAATAATAGCAGTCAGTTTCTTTCACATGTGTGCATTTCAGGGCCTGCCAGGGCACAGTGTCACACCAGTGCAACTCATATCTGGTGTAACAGTAGTGTACATTTAAAAAAAAACTAGAAATTTGACTGTGAAATAATAGCAATCAGTTTCCTTCATGCGTGTGCGTTTCAGGGCCTGCCAGGGCACAGTGTCACACCAGTGCAACTCATATCTGGTGTAACAGTAGTGTACATTTAAAAAAAAACTAGAAATTTGACTGTGAAATAATAGCAGTCAGTTTCCTTCACACGTGTGCGTTTCAGGGCCTGCCAGGGCACAGTGTCACACCAGTGCAACTCATATCTGGTGTAACAGTACTGTACATTTAAAAAAAAACTAGAAATTTGACTGTGAAATAATAACAGTCAGTTTCCTTCATGCGTGTGCGTTTCAGGGCCTGCCAGGGCACAGTGTGACACCAGTGCAACTCATATCTGGTCTAACAGTAGTGTACATTTAAAAAAAACTAGAAATTTGACTGTGAAATAATAGCAGTCAGTTTCCTTCACGCGTGTGCGTTTCAGGGCATGCCAGGGCACAGTGTCACACCAGTGCAACTCATATCTGGTGTAACAGTAGTGTACATTTAAAAAAAAATAGAAATTTGACTGTGAAATAATAGCAGTCAGTTTCCATCACGCCTGTGCGTTTCAGGGCCTGCCAGGGCACAGTGTCACACCAGTGCAACTCATATCTGGTGTAACAGTAGTGTACATTTAAAAAAAAACTAGAAATTTGACT
Source organism: Pelodytes ibericus (assembly GCA_036172795.1). NCBI lineage: Eukaryota > Metazoa > Chordata > Amphibia > Anura > Pelodytidae > Pelodytes > Pelodytes ibericus. Next base: position 214,553,807 of record CM069857.1, on the reverse strand, counting down.
GTGAAATAATAGCAATCAGTTTCCTTCATGCGTGTGCGTTTCAGGGCCTGCCAGGGCACAGTGTCACACCAGTGCAACTCATATCTGGTGTAACAGTAGTGTACATTTAAAAAAAAACTAGAAATTTGACTGTGAAATAATAGCAGTCAGTTTCCTTCACACGTGTGCGTTTCAGGGCCTGCCAGGGCACAGTGTCACACCAGTGCAACTCATATCTGGTGTAACAGTACTGTACATTTAAAAAAAAACTAGAAATTTGACTGTGAAATAATAACAGTCAGTTTCCTTCATGCGTGTGCGTTTCAGGGCATGCCAGGGCACAGTGTGACACCAGTGCAACTCATATCTGGTCTAACAGTAGTGTACATTTAAAAAAAACTAGAAATTTGACTGTGAAATAATAGCAGTCAGTTTCCTTCACGCGTGTGCGTTTCAGGGCATGCCAGGGCACAGTGTCACACCAGTGCAACTCATATCTGGTGTAACAGTAGTGTACATTTAAAAAAAAATAGAAATTTGACTGTGAAATAATAGCAGTCAGTTTCCATCACGCCTGTGCGTTTCAGGGCCTGCCAGTGCACAGTGTCACACCAGTGCAACTCATATCTGGTGTAACAGTAGTGTACATTTTAAAAAAACAACACTTTTTTGACTGTGAAATAATAGCAGTCAGTTTCCTTCACGCGCGTGCATTTCAGGGCCTGCCAGGGCACAGTGTCACACCAGTGCAACTCATATCTGGTGTAACAGTAGTGTACATTTAAAAAAAAACTAGAAATTTGAATGTGAAATAAAAGCAGTTTCCTTCACGCGTGTGCGTGTCAGGGCCTGCCAGGGCACAGTGTCACACTAGTGCAACTCATATCTGGTGTAACAGTAGTGTACATTTAAAAAAAAACTAGAAATTTTACTGTGAAATAATAGCAGTCAGTTTCCTTCATGCGTGTGCGTTTCAGGGCCTGCCCGGGCACAGTGTCACACCAGTGCAACTCATATCTGGTGTAACAGTAGTGTACATTTAAAAAAAACTAGAAATTTGACTGTGAAATAATAGCAGTCAGTTTCGCTCGGAACCATCCTCCTCCAGCTTAGCTTCGGGCACCTCTCAAGTTACCACTCACCCACCTGCTGCCACCACCAACACTAGCACCACAGCCGCTTCACTTGATCTGTCAGAGGAGTTATTTATACATCAGTTGGAAGAAATGAGTGATGCGCAACCATTATTGCCAGAGGATGTAGATAACAGGGATATGTCTCAGTCAGGCAGCATTACACACATGGACGTACGGTGTGATGATGATGATGTTGTACCCGCTGCTGCTTCCTTTGCTGAGTTGTCAGATACAAGTGAAGCGGTTGATGATGACGATGCGTCCGTGGATGTCACGTGGGTGCCCACTAGAAGAGAAGAAGAACAGGGGGAAAGTTCAGATGGGGAGACAGAGAGGAGGAGGAGACTAATTGGAAGCAGGGGGTGGTGGTCGCAAGGAGCTAGTGGCACAGTCAGACAGCATGCATCGGCACCCATTGTCAGCCAGACAGCACGCCAATCAACGCATGCTGTTTCCACCACCAGAATGCCATCATTGCAGAGCTCAGCAGTGTGGCATTTTTTTTGTGTGTCTGCCTCTGACCACAGCGATGCCATTTGCAACCTGTGCCAAAAGAAACTGAGTCGTGAGAAGTCCAACACCCACCTAGGTACAACTGCTTTGCGAAGGCACTTGATCGCACATCACAAATGCTCTAGGGGATCAACACATGAGTACAAGCAGCACACAAACTCAAAGCTGCCATCCTCCTCCTGGTCCATCATCTTCAGCCACGTCAACCACTGCTGTCCTCCTTGCCCCCTCTCAACCATCCGCCACTCCGTCTCTCGCCTTGAGCAGTTCCTGCTCATCTGCCCACAGTCAGGTATCTGTCAAGGACATGTTTGAGTGTAAGAAGCCAATGTCACAAAGTCACCCCCTTGCCCGGCATCTGACAGCTGGCTTGTCTGAACTCTTAGCCCGCCAGCTTTTACCATACAAGCTGGTGGAGTCTGAGGCGTTCCAAAAATTTGTAGCTATTGGGACACCCTAGTGGAAGGTACCCAGCCGAAATTTCTTTTCACAACAGGCAATCCCAGACCTGTACTCGATTGTGTAAAAGGAAGTAATGGCATGTATGGCACACAGTGTTGGGGCACGAGGCCTTCTGACCACTGATACCTGGTCTGCAAAGCACAGTCAGGGCAGGTATATCACCTACACTGCGCATTGGGTAAACCTGCTGATGGCTGCCAAGCATGGAATGCGGGGCTCTGCAGTGGATGTGGTGACACCGCCACGACTTGCAGGCAGGCCTGCTGCCACCTCCTCTACTCCTCCTACTCCATCCTCTTCCATAACCTCCTCGGCTGAGTCCTCTTCTGCTGCTGCGTCTTACTCCACATCAACGGCACCCCCCCAGCTCCCCAGGTACTATTCCACATTCCGGATACGGCAGTGTCACGCCCTCTTGGGGTTGACTTGCCTGAAAGCAGAGAGTCACACCAGACCAGCACTCCTGTCTGCCCTGAACGTACAGGTGGATCAGTGGCTGACTCCGCACCAACTGGAGATCGGCAAAGTGGTTTGTGACAACGGAATAAATTTGTTGGCGGCATTGAATTTGGGCAAGTTGACACATGTGCCGTGCATGGCACATGTGTGTAATCTGATCGTACAACGCTTTTAGCATAAGTACCCAGTCTTACAGGACGTCCTGAAGCAGGCCAGGAAGGTGTGTGGCCATTTCAGACGTTCCTACACGGCCATGGCGCACTTTTCAGATATCCAGCGGCGAAAACAACATGCCAGTGAGGCGCTTGATTTGCGACAGCCCGACACGTTGGAATTCAACACTCCTAATGTTCGACCGCCTGCTCCAACAAGAAAAAGCCGTTAACGACTATTTGTATGACCGGGGTGCTAGGACAGCCTCTGCGGAGCTGGGAATTTTTTTGCCACGTTACTGGACGCTCATGCACAATGCCTGTAGGATCATGCGTCCTTTTGAGGAGGTGACAAACCTAGTCAGTCGCACCGGAGGCACCATCAGCGACATCATACCATTTGTTTTCTTCCTGGAGCGTGCCCTGCAAAGAGTGCTTGATCAGGCCGTAGATGAGCGTGAAGAGGAAGAGGAAGAGTTGTGGTCACCATCACCACCAGAAACAGCCTTATCAGCATCGCTTGCTGGACCTGCGGCAACGCTGGAAGAGGATTGTGAGGAAGAGGAGTCAGAGGAGGAATGTGGCTTTGAGGAGGAGGAGGAAGACCAACCACAACAGGCATCCCAGGGTGCTCGTTGTCATCTATCTGGTACCCGTGGTGTTGTACGTGGCTGGGGGGAAGAACATAACTTCAGTGAGATCACTGAGGATGAGGAACGGGACATGAGTAGCTCGGCATCCAACCTTGTGCAAATGGGGTCTTTCATGCTGTCGTGCCTGTTGAGGGACCCTCGTATAAAAAGGCTGAAGGAGAACGACCTGTACTGGGTGTCCACGCTACTAGACCCCCGGTATAAGCAGAAAGTGCCTGAAATGTTACCGAATTACCGCAAGTCGGAAAGGATGCAGCAGTTTCAAAATAAATTAAAAAGTATGCTTTACACAGCGTATAAGGGTGATGTCACAGCACAACGGGAATCTAACAGGTGAAGAGGTGAAAGTAATCCTCCTCCTCCCACAACCACGCCGGCAAGGACAGGACGCTTTACAGACGTGTTGTTGATGGAGGACATGCGGAGCTTTTTAAGTCCTACACATCGCCACAGCCCTTCGGGGTCCACCCTCAGAGAACGACTCGACCGATAGGCAGCAGACTACCTCGCCTTAACTGCAGATATCGACCCTCTGAGGAGCGATGAACCCCTTGACTACTGGGTGTGCAGGCTTGACCTGTGGCCTGAGCTATCCCAATTTGCGATAGAACTTCTGGCCTGCCCCGCTTCAAGTGTCCTGTCAGAAAGGACCTTCAGTGCAGCAGGAGGAATTGTCACTGAGAAGAGAAGTCGCCTAGGTAAAAAAAGTCTAGATTACCTCACCTTTATTAAGATGAATGAGGGATGGATCCCGAAGGGACTGACAGTGGGTGATACATTCGACTAAAAAAGGCCTGCTGAGGGGGATGTAACAGGGATGAAACTGATAAGAATAGTATTACTTAACACACCACTCCTATCTGGTGGCACATTAGATTGCACGCGCAGTGTCCCAAATTTGAAGTAGGAGGACCAACCAAGCATCTTTTTCCATCTCCCAGTTCCAAAAATCGATGCCATATACATGTCCCCTGATAGGGGACGTAACAGGGATTAAACTGATAAGAATAGTACTACTTAACACTCCTATCTGGTGGCACATTAGATTGCATGCGCAGTGCCCCAAATTTGAAGTAGGAGGACCGATCAAGCATCTTTTTCCATCTCCCGGTTCCTAAAATCGATGCCATATACATGTCGCCTGATAGGGGACATAACAGGGATTAAACTGATAAGAATAGTACTACTTAACACACCTTATAATAACGCAGAGAGAGGCAATGCAGAGAGAGGAGTCTGAAGAAGAGGAGTCAGAGGAGGAAGGTGGCTTTAAGGAGGTGGAAGACCAAACACAGCAGGCGTCCCAGGGGGCTTGTTGTCAACTTTCGGGGACCCTTGGTGTTGTACTTGGCTGGGTGGAGAAGGAGAACTTCAATAACATCAGTGAGGACAAGGAACGGGAATGGCTAGCTTGGTATCCAACCTTGTGCAAATGGGGAGTTTGCTGTTATGCAAATGGACTGTTTGCGGTGCGTTAAACGGGGAGTTTGGTCTGTCACTGTGAAGCGGGCGTAACCCTTACACTACCTGATCGATACAACATCATACCTGATGTTTTAAAGCACGTTATTCCAAACAATTTAGGAATGTTAGGTGATTTATGCTCTTTATGGATTAAAACCAGACTCTGCATCAACTATGTAATTTTCCATGGGAGTTTTGCCATGGATCCCCCTCCGGTATGCCACAGTCCAGGTGTTAGTCCCCTTGAAACAACTTTTTCATCACTATTGTGGCCAGAAAGAGTCCTGTGGGTTTTAAAATCCGCATGCCTATTGAAGTCTATGGCGGTTCGCCCGTTGGCGAAAATTTGCGGAAGTTCGCGTTCGCCGTTCACAAACGGAAAATGTTATGTTCGCGACATCTCTCTACAGCAGTAACAAAATAGACTGTATCCACAGATTTAAAGCACTGCATCATCTATTAACGAGGGAGTATGAGTGGGCTAATGGGTTGTGAGGCTAGTGACAGCTCACTTGTTCTTTTACCATGAAAGAGAAACTGTTTTGATTATGCAGATTAGAGAAATGCTGCCACTTCACAACAATGCAAATAACAAGTAGTATATTAAGTGCATTGTAAGTGGCTCAGTGTCATTTAACAGAAAAAGGGATACAGGAGACACAGAAAACCAGTGAAAATAATGTATTGCAAGTATAAAATCACATGTACACAATGTAAAATGCTAATCCACATCAATAAAGACAGAGTTTGATCCTCAAAAAGCCCCTTAGAAAATCTTGTATGTTTCCATGACAAATTATTTAATTGAAACCTTTTAAAATACATAATATTTATTTCAGGTTGCCCTCTGCTTGTGTGAAATTTGCTAGTTATTATCCTCAGTTAATTTATCCTGCTTATTGTTTAACTAGGGCTCTTTCTGTTATTTTCTCTTTATTTAACATATGTTTTCTTTGATTTTGATTTCATGCTCAGTTTATTTGTGTTGGGTTTTTTGTCACATTTTGCATTGGTTTTACTACTGATAAGTCTTTGTGATTTATTATGATCTTAAAAAGGAATGTATGTAGTACAGGGGAAGATGTTCCTTACATGTATAAAACCCAACCTTTACCCACAAACCCCCCCCCAAATAAAAGACGCCAGACTTAAATTGGATTTAAATTAGGCCACAGCTTTATTAACATAACAAATAACTGTATGAGCCACCAACTATCCTCCATTTATTATTTCACTTATAACCTTCTGAAATATATAAATAGATCACAAATATATAACATTAAAATATTAAAGACATCATACAGTCATAACTAGTCCTTGCCAAATAGTCCCTAACACATAACAATCCCGACCTTTTAAAACTAAGGTCCCTACACAAAAGTAGCCCCCCTCCCCCCTCGTCCACATCACCTCATTTCTTCTTTGCCAACCTAATGCTAACCACCAGCCGACTATTAGCTCGGTGGGCACGGCCGTTAGTATCACCTACATTTTATCCGAGGTTAGGGGAGGGGACACTTTACCATCCTTAGGACTTCATCCCTTCCGTCCTTAACTATTAAATTGGCAAGGACACCCCGCCTGCTGCGACAAAGGAGAAAAACATTAAACACACGTATAACAACCAATTGAACACCAATAAAAACGGGGGCGGGTGGGCGGGAAAATGATCCTGCTGTGTCCGTTTTCTAAAATGGCCGACACAGAGAGGGGGGAGGGCTGCCTTTATACCCTGGTCACAGCCCCTCCCCTCCCTCACCACGTGAGCCATTCCAGTCACTCCCCTCCCTCATACAGGGCCCCCTCCCACCTAGCCTTGCTTGTTTCCCGGGGGACTTGTATGTAGTACAGGGGAAGATGTTCCTTACATGTATAAAACCCAACCTTTACCCACAAACCCCCCCCCAAAAAAAACGCCAGACTTAAATTGGATTTAAATTAGGCCACAGCTTTATTAACATAACAAATAACTGTATGAGCCACCAAATTATCCTCCGTTTATTATTTCTCTTATAACCTTCTGAAATATATAAATAGATCACAAATATATAACATTAAAATATTAAAGACATCATACAGTCATAACTAGTCCTTGCCAAATAGTCCCTAACACATAACAATCCCGACCTTTTAAAACTAAGGTCCCTACACAAAGGTAGCCCCCCTCCCCCCTCGTCCACATCACCTCATTTCTTCTTTGCCAACCTAATGCTAACCACCAGCCGACTATTAGCTCGGTGGGCACGGCCGTTAGTATCACCTACATTTTATCCGAGGTTAGGGGAGGGGACACTTTACCATCCTTAGGACTTCATCCCTTCCGTCCTTAACTATTAAATTGGCAAGGACACCCCGCCATAAGCACCGTTGTTTAACCACCTTAAATCAACGGTGATCCCCACCACCCCCAGCCATGGCCTGCTCAATTGTCTCCTGTAGTGCTAAATTAAACAGGTCCAGACCCACCTCGTTCAAATGGACCCCGTCACTCCGAAAGAAATTCGCCGCATTTCTCTCAAAAACCCGGTGCCGAATTGTAAAACCCCCAATACCCAAAACAAATTTAGAAACCCGTTTGTTTAATTTAATCCGAGACCTCTCAAGTGCCCTCTGATTTTGAGCACAGCGCCAAAAATTCCTGGGAATAACCTCAGACCATATAATGACCACCTCAGGAAAAAGAACCCGCAGCCTCGCCAAATCCTGCTTGATCGCGTCACCCAGGCCCAACACTGGGAACGTGCCCAAATCATTACCCCCCAGATGTATGACCAAGATATCCGGGGGGCCCAGGAGCTGCGAAAGCTGCACTACCTCCGGGAGGAACCGAACCCATCTCATGCCCCTCGTCCCAAACCACCGCACCTCGGCCTGCAGAGGGGAAAGACCCATACGCTCCCCACCCGGGCAAACTGCCGCACGCTGCCGAGCCCAATAAATGTAAGAATGGCCGATCAGCCAAACCCTACATGTAGGACTACCTATGAGGATACAAAAGGAACAGATGAGATTAGCCCGCCTGGGCGCACGTAAGACTGAAAACGGCGCGATTCCCACCGCCCGATCCGCCGAACCTCTCTGTCAGAAAAACCAACCCGGGATGCCTCAGTAGCCGCCCCGATCCGGAAGGAATGACCCCCAAATTCACCCCCCGGAATCCCCATAACCTCCAAGGCCCGCTTAAACACCCGGATAAATTGGAAACGGGAAAGGGGGGTGCCATCCAAGTGTAAAAGCAGTGACCCCGGAGCAGAAGGCCGGACGTCCAAATAACGATCCAGACAGGCCACGGGACAAACCCTAGACCCCACAACCTCCCGTAAAGTGACCCAAGCCCCCCTACCCTCCATATCGGTCTTAGACCGCATGATCTTAAAGCGAACGGACCCAGGCTCCCGCAACACGTCCTGCGACTGGAGCCCCCCTTGTCTCACCTTCGAGGGGCTAACCAGCTCACCCACCCTCAACGCCCCAAAAAATGCGAGCGCAAACGCCGCCTGAAACAACAACACCTCCCCTGCCGACGAACAAACCGACGGAAGAGTGTGGAACAGCCCCAGGAGGAGAGCCCCTGAAACCGGCCTACGCGAATCCCTAGACACCCGAGTCCTGCGCCAGCCTTTCATCGCCTGGCGAACTACAAATTCCTTAGTGATGTCCGGGATCCTGAGTAGCTTGAAACCAAAAGCCAGGCCAGACAGCTTACCGGACACCACACCTGGGGACAGACCCGAAGCTTCCCAGTGCCACAATAGCCAGAGCAAACCCTGTAATCGATCCTCGACCCCATGGAAACCCCCACGAGCCTGCTCCAACTCCTCCCACTCAGCCCAGGCCTTACCGTATCTATCCCACGTCGCCTGACAAACCGACCCCTGAACCCACTGAGTTACTCGACCCGCCCAAGGTCCCAGAGGTCCTGAGGGCAGGGGTACCCTTCCTCGTCCGCCCATGGCGCAGCCGCCCTGAACTCCGGCCACTGCGAACAAGAAAGGGCATCAGCGGTAACATTAAGAACCCCAGGGATATGCACGGCTCTACAAGTATTATTCAAGCAGAGGCAGCGCAAAACCAAACGCCGCAACAGCCGTATGACGGGAGGGGAAGACGCAGTCAGATTGTTAATGGCCTGCACGACCCCCAAATTGTCGCAATGAAAGACCACTCTGCGGTCCCTCAGAGCCGGGCCCCACAGCTCCAGAGACACTAGAATGGGAAACAGTTCCAAAAATGCCAGATTTTTGGTCAACCCCGCGACCCGCCAATCGGATGGCCACACACCCGAACTCCATTGAGAACCCAAGATGGCTCCGAAACCCACTGACCCTGCCGCGTCTGTGGACAGGTGGAGATCCTGATTGGAAACTTCCGGGGACTGCCACAACGCCCTACCATTAAAGTTAGCCAAAAAACAATCCCAGACCACCAGGTCATCCCGCAGCGGCCGTGTGAGCCGAATAAAATGATGCGCCCTTGTCACCCCCGCAGTGGCTGCTGCAAGCCGCCTGTTAAAAACCCTTCCCATGGGAATAATGCGGCACGCAAAATTAAGCTTCCCCAACAAAGACTGTAAGGGGCGGAGCTGCAATTTACGTGCCCTGATGGCCCCCGCCACGGCATCCCTGAGCCCCACAACCTTATCCATGGGCAGCCGGCACTCCCCGGCGACAGAGTCTATCTCGATGCCGAGGAAGCTCAGGCACGTCGCCGGGCCCTCCGTCTTCCCAGGTGCCAACGGCACCCCGAAAGAGGCGGCCACACTCTGCACTGATCGCAACACGTGCGCACAAACGTCCGACTGACGAGGACCAACACAAAGAAAATCATCCAGGTAATGCAGTACGGAATCATAACCTGATTCCATTCTCACCACCCATTCCAGGAAAGAACTGAAGTATTCGAAATAGAAGCATGAAATCGAGCAACCCATAGGGAGGCTCAGATCCACGTAGTATTCCCCTTCAAAGAAACACCCCAACAGGTGATGACACTCCGGATGAACCGGCAACAACCGGAATGCAGCTTCAATATCCGTTTTAGCCATAAGGGCCCCTACCCCCGCGTCCCTAACCATACGGACCGCCGCGTCAAACGACACGTATAGCACGCGGCATAATTCCGCGTCAATGTCATCATTCACCGAACCCCCAAAGGGGTAAGACAGATGATGAATGAGACGGAACTTCCCGGGTTCCTTTTTAGGAACCACTCCCAGGGGAGAAACCCGCAGATTCGCGAGGGGAGGTTCCCGAAATGGGCCCGCCATCCTCCCTAATGCGATCTCCTTCCCCAACTTCTCCCTCACAACCTCTGGATTACCTGCCACCGACCGCAAGTTCCGCAAGGATAAAACCGCGGGCCGTTCCCGAAAGGGAATCTAAAAACCCTCTTCAAAACCCGACTCCAGAATATCCGCCGCCCGACGGTTTCTATAACGGCTTAGCCACGGGCGCATCGCGGCGACGTCCACCGGCGTCCTCCCCCTTTGCGCCCACGTCTGCCTTGTCCCCTGATTTGCCACGCTTAAAACAACGGGTGGAGGGGTGATTTCCACCACACCCCGAACACTCGTGCTTGAAGCGGCAGGTAGCCCCCCATTTGCACTGGCCGTCGTTAAACTGCCAGCACGAACCGGGGCGTTTTGGTGTAGATGAGGAGGCTGACGGGGGGGAAGCAGTTCCCATCCCGCCAGCCCCCCCAAGAAAGGAAGACATCCCCCCTTGGGCAGATGCAGGTCGGGTCATGATTGACAACCACAAACCAATATCCATCTGGTCCCATGTCAGTGAAGGGCGGACTGCCAACCGCTGGCGAAACTGTTCGTCGTAACGCCACCAGCTGAGCCCCCCGTATACCCGGCACGCGGTCCAGATTTGGTCCTGATAACAGAACAAAGCCGAACACCGCTCCGGGAATTTTTCCCCCATCACACTTTCAAAGACCGAGAACGCCCGTATCCAATTCCCGAAGGTCTTAGGGATCTTCCGGAACCGATACTTCTCTTTCTCCTTCTCAGAGTCCTTCAAATCCTTCTCAGGAGGTGGGACATCTTCCAGGGGAATAAGGGAGAGGATCTCCAAATACTCCCCCTTCCAGATTTTCTCCCGAACCTCCCGGGTAAGGTGCAACCCCAGAGGACCCGACCAGCACATGTAAGACGCCCCATGAGCCATGGGCGCAACCGTCCTCGCAGGGGCCTCTACTATAAGCTCAGCTGAGTCCAGCCCTTCCGAAACCAACCCCCCGGGCGGAGCCGGGGTAATTGGAGCTGGAGCTGGCACTTGAGGGGTGGACGAACACCCCGCAACTGGCGAGCCGCCCAAGCCCCCGCTTGGCAGGCCCGCCGCTTCCCATACCCCCCGCAAATGGGTATCCATCTGCTGTGCCACCGAAGACATTGAACCCCCCGGGGACCCCAACTGAAGCAGGACCCCCTGTAAACCCCGCATTAACCCCTCCAACGCTGGCGCCAAGTTATTACCCACTACAACAGACCCTCCACCCAGACCCCCCGTGTCCCCGCACTCACCATGCTGATGTGGCAACCCAGCTGCCGAGGAGTCCACCGGCAAAGACCCTGCAGTCGGGGCAGACGAGGAAAAAGCAGCACTACCTTGTGAACCTGCAAACAGCAAGTGCTGCGCAACACCTGGGGCATTGCAGGGAGGAACAGCCTGCAGGGAAGAGACAGCGTCATTAGTAGTCCTCCCTCCCCGCCGGGAACCAGCAGGCTCAGCACCAGGACAGACAGGGGCAGAAACAGCAACCGTGGAGCGGGGGGCTGGGGAAAGGCGATCCAGCGCCTCACCCTCATCAGAAAGGCCCGATATGGAGCCCTCAGAGAGGGGCTCAAGGCCGACAGGGACTGGAGGCAAGCGTACGGCCCTCCGATTTGCAACCCGCCTGCCACGCGCCAGCCTGGGCGCCCGGGACCCACTAACCACACCAGATGCCACTAGACCAGACCCAGAAAGGGGGGGAGTAAGGGGGGATGCTGCCAGCCGCGCAGCATCCCTGGAGGCACTAATGGCGCCAGATCTCAGTGCCCTGGCCGGAGTGGAGGTAAGTGGAGCTGGGGACAGCGTCAGCAGGCCACCCTGTGCCCTCCGTGTAGGCCTCGCGGCCCGCGACGGCCTATCACGAGAGAGAGGCGCCATGCGGCCTAACGGGCCACGTGTAGGCCTTGCAACCAGCGACGGCCCACCACGTAGCAGCAGGGGAACCGGAGCAGACAGTGCTCCGCATGGCAAGACCGCAGGCCTCATCGGGACTCGAGCGCGCGCTGCGGGGAAGGGGGGCAGGGGGCACAGCAACAGAGGTACTCACCGGGCTCGCGTGCGACGAGCGCCGACGACTGCTGCGGTCCCCAGGACTCCTGCTCCGGTGTGCGGTCCTCCGCATGTCTTCAGGGCTCAGGCGGGCGGGGGGGCGCGAGGCACGCCTAACCGACCCACGATCCACCGCTGGAGTGGGGGCTCCGGCTGGAGCAGCCATCAGTCGCGCCATCTGCTGCTGGAGGTGAGCCCCACCATCCAGCAGCGCTTCTGCTCTGAGGGCAGCCAGGATGTTTTTAACATCCATTGCCCCAGGCCGTTTGGAGTATCAGACACGAGCAGAAAATGATCCTGCTGTGTCCGTTTTCTAAAATGGCCGACACAGAGAGGGGGGAGGGCTGCCTTTATACCCTGGTCACAGCCCCTCCCCTCCCTCACCACGTGAGCCATTCCAGTCACTCCCCTCCCTCATACAGGGCCCCCTCCCACCTAGCCTTGCTTGTTTCCCGGGGGACTTGTATGTGGAATGTATGTGGTCCACCTTGTGTGTGATTCTGATCTGCATTGCTGAGTCATTACATAACAACAGATTCAATAACATAAATTGATGTCAACGTAAACAGAATTCAGGGAATTGTTCCATTATAGACTCTTTGTTTGTTTGTCTTCTTACTGTATTTATCACACAGAAATGTTTCACTAGAAATATTATTTTATTTTATTTAAGTCTGGTTAAATATAAAAATGATGTAATTTTTGCATGGTATGATACAGATCCTGTGAGGTTGTGAATAGGGTTCTATATCAGTTTGTCACTTCATCAAACTTAGCTCCACGCTATGCTCCTTCCATGTGGTCTGTAGACTGTTGATGTAATTGTTATTATAGTCAGTTTTTTGTATTCATTCTTGTGTAGCGGTAATAAAATAGTGATATAGCAAAAACTGTATGTTTATTTCAAATTTAACATACTGCATAATAATATTGCAACACAATTATATCCTGTTGTGTGTAGTAATACATAAATGATATTGGACAACTTTTAAGGTTTGGCAAATACTATATGGTCCAGAAGTCTGAGTCCTCCATCACCAACTGGTTTGAATTAATTTATTAAAAACTAGTAACAAATACCAGCCATGCTATTGCCTACATACACTTAACGTTAGCACAAGACAATTTTTTTTGTACTGCTCTGCCAGTAAAATATTAGCTGGATGGCAAACATATAAGTGCTGAAAATGTTTGTTTTTAGTTATGTGGTAATAAAGTTACTTATCACTTTTATTGGTAAAAATTATAGGATCCATACAATATAGGCCAATCCATTCCAAAATGCATTCATATTTGCAATAATAGCCAAATCTATAGAATCCCCAAAATGTGGCAACACAATATGTGGCAATCAGAAACTGAATCTTTGGAGCCCTTAATTTTAAGAAAAAGCAGCATTATACGTGTGTCAGCCAATAGGATGCCTTCAATCCCAGCCTCCCCATTGGCTGGGTTTTGAAAACAGTCAAATGTCCACTACAGCTTAATTCATTCTTAAATGAGCCTCTATCATCCCATAGAATTCTATGGTGATGATAAAGGCTATTGTTAGTTTGTTGTTTTTCAGTCTGCTTTTGGTTTCAAATATAATTGGCCATGAATGCTGAATTGCACCACTATTTTAGGGTCACATATTGTGTAGCTCGAAATTCGGCTTACGATATGAGTATGCGTACGTATGTGTATGCAAACTTTGGGCCAATTACCGTGGGCCCAAAGTTCGGAGTATATTGTATAGACCTTTACATATTTTTGTTTGGGAATTACTATATATTTTTATTAGACACACAAGTTGTGTTGTAGAAGAGAGTTTTATTTACAAAAATGCTGAAATAAATGCAGATTGTGTTAGTGGATTCAAACTTTTGGAACCTGCTGTATATCTAGATATAAACTACTAAACTGTTACATGCTATACTTGTGTGTTCCACAAGTACACTACTTACATTTCAAAAAAAGCAAACATTCAACTAATAATATTGCCACATGTTATATTTTGTTGTCTGTAGCAATATACAAAGGATCCTAGACAAATTTTAAAATTCAGCAAATATGTTTAGGTATTAATTTATGTTAAGTAAACAAACAACTGCAAAACAAAAAAATCTTAGAGAAGTCTTTATAAACTTGTCCCAGTTCATCAAATCTTTAAGGTAAACAATGAACACCATGTTCAACTCCCCTTCCTCTCTAAGCATGTAGAATAAACAAATAGGTCTCTTTAAACTTCATGGCTCTTGTACAGTTGAGAAAGGCAATTATCCCTGATCCCTTGCATTTCAGTGGGTCATTTAAAATTCCACTGACTGAGTTTAGACTAGGTTTTTCAATTCCTTTTCCCCAACCTTAGCTTACAGTCATGTTTTAATAGTATTTGTAATGCATTTCCATTAAAAAGAGAAAATAAAATGATTGCTAAACTATTTTTTATGTTTTTTTAAGAAAAAGTGTGCTTGAGTTTCAAAGATAGAAGGAAAACAAATAGCTACAGTTACAGGAAAAGAAACACTGTCTTAACATTCCTGTACACGAAAAACCTTCCATCTCTTTTGATGATGTTTTAAAATGTTGGTATCGCTTGCCATCCATAAAAAAACTACTGGCAGTTTAGCTCTCAGTTAACGCATATACCACCAGGAGGACTTACCCCATTAAAGAAAGAATCTGCAGATGTACTTGTTTCTTCAATATACTGCAGTGATGCAGAGATAGAAACAAGATGATAAATTATGTTTTCAACCTAAGAATGAGAACATTTGAAAAGGGAGAAACATGTTTGGAGTTTTGTCATATCACTAGCATGAATCAGAATAATTTAGTAAATCTGCTGCTGCACAAAATTCTTCTTCTTCTCCAAAACACTATAGTCTATCCCTGTTTTCTATGTTGGTAGCTTTCCACCCTCAAGAACTTCAGACATTGGGATTAAACAAAAATATTTCAATCATGCCCATCTGTTTTAAAATTAGCTACAATCTCATGTTTTCTATTTGTATTCTTTTGATTCAAGAAT
This sequence comes from Pelodytes ibericus, assembly GCA_036172795.1. NCBI lineage: Eukaryota > Metazoa > Chordata > Amphibia > Anura > Pelodytidae > Pelodytes > Pelodytes ibericus. Next base: position 214,538,648 of record CM069857.1, on the reverse strand, counting down.
ATTGTTCTTTATGTCTTTTTTATTGATGTAATATTAAACATATAAACATTAAAATATATATCAGAGCATTCCAAATTACATAACACGCTTGCACTCGATACAGACTTTAAATATATGCCCAGAGTGATGCCCCAGGTAAGAATGGGGATAGAGTGCAGAGTGCTTCCATGTACCATCCTTCATGTATAATTGATCCCAACTTATTCCAAACTTCAATATTGGCAATATAATCTTTATAGACTGGGCATGTTTATTTACGTTTTCAAATTCATATCTTCCAACTCTTGATCATTCCAATCTACAGATGGTATTGACACACATGACACTGCTTTGCTGTTATAGAGTTACTATCCCTCTCCATATTAAGTTGATATGTGACTTTTTGTTTAATGTTAGCCAAGTAGGAACCTATTGGGTTTTCCATGATCTGACTATGAGGATTTTTGTGGCAAGTAAAATTCTACAGAAGGGTAAATTTCATACCCCAAGCATTTCATAGACCGTAGATAAAATGCAAACAATTTGGTACAGACCCCATGTCATGGCCATCACTGTATTCCCGCTATTCGTGGTGCTCAAATCCCCTGTGTGACCTATTTGCATTGGTTGTATCTGCCTCTGATTGGCTCCCACTGCAGATCTCCCACACAGAAGCATTGCTATGGAAATGCCTACATAAAATTCTCCCCCAAAATGTTATAACCAATCCACTTTGAACCAGTGTATGAACCTAACAGTTGCATAGATTCATTGCTCAGAGTTCTGTGATTCTCGTTGTGTTATGTCAGCCTCAAAGCATTCTATTATATTCCAAATACCCTTTGTTTGACCTTTTATTTTGCCTGTGACCATTTTAACCACTGGCTCCCTTGACCTCAGCTCCCCAATTTGACTATGCTGCTTTCTGTACTACTGACTAATTGTTTTGCACCTTTGACCATTCTAACCTCTGTCTCTCTTGACCTCAGCTCCCCAATTTGATTACGCTGTTTTCTGGTATCCTGACCTTCGGCTTGGCTATTTGACTAACTAAGCATCCAACATCATGCTCCACTGTAATCCAATCTCCACCTTCTGGTCACCTATGCTTACAGTTATCACAGGGAAAGTTCTATTCACTATTGTCATTCCTCTTCCCTGTGTACTCTCTCAGCAAGAGTGGTTTGACTACAACTGTGCTACTTCAAACCATGAGTACCAACATTATACCCCTGGTACATTTTATCAATTTTTGTGGGTACTAAGTACCAGTTCTGCATGCCTTCAAATTTGAGTTCCACTAAGTTCAAACAATGGACCCTGTACTTAACCCAAGAAATAATATCTAGCCAATCGACCAATGCTATTCTAATTCTGAAGTCCATCTCCAATTTTCCAATAATTCCTGTTAAAACTTCTTTTATTTATATGCATACTCTCTCAACATATTGCTACAAAGTATTTTTTTATCAGGCTACTACTTTTAGTCGGATCCTCCCATTCAGTCTTTTCCCAAATCTATATATAATCTATAAACTTAAAAATCTGCTTGATACCAGTTCTCTAAATTTATATCTTGCATGTCATATTTCACCACATAGTTTATAAAGTTCTCCACACAACAGGCTTGGATTATGATTGTGAAAATTTACATTTCTTTTGTTTGTTTTGTAATAGTACTTTTCAACAGAGGACTGAGCCATGACATAGATGTAAAATCATATTGTTTTTATTATAAAGCCATATTTTTTATTATGGCATGCCTTTGTAAAGAAAAAAAAAGCAAAGCGTAAACCTAACATTCTTCTTCAGAAATGAATATGCCAACCTCTTTGTAGAATATAAGCACTGTTTCCTACGCAAAAATACAAAGATTAGTCTCAGTAGATTTCCATATGATTTTCTGTTTGGTTTGTGTGCACTTGCAGTCTTGATTTTAACATCTTTCTCTGGAATGAAATACTTTTTTCTGAGATAATTGTCTAAACAAGGTATACTGCTCATTATCATTGCATCTGTTTGAGTAGCTTTCCCTTGTAAATAACCCCCCTCTGTAAATATTCTTTCAAATATAAAATGCATAAGCTCAAACATGATGGTATAATATAATTTGAAAGTTTATATTTTCAGTTTGTGGTATACACTTTTATACACAGTTGACCTGTGCCAGACCCAGTGCCTTTCCATTATGATGCAGTGGTACTTCCAAGGCACATGCTCAGTGAGTACGTGTGTTTTTACATACAGACAAATGGATACAAACAATGAGCATTTGCTCATTTTGTGATGTGCACATGGATCTTGAGAGATCCCATTCACCTTTCCGGAAACCCTTACTTTGAAGAGGTATCTAGTGCATTAATTGAATTTTGTTACAGACATCCACTTAGCCTATCCCTGGTCTATTGATAATTCCAGCACCAATAACAGGGGAGTATCCATTCCCATGAAAAACAATCTGATCTTGATCAAATCCCACCGCAACACAAAAGCATTGGTTTTGTAGGTTCACTATATTAATAAATTATTGTTGTTCAACACCCAAGGCTAGTGCGTATCTATGACACTTTATACAGACTATAACAGCACACACATCAAAATATAATGTTTAATACTTTTTCAGATATAGCCCCAGTTTGTTATTTTGTGATGTGGAACAATTACACTAGTTTCGTAAAAGCAATTGTGTTCACGTTTCCTTTTTTTTGAATTGCTATTGGTGAAAAATAAGTACAAGAATAGCTCAGGCTATTTTAAAATTATTTCATGCTCAGCTAACTAAGCATAAGCAATTTCATCTGTAGAAAACATATTCAGTGATATTAATCATATTGTGTTCCACAAACTTGCTCATCTGTAGATCCTCATCAGGGAATCTATTTCACAGTACATTAAATATTATTTCAAGCCTTTAAATAATAACTGAATTCACAAACACATTTTCTTGTAAATAAAAAAAGTCAGTTGTTGAAGGGCTAAGGGATTTGGTTTTTGAAAACCAAATATTTTGTTTTTTTCGATTATTCTGAAATGACTTTTAACATTTGATTTATTTATTCGATTTTCTTATTTTGTGAACAATTTGCATTTTAACTTGACCTTGTTATCTTCATTCATTTTATTAATGTCATGTGATCCACCATAGAAAATGGAATTTTAATTACTTCAGCTTCTATAAGTTTTCATGAATTAATACGAAAAATCCTGGATCCCAAAAAAAATCATTAAGAGTTTTGAAGCAAAGTCAGACTCCATAATATCATTAAAGCAAGAATGACATATGCTCTACTTGAATAATCTCTATTTAGTACATGAACTATAGACATCCCTTGCCAAACAAGTTATAATAAGCTACAAGAAGCTGCCAGGCATTTACTGAAGACTCGCAGTGCTTGTTTGGTAAATAAGGCAAGCAAGTGAGAAATGCAACAAATGTGTTTGCTCATTTACAGCTAAATTAGAGATAATAGATGCCATTTGTTTTGCAACTCGTTTTAATTCAGGTAATAGATATTGGTAAATTGTTTACATGACTTTTATTGGCATTTCATAGAACAGGAAGAGTCCTTGTCTTTTAAATATTTAAAGGGACTTAATTTCCTCATATATCTAGGTGTTAAAGCATGAATAGAACAAAAACGACTACAAACAAACATACCATTTCTGGATCATATTGTTCCAGTTATCATTTTAATATCATTATGATTCATTAACAAATATAACACAACTTGGAGAGATGAATTTTGTATAATAATACATGCCTGATCCATATGAATTACCCATATGTACGAAATATATTGCTGTTTGGTATCTGATCACTGTTTCCTGTGCCTGAACATTTTCTCAATCTTTAACACCTTTTGACAGGTTTAAGTACTTTTTTCTATATACTAATTTAGATTTTTAGATTTTTTATTTTATTTAAAGATTTGGGACAATTTTGACTGTTAGGAATTTAGTCAGCCCCTGGCACAAAGGGGTGATGGGGAGCAATGGGGGACACTCATTTATTTTAGTAAGAACTCAGAGCATTGCACTGGCCCCAAGCCTTGGAGAGCTATATAAATTAAGGGTCCATGGGCATAGCACCAGCTCAGGGCTCGATGGGGACCATTATTTATTTTACATGGCGAATACTTGCATACACCAGCCTGTGGCCCATGGAGGGCAGTATTTAATTGTAATTGGGCCATGGCATTGTTTAAGCTTTTGGCCCCAGGGGGCTTGAATTTATTTAGTGACTGCAGTCATGGCACTGGACCACAGTCAATAGGTGGCCATTTTTCTTTTTTAAATTTGAATTTATTTAGGGGGATGCTGACGGAGAGGGGTGTACATTACACCCAGAGTCCACTAGCATACCTTTTTACAGGAAAATAGGGAATAACAGTGTTTTATGCTAAACACTGTTATTCCCTTTCCAATTTCACAAGTTTCTGTGAATTTTGATGACTCACTGAATGCAGCAGTGTAATTTGCAGTTTTATTTTGTAGACACTGCGAGGAATAACATATGTAACATATATCTAGTGTCAATAGAATATTATCATTGTATAACAGTAAAAGAAGCTGGAATGAACATACCCATCAATTAGAAATAAATAACTGCAGATATATTACAGAATTCCTTCACATTACGTACCATAGGAAAAACAGTTGACCATCAGTTATTGTAAGTGACATTTTAGAAGAATTTTAATAGCTGGTTTTGAGGACAGATACTTTAAGGTCCTGGCCTCTGGCTTTTTCATCTTGTTTCATGCCCCTCCAACCACTGTAGATTGCCATGCTCATAATTTTCATCTTACAAATAAGCAGAAAGAAAGTACATAAAATCCATGTTGAGTCATCTGAGACCTAAGAGTCACCAACTGGGAATAGTACTTATTGTCCTTGCACTGAGCACTGATTCCTTTGGGCTATATTTGTTTGCATGTGAACTGGTATGTGCTCTGAATGGAAACTATATTTTATTTTTCATGGTTTGGTTTGTAATTCTACTGCGGTCAAAAATTTCCCACTTCATTTATCAATTTTTCAGTCCACAAACCATGAAGAAATTGTTGTTCAGGTGCAGTTGAAGGAGAAAAAATGAGCACAATTTCATTTGAAGTTATATTTAATATTTTTTGAATATTTAACAGTTCCACATTGCTACTCTTCCCTAAAGTTATCCTTTGCTTTATTTCTTTGCAATCTGTCACAATGTTACAGGGAGCTATTCACAAAATAATTGCTGAAATATTTCATTTATTATCTGACCAGTAGATAGGGTTTACCAACAGATAACATTATTATGCATTATAATTTGATATGTCGAAAAGGCCAGTGTGTATTATTAACAAACGCAAAAAGAGATGAAGGCTCTCGTGCAGCTGATCAATCCGACTTGAGATGAAACAATCCCCTTATTCTCCTTCCGGGTGTCTCTGCTGGTGTGGCCAACACCAATTAGAAGATACGATAGAGGAAAAAATGCAGAAGAGAACAGCACTCACGGAAGCAGGTAAGTGAAAAAATAGTATTTAATCCAGTAGTATGATCACAGCAAGGGGTGGGAAAAATAACACAAACTGTGGAAAAGCATGACGCTTTTCAAGCTAAGAGCGCTTAATCATATGCTCATATGATTAAGCGCTCAGCGCGAAACGCGTCATGCTTTTCCACAGTTTGTGTGGAATCCGATGATCATACAAGTATTTAGATACAAAGTAGACAGTTGTTTAGAAAAAGTGTCAAATATCACCACACCATTATTAAAACCTTATGTATATGGTCATCTCTCTCTCTCTCTCTCTCTCTCTCTCTCTCTCTCTCTCTCTATACCCCATTGTTAAGGATGCTATCTTTCTCTCTCATATAAACACAAACTTTTTAAGGATGATAGACATAGGCATTCTGTCTCCATCACACTCATATAAATAGCACATAACGGAGGATGACAGGAATTCCAGATCTCTCATATAAACATACCAGCTGGCTAAGGATGATAGGCATTGTATCTCTCATATAAATACCAGCTGGCTGAGAATAATAGGCATACCCAGTCTCTCTCTCTGTCTCATATAAATATCAGCTGGTTGAGGATGATGATACACAACTTAATATAACATAGTAACAAAGTAATTTAGGTTGAAACAAGACACAAGTCCATCAAGTGCAACCCTTCTACCTATCATTCCAGCTTTTGATCCAAAAGAAGGCAAAATCCCCTAAGGAAGCTATTTAAAATTTTTCCTCCTGGGGGGAAATATCCCTTTTGACTCCAAAGGGAAATCAGATTTCTCCTTGGATCAATTAATGCTTATTCTTTTAAAAGCCCTGTATGTTCTTCTTTTCTAAAAACAAACAAAAAAACAACCAGACCATTTTTAAATGCATCTATTGTAGATGATAGCACTACCTCTCTTGGCAGTAAGTTCCATAACTTCATTGTCCTTACCGTAGAGAATCCCTTTCTATGCTGTCTATGAAATCTTTGCTCTTCCAGTCTCAGCTTGTGACCTCTTGTTCTGTGTACATTTCTGTTAATGAACAGGTCACAGGAGAGCTCTTTATGCACATATTTATATAATGTTATCATATCCCCTCTGAGACGCCTTTTTTCTAACGTATATAAATGAGGTTTTTTTAAGTCTATCTTCATAACTAAGATCCTCCAATCCCATTATTAATTTTGTAGCCCTCCTTTGCACTTTTTCTAGTTCCATAATATATTTTTAAAGACTGGTGCCCAGAATTGTACTGCATATTCAAGGTGAGCTCTTACCATTTATCTTGTAATGAGGCAAGATTATATCCTACTCCCGTGATGCAATACCACGTTTTATACATGCCAATATCTTATTGGCCCTTGCAGCTGCTAACTGGCATTGCGCACCGTTGAAAAGTCTGTTATCTACAATTATTCCTGAATCCTTTTCATTAGAAGTTTTTTTTCCAGTGAAATATTATTTAAACTATATGTTGCTTTCTTATTATTTTTCCCATAATGCATAACTCGATATTGAACTTCATTTGCCACTTATTTGCCCAGTCCTCCACTCTGTCCAAATCTTCCTGTAAAGAACAAACATCAAGATTAGTCTGTATTACCTTACCTAATTTAGTGTCATCAGCAAACACTGAGGCATGGCTCTTAGCACAACTTGGGAGATCATTAATAAAGAAATTAAAAAGAAGAGGGCCTAAAACAGACCTCTGAGGTACTCCGCTCAATACCCATGGTCAAGTTTGAGGACTTTCCAATTACAACAAACCTCTGCATTCTATCTTTTAGTCAGTTTTCAATACAAATATATACATTTGCCCCAAACCTATTTCTCTCAATTTGTAAAGTAACCTTTTGTGTGGAACTGTATCAAACGCTTTCGCAAAGTCTAAATAAATCATATCAACTGTTACACATAGATCTTTATTTTTACTGACTTCCTCATACAATGTGAACATTTGTTTGACCTGTCTTTCACAAAATCTTGTTAACCTTTACTAATTATATTCTGATTCAAGATATATTCTTGAGTGTATACCTTTAGCAATCCTTCAAATAATTTCCCCACTATAGATTTACTTCTATTTACCTGGCATAGATTATGATCCCTTTTTAAATATTGGAATGACATCCACCTTTCGCCTGTCTGTTGGCACTATACCTGAACTGAAAGAATCCCTAGAGATCATAAATAGTGGTCTGGCCAGAATTATGCTTAACTCTCTAAGGGCCCTTGGGTGTATACCATCTGGCCCTGGGGCCTTGTCTATATTGTCAGAGTTTAATTGCTTAAATAGAGAGGCATACCCCTGGGAGGGTAGTCTTGACAAAGCACCAAGTTTGGGCCCGAAACGCGTAGGTGCTATTTGTTTCACCGGGTAGAAGCTGGCACTTTCTGGCAACCAAGCTGTACATGTTTGAGAATTAAAACTCACCTTCAGCTTCACTTGTGTGCTGAACTGTGCATTTCTTGTTGTTTGGCCGCTGCTGCTGTTCTTTTTTTTATTTTATTTTATTATTTATACAATTTTTATTAGGTAATTTACATACATTTTGCTGCTGTTCTTTTGAAGTTTGCTTCTCTTCGTTGATTGTTTCATCCGACGGAAGCGCCAGGTAGGCGTGACGGCAACAGGAAGCTTGAGACTCTTACCTGCAAAGTCGTATGGTGTGGTCTTTTTTTTTTAATTGCTTAAGCACTTTTTCCTGTGTCATCCAATCCCTTGTGTTCAATGACTGTTCCATAACTTCCGGTAGCAGGGGCTCATCCATTGGTTCTTCCTTAGTATAAACAGAAAAAAATATTTAAAATGTCTGCTTTCTCTCTGTCAAATTTCCTATTTGGGATAACATAGGCCCAACATTTTCTGCCTTTAGCTTTGTTCCATTTAAATACTTGTAAAATATTTTCGGATTAGTTTTACTTTCCTTAGCAAACCTTTTCTCATTTTCCAATTTAGCAATTTTAATAGTCTTTATGCAGGCTTTGTTGGCATCTTTGTACTCTATAAATGATAATGCTGATCTCTTGCTTTTATAATGTTTGAAGGCCATTTTCTTGTTTTGTATTTCTTGTTTCACGTTACCGGTAAGCCACATTGGTTTTTATTTGTGTCTTTTATTTGTTTCCCAAAGGTATATTTGGAATGTATACTTTTGTAATGTGTCCTTAAAGGAATTCCACTTGTCTTTTGTGTTCAGTCCAGACAACAATCCTTCCCAGTCTACATGTTCCATCAATGCCCTTAGTCTATCAAAGTTGACCATTCTAAAATTAAGTGTTTTGGTGTAGGTACCAATTTGCTTTTTTGCATTAATCTCAAATGAAACCATGTTATGGTCACTGTTCCCCAAGTGTTCTCTTACTTGGATGTTTTAGATAAGCTCCTCATTGTTTGTTATTACCAAATCCTGACAGGCATCAATTCTAGTTGGGGTGTCTACTAATTGTGCCATACATTTGTTACTAAGCAGGTTCAGAAACTTGCTGCCCTTAGAGGAACTAGTTGTGCCACAATTCCAATCTATATCGGGTTAATTAAAACCTCCTATGATTAAAACTTCATTCAGATTTGCAGCCTTTTCAATTTGTTAGAAAAGCTGATCTTCTACATTAATGCTAAAATTTGGTGGCTTGTAGCATACACCTACAAGTGAGACTCATTTTTAGTGTCTATGCTAGTGTCTCCACATCAGTTCCAGTTTCATCATGCACACCTTCTTTAATACTGGGCTTTAATTTGGAAATTACATATAGACAAATCCCTCCCCCTTTTCTTTTTACTCTGTCCTTTCTAAAAAGTGTGTAGTCTTGTAACACAGCCATGGGTCTCATCCCACCATGTTTATGTGATTGCGATTAAATCATACTGTTCAGCAATTACCAATATGTCCAGCTCACCCATTTTGTTTGTCAAGCTTCTTGCATTTGCTAAAAGAGGTTTAAGATTACTACCCATTTTCTGTTTAGTTGACAAACACTCAATGCCCGCAGGTTTAATTGTATGTACCTCTCTATGATGTTAACCCCACCACTGCTTTCCTCCTCCTTTCCCATAGCTAGACCCACCTTCAAATCTACTCTAGCTACCATTGCTTCATTTTGATCTTGACTCTCCCCCCAGAACCTAGTTTAAAAGCTCATCTAATCCTCTATCCATCCTCTCCCCTAATAATGCAGCCCCCTCGTCATTGAGGTGCAGTACATCCTGTCCATAGAATCTGTAGCCAACAGCAAAGTCTGCCCAATGCTCCAAAAACCCAAATTGCTCTTGCTTATACCACCTTTGCAGCCACACATTAATCTCCTGAAGCTCACGTTTTCTTCATGATGTAACGTGTGGTACTGAAAATATTTCAGAGAAAATTACTTTGGAGATTCTTTCCTTCAGCTTATTTTCTAGTTCCCTAAAATCATTTCATGACCCCCCCACCTTAATTTTGTCATTAGTACCAATATGTACTAAGACCGACGGATCATCCCAAGCCCCTCCCAACAATCAGCCTACCCGGTCCGCAACATGCAGAATCAGAGCACCCGGAAGACAACATACAGTATGACATTTAGGTTTCCTGGCGAAAGATTACCCTATCTACCTTCCTAATAATAGAAACCCCTACCACCAACACCTGTGTACCATAATTAGTGTCCTGGCTCCTAACTGTGCTGGGGAGGCTACTCACCTGGCTGCTAGGAGAGTCAGTCTGCCCCAGAAATGCCTCTTCTGAGCTAATTTCCCCAGCATCCTCACACAAGCTGGCAAAATGTTGGGGTGAACTAGACCAGGACAAGCCTCCCTATCTCTCCAACCCCTACTTCCCCTTACACAGCTAACCCAGCTCTCTACCCTATAAAGCTTTTCCCCTCCCTCATTGCTCACCTCTACACCGGTCCAAGCCAATGCCTGCTCAGTGAGCAGTAAACTCCACTCCATGCTGTTCATGTTCCTCAGTGTTGCCAGTTTCCTCTTTCGATCTAGTATAGAAACATAGAAACATAGAATGTGTCGGCAGATAAGAACCATTCGGTCCATCTAGTCTGCCCAATTCCATCTAGTCTTCCCAGTATTATCTTCTATAAAGCATAAACCTGCTCACATCAGCAGCAGCGTTATGTACCCTGGGGAACTTGCTCCAAGATAGCATACATGCTGCAAGACAGTGGCATTATCCAACATGTTCTCTAATGTAAACCACACAATATAAATAGAATAAACAAAGATTTGTACTTTACCGTCATTCTTGACTTTTAACTCCATATTTTCTTCAAACTCCAACACTTGAGAAGCTTGGTCACTTTAGAAGCTGCTCACCTGAATTTGCCTGGCTCAGTATTCGACTGCTCTTTTCAGATAAATGGCTTTCCTTCCAATATATCAATTTATATAACATTAATATAACATCCAGTGGTGAAAATGTTAACTAATGGTTTAGATTTATAATTTGTGTGAGCTTTAAAGATCTTGGGAAATGTATAGATCTAAAACAGGTGTTTAAAGAAATGTCACGTAGGCAGATCTACAGCTTTCTTATGGGTATAAGTCATATGCTATCTTCCCCTCTCTTAAGTCTCAAATTCATCTGATGAACAAGTCTTCATTTGCAGTGAATCTAGCTACGCTATGACATGAAACTCCCAGCTATGCTATACCATGACAATCCAAGCTAAACTACATTATCCTATACTTAATAAGAAGGTCACAATCTTAATAGCGACACTCCATTATGTGTGAGCAAAGAATAAAACATCTGTAAAAACACTTCAGCTTTGTGAATGATATCTAATTATGGCCAGAACTATCACTGAGGGGAAACAGGGAAACGTTGCCTCTCCCATAAGATTTCTGCTAAAACAAATGATAGACATTCCATCTCTCTCTCAGATGTCCCTCTGAGCTCCTCCTTTACTGGGGCATAGAGTGAGCAGCTCCTGATTTTTGCTGGACAGCTCAGGGAAAAATGCTGTCTGTGTTCCAGAGACACAGACAGCACATCTCCCTTGCACTATACTTCAAACAAAGAAACTTTGCTTTCTCCTACCCGCTGTGAGAGACCCCTGCTCATTGCAGACAGATAGCACTTCTCCTGCCTTTATACTACCATTAAACATTATGTTAAGTTTTTATTCAACATTGGAGAACTGTTGTCTGTGTCAGGAGACAGAGACAGTGCTTTTCCAGCACTATACCACTAACTAATCCATTAGTAACATTGGAGAAGTGCTGTCTGAGTCAGAAGATTACTGATCCAGTACATTATATATTTAATATTCAACAATAAAGAAGCTCTGTCTGTGACAGGATACCCAGACATCACTTCTGCAGCATTATACCACCATCGCACCATAGACCAAAGGCAGTATAAATGTCACAGTGGCATTGTGGTGACATAACAAACTGTTATCAATGTTTTTCAGTTGAACTTCTCCAGTACAACATTTGTCTTTTGATATGTTAATGCGGGCAAACCTCCAGTGACCTCACAAGCCATTCAATCTACCTGTTGATTGAACAATCTCAGTTAAGACTTTCTCTGCCCTGCCTGCTTCCTACATGCATGGGGTAATCTGTGATCTATAATGGTTTATGTTGGGCCTTTTGGTTGAAAGCTAGGATTAAGGTTAATCTTGGGAAAACATTGTATTGTCGGTTGGGCTGTCACTTATTATTGTATGTTAGTCTGTTTTTGTCTGTTATTAAATATCTGTTAAAGTAGACGGACCTATATTTTATATTTGGTGATACACCACAGGTGTGACTGCTCTTGACTATTGGCAGAGCAGCAAATGCAGAGGGTGCTGATTGAACAGAACTGAAGGAACAGGGGGTGCTTAGATGACAAAGATCCAGTGCGCATGAGAACTCACCTTGTGTGATAGCACTGGCAGCAATCTGGAGCTGTTACACTGGGAGGAAGGACTTACCCAGGTAGGAAATTATTAAAATATAAAGAGAAAAGAAAATATATATTTTTTTTGACAGTCTAGTTCACCCTTTGGTGCCTACAAGTTGCACCAAGATCAAACTGGTGACTAGACTGTCCCTTTAAAGCTGATCTCAAATACAAGGAAATAAGGTTACAGCATTATGTCATTCATTCAGAACTCCCCTTGTTGTGATAGCACTGGGAGGAAGGACTTACCCAGGTATGAAATTATTAAAATATAAAGAGAAAAGAAGGGGGAAAAAAAGCTGATCTCAAATACAAGGAAAAAAAGGTTACAGCAATCCTGTTATTCATCTTCTCCAGCATGTAGGGGCACTTTAGGCATTCATATAGCCCCTTTGTAGGACACTCCATGGCCCTCCCGCCGTCCCTCTCTGAAGTCATATGCATTGGCAACATATAGTAATGAAATAATTAAACTATTTTTTTTTTAAATGCATTCCTTGTATTTATTTCCTTCCTCTGGCCTCCTTCACTTTGTTTCTTCTACCATCCTTTCATTATTGCCCCAACATCCATGCATTGCACAGGTTAGGCATCCAAAAGTCCAGTTCTGTCTATATGGACTTTGTATTTCAAGTGTGTTAGTGTTTTAATTATACACGGATACAAGTTGTTTTATTGTAATGCTCAGATTGATAATCTCATGAGCATCCCCTTAGACCATTGTTATTGAACTATAGCTATAACTGAAGGGTTAATTTGGATCTGTAAGGGTTAAAGGTCGACAGTGTGTATAGTAAGCTGTTGTCTGTAACAGCTTCTGGAAGCCAAATCACACCAGAGGCGTAATTGTTATGAGAATGGTTTTATCTCACTATTCCAAGGCCAGAACAGAGGGGTTTTTTACGTGCCTTTCTGCACATGAGAATAACCAATTATATTGTAGAAACTAATGCTTATATCTTCATTTATATATGCTTCTCTGAACAATTAAAATCAGAGTTAAGGAACAGAAAACACTGTTTAGTCTTTTCCTTCGTCGTACTTGGCTCTCCAAGATCTTGTCCTGTCTCATTATCAGCAAGGTAGTTCACATCAATCTGGTGTTAAAGGTCTTAGAGGATGCTGAGTAGACTACTCCATAGTTGGTCCCTTTCAGCTGGTGTAAGAAGTGGCATTCAACAAACCAGGTGAGTACATGATTCATTGTTAGAATCTTTTTGATATCCGTGTTTCTTTGAATCTGGTAACGTATATTTAATCCTTTATAAGAATACATGGTCTCGATCTTATTGTGGTGATTGTTGTTGGCAGTCCGGGACTGCCCCAGTGCTGAAATAAGTCAGCTGCTGATAAATTGCTGAAAATTGTGCCAGAAATTATAGGATAGTACTGATGTTGTTCCAGTAAGAGAGCACTATTTTACGGATTAAGTACCCAAAAATAAATATGTATTTTGAATTGATGATTGTGCCAGTTTGTTTGGAGAAGTACTGATATTGTACGAGTACACTTAATGTAATAGAGACGAGATGTGTATAAAGTGTTTTTAATATTTTACAAATTCTTATTACTGCAACTGAAATTCCTAATGACCGTGCAGTGAGTGAGCAGGAAAAAAATGTTGTGATTGATATTTTCTAAGTATATATGTTGATCATAATGGGACAACTGTCACTGATTTGGCAAATCCAAAATTTGTAAGGGGTCAGCTTAAAAAGCTCCATTATTTGAAAAAATGGACCCAAGATACTATGTGCAGCAATATGTGACAGGCATATTTGATTCTGGTGTGGATGATGTGGCCGGATGGACAGAAATATGTAAATATGAGTTTTCATTCCCCAAAGAGTTGTTTGATTTATACTATCGCAATATCTGTCAAAGCTTTTTAGATGATCCTGATCAAGGTGATTCAAGTTGGGAACAGCCATTCACAACACTGTTTTTAAAGTGTTTTTAAAGTGTTGCCTCTCAAGGCAAAGGGGTAAAAATTAAATGAAGGAAAAGCCAACTTCCCAAAATGACCTGAAAACCCAAGTACAGTATTATGCCATCCTTGGAGACAGGATCACAGCCAAAACCTAGTGCCTCTCCCGTATATAGGAGTGAGAAATTATTATTTAACCCCTATGATGGTTGATGCATCACTGTCAACATTGTACCCCAATGTCCCAGAGGTGGTCAAGCCAAAACTGAAACCTATACTGGACCAGTCACCAGAGCCGTATCTAGCAACACTGTAACCCTATACTCCCCAACCAAAAGTGAGAGCATGGCATCAGGTTAAAATAGTGAGGGATCAAATCTGTTTATGTTGGTTTGTAAGCAGGTAGTGATTCAATCAGTTGATCCTCATGTTGTAAAGGGTTGGAAGACAGGTTGTCCAGATCCGTATTTTAACCCTAGATGTGCAATGCAGTTTCTGAGTAAAATGGGCATTGGTGTTTTGTTCACAAGAGCTGATATCAGATTTTGTCTGGATATTTTAACTAATCATAGGATGTTGATTGGCCGAGAGAAGTATCTGAGTTGAACCCTAAGCATGATATTTCTAAAGCTGAGGAAGTATATGTGTGGTCCACTGACATGCATAAAAATAGAATGTGGGAAGGAATTGAAGCATTTTTTGAAAGTCAGGGCAGAACCAGAATGAATATACGAGGTATTATGGCTTTGAAATAGAAGCCGGGTGAAAGTGTTAGTGATTACTGTTGTAGATTTCATACTGAGTGGACTACTACAGCCAGTATGACAATACCAGCTGATCAGGAGAAGGAAAAATGCAGTATGTATAGTCAGACGTTTTCAGGTCTTGATGAGAAAGTGCATCAAGTTGTTAACATGTTAATTAATAAATGGTAGTTAATTCTATGGCATTGAAGAATGAATGGTACATGAAGGAAGAAGCAGGAACTGTTTTTCCAGTAGTGAAAGCTAAGAAGCAGTAGTTAATGTGGTTTGCCACATGGCTATAAAGGCAAGGGAAAGTACAGACAAGTCTCACGAGGATGTGGCAGAGACCCCCCCCCCCCCATCGTAGAGGGGGAATGAGAAATCAATTAGGAGGGGGAGATACGAGAACAGATATGTGTTTTAATTGTGGTAAAACAGGTCATTGGGCAATGGCGCGCACCTAGAAGCGAACATTTTGCCACACCGCTTGACACAGAGACACAACAGCCACCACAATTACAATTACAAGTGTCCTGGAGAACTGCTAACACACAATAGGGCTTCCTGAGGACTATGACCCCCATATTTTTTTTTTGCCTATTTTTATTCTGCAAGTTGATGGATATGATGTCCAATTTCTAGTTGACACAGGTGCCACCAGTTCAGTGCTATAAACAGGAATTGATCATGTTCAAAAAAATAATCATGCGTGATGAATGTAATCTTAATGTATGTGCACTTTGTCTCCCAGATGATGTAAGGCAAACATTGAGGGCTCTGGTTGAGTTTGCTAAACATAGCAGTGCATATATTACCTGAAAATGTATGAATCAAAATCTAAAGACACAGTAAGCCTACCAGGGATATGGATGTCTACAAGTCATGTCCATATCTGCACAGACAAACATGCATATGTGTGGGCTCATGGTCAGGACCTAGTGCTTGAACACATATTCTTACACATGGATTCTATCCATGGCATAGAGTACTGTATACCCTCCACACTGACACAGGTGCCAGAATACCTTGCAGACATAAACCCAGCCTTATGGGCCCAGGGATCTACGGATCCTGGGAATATCAATTGTTCATCATATCAAGTTACTTTGAAAAACAATGTGTCTCCAGTGTATATTAAGCAATATCCATTGTTGGATGACAAGGAACAGGGCATGGAACCAGTAATTGCAGAATTGCTGGAGAAGATTATCATACAGCCCACCATGTCACCTTACAACACACCCATTAATTCAGTGCCTAAACCAGGGAACAGAGGTTGGAGGTTGACACAAGATCTGAGAGCCATCCATTATTTAGTTCAGCCACTTGCTCCCCTGGTCCCTGATGTGACTGAGATACTGACAGCGATTCCTCATAAGGCTCGTTGTTTTACAATGATTGATTTGACCAGCGCATTTTTCAGCGTTCCAGTGCACCCTGACACAAAGCCTCTGTTCGCAATCAGGTACAAATTTACCCAATACACGTTGGCTTCCCCAGGATTTTTTGCGATTCTCCCACTGCCTATAGTACCGTAGTCCGTGCAACCCTGTCTTCATGGCGCCCTGCTCGTGGTTCCGTTTTTTTGCAGTATGTGGACAAATTTATTACTCTGCAGTGACGACGAAGCTTCATGCATGGAAGACACATACAGCCTGTTAGAACACCTGGCAGCAACAGGACATAACGTTTCAGTGTCAAAGATGCAACTGTCGCAAGCAGAGGTCAAGTACCCAGGAATCGTGTTCTCGCATGGTGAGAGATGTCTGTCCCCAGAACGTGTTAAGACTATTGCAGCATTCCCCAAGCCTAAAACAAATGAGGATTTATTATCTTTCCTGAGTATGGTGACTTATTGCAGACAGTGGATACCGAACTGTTCTCACTGGGATAATATTCTCAGACAAGCAACATTACAGGATGCTCCAAAAGACTTTCACTGGACTTTAGAAGAAGAGGAAGCTTTCAAGGAATTGCAAACAGCTCTTTGCACAGCCCCAACTCTAGGCTTACCTAGCTATGATTTGCTCTTTCATCTGTACTGTGCAGAGACAGGTACTACAGTAGCGGGGCTGCTAGCGCAGGAACATGGGTGAGGGTATAGGCCAGTGGCTTATTTTTCTAAGAAGAATACAAGTGTTGTGCAGGGTCTGGTGGCATGTCTGAGACAGATTGTGGCTTGTGCTATGATGTTGGAGTCTGCCCAGACTCTGGTGTTATCATACTCTTTGATTTTACACACTTGTTAGCAGGTGATTAAGATACTGACTAACCTAAATACCCAACACATGACTGCCCAGTGCAGATCAGGTTATGAGGCAATTTTGATGACCACTCAAAACCTTACTATTAATTAGTATCCCTCACACTCTGGCCTTGCTGTGGTACTAGCTGCTATGCTGAGATACACTCCTGACACTGACGATGATACTGACCATGATTGTCTTGCTACTGTGCAACAGGAGACAAGTGTGAGATTTGATAGGAAAAGTTACCTGTTGGAAGGGGAGGCATATGTTGTATTTGTAAACATACAGATGGTGTGTATCTGACAGAATTTTCAGTTGTCCCTTTGTTGGTGCTGGTAGTGGGAGAATTGCCTTTTGTATCTGTGCAGGCTGCAGAACTTGTTGCTCTCACACAGGTTTGTAAACTGTACAAAGACGAAAGAGTAAATATCAATACTGACAGCATATATGCCTTTGGTATAATTCATGATTTTGGACTCATTTGGCATAACAGAGGATTTGTTGCTGTAGATGGCAATAAGTTAATGGACTTCTGAGTGCATTACTTCTACCTTCAGAATTAGCAGTGATCAAATGCCGTGGCCACAGTAGATCAGACACTATGGAAGCATTGGCAATGCTCAGGCTGATGAGGCCACAAAGGCCCAAGCTCAGATGATGTGGTCAGAATTTCACACAGACATAGACACACAATTACATATCCAAACAAAACAATTGATATTGTGCTCTGTAGCCCAACACTCCAAAAATATAAATAGGGATTACCCTTAAATATGAGGCAATCCACTCGATATAGAAGGGAAAAAAATAAACAGATAATAAGAGAGTGTAGTATTTTCATATAATTCGTGAAAGTGTAAATAATAAATATAAATGTGGATTCACTCACATTTCCCTGAGCAGATTTCTGCTCAGTGTATACAGCCTTGTGGGAGCCCACATAGGGTTAATGATCCAGTCGTTATCCAGGAGACAGCAAGAGAGCAAAAAGGTGGAAGACTTTTAGTATATGTAAATTTATTCACAGGTTAATAAAAAAAATATCTTACATTAAAGATATCAGGAATCAGCAGGAGTCATCAGGTACAGTACAGAGATTAAAGTAAGTCCAAATGTCCCAATAAGTCCTTAGAAAAATGTCCCCTTCCTTCCACAACGCGTTTCTTCCTTTCAAAGGGCTTTTTCAAGTGTGCTCTCTCAGTTTGCAGTTTCCATTTTTAAATCTCCCGCCTTGTGCGACTGGCGAGCGTCGCGTGTAGTGACGTCATTCATCCGGCTTCATTCTGCAGTATGCGTTCTCCGTCCAGACGCATCTGCAGATACTCCATCTGTGCTGAGGATTTTTAACCATTTCTTCTTCCTTTAGGTTATTTTTACTCAGATAGGAGGATATCAATGAGATAGGGTATCAGGTTTAATTATAAAGGTGTCAGAGGGCTGATTGTTAGGCAAAATGTATCAACCAGACCCTCCTCATAATACAAATAGATAGTAAATACATTTAAAGAACAAAAACCTGCCATAATAAAGATGTGTCCTAAAACATACATATTCCACTCTAAAACACAATAGATAAAAAAGTAGATTACAATATGTGAAGGTTGTGGTGCCATATTAAAAAAATTCATAAAAAAACCCTTTTTAAATTATATAAAAGATGTTTTAAAAATTTAAGAAAATTAGAAATTAAAGAAAATTAAAAAGGTCGAAATCAGCGTTAAGGCCATCGGGGGTCAGGGTCTTCAGTTCATGGACCTATTGCATTTCCAATTTACCCAGTTCCTTAAAGAAATCCCCCCCCCCCCCCCCCCTCTAGTGTTTTCTGTATTTAGCAATGGCCGTAAAGCTGAGTTCTCTGGGGTTACTATCATGTTTTAAAAAATGTTTGGGGACACTGTGTGTTTCCAATTTCTTCCTTATATTATTGCAGTGTTCCCCTATTCATTTAGTCAATTTCCTTGTAGTATGACCCACATATTGTAGTCCACAAGGACATTCCAATAGATAAATAACCGAACATGTCTGACAATTCATAAAATCGTTAATAGGGTATTCTTTTCCTGTTATCCTGGAGCTGAAATTACATATTTTTTTATTTTGTTTAAGTTTGGTCTGGTGGCATGCATTACAATTGTTGCATCTATAAAAACTAGGATTTGGGGTTAAAAAAGTGGGTTTTGTTATAATTTTTTTTAGTATAGCTTTTTGTGATGCATCTACGTATGTTGGGAGCTCCCCTGAATATTATCCTGGGTTTCTCTGGTAGGATTTCCCTGAGGAGGTCATCTTTTGTTAGGATTGGCCAGTGTTTTTGAATGATTTTCTTAAGACGATAATTTTAATTATTAAAATCTAAAATAATAGAAAGAGGGGGTTCTTCTTTATTCTTCTCTTTTTGTTTGTATGTGAGAAGGGATTCCCTATCTAGAGTGCTAACACCTTCCAGGGCCCTGTTAATATTCTCTTCAGGGTAGTCTCTAGTTCTTAATCTTTCTTTGAGGATCAACAGTTGTTCTTTGCAAACTGTGTCCTAAGTACAGTTCCTTTTTAATCTCAAAGCTTGACTTTTCGGAATACTATCCAGCCACGGAGTATAGTGTCCACTATCATAACCAATGAAACTATTCACGTCAACCTTTTCGAAGAAAGTTTTTGACTTAATCTTCTTGTCCTCAATATAGATCTCAAGGTCCAGAAAGTGGACACTATGGCGGTCGTATTCCGAATTTAGCTTTATTCCCCAATCATTTGTGTTGAGGTATTCCAGGAATTCATTTAGATCTGGTTCACTCCTCTTCCATATTATAAATAAATCATCAATATAATGACTATAGGAGGACAGGTTCGCCTTCCATTTATGTTCAGACCAAACGAACACATTCTCCCATTCTGCCATGAATAAATTTGCATAACTGGGGGCGAATCTGCTTCCCATAGCCGTTCCTTGTTTTTGTAGGAAAAAGCAATCATTGAACCAGAAAAAATTGTTACGTAGGACTAAATTGATCCCTTCTATTAGAAAATCCACATAGCTCTCCTCTAGACTATTATTTTGAAGCAGAATATTTTTTACTGCAGCGCAGCCCTTTTCATGTTCAATTATAGTATAAAGTGATGTTACGTCACTTGTTATTAGCCACATATCCTCATCCCATACAAAGTCTTTTAAAATATTCAGTACACTGACAGTGTCTTTTAAATATGAGGGCATTTCTTTAACATAGGGCTGTAAAACATGGTCTAAGTATTCTGATAAATTGGAGTATAGGGATCCTACTCCTGAGACAATGGGTCTCCCTGGAGGACATTCCATACTCTTATGTATTTTGGGGAGGAAGTAAAAAACTGGGATGATAGGGTGTAATTTATTTATATAGGTATATTCTTCTTTACCCAAAAAATTATATTGTCTCCCTTTATCCAAAAATTTAATCAGAAGTTTTTTCTGGTCTGGAGTGGGGTCCATTTTTAGTTTAACATATACATTCGGATCATTTAGTTGTCGATATGCCTCTTTGAGATAATAATCAGAGGACATAATAACCACTCCACCCCCTTTATCTGCAGGTTTGATGAAAAGTTTCTCGTATTTGCTAAGGTCTTCTAGAGTCTTTCTTTCTATTTTAGTTAGGTTTGAATTGTCATATTTTGAGTTTTTTATTTTCTCTATATCACCTACGACCATTTTTTCAAACACCTCCAATGTTCCTGACCGGTATGCAGTGGGGTAAAAGGTAGATTTCTTTTTTAATGTAGTTTTATTGTAGCTAGGCAAGGGGTCTCTTTCGATATTTCCTAAATTTCGTTGTTGCTTTCCCATAAAGAATCTCTTTAGGGTAGCTTTTCTGACGAACCTATTTATATCAATAAAAGTACCAAAACGATCCAAATTTCTAGTGGGGGCATATTTCAGTCCCTTACTCTGAACTTTTTGTTGGACATCACTAAGGGTGAAGCCAGAGATGTTAAAAATCCCTGTTGTGTCTAGTTTCTTTTTCATAAGGGCTTTCTTACGTATGCCCCCCCTCTTTCCCCTGTATCTCGATTTCTCCTTTGGAAGTCGGATCTTATTTCTCTTTCTTTTTGGGGAGATATTTTCTTCCTTCGGGATGATCTCTGGCCCAGGTCTAAAAAATCCTGATTTATATTTTCAATTCTTGGAGAGAGAATATCAAATCTATTGTGGGTATCAATAGGAATATCTTTATTAGTTATACGAGGGGTGTGGTGTATTCGTTTTTTATTTTTTGGTTCCACTACCTGCCACTCATCTCTTTCACTCCTCTCATATCTTTTATTGAGTGACTTATTGAGTTTTTTAGAAAAGGTTCTGACTTTATCACTAAGATAGTCCCCCTTGTCTCTATGATATTTTTTTTACCTTTATTTTCTTAACCTCTTCTCCCACTCTTTCTAAGTTGAATTTTATGTCTTCTGTATAGCCCTCAAATTCTGGAAGTATTTCACAAGGTGAAAGGGTATCACAGATTTTTTCTATCTCTATCTTTAGGACTACTAGGGCCTTTTCCCTAACTGAGATGATAAGACCCATAAGTTCAAAAGAACATTGGTCCAAAATTCTTTCCCATTGTTTTTTCATGGTATGATTATCTAAGTCAGTGGCAAGCGTCTTAAATATCCTTAGGCCTCTTGGTATCATCCTTTCCCTAAGGTATTTTTTCAAGGTGGTAATTTCCCATTTAAAACTTATCTCTTTCGTGAGTAATTTTTCTAGTGTGTTAAATTCATCACTTAAATATAAATGGTCTGTCCCCTCCTCAGACATTATTAGGTCATCTTCAAAGAAAGTTTCCAAATTTCCACAGACATTGTGGCGGAAATCTAAAAGTGACATTGGTGTAAATAAAGTGCACAAAAACAGGCTGCTGTGTGTTTCAGTGAAACAAAAGACGTGTACAAGAAAAAGAGAAAAACACACTGCGCCAAGATGTGATGGCAATAGCAGCAACAAGATCTACCAGTGTCTCACTCCTGGTATACAATAGCAAACACAAACAAAACAAGTGATATTGTGCGCTGTAGCCCAACACTCCAAAAATATAAATAGGGATTACCCTTAAATATGAGGCAATCCACTCGATATAGAAGGGGAAAAAATAAACAGATAATAATATAGTGTAGTATTTTCATATAATTCGTGAAAGTGTAAATAATAAATATAAATGTGAATTCACTCACATTTCCCTGAGCAGATTTATGCTCAGTGTATACAGCCTTGTGGGAGCCCACATAGGGTTAATGATCCAGTCGTTATCCAGGAGACAGCAAGAGAGCGAAAAGGTGGAAGACTTTTAGTATATGTAAATTTATTCACAGGTAAGTAAAATAAAATATCTTACATTAAAGATATGAGGAATCAGCAGGAGTCATTGGGTACAGTACAGAGATTAAAGTAAGTCCAAATGTCAAAATAAGTCCTTAGAAAAAAGTCCCCTTCCTTCCACAACGTGTTTCTTCCTTTCAAAGGGCTTTTTCAAGTGTGCTCTCTCAGTTTGCAGTTTCCATTTTTAAATCTCCCGCCTTGTGCGACTGGCGAGCGTCGCGTGTAGTGACGTCATTCATCCGGCTTCACTCTGCAGTATGCGTCTCTCCGTCCAGACGCATCTGCAGATACTCCATCTGTGCTGAGGATTTTTAACCCTTTCTTCTTCCTTTAGGTTATTTTTACTCAGATAGGAGGATATCAATGAGATAGGGTATCAGGTTTAATTATAAAGGTGTCAGAGGGCTGATTGTTAGGCAAAATGTATCAACCAGACCCTCCTCATAATACAAATAGATAGTAAATACATTTAAAGAACAAACACCTTCCATAATAAAGATGTGTCCTAAAACATACATATTCCACTCTAAAACACAATAGATAAAAAAGTAGATTACAAAATGTGAAGGTCGTGCCATATTAAAAATATTCATACAAAAACCCTTTTTAAATTATATAAAATATGTTTTAAAAATTTAAGAAAATTAGAAATTAAAGAAAATTAAAAAGGTCGAAATCTGCTTGTCCACTGATAATTTCCACATACCGTGTATATGGTCATAAAGGTAAAAATATGAAACAAATAGAAACAAAGGAAATTATCAAGGGAATATTTGTTGTCAAAGATTTACCATCAAAAGTTGAATTGCAATTATCTAGATGTTTGTCATGTCTGCAGAAAAACCCTGTCATAGGCACTAGAATGCAAAGAGATCATTTACGGTCCCATGATGGGCCAATGCAGCAATTGGAAATTGGTTTCACCCATATGCCTACAGCTAGAGGTGGATTGAAACAGCTGTTGGTCATTGTTGATCAATTCAGAAAGTGGTGGAGATTTTGGCCAGTACTAATGAAAGGGCCCGTACTACCGTTAAAATACTTGCATAAGAGTGGATCCCAAGGTGGGGAGTCCCCCTCCAAATTAATAGCAAAAATGGTCCACATTTTATTTCCCAGGTGACACAAGGTTTAGTCAGAAGCCTTTACATCAAATGGAAATTGAATATGCCAAAAGGGTCAAACCAAACTTCACAGGTAGTGATGTCGCAAACATAAAATTTTCCGTTCGCGAACAGCGAACACGAATTTCCGCAAATGTTCGCGAACAGGCGATAAATTTATGAATGGAGACTCTGTCTCCGTGTAGTGAAAGCCAATAGTACTACGATTACATGCATTACAAATGCCGAAAGTCTATAAACCGAACAACCTTCGGTTTATAGACTTTCGGCTTATAGTAAAAGTACAGTAGTAGTGTCTTTCTATGAACCCATTCATAATTCTTACTACTGTACGTCAAATGCCACGACAAATGCCACGACAAATATACATACATGTATATTCAGACACAGGTATATATAAACACACATGCACATATTACTTTACATTGCCATTTATATATAGCACGAAAAAGTTACATAGCGTTAGGTATATAGCATAGAGGGGAATAACATACTAAGAAGTGAACAAGAACAGATTGATACATGAGGTAGGTAGCCCTACTCACAAGCTTCCACTCTAGAGTACATACATACAACCATTAGCGTCCCGAGGGGGAGCGGGGGGGGGGGGGCTGACCGCACCTGGTGACACCTCCAGCGGAGGAGGCGTCTGTCCGGGAACACAGAGAAGCAGCAATTCAGTAAGTGATGGGGAAGGGGGCGAGGAGGGTGGTTTAAAACGAGCACTTTAATATTCCTGGGCTCTGAGTGGCACACTATTACTGGGCTCTGACTGGCACAATATTACTGGGCTCTGACTGGCACAATATTCCTGGTATCTGAATGGCACAATATTCCTGGGCTCTGACTGGCACAATATTACTGGGCTCTGACTGGCACAATATTACAGGCATCTGACTGGCACAATATTCCAGGGCTCTGACTGGCACAATATTACTGGGCTCTGACTGGCACAATATTACAGGCATCTGACTGGCACATTATTACTGGGCTCTGAATGACACAATATTCCTGGTATCTGACTGGCACAATTTTACTGGTATCTGACTGGCACAATATTACTGGGCTCTGAGTGGCACAATATTACTGGTATCTGAATGGCACAATATTACTGGTATCTGACTGGCACAATATTACTGGGCTTTCACTACACGGAGACAGAGTCTCCATTCATAAATTTATGAATGGAGACTCTGGCTCCGTGTAGTGAAAGCCAATAGTAAACGTTCGGTTCAGGGTACAGGGTACAGGGTCAGGTCAAACTTTACTCAATGATAAAAAATAGGGGGCGGACCGAACATCGCAATTGTTCGCCCGCCGCGGCGAACACGCGATGTTCGCCGGGTACTATTCGCCGGCGAACTATTCGCGACATCTCTATTCACAGGCAATTGAAGAACTATTGGTGGATGCAAAGGGTATGAGAAGATCTATCCTACAGAACAGAGCCGCCGTTGATTACTAATTACTTAAACATGAACGTGGGTGTGAGGAATTTGAAGGAATGTGTTGTTTTAATCTTTATGACACTTCTAGCTCAATACACCAACACTTGCAAAACATCAGAACCAAAGTTAATGATATATGACAGGAAGTTGGTTTTGATTGGACCTTTGGGCTAGGTTCCTGGTTGGGCAAAATTGGTAGAAAGCTGCGTACGTTCTTTGTGACTGTGATCATTGCTCTGCGAGGCAGCTATATGCTTATATCTTGTCTTAGGTGTGTTGCAGACAAGGCTCTCTCCCCACGACAGTGACGATTAAAATATATGCTTATCACAATATCTATAGATGAGCATAGAATAGTTATCTATTTGATAATAGATAAAAGAGTGTTATTGAAGGTTTAATGTGGATCTGTAAGGGTTAAAAGCCCACAGTGCATATAGTAAGCTGTTTTCTGTAACAGCTTCTGGAAGACAAATCATGCCAGAGGCATAATTGTTATGAGAATGGTCTTATTTCACTATTCCAAGGCCAGAACAGAGGTTTTTGGAACATCAACAAGTTGTCTCTGAAAGTTCTGTAATTTTCCATAAGAACGACATTTTGTAACACCTCACCAAGTGCAAAAAAGAGTGATGTTAGCGCACAGTTCATGGACACTTGTATGTGCAAAAAATAATAAAATATGCCCTTATGGTGACCACAGAAAATAAGCACAAAAATTGCATGAAACAATGACATGCATAAAAAGTGCAAAAACACACAATAATAACAAAGTGCACTCACATGGAGTGTATCACTGTGCAAATGGACAAATATAAAAAATACTGTGAACACAACAATGACAGTTCACACAAGTGCAAAAAAACACATATAGCAATAAATGTGTACACACACAAAAAAAATGTAAGATATGAATGCAAAATACTTAGCACCAATCTTCTAGTGTTGTACATGCCTGAAAAAAAGAAAATAAACAGGAAAAAAACCCTAGTGCAAAATGTACTGCAAGTGATGGTATTCTGAATATGGACAGAAATAGAGGATCACACTCACAAGCACAGCTCCTACAACCTAGGAGCGTGGAATCTGCACAATAATCATATACTTGCCCCCACTCTGGAATGATGATGTGCACAGTTATGAGGGACTGGATATATAATCACATTTTTGAAAGTGTTTTATTCTCCACAAAAAAATGACTCATATGTAGACAGGAAAATCTATGAGGAAATAATGGAAAGCATAAAACAGTCGACTGTAGATAAAAAAAAACTCTTTTTGTGAGACCCATGAACTGGTCGCTAACATCACTCTTTTTTTGCACTTCTGTCACACAGTTTTGAAGCTGTCTGTTGTTCTTTGTTTTTAGTTGCCGGTTCTCAGTGGACACCTGAATAATTATTTTTGTGTTATAATATATATATATTTTATTCTGTGGCACTACTGGTTTTTGCTCATCCTACTTTCACCCATTGTATTACCTCACCAAGCAAGCCAAAAGGGCTTTGAAACATTTTAAAAGTCTATTTTGGAATTAATGAATCTATCAATTTGGTTTAAAATACACCACAACTTCTGCACATATCAACAATTGATATACTCTTATAGGATCCTGTTTTATACTGATCATATACCTGCTTTAAGCATTGCAAATCCTTCGATCAAAAGTTACAGAAGTTTACAAATATATATTGAAGGTAACATAATAGCCTTAAATATCTTTTTTCTCTGTCTGAAACTACTGGCTGTGGTGAAGGAAAATCTGGTTGAATTAAAAGTATTGACTGTGACATCTGTGGACACATGAAATCAAGCAAACAAGAAGATGATCCAATATGCCAAAAGATATTAACAGAATCCAGATATTTGCATATCTCTCAAGCCTAACACTGCAAAGACCCCATGAATTGGGTTAAATCACCCAGGCCCTAAGAAGCAAAACTATCCACTATAAATGGTGCTTCCCAGTTAAACTACAAAGAACAGGATCTCACACATGATTGAAAGGCAACCAACTGCTCAAGCAATGGGACAGCAACGTGACAGAGAAACTATAACAAGCTCTCCTCATAGGAAAAAGAAAATATTGGAGTTCTAGGTTCCAAATAAATAATAACATTAATGTGAAATACAGGTTGCAATGAAGTAGTGGGCATTTCGGACACACTTAATGATGCTTACCAATGCTTACGCATAAGCAAGCTGCTTCAAAACTCTGTTGCTCCAAATTAAACACCTGGATGCCAGTCTATCTATACATCTCTCATCATAGAACAAAGATAATGCCAGATTTCAAATGAATAATAACCGTAATGAGAAATTTAGTCTGCAATTAAGTTGTGGGCAGTGTGGACACACAATGTGTTTTGCATTCACCAATACTTACTCATAAGTAAGCACATAAACCCACACAAGTTGAACAAAGAGCTTAAAGAGAGCACAAAAACAAATACAAATAATTAATAGTGTAGTATGTTGAGAACATAAAGTGAGGTGGGATGAATATTGTGTGCAGAAGAGCAAATATGGAGTTCTTGAGAATCTTAAAAACTAAAAGTATACACTAGCAATGACATTGTATCCACTGTAAGGTATACACTGTGAGGAATAGGTTACAAAGCCTTGTAAGTGTTCAGATAATGTAGAGTCACCAACAATAGAGAAGTCCTCCAGTTCCATCACATTGATGCATTTCATCAATCTTGGCTTCTTGCTCAGGATACACTCGTGTTGCCAGTCTGTCTATTTACATTCTTTCATGATGATGCGTTACTTCTGATCGGAACGTCCAATATTGCAGTTTATTTCCCTCTGACATATAAAATAACACAGCAAAAGTTTAATTCAGTAATATAAATAATCCTTTATGTATTGTAAATATAAATAGATTTTATGTAAAAAACTAAACACCACAAATATTTTAGAAAACTATTTTTAGAATTAGGGAAGTATTCAAATATCTAAAATATAGACACACAATGAAAGAAATGTGGTACATTTTGTGCAATAGATTATACTGAATCTTTTTCTTAAAATGTGGCTAAAATCAGCTTCACAGTCTATTTCTAGGTACTCAGAATGTAAAATACTATTTTAGGATATTCTTTCTATAAATTCGGATATTTCAGAAGTTGCATAATAGTGTTTTGCTATAAATTGTCAATATTGTAATGAACCCATATAGCTTTGTAGAGCAGATCTTGTCTTTGGCAGACCTTCAGATCTGGGCCTCTTTAAAAACAAGCAGTGTTCCTGTTGAAATATTAATAATGGGGTAAATTTCACTGCTGATTAAATTTTAAACAAAGCATCCATGAAGTGAGGCATATGCTTTCATTACGTACAGAGAACAAATCGAAGTATGAGGATAGACCTAAGCATTAATCATTCTTTCCCCAGCTGTGTTTTGCTGTCACTGGTTTCTGTTTCAAAGAGGCAAGACATCTACTATGCTAGAATGATCAAGGTGAGATTCATGTAAACAAATGCATTAGTCAGAGACATATTAATTTAATCAATTTAACACAGTAGTTCATATATGTTTCCATATGACTGAGTGATTGAGTCAGTGACTGTATATATAATCCATATGATTAAATAAAATACAGTGTACTAGTTTCCATATTTCTTAATGAAATGTAACAAATCTTAATAACACTATATTTACATTACTAGAATTAAAGAAAAACCATAATGTAATTGATCTAGTCCCTTTAATGAGTCCTGTAGAACATATCAATTGACTGGGTGGGTCACTTGCTAAGTGCTTCACTGCAAATGCATAACCTTAAAGTTAAAAATATTTTATATAAGTTCTAAAAATGGTCCAGTCACCAACAATTGGATTTCCCAGCCGATTAGATTACTTTTAGAAATGTGCCCCAAAAGTCACTTTATAAATAAACTCCATTTATTGTAAATATTGGACTTTAGGCACTATAATTTAAATAATTTTCAGAAATCTTCTGTTTTAATATCACCTGTAAAACATGTAGAGATAATGGTTAATATTTTAGTCAAATTATCTAATAAAAAGTTAAAAAGGAAGTGACCCAAAATCAATATCTCTATTGTAGCATGCAAATGCTCTACTTATAACAACTAAACTTTATTTTCTCCTGGTGTCTCAACAATAAATGGCTAGGATAATATAAATTATTATTAGTGTAAGATATAAAAACTAGTAGGCATATTTACTGGTAGCAGCTAATCTCCAAAAAAGGCTAAACCCAGGTTTATATCATTTCTGTTGGTCAGTGAGCCTAGTGATATATGCAGTACATGAGGTCCACATATAGTACAGTACAAGGTTAGTCCATGACATTGTGCTACCTGAGTCCAGGATTGGAAGGATGCCCCACCCCCCATCCCCCCTCTTGCACACATACACCAAGGATCACATATACACACAGTGATATTCACATACATAATCACAAATAGTAAGGCACGTGCAGAGGCGTCACTAGGGTTGGTGCAGTAACTCATGGTGTCAACCATGGTGTCAACCCCCTGGATATCTTGAACAGCATATTTGGGCACAAGCAAATATATGGCAAACTTGTGTAGGATATAGTTCCACTACTGCCCTCTAACAAATTCAGGTTAGTCAGTCGCTCCATCATCTCTATGATTAGTAGGAAAGGAGGAGGTAAATGTCAGCCTACCTCAGGCAGGTAGACTACTGGCCCTGGCTTTATAATTTTCCTTAGAGCATAATGTCATACCTGGGGTTCTTATCTTGTCTCCCCAGGCTTTCCATGATGTTCTGGGCAGCCCTGATTGCCACACTGTTACCCTCAGTGTACAGGACTGGAACCCTGGAGCAGAGATCAAACCACACCGGGATCAGGAAAAACTTGAAGAGGAGTTTGTTATCCTCCAACTACCTTTACCCAGGGGTTTAGCCCCAGGATGCGGACAGCTGTGGATCTTTCAGATGATCCGCAACTTGATGGATGCAAGTCTTTTTACAACCTAAACTATTATGTAACTTTGTAACTATCTATCCATTGAGAGCCTTGAGAAATCCTAATATCCAGCTGGAGCACACAGTAGAATTTACAATATGGAAGCCGAGGTCAGCGCACAAGAGAAAACAGGTCAAAAGTACAAGCCAGGTCAGGAAACCAGAAGTCACAATAAATGGAAAACAGAGCAGGGTCACAACAGGAAAACTGGATACACGATCTGAACTCCACTACCAGTGCCTCATCTAATTGGGGGCTATTTCCTAGAATCAATGCTTCTTGATTGTGAAGCTGCCAGTTTGCTTCCTGTGTTGCTACCATGCTATTTTTTCCATTGATCCTTAAATCAGTTCCTGTGTACCTACCCTGTTTATTCTTTGACTGTGATCCGTGATCCTGCCAGTCATGATTTCTGCTTGTTCTACCGACCATGATCCATATCTACCTGCCCCTAACTCTGCCTGTTATTAAGCCTCTGATCCTTCTCTGCACGCCCTGTCCACCGCTTTTACTTGAGTACTGTTTTGCCTGCTCCTTACCTGTACCTCACCTTTGGATTATTTAGCCCTCATGCAATCACTTACCATCTTCTTACTGTTCCCAATTCTAGTAAGTAATCCCAGTGTACTACTGTACATGTGTGTAGTATCTGTAACTCATTATGGTAATTTATATAAACAACCCTACTTTAGCTAGAATCAGCAAGGACCCCACCAGTTGTAACATTAAAAATTCACTTTATGATATCTCTAGGGCAACAGTATGGTGCACATTTCAAAGTATCATTCAAGGATACCTGATCAAATTAGAATTTGAAAACAAAAAGAAGCAAGGATTAACTCTCAACCAACTCTACTTTGAATTTTATCATATTAATAAGGAAAATAACACATCTCTTTTGAGAGACAGTGCTCTAAAGATATCACAAACACCCGATGAGATCAATACTATACTGATGTCTAAAGTAAAGCATTCCCTATTAAAATTAATCCAGAAATGGTATTATAAAGGAAATATTGTATATATATAATATATATACACAAGGACCATATGGAGTTTGCTCAAGACAAATAAGCAAACAACTGTCAAATTTGACATTGTCTATAAATTAAAGTTGAATTTTAGTGAAAAGATGAGTTGGATTTTGTTTCATCTCTGTTGCTGTAACTATAGCAATATACTTTAATGTGCCCCTTTATCTGGATACGGTGATAAAAGGTCATTCAAGTATTTACTGGGAAAGGTGGGACAGATTGGATGAACATCCACACAATGTAGAGTGCTGAAGCTATAAGATATAGCTCAAAAACACAGCACACGACAGTTTATAAAACATCTCACATAGTGATATAGACATGTTAAATTTATACAAGATTTGTATACAACATATTGTAACAACAGTGGAGAGCACACAGAACCCTCCTGGTAATGTCCATGACTATTACACTAAATAGGAACTTTTGAGAATAGCCCACACACAATGACCTAATTTGGAAAATGTTGAGATCCAAATATTTGCTAATTTATCGCTGTGAACACTTTAACAGAGGATCAACATTAATCCCCTTACATTAATACCCTTATGTTCTTTCAGGTACAGCTGGGTTTCAATGGTTTCCCTGATGTGTATATTCTCAATGTTTTTATTTGTGGTGGTAGAGGAGAGATATACCTTGAGGACCATGATATAACATTGTTTGACATGGCGCTACACACTGTTAATTCCCCAAAGAAGTGGCACTTCCTTTCCACCAGTCCCCACTAGGCCTAACCTCCCTACTATATTTTCAGTTTGTGTGGATTAAGGTCCAATTGGGTTCAGTGAATCAGGAAGGAGCTGTAGAGTGAAGCTCCAAACATCCGAAATGAAGAGGTTCAGATTTAATATTTTTAAGTGGGTAAGGAGGGGAAGCTAGTGGGTTGGATGGTGAATTGTGAGACAATGACCCCCCCCCCCCCCCCCCCCAAAAAAAAATTCTGGTGATTTACTTCCATCTTTCTTGATACAACGACAGTTAAAGTACTGGGCCTTCTACCCTGGTCTAGGCTTCACAGAGTATTATTTTTTTAATTTTGTTTTACAAGATGGAGCAGCTCCCTGGTACAGCACTGATGAATCCTATGGCCACACACATAAATGGGGCATGGTTAAAGGTTTTAAGTTTTTCTGAGGATATGCTGCTATCTGATATAGTTTCAATCATGTGTAGCAAAATCCAAAGTTTTTTTTTATCTAACCTATGTGTGCTTACGAAAAAGAAATACAATCATATCAGATTTATGAAAAACTCAAATAAGCAAATAAAGTGTTTAAATTAGCATATAACTCAGTGCAGTGAGATAAAAGCGCAATCAGATCAGTAATCATTGAACAATTAATAAGTAAAAACATGCTCATTTTGCATAAGGAAATTTGAATGCTTTGCAGTCAGGGAAACTTGTAGTATCCAAAAACAGATGTAATGAAAGCTTCCAATTTGATTTGGTTCAGTAATTCTAAGAAGTTGATTCAAAATGTTAAACGATTCACTCTACTTAATTACAGGAAAGCAACAGAACTGGTTCTTAAATTCAATTTCATCAATAGAAAAGTAGCCAGCTGCATGCAATTAGTAAATAGTTTTTTTCTATATTTTAATGTTTTTAACTACTGGCAAAATGTACACGTTGTGTTGCCAAAAACATTACACCCTCTGAAGCAACAAAAAATGATAATACTGTATTCTTTTGGAAATATACTAAGGTGCTTTAAATAACAGACTGAAGAATAATTATATGTATGGGAGAGACACATCATTAAAAAAAAAATGATATCGGAGGAACTCCTAGGGTGTACAAAAAGTAATAAAGAATACAAAAGAATAGTAGTCACTTAAATGTTTGCATAATCTAACTTTAATTAGTCTATACCAACATAACATTTCAGTCAGTCAACATGTAATCACCTGATCTATGAGGCAGATATTGCAGTAAAAACACAAACATAAAAATAATTGTCCATCACTACCACCACCGTGGTATAACAAGAAAAAAATGAAAAATATAAAATAGCAGATTTTTTGTTGTAGCTTACATATAACCATAAACCAATCCTTGTCACAAAGCATGCATAAGTTATATAGAAGTTATATAGTACATTCAATTTTTACATCAGTATGTGCTGAGTAAACATTACTAAAAAAATATATAATTAAAATATGCAAATATGGAAAGATCTTACCACATTATGGATTTTATTAAAAAGTTACTATAAACTGAATTGGACCCTAATGTTTGCACAGCATCATTCCTTGTAATGGTAGTAGTGGCTATGAAATAATCTCCTAATGTCCCAATAGTATAATGTCTGGGCTGAAAGTTCCAAGAACTGTGAAGGTAATGTGGTCATGCAGAAATAGACAATGGGCTGTGATCATAGACACATGTACTTCCAGGCACAGTCTTCTATAAAAAAAAAAAATCCTTACCATTAATAAACTGACAAATGGTGGTGATCACAACACAATCCATGTTGCAGAATGTGATGTCATTGACGTTGCAGCATTGTTACCTGCTCATGCACTTACAATGAACTTTATACGTTTTGGCAATCTCTGATATGAGAAAAGGGGACGGTTATGAAAGATCTTTGTTGCAATGGAGTCCTTCTGCAATATATGCCAGTGTTTGAGGATGACTCCCTTAATCCTATTATTGGTCGTGGGATAAGGTGAACTTAAAAGTACCCTCTCAAGCTTACCCTATCCTTTATCTTTATTTGTAAGGAAGTGATTGAGTGATAGGGAGTCCACTTTACTAAGCTTTTTTTGAGAGTATGTTATCCCTATATCCTCTCTTTTTACACTTTTCGGACATCTAGTCTAAATGTGTTGTGGCAACCTATGTTTCTCACATTATCATGTTAGCCATACATAGTTGGGAGAAACTCTTTAATGTTTGTGATGTTTGTGATGGTAGCTAGAGAATGTAGCAGTTTGTTTCTGTCTGTCAGCTTGCGCTAAATATTAATCAATACACTGTCCACTGACAGCTTCAGTAGTGTATCAAGAAATGGTACCTGTGTCCTGTTGATATGGTTAGTGAATTGTATATTGATCTCAAAGGAAGTAAGGTAGATTTGGTGAAATCTTTCAGGAATTTTTACATGGTTTTGTAATTTTGATGGGTTGAGTTCTTCTATTCTTCTTATTGTGCCTTCCTTACTATGTCTGTGACTCTTGATTTGACTTCTCAAACACTGCTAAATATGCTTACCTTCTAAGGAGGATTCTACTAAGACATCACCTTGGTGATATTATTTAGTTTCTCCACATGCAAATCTATTCTAGCTATGTCAGTGTTCATTCTATTGTTGTTAACAGCAACCATTACCATGGTAACAACACTGAAATGTCAGGGACAATATATGCCCCTGCAAGGCTTATGCATACGGTGCGATCACCACCATTTGGCAGTATATAAATTCTGTGTTTTTCTAATAGCAGACAGAGCCTGGAAGGACATCTGTCCATGCACACAGCCTGGCACCTAGTTCTGCCCGACCACGTTACCTTCAGATATCCAGCGGATCATGGAGCTTTCTGCCTAGACATTATACTATTGGGACATCTGAAGATTATTTCATAGTCATTAAATAAGGGGTGGTGTGACTGTACTTTCTAAGATCCGGGATTTGGTGAAATATTTCAATATTTGCATTTTTTGTTGTTGCATACAGATGTATTCAGTATTTTTTTTGAGTGTATTTTTCTCAGTTATATTACTGTACATTTATTTATATTTTTCATATGTTTTCACTGTGATATATGTCTCCTAAGTTAAGTGATAGTGTGCTGACCAGCTAAAATGTTATATTCGTATACACTGGTTAACCTTAGGTTATGCAAACTGCCATGTCAGTGATTTCTAATCTTTTGTATTACAAACCAGACTGTTTAGATATATGCATTTGTATACAGTGTACAGTGATAATGGATACTAATGTATTAGATGATTGGTATGTGCTGATATTTGTTAAAAGCAATATTTGAGTTAAAACATCCAAAACCCAATGGGCATTGCTCGATAAAACAAATATGTGCACATTTTACTATGATTAACCTTAAAAGGTTGCTAGATGGACCTTAACGAGGCAATTCCCCATATAGGTTTTATGCAACTTAACAAGGTTTTTGTTATGTGTCATCAAAGCTCATGGGGTGGTTTTCCTAAAATGGAAATGAAAAGTGGGGGAGA
Source organism: Pelodytes ibericus (assembly GCA_036172795.1). NCBI lineage: Eukaryota > Metazoa > Chordata > Amphibia > Anura > Pelodytidae > Pelodytes > Pelodytes ibericus. The sequence continues at coordinate 214,503,247 of CM069857.1, read as the reverse complement.
GGTAGTGTTAGCACAGAATTGTTAACAGGCTTTGTGCACCCTGACAGAATGATGACTTTGTTAAACTGGGAATTCATGTAGAACAAAAAGAAGGGAGTCACCTCCTGACACAGACCGGCTCCAATCTTGGCAATTGAAAAAACTCCCGTGATAGTAAATTACTGGTGCTAGGGTGCTTCATCCAGCTGGTAAGGCATAAGAACGATAAAAAGAAAAAATGATGACTGCACTCCCGATTCCAGTAGTAAATTAAATACGTGCTTTATTGTAATGCAAATATGGATCCGAAAAATAAGGTGACACAAATCAAAACACAGCAAGGAAAAATGCAAAAAGGAAAAGGGCAAGGACTGGCCTTATGCGTTTCGCGTGTACTCACCTTATTTTTTTGGATCTATATTTGCATTACAATAAAGCAAAGAATTCATGTACACTATAGGACTATAGGAGATAAGTGCAGATTAAATTATATTACAAATCCATAGAAACCACATTTTGTGGAAAATGTAGGAGTTTTAATGAACAAATGTTGGAAACTCGTGTATGTCATTGGCAGCAGTGAGCAAAGTTATCCCTATAAACATATAAAACATAGCTATTGTTCTTCTGGTTGCTTAGGTCACACAAGAAGGAGTGAGTTAAGATCTATGGGAACATGTAATTAATAGAGTTCAGAAAAGCTATTTCATATAACAACCATAGTTGGGAGAGAACTATCGAACGACATCACTGCTAGTGTGATTAACAAAAATTGTGTTTTTGTATATTAGAGAAGGGTATCAGGCTTATTAATAAAAAGATAGTAAACAACTAATAATACATATAAAAGGCAACTCTAGAGGTAAATATAAGAACAGAGTGGGGAGTCTTTAAGGGGAGAGATGCTGAAGTTGCCACTGATAACAATTAAAAAAATACAGTTTGAAATGACCACCTTTACATATCACAGTTAACAACACATTTGGAGATACTGGACCATGAAGTTCTATTCCAACATGCCTGAAAAAGAGAAAGCTACTAGTGTGGTGAAAAGTATCAGAGCAGACATGTAAGTATAATCACAAATAAGGGTATACATATGCATTAAGTAATAGATGTGATTAAAGACAGTTTGTTACATGTCAATAAAGTTATTGTGCATAGTATGTGTTTATATATACTTATCTTAATGTAAAGGGTTTTTTGTTGCAAATAATTCTGCAAAACTCTATATTTTGATATTCAACCCTATGTTCCAATTCTATTATTTAAAGAGCTTTTTTTATGCCTGTCATAGCTAAGGTAGAAATTATGCATTACATAATCCTTGAAATGCAATGAAGGAATTAAATAAAATTGATTGATCATTTTCAATAAAACAGAAAATTACTGAGTGCAGTTTGAAGTTCAAGGGTGGAATACTGGGATAGTTGTGAAAGACTGGGGCTTATCGCTATACCAGATTGTAACAGAATAAAAGGTTACAAGATCCAAAGGTGTGGATAAGCAAAGTATCAATAAAAATGATAGATCTACATGAGGAACATACACATGCTTAAAATTGTCAAAATTTATGTAAATGGCATATTAAAAATACAAAATATCACTCCAATACATCATCTCTTCGAACATGTAGGTGCAATTAAACAAATATATAGTTTCATATTTAAACATGCATTTATATTTATTTTATCACTGACAATATGTGTTCTCTCCTTTCCTCCAGGTGTGGTGACTTTTAAATGTTTTGATAAGCAGTAACCAAGAAAACCTACCTCATGTTGAGGAGTCCCATTAAAGGGACTGTCTAGTGCCCAAAATGCATCTTCCAAATATTAATGCATATTAATGTGCTTTCAAAGCACTTTAAAATGCATGTCTTACATTTTGCATTGCTTAAAATATAAAATATTTACAGCTAGAAGAAACTGTGAAATGACTGCAGTTTGCAAGAAACATGGACTGCCCACAGTAATTACCTTTTTTTTGCTGCAGGAACCAATGAGAATAAGTCCATTCAAATGAATGGAATATCCTGTCTCTCTGGTAATGTCATCAGACAATGTGTTGCACTGTTAAGAGATCCTACTGTGAACAAGAGCAAGGTCACTCATAGGCCACTCAATAGACTCAATTTGAGGAGGACAAGAAGTGGCTATATGAAACAAAATTGTATATGTTCAATCTCTATAGAATCAGTGCTGCCGCACCTGAAGTAAACATGCAGAGTAATCACTGGGGAGGGCTTGAGTCAAATATTAAAAATGTGACTTATACAGAATGCCTGCATCAAATCACATAGGGATAAAGGTCTGTGCATTATCCAAGCGGTGATCTTCATCTTGCACTAAAGTGAGTTTGGGGACTAGACTGTCCCTTTAAGGATAAAACTACTGTCTTTTAGTGGTGATCTTTATTTACTGGAATTGCATATGCTTACCAAGAATGACTTGCCATGGTGGTTGCACTATGTATGTGTGATATTGATGTGAAAAATACTTATGGCTTGCTTAGTGTTTGATCATGCCTCTGCTACCCACTGCATTTCAGGTGGAGGGATTTTCCCTTCACCTTTACCCCACCATTATGTAAATTATTTGTTCTCTATAAAATAAGATGAAACTGAGGGGAAATAATAGTATACAGTAGTTCTGCCATAGCTTTTTCCTGCCAATATCATGCTGGTAAAAATATGGTTATGAAATTAAGGCATCTCAGAAGGGATTAAAAGGGATCAGCCTTTCTAATAATGAAAGAAACATATAATTTAAATGTAAATGTTTTATTTGTCACTTTAAAATAAGGTAGTGTGTTTTGCCTTTATCAGGGGAATAGAACCTATGAGTATCATTATTTATGAGCATTAATTTGGTTCGCCTTTCCTTAAACATTGCACTTGTCCCATATTGTGTTTCTAACATTTTATTCTATTTTTTTCCCTTGCCAAATAATTGTAGGGTGCAAATAACCTTATTTGGCATCTTCTTGTATTTTGCTTGGAGAGTATAATTACACCGCATTATATTTATGTGCTGCATTGTTACAGTCTAGTGTTGTGTAAACATATATGGTTTACTGAAGTGTAGGAGACTTGTTAGATCCTCCAGATGTTAGGTTGCTGGTTTACTCCAGTCATTAATTTCAAATGTAATATTATTTCAGAAAATGCCTCAGAGTAGACTGAAACAGATAGATAAACTGCTTATAGCTATATGAAATACATAATTTCCTAATAATACCAAGTGGAGATTTATCTTTCTATATTGTAAGTCATTATTTGCAGGGGGAAAAAAACAGATTTAAAAATCCAGGTTTGTGAGGGTTATTAAAGGCCACGTTTGGAGAAAATGCTGTGGTTAAGGTTGAGTGCTGATAGCTTGAAGAGATTATTATGAGCCAAGCAAGAGGTCATGGCAAGAATCTGAGAAAGGGAAAAATCCAATAACAGGTTTAGTTCAGGTTGGAATAATCAAGATGACTAAGTATTACCTCTGTCAATAACAAACAGATCATTGCATCTTCCCCACAGTGCATTGATCTTATAAATTATATATCCAGCATTACATCATAAACATTTTGTGCATTTCTAACTTAAAACCAACCAAGGACAAGAAAAATCTATAGTGGTGTAATAATGTAATGTAAATAGTAAAGTATTGCTATAAGTGGTACTTTACCATAATGGTACTTTACCATCTAAGTTTTCTGCCAAAAACAATCACTTATTTCCCAAATGGTTGAGCTTATGGGATTTGAGTAACTGTCTAATCTTAAAGATAGAAACAGTAGGGCTGAGTGACTTGGCACAGCACAGGTTAAAAAGGTGTAGTCAACCAAGCAGCATGTCAACCAAGCAATAAAATGAGCCACATTCTGTACATAGGTAAACAGTAGAAGAATCAGGCACACATTATAGGGCAGGTAAGAACCAAAATAATCTGATAATGTTGTACAGGAAGGGCCTTTAGGTGCTGGAAAACAGGCACTTGACAAGACATGTGGAAAGCTATATTAACCATCAAGGCTTGCAGGTGCAGGTTATCAGAACTGAGACTGAGCTATGTAAGCAGGTTGGTGAACCTGTAATTAAACAGCACTGCACCATGTAAGTAATGGTTCAAGTCCTGGTGAAGGCAGTTTATTTTGTCAAAAGAGATCATTGTTGTTCTTAAACTGCTCTTCAAGCATCCCTAGCTTGAAAAGTATTTCGATGTGAAAAGGATCCCTCGCGGTTTTTGCACTAAGAAATCGCCTGCATCCATTAATGAGAACAGGGAGTTCAAACAAAGATGGAATGCCGCTTTAGATGTTTTCTATTTTTCATTGATACAAATACTTGTGGACTACAAAAAATCTGTATTGCAACAGTTGCAAAAAGAGCTGGATACTGCGAACCAGAAATTGGCGACTTTAGATTCTCCAATGCTAACAGAACTAACAAACAAATTAAATGAATACAAAATGAAAGTAAAAAATGAAGTGGCACAAAAGAAGAAAGAAAAAATAATTAGTGACCGTATGAACTACATGAATGGTGAGATCTATCAGTGGAAGCACACCACATATCAACAACATAAAAAACAAACAGATCAATCTTGAAAAAAGGTAAAGGTATATGGCATCGCGTGCTTCCATCTCTTCAAATGCCTTGTCGGGGCCCCCTCAACAGATTCATCTTCACACTGCTCATAAAGATTATCTAATACTTTTAATGAAGAAGGTAGGAGTGCTTCAAAAATCGAACAACGCCAGACAACATCCAGATTCAGAAAGAAAACACAGAGAGCAGGACGAAGGAGATGAAGCAGATCTGGAATACACCAGGAGCAAAATGTCCAGTCCAAAGAGGGCTTACCAAATGTAGTCAATCTATCAGACTACCAACTATCCACTGCAGAAAATGAGGTTCTCAGCAAGGGGCTATCTTTTGCACCTGACAGTAATTTCAATGTGTTTTAAAACATTACTTGACGTAAACAAATTAGTTTGTGACTTAACAGTTAGGAAGCACTTTTGCATGAAAGATGATAATGTGGTGAGTGTTTATGTTGATACCAATTCAAAAGGAACTGTCAAAATAGACACCTGTTTTAGGAATAAGTCTGATTTCTATCCTATCTGTAGTCGTTCAGTTAAAAAAGATATCTTTCAGAGGGCCATAAAGTTGGATTTGTTGGAGCTAAAAAAAGAATGCTAATATTATGAGACAATGAAATCTCAGCCATCAGCATAAATTAACCCTGAAACAACTAAGAGTTAATAATGATATAATTATAAAAAATTCAGACAAGGGAGGGACAGTAACAGTCCTAAACAAAAGTGCATACATCAGGGAAGCTGAAAGATAGCTGCTTGATGTGGACACTAAAACTAAGCCACAATCCTACTCAGAAGTTCCTGAAATATTTATGTAATATTTTGGACACAGGTGAATTCCTCAGTATCCTTGGCCAATCAGAACTAGAATATCTTTATAGAGATGATCCAACTGTTTCTACATTTTACTATTTGCCAAATATCCACAATGAGAGGCTAAAGCCCCATCATGCAGGTCTGAATGCATTACAATTAGAGATGTCGCGAATAGTTCGCCGGCGAATAGTTCCCGGCGAACATCGCGTGTTCACGTTCGCCGCAGCGGGCGAACAATTGCGATGTTCGGTCCGCCCCCTATTCTTTATCATTGAGTAAACTTTGACCTGACCCTGTACCCTGTACCCTGAACCGAACGTTTACTATTGGCTTTCACTACACGGAGACAGAGTCTCCATTCGGTTTATAGAATAGCAATAGGATTACATGTATTACATAAGCCGACAGCCTATAAACCGAACGTTCGGTTTATAGACTTTCGGCATTTGCCGTGGCTTTCACTACACGGAGACAGAGTCTCCATTCATAAATTTAAGTGATACAGACCCACAGGAATATTCATGTGGGTCTGTATATAACATTGAAATGTGACTGCTCAAATCTAAGTGCTATTGAAGATATATCTTTGGAACTTAGAAGTAGACTACTTGTAAGAGGCTACTCAGAGTGGATGTTGAATAGAGCTCATATTATTGCTAACAAAAGAGATTGTGAAGAATTAATAACAGATCAAAAATATAGGTATAACCAATCTAATGGACATGCTTCTGTAGACTGCCATAAAAATAAAAGGGACAAAAATAGAAATAAGAACAAAAGTGAGAACATGCACACGAACAAGAATTAACAGAAATCAGTCTTTGTTACTTCTTATAGTTCACAATATGATAGTATAAAAATGCATTATTAAAAAAACATCTACCTATACTAAGAGCAGACCTGGGTTATCGAAAAGTTTTAGACTCAGGAGAACAATTTACTTATCGAAAAGCACAGATATTAAAAAATATTTCATCTCAAAATCACTTCACCCTGAATAATTTATTTATTTTTTATTTATTTAGAAAGTGTTTTACCAGGAAAAATACATTGAGATTTCTCTCGTTTTCAAGTATGTCCTGGGGACCCAGTCCAGAATTTACAGGGTAAATCATTATTGATACAAAAAGGAACAACATGTACAGTATACAAAAGAGTTTGTAAACTAATAACAGGTACAATCTGTTTTGAGGATTTGGGAGATACTTATTTTCAGGGATCTTAGAGTAGATGATGATTTAGCAGAAACAGGAAGGCTATTCCACATATGAGGCGCTCTGAAAGAGAACGCACCTCTACCTGCTTCCTTTTTGAAGTGGGGAATCGCTAGTGAAGGGTTGGTGCAGGATCTGAGATTGTGGGATGTGCATGGAGTAAGAGCGAGCATGCCGCTCAGGTAGGGGGGGAGCGTTCCAGAGAAGTGGTTATGCACTAAGCAAGCTAGGTGGAGAGCACGCCTGGAGGCAAGCGTCAGCCAATTTAACTCTTTTAATATTTTACAGTGATGCGTGTTATAATCACACTGTAGCGCAAAACGACACAATGTATTGTACATAGTGTCGAGTTTACCGAGATGGGTCTGCGGGGCAGAATCATACACAACATCTCCATAATCTAAGATCGGCATCAACATTTGCTCCACAATACGTTTCCTTACCGTGGAATCTAGGTTAGATTTGTTTCTATTCAGAAAGCCGATCCTAGGATATAGCTTTGACACAAGCTTATCAATATGGAGACCAAAAGATAAGTTTGGATCTAGCCACATGCCAAGATACTTATATGAATTTACCTGGGTCAGGTTATAACTGGTTTTGGTCTTGATGGTTACTTAAGGATTGTTTAATTTAAGTAGTTTGGCATTTGTCCCAAACAACATGGACACAGTTTTTTCAGCATTGAGGAATAATTTGTTGTTAGCTATCCAATTTTCAACTTTAGAAAACTGATCCTGTAGCACGGACTCCACTTGCGATAGTTGAGTACCGCAAGTATAAATGACCGTATCATCAGCATACATATGCACACGAGCCAGGTCACATACCGAGGGTAGATCATTTATAAATAGCGAGAATAGCAGAGGCCCAAGAACAGATCCTTGAGGCACTCCACACTTAATTGGCAACGAGAGGGAGGCAGTATCAGCAATGGACACATATTGAGATCTATCAGACAAGTATGAACGAAACCAGCAGAGCGACCTCTCATTTACACCGGAACAACTTAGTTTGTTTAGCAGCAGCTCATGATCAACCGTGTCAAAGGCCTTTGCAAAGTCAAGGAAAACTGCACCTGTGAGTTCACCCCTCTCCATGCCACTCTGAATGTCATTGGTCACCTTTAAGAGGGCAGTTATCGTGGAGTGATTTGACCTAAACCCAGATTGAAGCGAGGTTAGATAGTTGGAGCGTTGATAATACTCGCACAGTTTATCATGGGCACATTTTTCCAGGATTTTAGAAAGTATGGGTAGCAGTGAAATAGGCCTGTAGTTTGACACCAAGTTTACATCTCCATTTTTGTGGATGTGGATAACTCTGGCTTTTTTCCAGGCTTTGGGGACATAACCAGAGGACAGGGACGCATTGATTAAGCAGGCAATGGGTCGCGCAGTAACAGGCGCACTCAGCCTCAGTAGCATTGACGGAAGTAGGTCCGGCCCACACTGTAATTTCATTTTTTGATTGAGGAGATGCGCTGCTATTTCACTATCTGATATAGAAGTAAATTCAAATTCAGCAATGTGTTTGGCCAGGGGTGATATCGATAGGGACTTGTCTGCCATAGAAAAAGTGGCACGATCTTCATTGTGGTGTGTTGCTATAAGAGCTGTGGCGCATCCTACAAAGTAGTTGTTGAATTCATTTGCTATTGCCACTGGAGATTTTAGAACTTCATTATGTGTCTTAATTGTGGTAGGTTCTGACGGCGTGGAGGGTCATACATGTTTTTTATGACGCTCCAAAATTTGGTAGGGTTCGCTAGATTTCTATTCAGCCGTTCAGAGAAATAAGTTGTCTTGGCAAGTTTGGTTTGAGTCTTGCATCTATTACGGACGTGCCGATAAGTGTTGTGATCTTGGTCAGATCCAGTTTGCTTAAATTTTGACCATAAAGCATCCCTGAAATGGAATAAGTCCAAGAGGTCAGCTGAGACCCAGGGAAGATGGGCACCCCTTACTCTCACTCTACGCAGGGGGGCATGTTTATCACTGACCTGCATGAACTCAGATTGAAAATATTCAATATTCCAGATCGGGTATCAAGCTTAGCCTGCTCCACAGACAATTACTCAAGTCATTGAGAAAAGACTGGAGATTAAACTTCTTAAAACATCTTGTAACAATTACTCTAGGGGTCGATTTGATGGGTCTTACTTTCCGTACACAATACACTATGCAATGATCACTGAACACATTGGGTAGAATGCCAGATTGCTGGATTCTTTGGGGACAAGAGGAAAGGACCCAATCCAGCAGCGTATGGTTAGAGCTGTTGGGATTCATCCGAGTAGGAGAAGAAAGAAGCTGTGTTAGGTTCATGGATTTGAACAGTGAGCATGTTTTAACATTTTTGTGGTCTAACCAGTCTACTTGGTTATTGTTCCTAGGAACATATCCGTGCGGACATAATGTAAGTATGACTTGCAAATATGTAGAAAAGAGATAGTTTTAGAGATCATATAGTCTCTAAAACTAGTGTTACATCACACCCTATTAAAGAATACTCAAACTGCTGTACCTCTTTTGTAATTTATGTTATTACTTGCGGAAGTCACTGTCCATGACTTAAAATGTAGGGTCAGAGAACACCTGTCAGACATCAATAAAGGTGCAAACACTCCGGTGGCAAGATATGTTTTTTATTTTGCAATAATAACAATTTAAAGTATTTCTCTATTTCGGTAATTGAGAAAATTAAAAAGGGACCAAGAGGAGGGGATATTAATCACCTGTGCCAGAGAGAGGTCTATTGGATCTTTACTCTGGGCATAAGAAGACCAGGAGGCCTAAATAAAGAGTATGACTTTACACATTTTTTTGTAAATCAACGTAGGCATAGGTTAGAAACAATCAATGAGAATACAAACTTAAATAAAACCTGAAATAACTGAAATGAATAAACAATGTTATCTGGATGTGAGAAATTTAAATCAGTGTACTAAAGATTAAAAACAGTAAATCATAATATTCAGATCTAATATAGTGACTATTGGGCTTGCTATTTTATTTAATAAATGAAATCAAATCTGTTTCTATGTATAAAATAAAAAAAATATACATCAAAGCTTAATAATCTGTTGATTTTAGTTGGACATGATTAACTATTTAGAGAAATTCTTTATGTTTCAGCTAATTGGAAAGTATATAATAAAAAAAACTACATAATGTTTTTAACAAACATGCACTGTTGGTTCAAATTGGATAGTCTAATAATAAATTTTGATTACACATTTACTAGCTGGTATTTTTTGAACAATTCACTGATTTTACTCACATTTTTATTCACTATATAGTTTTTATATTTGTATTTAGATTGCTATTAATGTGGATTATTGTATTAATTATTGATTGACAGCATTATCCATTAAGATATAACTCATCTGTAATTTTAAAATACCATTTATTTGTTTAATTTTTTGAGTCACCTTATTTAAAAAAAAATATTGTGTTTGACCTTTTTCACCCAATTGTTTTCACATGTTTAAATAGCTTGTTTATTTTTTTTGTCAATTACATTTATGATTAAGCATAGAAAAACACGAAAGAGATCAAGTGCGTTCATCCCACAACACTTTTTGCTGTATACACTTGTTTATTCACATCACTACCATTAAATACAACCTTTTTTACTTAGGATCCGTGAGTGCCATTTCCTTAGTTGATTGTTCTCTGCCATCCCTAGCTTAAGTTAGTATTTTTTTTTTTTTTGGATTAGTAGTACAGAACATGTCTTCATTTAATTCCAATGTTTATTTTACTAACCACAATTAACTGAATGATTTTCCGTAAACACCATGCTAAATATCAAAATGATTGAATAACTTATAGGGATATATGCATTGTATACTGATAAGTTGACAACTGAATTTGTAAACTCAGATGGAAATATCTGAACTGGGAAAAAAGTTTGATAATTTGTCCAACTGACCTATTTTGACCAAAGTTTTGCAATGCATTTGTTTGTTTACCATAATGTGCCATTATTAATTTATTTTTAAAGGTTTTTTTTTGTTTTACCAATAACAATACATTCATGATTCTTTCATTTTAAAGTTTGTGTTAGGGATCAAGTCCAGAACAATATTACAAACATTTCAACATTGAAAACAATATCTACATATTTAAACAGACAGACTCCAATTTTCTCTCTGTGTCCCATCAGTGTGAAGTGCCTTTCCTTTTTTAACTACCATTCGGTCACACTTTTACAGTCCAAATGACATCCCAAAGTTGTCACTGTAAATCTGTGTCAGGTGGATCAGCGAGTCAATGTTTTGTTCACTCTTAGAACACAGCTTGATGTTATCTATGTAGAGGTGGTGGTTCCACTCTTGAACTTGTATCTTAATCCATATACAAGCTGGCTGAGGGGGTTCTAGGCTATGCAGAACAGCAGTGGTGACAGTGCTTGATCTTGGTATATGGTGCACTTGATGGTGACTTGTTCCAGTGTTTTTTTTCTAGAGCTCCATTGAGCTCTGGAGGAAGGTCCTTAGTGTCCTTGGTATCCTGTTAATCTTGTATAGCTCTAAGTATTCACAGATCCATGTGTGCATTAAGTCCTAGGCTTACATGTAGTCAATCCAGGCTCAGCTTGGGCCTGTCCTTGAGTCTTGGGCAACTGTTCTCGCTAGGAGAAACTGGTGTTTTGAGCAATTGGTTTTGTTTCCAATGCCCACACACACAATATGGTGTCTTACCTGTTGCTAGCTGCAGACAAGCTGCTGTCAAATGTGTGATTTACACTGCAAGGATTGGGAAGAAACTGAGTTCACTCCACTTTATTGACTCTGGGAGATGAGACTGGGCATCTCACCTGTCTGATTGGCATTGTAATGGTTGGGCATCACTAAAACTGTAAAATGTGCACAAAATAAGGTTTAAAAAGCTGGTGACAGTCAGTCACTTAACATGATGGGAATTGCTTTCAAACAGCTACCTTGTTGACTAGGTTATTACAAGTTACCTGATACAGGGATTGTGACCCCACAATTACAAATTATTAGTATTTTAATATATTTCCACCACACAGAACTAAAGATGGGAAAGTGTGAGTGGGGAGGTATGTGCTAGTTTCATGTTTGGTTATTATTGTACATAGTTAAGTAAAAAAAAAAAATCTAAGTAAAGTTTATTTTATTTTATAATTTTTTATACAAATACACAAAGACAATACAATGTTTCTTAGAGACATAACAAACAGGGTAGAAAAAACTCAAATGCAAATCAGTATCCCAGAAATACCCGAAATATATGACTTAAACAAAGTAATGCTTATGGGAATTTCTAAATGGAGAGAGGGACAGGTCGAACTCGAGAACAAAGAAAGTGGTTGGATATCCTACAATCCATGGCCTAGCTAAATCAAAAACAAGCAGTTAGCTCCCCATATTATTTGTGTTATATCGTGATTTGATGATTCCTGTTGCCGACTCCTGCTTGCCCGACCTTGCCTGTTTTGCTGCCTGTCCCGACCTGTTTGCCTGAATTGACTTTGTTTGTTTGCCGCCTGTCCCGATTTTTACGCCTGACTGACTATTCTTCCGCCTGCACCCTTGATACCTTTATTACTGGGGGCCCTGGTGACCACTGATCAATTTTTTGTAAAACGTTTTTAATAATTGTGTTAGGAACTCCATAAGCTGTTTAGACCATGCATATGCTCAGTGGTTCTTGGTGGATTCAGCTCCATTCCTTTCCTTCTTCTATCCACTGTCATGTTATTTAGATTTCACGTGGATGATTTGACTGCATTCTCCTCTGGTTGTGATTTTGTTCATTCATCTCCATTCGTTGTGCTAGACCTCAGATTCAGTCTAGTAAGAATTCAATTAACCTGAATCGAACAAAAATAGATACACATAGATAAAGAGAAGTGCATGTCATAACTATGTTCGACTGACAGCTCACATTATATCAATTAATATGATATTTGTGGAACTTCTCCAATCATTAAATACAATCTATTTCTATCTTTACCAATTTAATGTAGCCATATCAACTCTGTTTCATTCATGCAAGCTTTAGATATTTGTCATGGTATGTAAAAGCAGCTACATTAATGAATTGCTTGTCATCTGCCATGTATAATTCATGCCTTTGGCAATGTGTGTTTGATACTCTGATGAACTGCATATGAGCCAACTCTAAAAATAAGTATAATTTGGCATTCAATCATTTTTTTCTTAATGCTTAGTTCCAAGATGTTGGATTTCAATTACCTTCTTCTGTGTAAATTACATGACATCACGCTGTTGCAGCCAATCAACTGTATTTTAACTCCAAATTTTCCTCATTTTTTTTCTTCAGAAGACAGAGAAAGGTTCAAATTAACTAAATTGTTGCATTCAGTCTATTTTTCATTATACTGTTTTCATGCTAAATCATGCATGTGTCAAAGTGCATTATACACCATATTTAAGCCATCCTTCAGTAATTAGCCAATACTGCCTCCAAAGCCCTCCCTTGGCAATGTATATTTAAAAAGCGTAACTGTTCTTTGATTGGAATTGCCTCTAGAAAAGATGCGATATGATTATGCACTTTCTTGGAATAATTAAAATCAGCAAATTTTACTGGAATAATCATGAAATACAATGATAATGCATTCAAATACATATGTATATTTTGAGAAAATTGTCAAGGTAGGCCTTAAATTATGCAGTACAATACATATGAATAATGTAACCTTAATGCTTGTACAACTACAAAGCATGTTTTTTTTTAATTATAGCCATTGCAATAGCAAAGCAATACATTTTTAAAATACATTTGATATGCTTTTAAAATATATTTCTTCAATATTATTTCTATATCAAAGTGCTGTTGAAATGCTTATTTAAATTAGAAAACAAACATTGCTTTTTCTCTCACACCCACAATCGTTTTTCTATTCTGGTATATACTGCTACAACACTAGATAGACTAATTACAGTGATCAGAACCAACCAGAGGTGTTTTTCCCATTCCCATACTCATGTGATGTATACAAGACAAGACTTTTGCAAAGCCAGAATACCAGATTGATAATATTTGGAAATTCAAGTATAAATTGTTATGCTAAAAGAATGACAGGAAAAAAACATTATCCAATAAATGTATTAAATGTCATTGCAGATGTGTTGGCATTCTATCTATGATGGAGCATGCGCATTTCTGCAAATGTGGTAAATTGCAAAATGGCATGTTCCAACCTCTAATCTATGCCTTCCTAGTGTTGTCCCCCATTGAAGACAATTGACTAAACACTGGGCTTTCAAAATAATAGGAGACTCACTTGGTAGTGCATTTTGCAATTGGTCCCGTTATCTATACATAGTGAAGCATGGATACTCCTATTTTTCACGTGGTGAGGCTCGCATTGTACACATGTGCATTGGACATTTCTAAATATCTCCATAGGAAGATTAGCTGACATAAGATGCATTTTTTTCTTTATTTTTCTTTAACTTCTAACTGCATTTTTTCCACATTTTATTGCTTCTATGCTCTGCTAAGTTATCTTATCTAAGTTGTTTTAAAATGCCTAAATTATCAAACCCCCCATACACCCCTGTCTGTATAAAGTCTCCAAAATGCATCTCTTTCTCCCTACAGAATTCCTGAATCTCACCACCCATAGCCATTGGATTCTTGCAAATAAGGTGTTTAAACCCACCCATCCTTCTCCTCAACCCACCCACCCCAGGTCAATTTTGATAAACATTGGCTTACCCCTTGCCATCTTCTCATCTATGTGCACAGTATTTACATCCATCTACACACAGGTGTTGGTAATTAGCTATGAGCCTAATTATGGCTAAATTGTAAATTATCTGAATAATATAGTCTGCTAGTGCCACATCAAACAATGAACTCTCACTTGTTAAAAGTCAAACATCATGTTACACATAAATTAAAATAAACTCAACTGCAGTTTAATTTGCATCTTAGAGGAGATACTATTTTAACCTTTCTAATCTATGTTTCTTCACTTGTCTAACTTGCCTTACTGCCAGAATAAGTAGCCAAGCAAAAGGAATTATTATGTTTTCATTATGCCTTGCATTACTAAGCCATTTTCCACTCATCCCAAAACACAGACCCCTGCCTTGCAAAACAATGTAGTGATCCACCATGGACTGCTTTGTACATGTGCACTTCCTAGTGAGTGCTGGTGGAGAGCGTTAAAAAACAGTCCACCCTCTCTTTATCAGAGGATAGAAGGTAATCTCTCAGTTTCCAATTAGGTCTGACATCATATTGCGAATTTTGTTAGATTCCTAAGTAGACAGGAGAGTGATCTGACCATACTATATTACCGATTCTGGATACTGTACAGAGTTTTAGAAAGTGAGGATACGTAAAAAAAAGTATCAGTTCTAGAATATGATTGATGTATCTCTGAATAAAAGAGATAATCTATTTCTTTGGGGTGTGAAACACTCCAGATATCATGCAAGTTGTGACCCAAAGTAAATTTTGAAAAAGTTTGAGCAGTTCTTTCAACTTAGGATCTAGGGTTTTCCTGTATTGAAGGCTCTTGTCAAGCTTTGTATCTGATATGATATTAAAATTGCCCCCCAAAATAGGAATCCGCTGTATTAGTTTCTCCCATTTCTCAATCATACTACTTAAACATTGAACTGGAAAATCATTTGGGGCATACAGGCTCATCAATGTGTATTTGATATTGTTAATTCTGCATATTAGAAGAATTGCCCCACCATTCTCGTCTTTTTCGTGGAATGTGTACTCAAATTTAACAGAGTCCAAGATGAGAATGGCAACTCCTTTTTTTCTGCTCAGGAAGACCAGCTCCATAAATATTCTGGAATTTCCTGTATCTCCAATAGGATTTTCCTGTGTGATCCCAATGTCTCTCCTGAATAAATGCGATGTCTATATGATCTTTAATTAATGTATCAAACAGATATGTAATTTTCTATGGAGAATTTAAACCCCTGCAAAATGTATCTTCTGTTAATTAACAGTGAAGAAGAAAAAAAGCATTATACGTTTTTCCCTCCTGGATGTCAAAGTTGACTCCACAAAATTCCTTGATCCTAACCAGGTACCATTCTAACAACATACTAACATTCATATGGGATATGAGAAAATGTTCACACATTAAAGCTCTGTACAACCAACAAGGGTGGCTAAGCATCATTGCGCCGAGTTCAAGCAGGACAGCGGTCAAGCCTGCTATATATTAAGCTATTGAGATATGTTGTCTTATACAAAGCAGTTGTGAATCAAAAAAAAATACATTGATAAATATTTCATACATTTAGGGAGTATAAAGAATATACATTTCTTAGTTTCTAGAATAGTTTAATATTTTCAATATTTTTCAGTGATTTTAGAAAGTGCATATGATATTAATACATTCATCCCTGTTAACAGTGCTATACCAATAATTCTAAAGTGCATTTTATCCATTATCTTTACTCTCATAAAAAAAAAAGGATGGCACGGTGAAGGTTCACATGTGTTATAATTATTGGTTCTAATAAAATGGTTGGAGAGTATATAAAAAGTAAGAGTCTATAGAAGAAAAAAAGGATGTCATGGTGAAAGTTCAAATATGTTATTCTATAGTTCTAATAGTGTGGTTGAGCAGTGAGATATTGAAGGCTCGAGTGTGTTATAATTATGGATTCCTAATAAATGAGTTGAAAATTATGCACTAAGAATGAAAGTCTGTGTGATAGAAAAGAGAGAATGGAAAAAAGTAAGAGGAATGAAGATATTTCTTTAACATAAATTGTTCCATAAGGAACCATATCCCAAGTTTGCTGTGGCCATTTGAGGAAGGAGATCTCAATAACAGCTATGGAAAATATTAAATGACCTCTATTTAAGTTTAATTATTAAATTTGAGTATAGTAGGGTCAGCAAGGACAAGACCCCACACAATTTGTCACAGCGCTTATGTAACTTAAATTTTCCAAAAATAATTTCCCAGGTGGTTTGCCTCAGCCAGCGATATGAAGCTGGAGATCCCAAACACAAATGTGGATAATCATGAGTGAATTATCTTTAAGATCAATTGTTCAATATGAATATAATAAAGTCAAATAAAAATGAAACCCAAGTCGATTAAACACAGCGTTGTGAAACTCCAGGGACATG
The DNA here is from genome assembly GCA_036172795.1 of Pelodytes ibericus. Classification (NCBI taxonomy): domain Eukaryota; kingdom Metazoa; phylum Chordata; class Amphibia; order Anura; family Pelodytidae; genus Pelodytes; species Pelodytes ibericus. The sequence goes on along the minus strand of CM069857.1, from coordinate 214,486,521 downwards.
TCTTAAAGGTCTTTATTGATGAGATAATGATCTGTTTCCTATTATATCTGTTATACTATGTTTCCCAGCCTCTACAGAAGAGGCAGATGAAAGATTCCTTTTTTAATTCATGGGTTTTCTTCTTGGTTTTACTGTGGGATAAGGTTATTTCTCAGATGTGTTTTCCACCACCATATTCCTCCTTTTTGGTTTCTCTGATAAGCTTTAATCTCTAAGAATTCCCTGTTGGACTAGATTATCTAAAGCTGATAGGGGATCAGCAAATGAAAGAGTCTTTCCTTCATGGGTCACCAACAGTTTTGTTAGGAAACCCCATCTGTAGGGAATGCCTTTATTTCTTAATTGGGTGGTAACTTCTACTAAGCTTCTTCTATATATCGAGCGATCCTGTAGGAAAAAACATCCTTATATTTTGGATTCACTTGTTTAGATCTTATTTTTTTTATCAGCATATCTTTTAAGCGGACATTATTAAAGCACATAATAGTGTCTCTTGGATAGTCTACTCATTTTGGATCTTTTTAGGTGCCATTTTTCCAGGGAAGGGACAGAAGACAAACCGAAAGAAAAAAAAAAAAATCAGTTCCCGATTGAAAGCTGTATGGAAAAGTTTATCAATTTAAGTGGATATCTGTCCCCACCAACTCAAACCAAGGGTATTGACAGAGGTTGCTTGAATCTAAATTATTTTGATGGGCGCTTCTTCACCCCTCGTGTTAGTTCCGGTATGATAGCGAGGATTTATGTATAAATTCAGTGATTTCACTGACCATCTTTTCATACATAGTTTTTGTTGATTATATTAATGAAAGTTATTCATTTCAGTGGATCTTCTAGGTAATATTCTCAATATAAAATAGACATTCAGGCATCTGATTCAATCATTTATTTAAATTTTTTCTTTGCGACTGGGGTAGCAGAGCTGGTTAACTAGTGGCGCACGGTAAAGATTATCTTTACAGGTTTTCCTAAGGGAAAAGTCAGAGAGTCAGTTCTCTTGCTAAATATCATCTCTGTGTTAACCTCTGTGGTTTGTGTCATGACTCAACCCGTATTCAGGCACATCCCAGCTGTATCCAGGCTTTTTCGATTTCATTCCTGCATTTTGCTATTCCGTCTTGCTTCTTTGTTATTCTTGTTCCTTGGTTCTTTACTGTTCTGTTTTATTTGTGTTCTGATTATCTCAGTCCCGGCCACTTTTTGGCATATTTCAGTCCTGGCCACACGGTGGAATATCCTAGTTCCAGGCCACAGTAGTGGCATTTCCCAAGTCCCTGTCCTTAGTGGCTCCTGCCTAGCCTGGCCCCATAGCGACACCTGCCTTAGCCTAGTCATAAGACTGGCACCTGCCTAAGTCCGGCTATAGAGCAGCACCTACCTAATCCTAGAAATAGTCTGGTACCTGCCAAGTCTATCCCCGACTGGCACCTGCCTAAGTCTAGCTAGTCCGGTACCTGCTGAAGCCTAGCCATGAACCGGTACCTGCCTGAGTCTGGCTATTGTCTGGCACCTGCCCATTTGACCCCAGAGTGGCTTCTGCCTATCCCCTGGCATGAGTTCCTTCAGTGGAATTCCCTGTCATGACTTCCTTCAGTGGAATGCCCTGTCATGACTTCCTTCAGTGGAATGCCCTGTCATGAGTTCCTTTAGTGGAATGCCCTGTCATGAGTTCCTTTAGTGGAATTCCCTGTCATAACTTCCTTCAGCGGAATGCCCTGTGATGAGTTCCTTCAGTGGAATGCCCTGTCATAACTTCCTTCAGTGGAATGCTCTGTGATGAGTTCCTTCAGTGGAATGCCCTGTGATGAGTCCCCTCAGTGGGATGACCTGCCCAAGAGTCCCTTCGGTGGGATGACCTATCCGAGAGTCCCTTTGGTCCCTTCGGCATGAACCGGTACCTGCCTGAGTCTGGCTATTGTCTGGCACCTGCCCAGTTGACCCCAGAGTGGCTTCTGCCTATCCCCTGGCATGAGTGCCTTCAGTGGAATGCCCTGCCATGACTTCCTTCAGTGGAATGCCCTGTCATAACTTCCTTCAGTGGAATGCATTGTGATGAGTTCCTTCAGTGGAATGCCCTGTGATGAGTTCCTTAATTGGAATGCCCTGTCATGAGTCCCTTCAGTGGGATGACCTGTCCAAGAGTCCCTTCGGTGGGATCACCTGTCCGAGAGTCCCTTCTGTGGGATGACTTGTCCGAGAGTCCCTTCGGTGGGATGACCTGTCCAAGAGTCCCTTCAGTGAGATGCCCTTTCCTGTCCCTTTAAATGTAATCCCTGTCATGAGTCCCTTCAGTGGGATGACCTGTCCAAGAGTCCCTTCGGTGGGATCACCTGTCCGAGAGTCCCTTCTGTGGGATGACTTGTCCGAGAGTCCCTTCGGTGGGATGACCTGTCCAAGAGTCCCTTCAGTGAGATGCCCTGTCCTGTCCCTTTAAATGTAATCCTTGTCAGTTTCCTGTCTGCTCTATCTCTGTTTCTAGCCTTGTTCCCTGTATAAGTTATACCTTGCTCTTGTACCCAAGTACTACATGGGAAAACAAAACCCAACAAAAAATATTTCAATCCAAGTGTTGGGACCCGGACCCACCCAGGCCAATTCCCCAGGGTCCCCTACCTGGCACTGCCACTTCCAGGCTCCATGAGCCTCGCCGGGGAGCCACGTGAGCGCGATGTAGGCCGCATCCCCGGCCTGTAGTAGCTAGCGTCCCGCTTTTTGCGAGCACGCGTACTAGGCTGCAGGCGGGGGGCGTGTCCTGCATTCTGCCAGTGCACCCTCATTGGGTAGAGCAAGGAGGAAGTATTAAGAGGTAGGCATCTGCCCTGCCTCCCTCCTTAGGTTTCCCAGGGAGAGGGGTGTGTACCAGGGGAGTGGTTGGAGGGGTTAGGAACTAGGCAGACTGTAAAACAAGCATGCATTGTTCATTCAGTGCTTGCTCATTTTCAAGCTGCAGTATTTAGTATTGTTCCCTCCTGTGATTACCTTCAGTCCCTATTACCTCCTCCTGATTGATTTCCCGGCTTCTGACCTATTTTTTGCACTTTACCTGATTTTTGCTGCTCTCTCCTCCAGACTTTCCTGCTGTTTGTTGACCTCTTTGCAGTGGTGACCCCTGCGAGGGAAAGTATTAGAACTTTGCACTAGTCAGGAAGCTGTGCCAGCACTATAGCTGGGTGATAGTGGTAGAAGCAAATACGACAAGCTTATGTAGGAGGAAAGACATCTGGCAGGAGGTTGTGGATTATTACAACAAATTTGGTAGGAACAACCACTCTGTAGAGGCGGTGAAGAAAATGTATTATGACATATATGTTGGTGGGAACAACTACTCCATGAAGGTAGGCATGTCCATGCAAAAGGAAATCAGTTTATAATGATTTGTATTGTACTATAGAGGTCTTTAAAAATTAGTTCTGAAATAGGCAAATTCTTAGCTGAAATTAGAGCATGTTTGGATCTGATCTACACATATTGTGTAACTGAAAATCTCTGGTTTTAATTGCAACAATTTCCTCATCTGAACACCTCTAAGGCTTTGTTTTCTAAATGGGCTAAAAAGCTGATTCAGACACGCATTTAGACTATTTGGGAAATTTGTCAATAGTGCCCTACCCAAATCCAATTTGGGCCAAGTCAATGTATATTGAGTAGCACTGATCACTGGTGAACACACACTTAAACGAAAAACACCTGCAATGCAAAGTGATATCATAAAAATATGGCACTGTGCAAAACATGGCACTGTTGAAATATCCCACTGAAAGTAGGCATATCAAATGATAAGGTAAAGGGACACACATGTAAAACACATTTTGCACTTCATCTATGCATTTGGTTGCAAAATTGTTAATGGAATGTTTATAACAATTTTTTTCCATTTATCATTCTCTGAATTACTGATGACTAACCTTGGCACTACAGATGCTCAGTCAATCAAAGGGCATCTACAGTTGCAAGGTTAACCATCACTGCTCTGTATTTAAACCATGTTTAGTTAACAGAGTCCTTTTATGCAAAATGCACATTTTAAACAATGTTTTAATTAATGTAATGGTGCTCCTAAAACATATTATGCCTAAATGACCCAATGAAAACTTTTCTGTTTTAGCAAAAGTTGTTGTTCCTGATATGATTTAAGCTATGACTGCATATTTTAATGAAGGATTTTTGATTTCAGTACGTATTTTATGCCCAGGTTGCATACTATGCTAGTTAAAGCGATTGTTTACTTTGCATTTCCAGCATAAACGTAGAGAGATTCATACTTAATATTGTAGATTTGAGCCCATTAATATTACCATTGGGCAGATTGACATTTTCTGTCTGATGTATAATTCTCAAGCTGCTTTAAAATATCTAATGAGGATATAAATTCCTCTGTGTACATTCTAATTGGAACTTGAACACAGTAAAATTTATAGAGGTGTGAAATGATCATATATTTAGACATAGACAATTTGACTGCTCATTATAGTACATTTTATCTAACAATGTAAACTTCCCACTGCTGTGTTCATTAAATGAGTTAGATGATAAATATTTGTGTATATTTCTACACATTGTGTTTATGACTGGTTACTTTCATTTAATTTCCTTTACAATTTTCTTAGTTTATCACTAACACTATTTAATATTTCTTTCACATAAGTATAATTTGTGTCTCAACTTTTAAAATATGCTTACACATATATTAAAAAAGCCATATAATTATCCATCATTCCACCAGATCCAGTATGTTATTGTTTCTATAATTGGTTAATAAATACAATAACATTCATGGGTTTATGTTACACTGCAATAACACACAAAAGCACCCACTGCACTATTGGCTTAATATATAACTACTGCCCAAGTTTGAGCAGCAGTTATTTCCCCAAAGTAAGGTGTACTCACACTGGGGGCAGGGGTGGGGGTGGGGGGGGGGGGGGGGGAGGTAGATGTTGTGTATTGTCAGTGTTTAATGTTATCTGGCTCTTGGAGAAGACTTAGAAAAACAGGTATATTAAAGATCCTCATAAATCAATTTAAAGTGATAGAAGGAGGAAAGGGAAAATATGAGAAATACTAAAAAACAGGATTAGGTTAATAACAATTAATGCACAAGGCATGAATTCCCCGCAGAAGAGACATGTCTTAATAGATTTTCTTAAAGAAAAAATTATACAGATTTATGCACTACAGGAGATGCATTGGACTCTTTCAAGTGCGTTCAGAATGAAATCCAAACTATTTCCGCTGGTGATAAGCGCCTCTTTATCTCAAAAGAAAAAATGCGGAGTAGCTTTTATGTTCTCTAGACAACTACAAGTAGAGATAATCCATCAGGAATTAGATCCTGAGGGTCGGTTTATTATAGTGGTGGTCAGACATTCTGTATACGTTACTAAACCTGTAGCTCCAAATGGCACGCCATTGCCGTTTATTAAAAAAATCCTGGTTAGGACATAAAGAGTGAAGCAGGCTACCCTCATTATAATGGGAGATTTAAGCTGTGTCCCTGATGTCTCATTGGATAGACAGTCTCCTAGACTTAAAGTACACTATAAAAAGACGGCTTTAGTGGCAAAAAAATGTAAAGATTTAATTAAGGTTAACGCACTGCTAGATGTTTGGATACTGTTTCATCCAAAAGAGAAAGACTATACATGCTTCTCGAAATCATATACGACATATTCCAGAATAGATTTTATTTTGGGAGGGCTAAACATAGTACAAAATACCAATAACATTACAAAAGTAAATATTATATCTTACCAACAGAATGTTTTGACTGCTACAAAACACAGTATTATTTCAAGATGATAATGACAATATAAAATCACATCAGTACACAAATGTCCTATTCATCTCTGATGAAGTCTTAAAGATGAAAATTAGTTCGGTTTTGTTCTCCCTTGTGGACTATCACGGCATCCATAGGCTGTTCGGTGAACTACTTTTTTATTTTCGGATACACGCCTGGTGGATTTGACGAGACGAGGAAGGCGGTCTGTGCACAAGACTGCTCTCTGTGCTTGCACATAATATTTGGTATCATGTGGATGTTTTAAATCCCTATAGTTTTTTCCTGTATATGCGATCTGTGGAGGAATTTGTACATCCACATAATATATCCTTTGGAAAGCATTTGGAATATCGAGTCTCCTTTCATTCACTACAATTCATTGAAGAGGATTAACATGGCAGAGTCCAAGCAGCAACATTAAGATCATTGTGATCTTTGCACAGAGGATTAAAGGGCCATTATTTTTATGCCGTTTTCGATGCTCCTATTGACTTAGGAGCACCATTTGTATTGACAGTGTATTACTGTCCATAATATTTGTTTATCTATATATATACTTCTTCCAAGATACACTGCACCAGATTTGTTTTTTTTCTGTCTCATCACAGGTTATCTACTACTGAACTGTTCTTAACATATTTTGCCAGCTCTGGTTTGGTATATGTGTTTTTCATTACATATGTTTTATCACTGATGTTGTTTTATCACTAATTGTTTTTTCATTACTAATTCATTTTGTAGATTACTACTTACTCACTTTGAATAGGGCATTTGTGTACTGATGTGATTTTATAGTGTCATTATCATCTTCAAATAATACTGTGTTTTGTAGCAGTCACAACATTCTGTTGGTAAGATATTATATTTCTTACCCTTATATTATTCTTACATAATTTTATATCTTTTTTATATATTTCTATATATTTTTTAGACCGCACTGTGCGCCAGATAACTGTTGTGTTTTCTTTCTATTCACACAGCTTTTTGTGTCTGTGTTTAACCTTCTGGCAGCAGGTGAAGGTTCTAAACCTTTGGGGCTAGAGATCACTTTTAGATTGCTCGTCTATCACTTTTTTCTCACAATAGTAAATATTACCTGGTCTGACCATAATCCTATCATATTGGACCTGAAAGAGGAGTATGTCAAATATAGAAAAGACTGGAGATTAAATAATTGGTAATTAGAGGAGGAATATATTCAAGATACAATAAAAAAAAGTCCACCAATTTATTTTTTAAGAAGAATAGAGATAAAGGCACTTCCCCAGTGATTTCGTGGTGCGCATATAAAAGTGTAATTCGAGGAACCCTAATACAAATAGGAGCGTGCACTTGATGAAATGGTAAATAAAAACAAGATAAACCCGTCCAAGGAAATTACCAATCAGATTACGGGAATTGAAGGAGATATAAATGAAAAACTTCTAACTAGAGCCAACAGGGCCCTGCAAGCTTTAAAAAGAATGTGATACTATCAGGGCAATAAAGCGGAAAAGTTAATGTCAGGTCGCTTAAAAAAAGAAAAAGCCCAAAACTGTTCTCAGACCCGAAGAGATAGGAAAGCTATTTAGACAATTTTATAAAAAATTATATAATAGTCAAAAAGAGATTTCTCATGTAGAAATCATAGAATATTTAGAGAAACTGAACCTGCCTAAAATCACAGAATAACAAAAACTAGCCTTGAATCTTTCATTTACCCAGGCAGAACTTTTGCAATCTATAGAGAAAATGAAATCCCAAAAAACACCTGGACCGGATGGGTTTACAAACAGCTTCAATAGAGTAGTAAAAAACAATATATTAAAAATATCTAACTATTATGTTTAATGACTTCGGCCAAGGGGAACAAATACCGAAGGAACTCCTTCAAACTAATTTAATCCCAAAGCAAGATAAAGATCATTTTAAGGTTCAAAATTACCGCCCGATTGCCCTAATCAATGTGGATATAAAATTGTATTCTTCATTAATAGCAGAAAGACTGAAAAATTGTCTTGAGTCCCTGGTAGATCTGGATCAGGCAGGGTTTGTCCCGGGTAGAAATTCAGCAAATAATATCAGGAGGCTGATGGATATGGTCAATGTATCCTATAACTCTGGGGTCCCCCTATTGGCCCTGTCACTGGATGCCGAGAAGGCCTTTGACCCAGTAGTTGCTTCCTAGAAGCAACCTTGAGGACTTTTGGTTTGGAAGGCAATATTTTAAAATCCATTATGGCCCTGTATTCATCCCCCTCATCAAGAGTGGTGGGAAGCAGCTTCATCTCAGACTGGTTTGATTTGGGAAACGGAACCAGGCAGGGCTGTATCTATTAGGCAGAATTCTCGTATCCGGGGTTTTAACACCTCCTAGGGTCAGCTGAAAATTACATTATAATATCAGTAGAGAATCCAGGCAATTCAGTCAAGGCATTAATGGAAACAATAGATAAATATTCCCTTCTGTCAGGATATAAATTAAATCAAGATAAAACTACTATAATGGGAGTCAATATCACATTAGAGGACAAAAAAGAGTTCTGTACTAAGTATGGATTTTGCTGCGCAGAGCACTCTATAAATTGTTTAGATATAAAGTTATGTGCCAACCCATAAAAAACAATGAGTACACATTTTTTACCACTACTTAAGCAAATAAAAACCTGAGAGACTGGAAACATTTTGAGTTATCATGGCTAGGGAGAATTAATATTATAAGAAATATATCCTCCCCAAATGGACGCACCAAATGAGGTGAATCCCTTTAAAAATTGGATTAAATTGCCACAGCTGGCCTTTAATAACTTTATATGGAAGGGTAAAAAACCTATCACTAAAACTCCTAGCGACTAAGACATCCCAGGGAGGTTTGGGGGTACCGGATATAGAAGAGTACTTTAGAGCTTGTATGATTTCACATGCAATATATACACAATCATACAGAGCAAAGAGGGAAAAATGGTATAGAATAGAGTCCTGGTGAATTCCAATATCCTATACGATATTTTAGATGACTTTAACTTAAAGAACTGGCGATTAGGTGGGGTTCAACATATAGAAGATCTGTACTGTCAGAGCAAAGTAAAAACGTTTTAAAGGATCAGACAAGAATTCCATATTAACAACTCGGAACTATTCACTTATATAAGATTAAAAGGGTTCCTGGAGAAATATGTAAATAACGAAGGATCCACAGATAAAAAAAAAATTAATTTACTTCTATATTCGCAGCAGCAAAAAAAACGGGTTTCACATACAAGGGAATTGCTAATAGCTGTTAAACATTCGACAGTCCCGCCAGCTGTCTCAAAATGGGAACAAGACTTAAATATTTAAATTTAACATGAGGACTGGAAAAGATCTTGGATCAGAGTAATTACATTAGTACATTGTCTAAATATAATAGAGACGCAATATAAACTACTCAACCATTGGTACCATGTACCTTCGAGGTTAAAAAAAATGAACCCCCAGCAGTCGGACTGTTGCTGGAGGTGCAATATGGGAGGAGGAGACTATGTCCATATTTGGTGGGGCTGCTCGGTCCTAAAAAACCTCCTTTTAAACTGGAGATATTCTTGCTGCATCTGGGTTTGCCGAAAATGCATAGGAAGAAAGAAATTGCAGTTATTCATCTGCTAACAGAAACAAAATTATTCCAACTTAAAATGGAAGAGGGGATTGAAGTGGGAGGTAATAAAAAGGAGAAGATAAATTGGGATAACATACTCAAACCTTTCAGTCCTAAATAAAAACTACATGGATAGACACAGTAAACGATAGGGAGGATAACCTAATAGAAATAACACGGTCTACCTCCAAGAGCCTTGTATAGGGAGTCTGTCTGTAAGTTTGTTCTGTTTGTTTTTTTCTTGTTTGGGTTTTTATTTTCTATGTTTATCTATCTCTCTCTCTCTCTCTCTCTCTCTCTCTCTCTCTCTATATATATATATATATATATATATATATATATATAAATCCAAGGAAAATGCACTTTCAGGTGAAAATTCAAGAAAATCAGCCCGGGTGTCATGCAGCTCTAAATACATGTATAAGTCCAAAGAGAAAAGAAAATAGCAAGCACTCACAGGGCTTGTTGATAAAGGGTTGCTTCAGTCGGTATATTGTGATGAAAGATATAATCTGTTCCACATATAGTCAAATATATGTGGAACAGATGATATATTTCGTCACAATATACCAACTAAAGCAACCCTTTATCAACAAGCCCCGTGAGTGCGTGCTATTTTCTTCTGTTTGGACTTATATATATACCGACTTTTTCCCTTTGTTTTCTGCCTTTGCATATTCTCTGTGGATTAGTATAAGGGGGAGGCAAATTTATTGTGGGTGGGTATATATGTCTCCTTATGGAAATATAGAACAGCACAGATAATGTAGACATGGGCAAGAAGAGGTCGTCAATTTCGGGATAAATTTGGTTTTGTGGTATCACTATGTATATATTTATAGTTTGTAATTTTGTAATTAAAAAAAAAGCCATATAATTATCCATCATTCCACCAGATCCAGTATGTTCCTTTTTCTATAATTGGTTAATAAATACAATAACATTTATGGGTTTATGTTACACTGCAATAACACAGAAAAGCACCGGCTGCAGTTTAGCATCAAGGGTAGATGCAAGATTACCTAAACCTGAACACATTTATGCAAAGCAGGTAAGTGGCACAGACCATGAGCTCTTAACATAGAAACATAGATAGAAACATAGAATGTGTCGGCAGATAAGAACCATTCGGTCCATCTAGTCTGCCCAATTATTTTTTTTTGAGTACTTTTATTAGTCCCCCGTTCCCGGTCTTATAGCTAGGATAGCCTTGTGTCTATCCCACGCATGCTTAAAATCCTTGACTGTGTTTACCTCTACCACATCTGCTGGCAGGCTATTCCATACATCCACTACCCTCTCAGTAAAGTAATACTTCCTGATATTACTTTTAAATCGTTGCCCCTCTAATTTAAGACTATGTCCTCTAGTTGTGGTAGTTTTTCTTCTTTTAAATATACTCTCTTCCTTTATTGTGTTGATTCCCTTTATGTATTTAAATGTTTCTATCATATCCCCCCTGTTACGTCTTTCCTCCAAGCTATACATGTTAAGATGCTTTAACCTTTCCTGGTAAGTTTTATCCTTCAACCCATGAACCAGTTTAGTAGCCCTTCTCTGAACTCTCTCCAAAGTATCAATATCCTTCTGGAGATACGGTCTCCAGTACTGCGTACAATACTCCAAGTGAGGTCTCACCAGTGCTCCGTACAATGGCATGAGCACTTCCCTCTTCCTACTGCTAATACCTCTCCCTATGCAACCAAGCATTCTGCTAGCATTTCCTGCTGCTCTATTGCATTGCTGTGGGATTTTATGATCAATACAATATGCAATTGTACTCCTTAAAAAATTGAGACTGCCATTTCTTCTGTGGTAAACCTTCCTCCATAATACCTGTCCACCTTCAACCCAATTATATATTTCAAAAAAAATCTGTGCAGTGATGAAAATTATTATAATCCACCATAGTGCATAGAAATTTTTCATACACAGAAATAAGACAAAGCACGTCCAGTTCTCCATGGCCATTTTGATCACGGCTGTTTCAGTGTGGCCAGTTTAGTATGGCCAGTTCAACATGGCACGCTGAACTTTCTCAGAAAAAAATAAGAGGGAGGAAGGTTGAATTATCCTATAATGAGTCCTAGATGCTATCTCCTCCTTCCGTGTGCCCCCTTTACCTGGATGTATCACAGGATTATCGTGGTGCTCGCTTGAGCTGACAGTTCTTGCCGTTAAAAGGTGGGGGGCAGATACAAAAGTAGTCATCCTATAATTTGCTGTGCCTGTGACTGTACTCACAAATGCTGATTCTCCAGATACTCAACTAGTCTAAAGAAGGCCTGTTGTATAGGTTCTAAATCAGTACAACAGTTTCAGTTGTGCTAACATAATTGCAAAATGGCTTTCTAATGATTAATAGCCTTTTAAAATGATAAACTTGGATTAGCTAACACAATGTGCCATTGGAACACAGGAGTGATGTACACCATCCGTAAAAGTCAGCTGATTTCCAGCTTCAATTGTCATTTTAAAGAGTAACAGTGTCTACAATGTACTTCTAATCCATTTGATGTTATTTCAATGGACAAGATGTTCTTTTCTTTTAAAAACAAGGACATTTTCAAATTACTGAAAACCTTTGAATGGTAAGGTATCAGGAAAAATATTGAAATACTCAAAATGTCATTGTAAGGTAAGGGCAAACAAATGCCAAAAAGGGGGACTATACCCAGGTACAACTAAACAGCTACAAAAAAAACAAAAAAACAGTGTGCCATTGTGTTAAGACACAATCCTATTGTAATACATTATTATTATTATTCAATGTTTATTTAAGTTATAGCATTCTACTTGTGGTAAAACCTAATTGTTGACATAAAACATTATCAAGAAGCTAATACACTAGAACATCCTGTAACGCATGGTGTAATTTTCGATAACATTAAAAAAAAAGCTCTTTACTGAATTTAAGTTCTGTTGCTATCTTATTAAAAGGCATCTTAGGACATAAATTATTTAGTCGCATTATGTGAAAGATCATTGAAACATGTTGAGTTTTTAATCTATTTTTTGGCTTAGATTTAAGCCTTTTACTTAATGCAATGTTTCCAAAGGCTATGGGCAAAGATGAAAGCAAAGATTTATAATTTTTTTCCTTTCTCCATATTTAATTTTTTTGCAACTAATTTCATTCTATATGCATTATTTAAAAGAAAGAACTATCACAACATTAATATTTTTTTTTAGTAAAGTTACCTTCTGTGCATTGGAAAAATATATACAACACACACATTAAATATTTAGATGCAATAATATATTTTTGTGTTCAGAACATGCTGCTTGTAACATTATCAATTCATGTTTTAGCTTTGCATAGCTTTACAAGAACCTGAGTGCCAGTCTTCTGCATATTATTTTAAGTTGTGGATACTGGGGTGGAAATCTCTGACCGGGAACCCTACAATAGAATGTGAGATTGTTACATCATTTGCATATGTGTTATGCTGCAGCAGGGTATGGAAAATGGACCCACGGTGCAGAATAGAGAAACCACCAAAAAAGGAAAACCACCACTGTTCACCCCAACTTTATGTACCTCTGGGTTGAGCCCTAGACAGGAGAGAAATGGTTTACTTGAAAGTATGGAAATCAGGAACCGGAGGGAGGTTGAATTCATAGACAGGAGCAACTGAAACTTGAACTTGAAACTGGATGGACGAGGATGACTGGAACCAGGAGAACCACTGATACAGCGACACAGAAAAGGGGAAGGCAAAGGTGTAGTAGAAGGATTGATCTGAGGTTGGGGAAGGCAGACCAAGGTCGATACCGGAGATCAAACAGTGTAGAAAAAAATGAGGTTGTAGAAGTCAGGTTGAAAACCAGAGAAGCAAAACGAAGTCAGGAAAAGCCAAGTCGGTAACAGGAGGATAAATATATGAATAATCAGCAAAGTACTGCTACAGCCCAAACTAGGAGTAAACTCACTATTACAGGCAAGGAGGAAGAGGAAATTAAGCTATTTATAAGTGTCTAAAAATAGACCACTCCTCCTGGTAAATTGGGGAAAAAATCTAGCACTCTATAAAAATGGCCAGTATGCCTTTAAGGGGTCTAGGATTAGGAAATCATGTGTTTTCTACTTCCATGCAGTACTTCAGTCTGGCCACCAGAAGGCGCACAGTGCGATAGCAGGAGGACTGTCAGCACTGGAAGGACAGTATGGACGTCGCCTGGAGAGAGAAGATGCCGGGTTTCCTACTGCAGGACCGGAACCACACTAAAGGTAATGATATGGCACTGCACATAAACAGCTTCCGATGCTGCCTGATACTACTGCCATCATCTGAGATGGAACATGTGACCTTGCAGTGTACCATCTAAGAAGACCCGGTGAAAGAATCGGACCGAATTTGAGTCTGGGCACAGAGAACTAGACATGTGGTATTCTATAAACCGACTCTATTTTGGTTTATAGAAAGCCAATAGCATTACATACATTCCATAAACCGAAAGTCGTTCATTATGTCGGTTTATGGAATGTATGTAATGCTATTGGTATTCTATAAACCGACTATCTTTCGGTTTATAGAAAGCCAATAGCATTACATAGTTCGTATGAATGGGGACTCTATTTCGGTTTATAGAATACCAAAAGCATTACATGCATTCCATAAACCGAAAGTCTATAAACCGAAAGAGAGTTTAAAAGAGGTCAATTCGTACGAATGAATAAAACGAAATGAAAATAATTAATACATTTTGTCTGAAACGAATGCAGTAATGAACGAAATTCGTTTCGGACTAAATAAATAACATTTTCGTCCGAATGGACGAAAACGAAACAACATTTTTAGTTTTGCACATGTCTACAGAGAAGCACACATACATCATCCAGCTGCCTCACTAGACAACACATAATTTGGAGATACAGTGAGTGTTCTAGGAGGTGCGCTGATAAGTCCTTTGGAGCACTGACAATTCTCGTGATTCAATGGAAAGCCTGCAGGTGCATTGGTAAGTGTACACTGACTAGAAACCAATTTGCCACGATGGTAACATTACCACATGGTCTTCTGACCACCAGGTTTGTCTACACATCACTTGTAAGTGCAGTGATTTCTGTGGGATCAAGGATCGTCACTGCAATTTGACCTGCCACCTTATGTTGCCCAGGTGACCCTTGCTACCACTGCACTTACAAGTGATGTGTAGACAAAGATGACACGGGGGAAAGTGGAGGTGCATTGCTTTGGTGGTATCATGTAGTGATGTGCTCAGAGAGCAATGTGGCAATTTTACCACAGTTTCTGGGAGTTTCTACACTCCCACCTAACACACTTACACATAGCATTGCCAATTAATGTTTCCATTTACTCTGTGGACATGAAGGTAGGAGGGTACATATAACCACTGTTGATGGTGATGTGATGCCAACCTATACCTGGAATGGGCATGACATCAGTTGTACTGCAATTCCGAGAGCTGTAATAGTGTATAAAATAATATATGTTAATATATATATATATATATATATATATATATATATATATATATATGTACATGATAATCCCTAACATTTATTATAATTGGCTTATGGTATACATGTGTGTATTTTTCTTGTACTAAGTTTATTTTCAGCAATAGATACTTGTATTACATGTGTATTCAAGTAAAACTTTGTATTATTGTATTTATATGTAATAAATATTTTATAAATTTATAAATGTATATTAAAGAAACACTTCTATCTATTGGTGAGGGAAGCCAACTGCATCCCCTCCAAGTCTATCATCCTCGGATGCTGAATCTATCAAGTCCACATGATCCTCTGAGGCCAGATCTTCCTCTGAAACTGTTCCAGTGGAAATCATAGTCCACTGCCACACTCTCCATGACAGACTGTTGACTGAAGTCGAATAGATGTGATATTGGATCTGAGCCAACTGGCCAGCATGCCTGTGTCCCAGGTGTGGAGATCCTAGCCTTATCCACCACTGGCTGACATGCACAGAAGTGTAATCCACTAAATTTGTAGGTTCAGGAGGAAGGAACTAACCACCTTCAAATAGATCCAGGTAATCCATTTAGAGTTCCTATTCCTGGTTAAATAGCCAGGCCAGTTCTGGCTCCAGAGCAAGGGATTCAGATTGCGGCAACCTCTCCTGACACTTAGCGAGGATATCCCAAAACTGGTAATTCTTGGGCTGCCATAGTCTATTCTTTCCTCCTGGTCATGGTCCTCCTCCTTCAGCATGAAGTTAGGGCCATCAAAGAGCTCACCTTCCATGGAATGGTTCATCTGAGTCCTCGACACCCACCATTGGGCAAACCAGTATAATGATCAGTATTGGTCCTCAAGCTTGACTTCCCTTCTCACCAGCCGGCTCAGGTCAGCCGTCTCCTCGTCCATGGGCTGGGTCTGGAGCCAGTGGAGTCACAACTATTCTCGGTCCCCATAGTGATGCTCTACGAACCTACTGGTTTCAAGTCAGTGACTATATCTCCCCAGGATGCTGGTCCCCAAGGCTGCCAAGTAATAAGTTCAATGCAGACAGATCCAAAGACTCTGCACAGGAATGGGCACGCACCAGTGTAGGAGTGGTACAGGAATGACTATTTATTTGAAAACAGCACAGATATTTATAGACAAACAAATATTACATAAAAGAACAGGTAATTAGATACAGTAGAATATAATATAATCACACCTTTATATACAAACACTTAATGAACACAAAACAGTAGGACAAACAATGAGTAAATCCTGCCTCACACCTTTTAGGATACAAAAGTGTCAATTTCAGATACCTCCAGAGTACACTCAGATACAAAAGGACACTGAATCACTTACATAAAGACAATGGGAAATTTGACGTAATGACAAGAATATATTTAACACATATTAACCAGGAACTGGATGTTTAACATATTTAAACAGTACAATTATAACATTCTATAACACCTCGTGAGAGACTGGAGTGTGAATACAATCAGACAATCTCATTAGGGGGAACACAATGGCTTAGCTGACATATTGAGTAAACTAGTCCTGGGAACCCTGTGTTAGAAGTCCAGCTGTACTGAAGACAGGGTGCCACTGGTGGTCCCAAAGTGTGTACCCCCATAACACACACACACACACACACAGAGAGGGTCCATAGTCTATTGGGAGGGAGCCGGGCCTCTTTGAGTTCAGCTCATGAAAAATGGGCGCAAAAACAAAAGTGTTGCAGTTATAATTTTGTTCAGTAATGGCATAAAACCACGAATGCCAAGTTCAGAAGCTCATTGGCAGGATGTGGAGACACAGGGCCTGGTGCAGGGTAACTGCACTCCATGGAAACTTGAGGCTCCAGGTTGGTTCAGCCACATTCCAGGGCCCTGTTGAAGAAGCTGCTGTGTCCAGTGTAGTAAATGACTGTAGCTGAAGATGCCCTGCAGACATCATGGAACAGGCATGGGATACAACCTTGATGGGACAGCAAAATATCTGTAGTTTGAGTCAGAATAAACCAAGCAGAGCAGAATGAATACAGACAGAAGAAAAACAAGATGAATGAAATGCAGAATGCACAGTTACATGATAGACAAAAGAGCAAAGGCAGAACTTAAGCATACATGAACAGGGTTAAGGCATGACTCAACACTATAGAACTAAAGACATTTACACCGGCACATATATAACACAGGACAGAATACAGAGGTCATGGCGGTATGGTGTCACAGTGTAGATTTGTGCATGTGCAATATTTATTATGTTGCCTCTCCATGTAAGATCCGGGCTGCATAATGCTAGAGATGTTGTAGTCCAGTAGGTGTGCGTTTTCTGGCCATTCTGTCCACGCACATGCACACTGAAGTATGGCTTCATTTTTTTTGCTATTCATTTTTTCTGTACAAATGACTGAACACATTTGTTGCTACGTTACTCTGATTTTGTAGTTTCTAAATTATTTTTCATTAGTTTTTGCATATATTAGATAATTTTTATATTGTTAACGTTTGTGGGGTGTGGCCTCATATCAATGCGATGACTTTGCGGCGGGCTCACATGCAGGGTATCCCTATTACATGGCTCTAGGATTCAAGGATACCACTTTTACCTTGCTTAGGGCATCCCCATTACAGGGACTCATGCCACTCTTGTTATAGGGACTCAGGTCACCCCTGCTCAGGGCATCCTCATTACAGGGACTCAGGTCACCTTTGATACAAGGCTCAGGGCATCCCCATTACAGGGTCTCATGTCCCCTTTACCTGACTCAGGTAACCCCTTTTACAAGGATCAGGAACCGGACTGAAACTGAACTCAGATCTACCCAATTTGGGTCTGCTACGGAGCCAACTGGGCAGGTGCCTTTATAGGGCCAACTGGGCACATGCCACTCTGGCCAGGCTGAGCAGGTGCCACTCTGGGGCCTAACTAGGGAAGGACGCCACTCTGTGGATGGAACTAGGAAACATGAAACACATGTACATTTCACTGATGAGGAGCACTGTGATACACTAACACACACTGCACATCAGTGTGAGTTTTATCACTATGGAGCTCTGTGATACACTCACACAGGGCCCATCACTTTTTTTTTTTAGGCAAATTGGCTGTGACGTATTAATGAGCAAATTATCAGTGGCATATTAATAAGCAAATTGTCAATGACATATTTATGAACAAATTATCAGTGGCATATTAATGAGACAATTATCATTGGCATATTAATGAGCAAATTATCAGTGGCATATTAATGAGCAAATTATCAGTGGAATATTAATGGATACATTATTAGTGACATATTAATGGTTAAACTCACACTGGCTGTGGCATATTAAAGGGACTGTCTAGTGCCCAAAATGCCTCCTCAACATTTTAATGCATAGTAAAGAACTTTCAAAGTACTTATACGAGCATCTCTAACACAGAAAATCCTGGATGTGCAATACAGGTGATGTGCATGTCCTGGGGTGTATTTAAATCATTGGCTTGATATACACTTTGTGAGGGAAAGAAGGGGCAATGGGAGATATGGGGTGGGGCGAGAATTTTTTTCAGTAAGGGGCCCTGAAATTCCTGATGACAGCCCTGCACTCACACTTACACATTGCCGTGAATTTTACTTTCATGGTGCTCTACACATCCCCAATATAGAATGATGGAATTAAATATTTGCCTATTATAGTATAAAAAAACAAGATAGATAGCATTCCAGAAATATTTATTCCAGACATCTGTTCTGTTAAGTCACACAGTCCCAAAGAGTATGCTTCCAATGGTCAATATTACATGGGAAAAATCGGAACCTATAATTTATTTCGTATTAAAAGTTGGGATGTCATTTAAAGATTAAAAACAGTATAAAAAAATGAAAATAAATTAATTAATCAAAATAACAGAAAACAATATAAGAAAAAGTTCAACATTTTCAAATCAGTATATGTACTGATTGCCAGTTTACCAAAAAATGTTTGCAATAAATGTAGGAAAAAGTATGCATGATGCAATACAATGATAAATACTTTTTTTTTTTAAATGAAAACACTAGAGGGACACCAGCCATGCCACACTGGTGAGGTCTATGATATGCTGAAACATATGTAAGTGGTTGTTGTGGTCCTTGTGCAGAGTACTTTTGACATGCATTTGGGTCTGGCCTGCCCTGATGTTTGGAACTAGTCTGATTTGCTAATGGAGAGCTCTTCTCTGTAATAATGGCAGTCAGAAAATAATAGTACTGCCCCTGCTGAGTAGGTACCATACTATAGGGCAGGTGTAATTTAGCACTTACCATTCTTAGTTTCAAATGTGGCTCAACACTAGTCATTCAATGTTTACTTAAATGAAAAATTTTATTTTTTCTTGTACCTTTAAATATCTGCAGTAGATCAAAATTAATTTACTATAAATGCTACTTTGGCACACAATTGCTTTAGAAAACTTTTAATATTGAATCCTAAAAGGAAACTTGTGAGCAAATAATATAATATTGAAGCACTGACTATAAACTCTTGAGAAATATAAACAATTCATTGCTTTCTGGAGAAGCTAAGAACAGAAATGTTTATATTACTTTAACTCCCCCAGGAAAAACAGATGACAGAAGAAAGATATTACAAAATTGAGCATGTAAATTGTTCTGTTAAGTTGTCAACAAATCATAAAACTAGAAGATACTGGAATATGACTTCCAAACTTAATATGCTGCTGCTGAGTAATTCTACACTTTATTAATAGTAATACCTTATTACTTGCATTTTTTGCTTAAGAGCACATCCATTTACATGTTCTTCTCACTGAAAGCACCTTACTCAACTGTTCCTTTATATGCTCAAACATTTTACTTTTGTTTAATTTTTAATTTTAAATCAACAGTATCTATCAAACCTTCAGCAATGTCAATCCACATTATGCTGAAATCCTTATGAGTAACCAAAGGTGTATCTAATTCAATTAGAGCCCACATGCATCACAGCCCAAAATCCACAGAAAGAAAGCATTTACTGTTTCCCCAAATAGATGATATTGGCGCCATGCAGGCGCTCTGAGCCTGTACATGATGGCTCCACCCCCTCACGGTCATCTAGGGAAGACCACCTGTCTCTCCCATTTCACTATGTCACTAGTAGGGACAGAATGCATTAGAGAATTTATATGACTAAGCCAGTTGTCCAAAAGTGTAAAGAAGTCAGCTGCATTAAAATCAACAAAAGTAGTGTAGGCAATACAAAAAACAAATGTTTTTCTGGTAATTAGAAAAGGATAAAAACATTCCATGGTAGTGACAAAATGATAGAAAAGAGAATGATTTCCCAAGAAGAGGAGAGATTAAAGGAAGAAACGTTGGCTGCAGAGAGGGCACTGCGGCAGTACCTGCAAGAGTGCAGCCTGGATAGGGAACAAATCAACCGAAAGGTGCAGGCTCTGGAGGACGAGGCAGCTCACCTGTGCAGAAGTCACCAGGAGGATGTGGAGGAAGTGCTTCAGCAGATACAGGGAAGCCAACTTACCACACAGCAATTGGGAGAAGTGCCTGGGTTGGACCTGGCATCAGCTCTTAAGGAAATCAGGGCTCAGCTGGAAGGCCATATTGGCAGAAACAATTTGCAGATACAGGATTGGTTTCAAGAAAAATTGGAAAAACTAAATGAGGCATCTAATGTGAATACCCAGGCCATACGGTCTGCCGATAACGAGATCACCACATACCGTCACCAACTACAGAGCCAGATTACGCAGCTCGAAGTCTTGAAGAATTCTCAGCAATCCCTGGAGAGACAATGCATGGATCTCGAGGACCGTCACCAAGCAGAAATGGCATCGTACCAGGACACTCTGCAGCAGCTGGACAATGAGCTGAGAAACACCAAGTGGGAAATGGCTGCTCAGATACGAGAATATCAGGATCTCCTTAATGTCAAGATGGCCCTGGACATTGAGATTGCTGCGTATAGAAAGTTGCTAGAAGGTGAAGAATGTCGAATTGGATCTGGATTTGACCTTTTTCCATTTGAAGATAGACCAGTCAGGATCCCTAGCACACCAAAGCACATCAAAGTGAAAAAAGAAGAGAAAATTAAAATTGTGGAGAAATCAGACAAAGAAACAGTGATTGTAGAAAAGCAAACAGAGGAAACTCATGTAACTGAGGAGGTGACAGAAGAAGAGGAAATCATTAGATCTCCTGAAGGGGAACAAGAGGAAAAGAAAGATGAGGCAGAGGATGATAATGAACCTGAGGAGAAAGTAGATGCTGAAACAGAGGAGGCAGAGGATGAGAAGGAGACAGAGGATACAGTGCACGAGGAGGCAGATAAAAAAGAACCAAGCAAAATAAATAAAAAAAGTGATCAGTCAAAGGAAAAAATTAAGGAAGAGGTCAAAAAACCTAGCAAGGAAGAAGAGAAGGACACACCCAAGAAAGAAGAGAAGAAACCAAGCGAGAAAAAGGGGGAACCAGACAGGACACAGAACACAGAAGAAGCCATCAAGGATGTAGAAAAGAAACCAGCCAAAAAAGAGGAGAAAGGGGAACCAAACAAAAAGCAAGAAATGACAGGGCCTGTAAAAAAAGAAGAGAAAGATAAACAATCCAAAGTGGAAGAGAAGAAAGAGGACAAAGTGGGGCCATCTAAAAAAGAAGACGAGTCGGCAAAGAAAGAAAAGCCTGCTAAAATAGAGGAGAAGGAACCAACCAAAAAAGACAAGGCTTCCAAGAATGGGGATGAAAAGGAAATGCATAAGAAAGACGAGAAAGAACCACCAAAAAAGGTAGACACTCCCACAAAGGAACATAAGGAGGAAAAGGCAACAACCCCAGTCAAAGAAGAAAAGAAAGAGGCTGCAAAAAAAGTAAAGCCAGTCACAGAAGAAGAGGAAAAAACAGCTAAGATTGATGAGAAGGCATCCAAAGCAGATGAGAAGAAGCAAGAAAAGGCAGAAGATAACAAACCTGCCAGGAATGACAAGGAGAAGCTGTCAGCCACAACAAAGGACAAACCTATCAAAACAGAAGAAGAAAAGCCAGCCAAGGTAGAAAACAAAACACAAGCCAAGGAAGAAGAGAAGGTGACAGAAAATGTAGATAAAAAGAAACCACCCAAGACAGAGGAGGTGGCACCCAAAACAGAAGAGAAGAAGCCAGTGAAAGTAGAAGAGAAGAAGCCATCACCAGTAGAAGAAAAGAAGCCAGTCCTAGTAGAGGACAAGAAGTCTGCAAAAGCAGAGGAGATAAAACCAACCAAGGAAGATGAGAAGAAGCCAGTGAAAGCAGAGGAAACAAAACCAGCCAAAGCAGATGAGACTAAGGCAGAAGAGAAGAAACCAACCAAGGTAGAGGAGAAGAAGCCTGCCAAGACAGAGGAGAAGAAGCCAGACAAGGCAGAAGAGAAAAAGCCAGCCAAGGCAAAGGAGGCAAAGCCAGCCAAGACAGAGGAGGCAAAGCCAGCCAAGACAGAGGAGGCAAAGCCAGCCAAGACAGAGGAGGCAAAGCCAGCCAAGGCAGAGGAGGCAAAGCCAGCCAAGGCAGAGGAGGCAAAGCCAGCCAAGGCAGAGGAGGCAAAGAAAGCCAAGGCAGGGGAGGCAAAGACAGCCAAAGCAGAGGAGGCAAAGCCCGAAATGGCAGGGGAGGCAAAGCCAGCCAAGACAGAGGTGGTAAAACCAGCTAAGGCAGAGGAGGCAAAGCCAGCCAAAGCAGAGGAGGCAAAGCCAGCAAAAGCAGAGGAGGCAAAGGCAGCCATAGCAGAAGAGAAGAAACCAGCCAAGACTGAAGAGAAGAAACCAGCAAAGCTAGTGGAGACAAAGCCAGAAGAGAAGAAACCAGCCAAGGCAGAAGAGAAGAAACCAGCCAAGGCAGAAGAGAAGAAACCTGTTAAGGTAGAGGAAAAGTTGTCACCAGAGGCAGAAGAAAAGAAGGAGCCAGTAAAACCAAAAGATTTGCCAAAGACAAAAATAGAGGAAAAACCCACAAAAGACAAGTCTCCACTAACAGAAAAGCCACATAAAGAGGAAAAAGAAGAGAGCCCAAAGGTTGAAAAGAAAGCCAAAGAAACAAAGGTCACCAAAAAAGAGCCAGTGCCAAGTGGAAAAACAAAGACAGAGAAAATAGAGAAATCGTCTGGTACAGATCCAACAGAGAGTCAGTCTACTCAGGAACCAAAAAAGAGTGATAAGTAAACCATGTCCTGAAGAAAGAAAACAGAGGGTTAGAACCACCAAAGAGGCCACCAGCTACCCAATGATCTTACTCTGGAACATTCACAGAGACTGTTTTGGGGTGGTAAACCCACTGTACTGCTGTGCAAAATGGACATTAAGTTAACTAGAGTAATTGGGGGAAGATGACCCTCTGCAGGTTTCTCTAATGTGGTTGAACCCTATCCTTAAGAAACCTCAAAACTTATGCACTAGAAAACATGTGAATACACATAGGGGAATATATATCAAGGGTCACAAAATGGGATGATAGAAATTATGTATTACTCTGCTATAGAAGTTGATATGGGGCAAGATGTAAGAAACATTAGTGACTGATTTGGGGTAAGTGGTGCTAGGATGTAGCAAGGGTCGTGTGACCCAATAAAGGTAACCTAAGAAGTATGATTTTGGCCGGGTTATATTACTTAGATGTATATTAATATGATTAGTTTGGGAAGGAAGTCCAAGACCAAGAGATCATGTTGCAAAAGTTCATAGGATTAGAGGAAGCATTATAAAAATCATGAGGTGAGGGGATGCTTTAGTACACAGTAGTGGCATAAAATGTAAGCTTCACAGTTTACCCCCAATTGTTAGGGATTTTCATCTCCACTTCATCTTTAATTCACTAGGGCTCGTATAACAATGTCCTCTTAACCCAACATACCACCATGATCAGAAACAAAATGTACAGAAAAGCCACATTTTTGGAGACGCCTTCTATTATACATCTTAATATATATTCCCTTTTTATTTTCACATAGGACAACAGAATTTGACGGGTGCCAAACCTGAGGTATCCCAAGCTTTGGTTTGAGAAAAATATTTGGACAGTAAACTGCACAGTTCTATGTTCTAAGTGCTGACACAAGGCACTCTGGTATTTGTTTGCCACGGCTATAGTTAGCAAAATGTCCTATGTAGATTCAGAAGTCTGAATATTACTGTACTGGGCCCGCAGGATAAGTGCAGTAACAACCAGTGCAGCTGTGGTCAAACATGCAATAAATGCTCTCAGCTTTATCCAAGAGTTATCAGGGTACACAGGGAGACTCCACTAGATAATGGAGGCCTTCCAAAACTTTCACTGGCAGGGAGCCAGGTATGCATTATATGCTCTTCTGACTGTAGAAGGTTTAATGAATGTATTGTAATAGAATCAGGGAGGAAACACTATAGTATTTAAATAGCCATATACACCCAGCCAATCATAGATTCATATTTTAACACTTTCTGTGCCAACTGGTTCTTGTTGGATCAGACCCATTTGGCACTGAACGAGTTTATGATGCACTGTTTCATCCCTTTAAGTGTTGCTTATCCGTTTCTGCAATATGTATTAATAAACAAATTATGCAAAAAGTGTATGCAACTGTTCTGTTTTTCAATAATGGTCAAACTAAAGAATATATACATATCTATTTACAAGTAGATATATGTATATATAGAAAAGTTGCAAAACACAAAAGCTAAATTAATATAATAAAATATAATAAAAAAAAAAAAAGAAAAAAAAAAAAAAGAAAAGAGAATGATTTCTAGTATTTGCATGTTGTTTACAGCACACGGGTAGGGCCGGCCCAAAACATTGTGAAAAATGAAATGCTGCTCCCCCCCCCCCCAAAAAACAAAAACAAAAAATAAAGCCCACAGTCATGATAATTCAAACTAAAATAAAACTTATCAGGAATAATAAATGCCAGAACACCTTTCTATATACAAAATTATATTGTGCTAGTAATGAAAGGCCATGATTAAAATGTGCACCCTAATATTTCAGCATTTAAACTTAATGTACAAAATTTTTGTCTCGTTATAGGTCAGTAGTCACATATTATGTTTTGGGGAACTGCACAGCCTGTTTTCATAATAATGTTTGTTTTACCATTTCTTTATTTTCTTCTTGTGGGTGAGCTCTTAGAAACAAATATTGAATTTTTATATGCCCACTAAAGCACTTCTTATATACATAATAAAATAATTTAGAGCTCACCCATAAGGTGAAAAGAGAGTCATGGTAAAATATTATTATGATAATAGGTTTTGCAATTCCCTAAAACATAATGTGACCAGTGACCTATAACAAAATCCACATAGATATAGTCAGTGTCAGAGGAGTTAAACCGTTTGGGTGGCTATATAGATATAGGCAGTATCGGAGGAGTTAACCCCTTGGGTGGCTAGAAAGATAGAGGCAGAGGAGTTAACCCCTTGGGTGGCTTGACAGATAGAGGCAGTGTCAGAGGTGTTAACCCCTTGGGTGGCTAGACAGATAGAAGCAGTGTCAGAGAAGTTAACCCCTTGGGTGGCTAGACAGATATAGGCAGTGTCAGAGGAATTAACCCCTTTATCCACACACTCACTCACACACATACACAGAAAGTCTGTCACTCACACACACACTCACTCACACTGACATACACACTCATTCACACTGACATACACACACTGTTTAACTGTTTAACTTATCTGGTCCAGACATCTCTGTGCTTTGAGCTCTTTGTGTGAAGGAGGGACTGAGCCAATCACAGGAGGCTTCAACTCTCAGCCAATCAGGAGAGCTGAGAGGTCTCCCCTGACTGGCTGAGACATCCTTCAATCAAGCTCCCCCTGGACACAGAAAAAAAAAGAAAAAGACCGCTGTAAAGTGCCGCCTCTGCCATGGTATAGTGGTATATATTAAATGGTATATATTAAATAGTGCACCAACAAGTGAAAAAGTGAACCATGTATCCTTAATAAAGCACTAACTGATCAAAACCTAAACAAAACTGAGAAACAGTGCCAAGCAGTTCTTTTTCTGCTGTGTACATCAGACTTAGAATATTACATTATGGCTGATTATGCTGTGTTAATACAATCAACAAATATATAAAGCATATACATAAATAGCTGAAAAAGTTCAAAAACTCAATTTTTTTTTAGAAATATATAAAAGTATATATAAATGCAGATAAAGTAAAGCAGAGGAGAAAGAGGAGGAAGATATGAAAAAAAGAAACAACTATTTTAATCAATAGTTTTAATCAATAAAGTGCTGCCCATCAAATTTAGAATTTAACTCTCGATGGTTGCAAGTGTTTTAATGGAAAATCCATAAGTATTTTTTCCTGGCCCCGATTACAAAGTGATAGGTAGCCAGGGACACAGTTGCAGAGACTCGATCAGGTTTCCGCCAAATTGTCCTAAGATATGGTCAACAATAAAAAAAATGTTTAAACAGAGTAGGAATCATTAGAAATATCTTGGTCTGGAAGGATTGCCATGGTTAAAATGTTTGTGTTGCAAAGCCTGCTATACTTCTTCTGGGCATTGCCAATAAAAATTCCTAAAGAAATGTTTTTTTCTTTTCAATCATCTATTCGGGCCTTTATGTGGTGTAATAAGAAACCAAGAATAATACTACTTTAAATATTATCTCTTAGCAGGGCTTAGTACAATGTGCTCCATACAATCTACACCAACTGTCTTGGACACTTCTGCATAAAAGACCCAAATTGAAAATGTTATTGCCTACAAATAAATTGTCACTAAAAATTTGAGACAAAAATGCATCTAAAGTAATTGACTGTTTGTTTGCAATGTTTTCCTATTGGGATCATTGCTGTTTAATTCAAAGATCTTGATTTTAGGCAGTGTTTAAAATCTAACATCCTTTCTTGTGGCCAGCTCATTTACAACTATGCCATTTATTCATTCCCAGAACTACAACAAATCTTTTATTACCAAAAGGACATTTTGACATACATAAGGATCAAGCACATGCTTCAACCATTGTTAGGCGCATAAATACCAAAGTAAAAACGTAATATTTAGTTAGCATCTGTGCTTAAGCGTCACAAAGGAAGAAAGCCCCATATGTTTGTTCCAACACATTACTATTTATTCTGTTGCAGACAAACTGATGGTATGACCTCATGGGAAACAAAATAAAATATATCATTAAAAAAGGATGAAAAGAATACAGCTATTAAGAATGCTATTGGTATACTGCAATGTACTAACCAATGGGAGATTAAACGAAAGTTATTATTCAGATGGTACTTAGTCACTCCAAAACATCATAAAATATATCCAAACACATCAGATAATTGTTGGAGAGACTGTGGAGAAAAAGGTTTGAGGAACTACTCAGGTAGCTTCAATTTTCTCAAGGAAAATTGGAGCTCTGAGTGTCAGACCACTTTGGATCACTTTGTTGAACTGAATAGCCCTTGATTTTGGGCTACTCAGAAAGCACCAAAGTGCTCATGAAAAGCAGGAAAATTGGCATTGTGGAGATTGGATGATCAAAATAATTGCATTGACCATCCCATAGTCATCCATGGGGAGGATAGCGAATCATGCCTGGAGGACCTTGACTATTGAATAAATAACCTGTCCTCCCAATAAATAAATAAATAAAAGAAATTAAAATTGATAGTATTCTATAGAACCATTTATCAGTTATAAAGGGACAGGGAAATTAGCCTTGGACCCTCGTAATAATAAATGGGGTTGAGAGCTGGAAAAATTACCCTCAGCCCCTGATAATACTGGGTGCTAGAGCAAGTAGCCCTGAATCCCTCTATCATAAATGAGACTAGGAGATGAGAAACTTCTCCCAACCCCTGTTATATATATGGGGGGCCAGGATAAATAACCCTTACCCCTTCCTATTAAAAATGGGGCTGGGTCCTGGGCAAATGGCTTCCAGCTCCCAAATATACATGCTGGGCAAGTAGCCTTGTCCCCCCAATAATTACCTTGGTCTGGGGATTGGCCAAATGCCCACAGACTACAAAATTAAATATCCCAGCAGAGGTTATGAGACTACCCAAGTGCCTCTGTATCCCATATAAAAACAAAAAGCAGCCCTGAGGTCTGGAAATGCCTCCGTACCTCATGTTAACAATATTACCCCCATAGGTCTCGGCCTGGTTTTTGATGGACTGCTGGATTGGTATCTAAATTGTAAAGATTAGTACATTAGGCTGCAGTTCATGCACTATTTGTTTCCAGAAGATAAAATGAGGTATGGTACAGTGCTTTCTTTTTTAGTTTATGTGCTAAAATGTAGCCAGCTTTGTTACTGTCCCCTAGATATATCTGGGTGTGTCTTTAAATTTCCTTTTGTGTCATTAAATGTAAAATATTCTATGATGGACAACGATATCCTATCTTGGACCTATTTTTGTGCTATTAGAAAATCCTTTAGACACAATTTATGTAATACCATGTTTGTAGATCTATGGTGATATGAGCATGGTCTGTACATGTAATCATCCCTGTATTCCATATTTGTATCCTCTGAAGAGCCAATCTGTTTAAAAGAATAATGTCTATCCTGGAATATGTTTTACATACTTGTGAAACAGTATGTAGTCTTTATCTAAGAGGGTATGCGTGTGCCAGCCATCATAATTTGTTCTCTAAAAGTAAATTCTCGAAAGCTTTACTACACGTTATCAATTGTATGTAGCTCAAATTAGAGCATGCTTAGGAAACCCTAAGCAAGAGGCATGGAGCTCTACTAATATGCAATCTGAATATTTTTCTAACCCCCGAAGTGGACAATATGGCACATACAGTATGGCCATACCAGATGAGTTTGTCAATCTTTCAGTATGCAAGTTTATAATCTAGTACATTTTGTTTTACAGGTAGTTTGTTCTCTCACTGGGCTTGTGTAATTCTTTTTTTAATTCACTTAACTGTCTGCTTTAATTTGGGACCTGACTTATAACACTGATTTTATGCCTTCACCTGTTACAGTAGAGCGATGGAATGCCGTGGTTAAGGCATCTTCTATTTCAGATCGCATATCATTTTCAGATCTTTTGTTGGCACTAGTCTTGAGTTGATGGCACTTCAGCTTTTGAATATTTTTTTGGGTTCTTGAGGTGAGGTAAATTTCCAATTGACCTTGCCTCCCTATTGTTCTTTGACCAGACATTCTTGTTTATGTTTTTTGTCAATGTGGATAAATATTTTTTTCATATACTGGTGATTAAACCCAGATTTTAGATGAGTATTTCACTTATGCTTCCAGCACATTACAGATGGACATGCATTTCAGCCCTGTAGGATTTTTTTGATGTTAATCTGCAAAGTGTTTGGACACTGAGTATTGCCCCAAACACTTTGCAGATTAACATAACAAACAAAAAAACTATAGTGATTTTATATATATTTTATAAAAAACTATAGTGATTTTATAACTATATATTTTATAGTGATTTTATATATATATATATATTGTAACGGACCGTCACACCCAGCAAGTCTTTCCTGGACCCTTGCTCTTTGTACCAAAATAGACAGGACATCTAGCAGTTAGGTACAGCAAGATTGAACTACTTTATTTGACAAACAACACAGACTTATAAAAGACATACACATGACATCACAGACATTAGTATACAATGGGGGGGATGGAACTAAACATAGATCTCCAACTAACTGGGGCTAGGAAAAGATTAGACATTCAGTCTGCAAACCAAATTACCATACAGTGAGTAGACACACAGTAAGAAACATAATGTACACAACATAATCAGTTTACCAGTTAATCCAGTTACTACAGAACAATGGATGTTGGAGTAAACTATTGGAGTCACTGTCACATTATAAACTTTCAGAGTGGTCTACTAACAGAATTAAACATTACACATAAACCAATATACTAACAGAATATAACTAACAATATTAACATATAGTGCTATGGCACATCCCTTGCCCAGGTAGTCCATTCATTTGTGAGTTGGTACAACACCCAGGCAGAAAGGCACGAACAAGCCTTTCTGCAGGGGAAAATGCAGGCTTTTACAATGGGGCCATAGTACAGAGGCAGCAGGCGAGCAACCAGGCTTCTCCAGAACATAGTGGCGAGGTTGGTTCCGCCACATATATATATACATATATATATATATATATATATATATATATATATATATATATGGGGTGTCAAAAGTTTGGGGTCATTTAGAAATGTCATTGTTTTCCATGAAAACATACATCAAATGAGCTGCAAAACGAATAGGAAATACAGAGATACAAGATGTTGACAAGGTTAGAAATAATTATTCAGATTCTAAAGAAGAATATTGGATTTTTAATCAGCACAACAGTTTTCAGCTACCTGAATAAAGCCCCTTAACTAGTATGAAACAGAATGAAAAACAGGATAAACAAGATTATTAACAGGTTGTGAATGTATAATAATTTACAGAACATATTAGATGTGACAAAATAAAGAATTTAGAGCAGAAAATAGAGGATTTGACAGAATAAACCTGTAAAACTGTTAAAATGAATAGTGAAAAGTAATTGCATATAACTTTCAGCTAAACTTTGTCTATTACTGGACACAATATGTGTTCATTGTATATCTTATTAATGTGAACAAATATATTCAAGGTAAAAGTCATCTTATCAGAATTTCTCATCCAATTATGATCAGGAGAAAATAAGTATTACCTGCAACAGAGCAATATATCATCATCATTATAGGTATTATATACAGTGTAATTTAGATGCAAAAAATGTAATACTTAATTAAGGATCTGTTGTGACATGTTAAATATGTGATTACTCTTACATCTTGATTAAAACAGAAAAAAGTGTTCTACCTTTTCTAAAATTGCTGTATTGAATGGGAACAATAGAAGCTGATACAAGAAAATAGAAGTTCAACCTGAAGGGCATATCTAAGCTTAATCTCTAGATGAAATATATGTTCAAGGAGTAAAGCATGAGTTTAGGTTAAGCCACACCAACAGTTCTAAACAGTTTAACTGTAAAATATCTTATCATTTCAAGTGACAAGGCCAGTATTTTTATTTTATGTTCTTTAATTCATGTGAGCATTGTCTGTACACATAACCTTCAACCTACAAACATTCCATCAGGACATGGCTTGAAACAGAATGTGTCTAATGATGATGTTTAATACCTCTAATATGCTTTTAGATTCAAATTTTGATATGTGTCTTGTTCATACCTCTATATTTATAGTGACAAAAATGCTCAGTTGTTTAAATAATGAAGTTATTTTTGTATGCCATATGATTTCAAATCTACACAATCGAACAAGTTTAATTCTCTGGGTGTTCGCGATGTGAGAAACTCATCCAAATGCAGTACTTACAAGATTCTTAAAGCTCTCAAGAAGATTAACTGTATTATTCAGTCAAGAAAGTGTCTAGTTCATTCACCCTTATTAACAGCAGGGCCGGACTGGGAACAAAAACCAGCCCTGGAAAAAAATTGTATACCAGCCCCATAGCATAATATAATTTTTTTTGTTCATAAAAGGTGAAACCATGCATGTTTTAAAAACACATCTGAACAGAGTATTATTTCTAGATAAGACTGATATAAAAGCCTGCCTAGGGCAATATATGAATTGCCCTGTGCTGAGGTATATATCGGAGCAGTGTGTGAGACATATCCTTGTGTACATATTTCTGTAGCCTCTCTCTCTCTCTCTCTCTCTCGTAGCGTCTCTCTCTCTCTCGTAGCCTGCGTCTCGCTCTCGTAGCCTGCGTCTCTCTCTCTCTTGTAGCCTCTCTCTCTCTCTCTCTCTCGTAGCCTCTCTCTCTCGTAGCCTCTCTCTCTCTCTCGTAGCCTCTCTCTCTCTCTCGTAGCCTCTCTCTCTCTCTCTCTCTCTCGTAGCCTCTCTCTCTCTCTCTCTCTCTCGTAGCGTCTCTCTCTCTCTCTCTCTCTCTCGTAGCGTCTCTCTCTCGTAGCGTCTCTCTCTCTCTCTCTCTCGTAGCGTCTCTCTCTCGTAGCCTCTCTCTCTCTCTCTCGTAGCCTCTCTCTCTCTCTCGTAGCCTCTCTCTCTCTCTCTCTCTCTCTCGTAGCCTTTCTCTCTCTCTCTCGTAGCCTCTCTCTCTCTCTCTCTCTCTCGTAGCCTCTCTCTCTCTCTCTCTCTCGTAGCCTCTCTCTCTCTCGTAGCGTCTCTCTCTCTCTTTCTCTCTCTCGTAGCGTCTCTCTCTCGTAGCGTCTCTCTCTCTCTCTCTCGTAGCGTCTCTCTCTCTCTCGTAGCCTCTCTCTCTCTCTCTCGTAGCCTCTCTCTCTCTCTCGTAGCCTCTCTCTCTCTCTCTCTCTCGTAGCGTCTCTCTCTCTCTCGTAGCGTCTCTCTCTCTCTCTCGTAGCGTCTCTCTCTCTCTCTCTCGTAGCGTCTCTCTCTCTCTCTCTCTCTCTCTCGTAGCGTCTCTCTCTCTCTCTCGTAGCGTCTCTCTCTCTCTCTCTCTCTCGTAGCGTCTCTCTCTCTCGTAGCGTCTCTCTCTCTCTCTCTCTCTCTCTCTCTCGTAGTGTCTCTCTCTCTCTCTCTCGTAGCGTCTCTCTCTCTCTCATAGCGTCTCTCTGTCTCTCTCGTAGCCTCTCTCTCTCTCTGTCACTCTCGTAGCGTCTCTCTCTCTCTGTCACTCTCGTAGCGTCTCTCTCTCTCCTGTAGTGTCTCTCTCACCTCTCCCCTTCCCCTGCAGTGTCTCTCGCTCTCCCCTTCCCCCTGTAGTGTCACTCTTACCCCCTTTCTCCCTGTGGTGTCACTCTTACCCCCTTTCCCCCTGTGGTGTCACTCTTACCCCCCTTCCCACAGTGGTGTCACTCTTACCCCCCCTTCCCACAGTGGTGTCACACCCCCCCCCTTTTCATCTGTAGAGTCACACTCCCCCCCTTCCCCTTGTAGTGTCACTCTTTCCCCCTCCCCCCTGTAGTGTCACTCTTTCCCCCTCCCCCCTGTAGTGTCACTCTTTCCCCCTCCCCCCTGTAGTATCACTCTTCCCCCGTAGTGTCTCTTCCCCTTTCCCCTTTCCCCGTGCTCTCACTCACCCTGCTGTCTCTTCCTCCTCACCGCACCGCGCAGGAACTGCTGCTGCAACATCCGGCGGCAGCAGGAGAATTTCTTAAAGAGGCGGCAGGCTCCGAACTTCTTAAAGTGTCCTGCCGCCACTTTAAGCAGTTCGGCGGCCGTCGCCACTTTAAGAAATTCACCTGCTGCCGCCGGATGTTGCAGCAGCCGAACTTCTTATAGTGGTGGCTGCCGCCTATTGGCTTTAAGTGGCCAAGGCGGCCCTGGAGAAGGCGGCCCACCGGGATTTTTCCCGGTATCCCGGTGGGCCAGTCCGGCCCTGATTAACAGATACATACTTTGTGTTATTTAGGTACTGTTACAGTGTTCTACAACAACTCCTGTTTATGTAAGAATTTGTCTAATTAAAACATTTTTACATTTTAATTTGAGGTCAGGTTACAAATGTTTCAAGGATGCCAACATAGCTAATGCTTAGATATATGAAATCGCTTCACATAGGGGTTCCTGTGCTGCTGAAATAGAATACATTGTGTGGACTGTGATAAACTTGTACACAGTACAGTTTCTTACAGTGTAACACATTGTCTGTTGACATCACTAAAGAGACAGGAAATTCCATTAATTTTAATTACACTTTTCTTATTAATTCCTGCAGCAAAAAAACAAACAAAAAAACAGTAATTGACTTTTACTTGGCTAGTGTGGGCAGTCCTTGTTTCTTCCAAACTGCTATAATTTCACCATTTCATCTAGCTGTAAGTATTTTATATTTTAATCAATGCAAAATGTAAAACATGCATTTGAAAGTACTTTGAAAGTATGCATTAATATTTAGACGATGCATCTTGGACACCAGAAAGTCATTTTAAGACATTCTTAGATAATTGTTGATTGAGTTGGTGAATTATTTCCAATACTATTATTTCCTATACCGCATAATAATAACTTTGTAAAGTGCTTAACCTGTATTTGTGCAATTTTCCATGACCTGCATATGTACTTTCCTGACCTCTGGGATCACCAATAATGCATAATAAAAAGTAGAAAAAACATGAATCAGTGCGCTTCTCCCATACACTTCACACTTCAATTACCCTTTAGATGAGGAAATCCTCAGTCTTTCCTTGAGGATTTGTAGTTGTTCTCTACATACCGTATCCTCTGTACAATTCCTCTTTAATCTTAAAGCTTGGATTTTCGAAATATTGTCCAGCCATGGGGAATAGTGTCCACTATCATGACTGATAAAGCTGTTAACGTCTTCTTTTGTGAAAAATATTTTTGTTTTAATTTCATCATCCTCTATAATAATGTTCAAGTGTCTCTGCGTCCAGTCCCTGTGTCCGTGGGATTGCGCTACTGCGCATGTGCCCCACGGACAGCCGTTGGGACTTGGAACGCAGAGACTTCTGTCAGAACAGTGTTCTGACAGGCAGGGCCGGCCTTAGGGGTGTGCGACCCCAATTCTTGGGGAAATCTAGAGATCTCATGGTGGGGCCGTATAAATATAGTCAAATCTTACATCATGCCAAAACTGATGTATATTTTTGAATCCTTCCCGTGTTACGTTACAAAGACAAAACTGAAAGACCTTGCAAAAATTATTTTTGGACTTTGTTTGGAAAAAAAAAAGAAGATTAGAAGGAAATTTCTTTATCTAGACATAAACTACGGAGGGGTTGCACTACCTAATGTTAAAAAATATCACGATGCCTTCCTCTTAAAACATCTAAGTAAGTGGCTTAATCTGATAAATAATACAGAAGGTTGGTGGAATATTGAGAGCACGATGATTAAAATTAAGGACCTTACTTTCCTACCATGGATAAAATTAAAGTTAAGGGGAAAAGATATTAAGATTAAAGGAAATAAAATAGTAGAAGAGATACTAGAATTTTGTGGAAAATTTAAAAGAGACTATAAATTAGATTGGGATAATATCTTGCGAATAGAGGGACCCGTCAGACTGTTAGAATATAATATGGAATATATGAATCTAACAGATTGGGAGGTGAAGGGAATTCGAATATTCTCAGATCTGATAGTTCAAAAACATATGATATCCTTCCCTGAGCTTGTTTTAAGATATGATCTAAATACGGCAGACATCTTCAAGTACCTAAGAATAAAAAACTATATAATGGCCAAAATAAAAAATAGCAAATATGATGAGAAGATAATAGGATTGAATTTAATGTATAGTCAAAATTGTAAAATTAGTATATATTGAAAAAATCCCCTTTTTTTGGGTCCGAAATGAGAGATATACGAGGACCTAAACCAAACCTTAAAAAAATGGGAACAAGAACTAGCAGACAAAATCGAAATAGATCATTGGCTTAAAATAATTCCAAGTATTAAAGAAGACGTACACTGTCTGAATCTTATTGAAATGCAATACAAATTAATGAATAAAACTTATTTGGTCCCATTAAAGCTCAGTAAGCTGTATCCCAATCAAGATCCATTCTGTTGGCAGTGCCAACATCTAATAGGCTCTTATATACATATATGGTGGACATGTAGTAAAATCCAAAAACTATGGAACACAACTTTTGAAATCCTAAAGGACATGGTTAAAATAGACACAATATTAACCCCAAAGATGGCTCTTCTGCATTTGGATTTGGCTATAAAAGGGAAAGAAAACATGTATATAGTTACACATGTATTAATCGCTACAAAGATCCTAATTGCTAGAAACTGGAAGAGATCAGAAATACCTAACTGGGAACAATTGAAAAAACAGATAACATATCAACTTCAGATGGAAGATAGGGGGAAATTAATCCAAAAAAAGGCGTGGGAAAAGTGGAATAATTATATAAATGGATAACCTATGTATTGTTAAAAGGATTAGACCATAAGTGATAAAAGGACATGGACTTGAGGGCAACTAAAACGTCCTGGATTGAATGGGAGGGCAAGTGAGATAAGGAAAGAGGGGAAAATAACTGGACGTTAAGGAGAATAAAGGAACGGTCAATCCATTCCCCCCCCCCCCCCCCCCCATCCCTATAGATCCTCTCGGGCAATATTTAATATGTAATGTGGAATGTGTATAGTCTAATGTCTAATGTGTAAGATGTTTTGGCTTTTGAGCCAGGTGTTCTCTCCCAATTAATTGTAAGGGGAATTAGGAACAAGGGGGAGGAAGTGAGTGGGGAAGTGAGTGGGGATAACCACCCTTACTAAGGTACGGGAATCGTAATAATAGAAAAAAAAACTATTTGATATAAATAAGACCTGAGGAAGATGTTACTACAAATCAGTTGGTTCAAACATGAAGAGGCATTGAGGTGACGGGAGTTATTAATCAATAGAGGAACAACAATTGAACTTCCCACACAATAGAAATATATCTACGAAATCGCTCCAGCACCCCAATAACCACTCACACACCTGCATGTACGTGCAGAATTTCTATGCTTAAAATTTTGGGAGTTTGTCTATGTCTGTAATTATTGTTTCTCTTTCTTTTTTTGTTCTTTTTTTTTTTTTTCTTTTCTATGTACTGGCTTCAAATGGTTAAAAAAGGTTATATTTTCTGAGGGCTTTCTTTTTGATTTAAAACCCCCTCCCCTGTATAAATGTTGTGGGGATTGTTCAGTACGAACACTGAACTGTTTTCTTTGTTTACATACACTATTTAAGGTTTTTTTTCATTATTTAATTCAACTGATTAATATCACTATTATCATTTCCAAGGTTAGATTTATAATTCTTTTTTTCTTTTTCATTTTCTATCATCTTTTATTATTACTACTCTATTATATACACCACTGTATATGGAACAAATATGCAAGAGAGTTCTGATTCTTGTGTAAGATCTCCAAATGTTTTCACAAACACCTGATACCTGTTTAAATGGAAATACTTTATTATATTCATAGTTGTGTGCGTATATCTTCTACAATGCAACCACAGGTTCAGAGAGCATTTTGACAAACCTCCCTTTGTCTCTGTTTCTATGAAGTATAAAAATGGTTTAGACAGAAATAATCTTGGAAAAATATTTATTGTTTAATATTTAACAAGAGCATGAATAAATTGTAAGTTTACTGTTATTCCACCAGTATACGTTCTGGGAAAATAAACAGCATGTCCTCATAAAAGTATGAGAAACATCTCCATCTCTTATGTTGTCATAATTAAAAAACTAAATAGCAGCCATTAACAGATACACAGAAGATGTCAATGTAATGAAAGGAAACATCTTTAAAACACAGCTCAGACTGTTCAAAATAGCTTTCCCATTAAACCTTTACAATCTTATGGCAATAGTGGGGGTGCATTTAAGAGTGCTCTAGAATGTATGGCTGTGTGTTGCGTACATAAATCACTTGATTTAGGGTTGGGAAATAGTACTAATAATATTGAATATAATAACTTAATAGACATTGACAGTGCTAAAATATATTTAATACAAATAGCATGCATTTGTTTATCGTTTTATAGTTGTGATAACATGTATAACTAATATTATTAATATTACACTTTAAATGATTTTTGCAGCAAAAATATTGCAGCAAAGACAAACACTGTTATACCGGGCCGGCCTTAGGGGTGTGCGACCTGTGAGAGCGCACAGGGCGCAACACCCCAGGGGGCGCCCTCCCGCCCAAAGAATAAAAAAAAAAAAACGGTAGAGGCACTGCCTGGGGGAGATCAAAAGATCCCCCCTCACCAGCCCTCTGCTCGGCATGCTCTTCTAGATCCGGGGAGGGGGCGGAGCTAACCGGCTGAGCGGTGTAGCTCCGCCCCCACCCTGTGAAGCAGAGCAGCGTCTGCTTCACGGGGAGCCACTGGCAGCATGAGAAAGTGATGCTAGGCTCCCCATGCCGCATTAAGCATGGCGATCCGATCAGCACCTTCTCTTGCTGACCTGGGCTCGAAGTGAAGCAGACGCTTCTCTGCTTCACAGGGTGGGGGCGATGCTACACCGCTCAGCCGGTTAGCTCCGCCCCCTCCCTGTATCCACCTTTGAAGGCAGAGGGAGGGGAGGGGTGGGAGAGAGAGACAGGGGCAGGGGGGAGAGACAGAACAGCTGGAAGGGGGAGAGAGAGATACAGAACAGGGGGGTAGAGAGAAAGAACAGAGGGAGGGAGAGAGAGACAGAATAGGGGAAAGGGGGAGAGAGAGAGAGACAGACAGGGGGAGGGAGGGAGGGAGGGAGGGAGAGAAAGACAGAACAGGGGGAATGGGAAGAGAGAGAGACAGAACAGGGGGGAGAGAGAGACAGAACAGGGGGGGAGAGACAGAACGGGGAGGGAGAGAGAGACAGAACGGGGGGAGGGAGAGAGAGACAGAACAGAGGAAGGGGAGGAGAGAGACAGAACAGAGGGAGAGAGAGAACAGGTATGGGGGAGTTAGAGAGAGACAGACAGGGCAATGAAGAGGAAAGGGACAAACATGGGAAGGGAGAGAGATACATACATGGGGGGGGGGCGCCTTTGGGGAATCCCACGCAGGGCGCCGGAACACTTAAGGCCGGCCCTGCTGTTATATAAATAAGAAACCAATGTCTTAAAAAATGGGACAAGAGAGAACTTGCCACTCTTTGACTCCTCCACAAAAATCAATTCAAACAGGCCTTTTGGAGCAGCAGTATGTGATGGACAAGCAGTAGTTTGTTTAGGGGAGGTTAGCTAGGCATAGAGAGCAGACATGCAGGGAGTACAGGTGGTTTTGTCTGCTTTATTCCTCTCCCGATAGCTATAGGTCTCATTCCCATTCACGTTGGTTGTTGCTGATTCCTATGTATAAAGTCTCATCCTGGGCAGCGATAAAATGTAGTTTATTCCAACATGTATTGCAGCAAGGGTTAGTTAACTCTCCCTGCAAATAAGGGATGTTAAGCATCATGGAAGTGAATAACCAAAGGTTGGCTTTTATATGATTATGGATTGGTGCTACAAGTTGATGGAGGAAGTGGGAGGGAGGCTACAGTACAAACAATTCATATTCATAAAAGTATAAATTGCATGGAATAGAGATGGGAATTTTAAACTTAAGGCCAAAGTCACGTTAGAAAAAATAGACCATTCATCTAGATTTGATAATTTGTCTAACTTGGCTATTTTGGCCTTATATGAAATTCCCTCTTTCATGAATAAAAATATAACTTTTGTTGACTGCATCCACAATAATATTTTCACTGGACAATATTGCTAGCTGTACTTTATGGGGATTGTAGTTATAGACTGGAGTTATGGTGCCTGCAATACACTACACACTAACTTTGTTGTTATTTACTGCAGCTCCCTTGATATACAGTCAGCCATTACACCATAGGAATTGTAGACTTGGATCATTGTGGTTAATCTTTACCACCCCAATTATTGTAGACTAAAGTTCTCATATTGCACAGGTACACGCTGGTCTGGAAGTAACAGGAATGGTTACTTTATTGAGAGTGTAGTGAATGCATGGAATAGCCAGTAGAAGTGGTAGTGGTTAATACAGTGAACAAGTTTAGAAATGTGTGGAAAAGGAATAAGGATTATCTTACATATAAGATAAGGTCAGGGACTAATGAAATAATTTGGGTGCTGAGGAGAGTCCTGATATGGTGATATGGCAAGGGATGTGGGGACAATGAAAAAAGGAATGCCGGATATATGGAGCGCATAAGGTGAGCGATGAGACCATTTGCTCTGTAAGGGGCCTCACGATTTCCGATGGCATCTCTGCTCCCAAACATCCATTCAGACACCCCTGCAAGTTTAAATGGCTATTGAGCATTTTTAAAATGTGTTCTAATTCTTCACCTTTTCAGGATGATAGAATGCAAATAAAGAAAAGGTATATAAATAGAACCAGTGATCAGGAAAGAGGATGTTATGTTAATGGTTTTAGATGAATTAACATGGCACAAAGGGTTTTAATTAAAAACTGCTGTGTTAAACTTACACTGTGTGTATCAAAAGAAATAAAGACCCATTTGGTCTAGCAATGGGTTTGTCCATATACTTTTTTTATCTAAAGTATAACAAATATAAAGACACAGTTTCTACTTAAAGATAAGGTAATCTTTGTATACAATGAGTTGCATGTGCGTCTCTGGTTGGATCAGCATTGATAGATTAATGCCAGGCTATTCTGAATGGAGATCACATTTGAGCTTCTTCCATCACCTACATCCTTCATTGAGTCTCCTTCACCTCAATCCATGCAAATGTGTCCTCTAGCAAGTTCCCAGCATTAGACAAATTACAAGCCCCTCCTATATTCCATCCCATTCCCTGCCTCCTGCAACTGGTTTCTGTAGCAAAAACAAACAAACAAAATTTGTTTGAAATTAACCTTTTCATTTACTTTTCATTACTGCTAACTGCCATTTCAAAATGGGGGATATAAAAAGTTAATTATATGGTGGTAAACTTAAAAATATAGTTTTTATAACATTCCATCAAGTCACAATACACAAGTCACTAATAACAGCCCATTCCCAGCCTCCTGCAACTGGTTTCTGTAGCAAAAAAACAAACAAACACATTCTTTGTTTTAAATTAACCCTTCCAGTTTTGGTAACTGCCATTTTAAAATGGTGGATATAAAAAGTGAATTATAAAGGTGGTAAAGCATAAAATCTCATGTCCATAACAGGTGAAGAGGTAGCTGACACCAAGACCAGCAGAGCTGTCTGACTTTGTGAGATCTGAGTAGGAGGAGCTTCCAGATTTTCTGGGTCCTGTGCAGGCCATGGGGCTTTATCATCAGATTTTGCTGGTTGATGTAGAGCAGTGTAAGATACTCGGAGTAAAGTGAGAGAACAGTGTTAAAACATATCAATTCATATAAATAACACATCAATACTTACGACAAGTCTGTGTTAACAATCATATCAACTCTGGTAACTGTCTCAGGCCCCATGATCTGCAGTAGCTCCTCCTTGATATATAGCAGGTCAGCCAGTTCAGAAGGACCACCATCAGTGGCTGCTGCCTTTGATCATATTTTTTTAACATTTAACTTAATGTCAGAACACCTGAAATATAACAGTAGAACATTGCTATTGATTCACTATCATTTATCATCTGTACATGATATCTGATTTTCACATATACATCTTTCTACCACTACATATATGCATGCACATATTGATGAATATAATATACATGTATAGACATACCAATGTACATGTGTTACCACATACATACAGTTCTAGTCATACATTAATATGCACTGAAACTTTGTACTGCAACTACCATGGCCATTAACTACTTACAGCATTCATTTGTACACATTAATTGTGCTGCTTACCCACCCCTTTCCAGCTAATATGCTCTACAAAGCTACAATTCTCCACACACACCCTTGCAGCTTCTCCATGTTTGGCAGCTACATGTAATAGTCCCCATGATTGTACATTCCTATGTATCCTTGACACACTACACAAATTACATGAACTAAAGGTGTGAGTTCAGTGCAATATAACAATCTGTCAATGCTATACACATTTTGTAAAGGCATTTACCTTTTTTTCAGAACCTCCTAAGAATTATTATTACCACCAACTGTATTAACAACATCTATAATCAGCTGCCACAGTTAATTTTACCTCTTCTACGTGTCCTCTTTGCTGCTGCCCTTATCATCTGGTTGTAAAGTTGGCACAGCTTGGTACCAATGGTGTGTTCTTCTCCACAAAGAAATTCCGCTTGTCCCTTTTTGGCCTTGACATCCACCTTCTCGTGCTCATGTTTGCAGTCATGGACCTCCACTGACCTGATTCCTGACTTGCTATTTGAATTATTGTTGTTACTCTTTTATGCTGGCTGCTGGGTGCTATTCCTGCTCTCACATGGTGGCCTGGACATGCACTTATTAATTATGCAAACATGTTGTGACTCTAACTGGGTTTCTGTTGATTGTCCCTATTATTTTTAGCAATTTCATGAGCCTTGGCCAATTTACTTTGGGCAATACAGTTGTTTGGTAGGGTTCTGGATTCTTTTCAGCATTACTGGGCTATTTTTTTATGTGTGTGACTTTCCCCATAGGCTATAATAAGGAGTTTGAGGCTACCACTTTTGTTTGGTGCATTTTGGACATGTTTTGGTTGCATTCCCTTT
Source organism: Pelodytes ibericus (assembly GCA_036172795.1). Classification (NCBI taxonomy): domain Eukaryota; kingdom Metazoa; phylum Chordata; class Amphibia; order Anura; family Pelodytidae; genus Pelodytes; species Pelodytes ibericus. The sequence goes on along the minus strand of CM069857.1, from coordinate 214,444,614 downwards.
CATCAGATATCCATGAGGAATCCTCTATGTTTTCTGAGTTGCAAACATATTCAGAGGAACATTGGGGCTATTTTTCTGGCTTGCCAGTCGGAAACTGATGTGTCAATAATGTGATCCAAATCTGTCTGAAATTTGGAGGCACCATATCTGTGCCTATTATAGGCGCACATAGGATCAACCCTCTGGTGATTTTTGGTTTTTGGCAGGGTGTTGTTAAAGAAAGCTAAATAATTATGAATTAATTAATCACTGAATATCCTATGATTCCTACTTTTTATCAAATCCCCAAATTTCACAAACTGTCAACTCTCTCTCTCCCTGCTGCCCCCCAACATCCTATTGTTTCTGGGGTGGATCCTATATGGAAGGGACTGACAAAATATGTGAATAGATGATGTCAACCATTATTACAAGCACTTAAAGGTTATATGAAAGATACATCCAATGTTTTGAAACACCGTAACCAAAGGAAATGGTCATCTAAATTTAGTTTATTTAGACTAGACTTTGTGTCACTCTATTCATCCATACCTCATAATTTGGGTGTTAAAACTGTATATGTTTTCAGTAGTATCAATAGAAGAAAAGCAAATCATTCTGACCAGTATTGAGTTTTTGTCAAAATCATAACTACTTTTCTATTTAATAGCTCTTTCTATCTACAGCAATGTGGTACAGGCATGGGGGCATGGGAGCTTGGAGGGTGCGAGGCCATGTCTTTTAGGATATAAATAGATGCTGTCGTTTAGTAATCTGGTATGGCCGCTTAATGAAGGATTTGCTAATGGTATGGCAAGGTGATCAGACGGCAGCAGAAATCTATCTTACATTTTTTTATTCTGGTGCCATTGATTTATTACTTACCTTGATATTTGATACAATGCAAATATTTTTTGGGGAATTACAGATAAATGGTCATTGTGGGTTGGTTATAACAGATACTTCTAACTATTGGAAATTGACAGCAGGCGATATGATCTTGCAAGCCTGGATCCCGAAGAGAAAGAAAATGTAACAGAGCAGCAGAACATTCTAACAGGATGCTTGGGTGTATAGAGGATTAGTAGTAGAAAGGGGGAAGTGCTCATGCTGTTGTACAGAGCAATGGTGAGACCTCACTTGAAGTATTGTACACAGGATCTCCAGAAGGATAGTACTTTACTAGTGTGGGTAGTGGGTGCATGGAATATCCTTTCAGCAGAAGTGGTAAGGGTTAACCCAGTGACAGAGCTTAAGAATGCATGTGATAGTCATAAGACTATAATAGATATATGATTAGGCCAGGGACTAATGGAAGTATTTAGACAACTTTAACCCCTTAGTGACCGAGTGCTATGCTGCATTTGATGTACCTTGAAGACCAGAATTTCATTATTTTTGTCATATGTTTACTGAACTATGAATTTATTTCTTTGTGTTCAGTCCACCCACACAAATTATATATATATTTTTTTAAAGGACGGATAGGGCTTTAATTTGATACTATTATTTTCATCATATGATATAATTTACTATTTAAAAAAATATAAAATATGATGAAAATGTGCCATAAAAAACACTTCTTCTAACTTTGACCTGATTTTTTTTAAACAATTACAAATGGTAAAACAGACCCCATCTATATATTTCTACTATTTGTCCTGACTTTAGAAATACCAATGTTTCCATGTTTGTCTATGTTTTATTTCAACCAATAGGGCAATGAACAATATTATTGTTTTCTAACCATTTTCTTCTACAGTGACCTTTTAACCCTAACCCTAAATCTACCCCCACCCCTTAATCTAACCCTTGTACTTACCTGAACCCCCCTGTAACCTTAATTATAACCCTAATTTTGACCCTAACCCTAGATCTAGGTTTAGTAGATCAGGGTTAGCTTTTTCCATTTATTCATTTATTTATTTAACTTATTTTCTCTTTATAACTGTAGTATTGCTTACTGCCTCTAGGGGCAGTCAAGCAACGGTTTCAGTTGAGTTGAAAGCACTCTCAGAGGCTGCTTCTGAGAGTAGCTGCAGGCATGTAGCATTGCGCTAAGGAGCGCAACGCTACATGAAAACGGAGGACGTATGTATACGTCCTCATGGTCCTCAACGACCATGCTTTTCAGGACATATATATACGTCCATATGCGTTAAGGGGTTAAAAACTTGATGGGCAGAATGGTTCTTATCTGCCAACACATTCTATGTTACTATAAATTGTAATATCAGTCATGTGGTCTATGTGATTACTTGGTGATTAAAATGGTCAATAAAGTATGTAGGAAAAACACATATACCAGGGAACAAGTGAATGGACCACTTTAATGTAATAGAAAAGATGACAAAAAATCCCCAATAGACATTTTCAGGAGTGTGCAGTTGGGGATGTGAGACATTTTAGGCTAAAATGCATGGGAAAAGTTTAAACTGGATAAAGGGGAGGTCATGCAATTAACACACTTAATAAAAAAGAGAAACCTTTTGTATTTTTTCTTTAGACACTAGGAAGCACAAAGGTTTTACATAGTGGGAGATGTCAGGTTCTAAAGTAATGGTAATGCAGTGGGTTGCTAACAGTCATTTGGCCAAATTAAATTGACAATATATTTAGAATATTTTTCTACTATATATATTTTGGAATGCAAAATCAAAATATTAATTCACTATAGCATTTTAAAAATACTGATTGTTGGCATCTTAATTATTTAAAAGGGCAGATACATCATTCAAGTAAGGAAACTGATTCATTATAATTGAAAATATTGAGATAGTTGAACTGGTTTACAAAAAAAGGACAAAGTACAGACATTAAAATCATAGTGTTTTTTTCAGTTACTAGACATGATGGACATGATAGATAAAAATAATAAAATCAAACTTTTTATAGTAACCAGTCTAGCAGGGTATTTTTAGGATTTTCTAGTGCAAGGGTGTCCAACAAACTGCTCATTTGATTTGTTATTATTTTCTTAAAAATGTGTGTTTTTGTGCAAATAAAGTTAATTTAACCCCTTAAGGACAGATGACGTGCCAGGCACGTCACGTCAAATCGTGGACTTGCCGACAGGTGACGTGCCTGCCACGTCATGCACTAAATTGAGTAAAGAAAGCGACCAGCGGTCGCTTTCTTTACTCTAACGGTGTTGCTACAATGCCTCTAGGTAGAGGCATTGTGCAACACCCCCCAAATGTGCAGGGGCGCGCTACGATTACTCCACTCCGCCCACTGCACACATGTGCTTAGAAAGCGAACGATCGTTCGCTTTCTCAGCATCTCCGGTGTTGTTAAAGTGCCTCGCTAGCGAGGCACTTAACAACACCATGCTGCTCTCCAGAGCCGATGGTGGTCGCTCTCCTGAGCGACCCCATCGGCTCAGTAGAAGGGAACGCTGCCTGTACAGGCAGTGCTTCCCTTCTAATGGCAAGAGCATCGGAAGTGAAAGTATTTCACTTCCTATGCTCTAGGGGGAGCCAATCGATGCCGGCACAACAGATCTATGTGATCTGTGTGCAGGCATGTATGGTAAGTGCTCTGATGATAACATGTATGGTAAGTGCTCTGATGAAATATTGCCTTTGACAAGTATTGATCTGCCTCCCTCACTTTACTAGTTTTAGTAAGGGAGAGAGACAGATCAGATAAAGTAAAAAAATAAAATAAAATAATAAAAAAAATATTTAATAAAATTTTAAACACCAAGGGCTTTTATAAAAGCCATTTAACCCCTTCCCTGCCATTGATCGCTGTGTACGCAGTGATCATACACAGCAGCACATTTTTTGCTGTCTGTGCATTTTTAGGGGTTAATTTTTTTTACTGTAATTCATTACAGTAAAAAAAAAAGCTCTTTTAAGAGAGATTAACCCCTTTCTTGCTGTAGATCACTGCCTAAGCAGCGATCTGACGCAAATGCAGCAATGCATTTAAAAAAAAATGTCAACTTTTTTATTACACCCGTCACGTGTTAATTATACCCGCTAGGGGACTACGTTTAACGTAAAAAAAATTTTTTAGCTGTCTGACCGCATGTATAGCGATCAGTAACAGCTGATAAGTGACAAAGGCGGGTTGGCGTTTGCTCAGATGAGCATCACCATTCGTCTGGTTAGATCAATATTTGCAAATATTTGATCTGACCCGTGTAGATCTGCCTCCCTCTCACTTGAGTTTTAGTGAGGGAGGGAGACAGAGCTGTATAATGTAAGTTTTTAATTATAATATATTTAATAGAATTGAGACCCAAAGGCTTTTATAAAAGCCGTTTCCAGTATTTAACCCCTTCCCTGCAATTGATCGCTGTGTACGCAGTGATCTTACACAGCAGCACATTTTTTGCTGTCTGTGCATTTTTTTAGGGGTTATTTTTTTTTACTTTGATTTATTACAGTATATCAAAGGCTCTTTTAAGAGCTATTAACCCCTTCCTTGCCATATATCACTTCCTAAGCAGCACATATGGTCACTGCCTAAGTAGTGCATATGGTCATTGCCTAAGCAGCGCATATGGAGCAATCTAGTCGCAGAAGGATTTTTTTATGCTATCAGCATTTTTTTTGTCAGACTCTCTAGGGGTTAATTATACCCACTAGGGGATTACGTGTATTCCTTTTGAAGCTGTCTGAACGCGTGTATAGCGATCAGTAACAGCCAATCAGTGGCAAAGGTGAAAATCAAAAAGCGCACCTCTCAAATGTAGCCTTTCAACACCCAACAAAGCTGACAAAGCTATGTATGGGTGGTATCCCTGTGCTCGGGAGATGTTGCTGAACATATATTGTGGTATTGTTTGTCAGTGACACATACCGAAATATGTGAATTTGTGTCTAAAGTACAATGTATGTGGGAAAAAATACACAATAAAATGACTACCACAAACTTTGACAAAGGCTGGTGGTAGAATTGGTGCATGGAAAGTGTTAAAATAACACCATTTAAAATAGCCTAGGGTGTCTACTTTTACAAAATATATACTTTTTGGGGTAAAATACACTGTCCTACTTTAAAAAAAAAGTCCCAAATGAAAGATGGGCTCAGGCTGACTACACGTCAATATTCCAAGTTGAAAATGCACACCTTCACAATGTGGCCCTTTTAGCCCCCAAACAACCCAACAAACCTATGCATGGGTGGTACCCCTGTACTCAGGAGATGTTGTTGAACACATATTGGGTTATTGTTTGGCAGTGACACATACCAAAATCTGTGTATTTATGTCTAAAATACAATATTTGTTAAAAAAAAAACACACAAAAATTACTACCACAAACTTTGACAAAGGCTGGTGGTAGAATTAGTGCATGGAAAGTGTTAAAATACCACCATTTGAAATAGCGTAGGGTGTCTACTTTTAAAAAATATATGGGTTGATGGGGTAAAATACACTGGCTGGTTTCAAATATGTCCCAAATGGGACATGGGTGCAGGCGGCCTGCATGTCAAAGTTTCAATTTGGAAAACCAAAAACTGCACCTACCAAATTTGGCCTTTTACCCCCCAAACAATCCAACAAACCTATGCATGGGGGGTATCCCTGTACACAAGAGATGTTGCTGAACACTTATTGGGGTGTTATTTGGCAGTGACACATACCAAAATCTGTGAATTCATGTCTGAAGTACAAGGTTTGTGAAAAAAAAAAAAATTACTACCACAAACTTTGACAAAGGCTGGTGGTAGAATTAGTGCATGGAAAGTGTAAAAATACCACCATTTGAGATAGCCTAGGGTGTCTACTTTAAAAAAATATATGGGTTGATGGGGTAAAATACACTGGCTGGTTTCAAATATGTCCCAAATGGGACATGGGTGCAGGCTGTGTGCATGTAAAAATTTCAAGTTGGAAAACAAAAAACTGCTCCTCACAATTTTGGCATTTTAGCCAAACAACCCAACAAACCTATGCATGGGTGGTATCCCTGTACTCAGGAGAAATAGTAGAATCTATTTAGCATGTTTTTCCGTTTGCTATTGTCGATGAGGAGAAGTTATTTCAAATAAAAGTCAGGAAATTTGTGTTTTTTTTTTTTTTTTACCATATATATATATTTTTTTTAATAATATGATAAGATATGATCAAAAATATGGCATCCATAGAAAGCCCTTCTTGTCCTGATAAAAACAATATATAATATGTGTGGGTACAGCAAATTACGAAGAAGAAAATTACTGCTAAACACAAACAGCACAGAAATGTTAAAATAGCCATTGTCCAGAAAGGACAAAAATGTTTCAAAGGCTCTGTCCTTAAGGGGTTAAAGTGTTTTTGAATTTTCAAAGTTGCACTAGTATGTCCTTTGGCTTTTTTTTTAATGTTGTTGGGGAACACTACCAGCAGTCCAGGCTGTGCTTTGCACTTCATCCACCAGTAGTAAGGGAACTGCCACAAAGAAATAAAATATACAGACAAAGATTACCCATTACATTCCTATTTAACAATGTCACACGGTAACGCAGATGGAGCAGTAATACACAGATCTGATCCTGAGGGAAATAGCTAATCCAAAAGAGAAGGAGCCTCTTTATCCCCCTTGTCCCTGAAGTAGGCAAGCAGAGGAAAGGGATTATCGGCACTCCAGTCATATTTATTACATTTGTCAGGATGCTCAGTCATTGGTAATGTAGTACATACAACTTTGGTGCCAAAATGCTGGGGGAAAAACTCTGCACCCAGCATAGATGTTGCTATCTCTCGGAAACGGCACTCTAGGGATATGTTCAAAGTAGAAAAATGTTTATTTGTAAATAAAGCCACAAATAAAGTACAATGATGTGCACAAAGTAAACAGGGAAACACTTTACATGTTTCTTCTAGCTCTGCTTGATCCCTGGGTAAGAACAGAAAATTGTGCTCTCATTTGATATAGTTTTATCTAACTTTCTCCTCTTTATCTAATTTTATGGTCTACATTTCTACATATTTCTTTTATATATATATATATATATATATATATATATATATATATATATATATATATATATATAGTATTTAAGTGGTATACATACACATTTGTGTATTAACAGGCTTATTGTATAGTCTTTATATATTTGTACAATTGATGCAAAAAAGATTAAGTGCTAATGTCCTTCTTTTAACTGAGCACATTTTTATTCCAAGCATTTATTATGTAATACTGCTTTCACTGTTCCTAATTGTTTTGAATTGATCTTCAATCATCTGCAATATTTATTTGCCCTCTGCACACGATTGTATCAAACCCTGAGGAAGATGATCCCCGTCAAAACACGTTGGTTTGCATTATGTTCATCTTGGGACTCCATATCACTGACATCACATGAATAAACAGACTTGCCGGCATCCAGTGTAATTGAAATAACATTGTGACGCTGAGCTACCACATCAGAGTGTACCTACGCCAAATAAGGCTCCGTTAATCCTGGACTCTGGGACGATGTACCAGCATTCAGTTTATTTTATCTCCACCTTTTAAACATTTTCATGAATTTTTTTTCTATTATTAAAACATTGTTATATTTTAACACATTGAGTGTTTCAAGTGGATTTTCATCGAAACAGGAATCCATCAACCACATTATTTATATGTGCATTAAATGCTCCATTATATACTGGAGTTGTGTTTTTGAGTACCCATTCACTACCATATCTTTATTTTCCATTTATTTACAATATTGCACTATTTGTATCTTTTTCTTGTTTTAGATACATCCCATTACTGCAGCATCAGATAGACTGTAGTTTTTTATTTATAACATATTTTTATTGAGCACCTATTGGGAGGTTTTCTATTTTGGGTGTCAATTTTTGCACAGGGTTAGCCTTTTTTACTGTTATTATAACGATGTTAACTACACTACCTACACAGTTTGTAGGTAGTGTAGTTACTTTGACTTTTTATTTTTTTTTTACTGAATTCTACTTATATCAAACATGGATTGCTCCTAATGCAAGTATTTGTTGCCTTTTAGTAAATATGGAAAATAATGGATGTATGTCTACTGAACTGAACCAAATGAAACAATGACTATATGCAAATACAAATATGAAACACATGACGACTAACGTGCAGCCCCCATCAGATTTGTATTTCTATGTAGAAATTACACATTTCCTTGCCAGCACAATTATATTTTAAATCTTAATTAAGAGCTTTAATTATACTTGACAGGAGATAGTACTTATATATATATATATATATATATATATATATATATATATATATATATGTCTTCACTAGATCATTTATGATATGCAATATAAATTTGTATTAATTAGAAATCTATACAGCTTAACTCAGCATACTCATAAAGTAAACACTGGAAACAATGTCACTTTTGTATGCTAGTCTAGAGGTTGATATTATTTGCATAACATTTTACCACCATCAGTGGAGTTATCTCACTAACAAAGTGATCGTGTCAGAAATAACTCCTGACATGTATGGGGTTTGTTACATTTTTAATATTACAAATTTACGAGGTTGATATGTCTAAGGGTCTCCACTGAAATTTGAGATTGGAGGTTGAGATCTTGTCCTCTAAACTTGAACAGACTCTACCTCCAAGAATAAGTCAAACTTGACCTCCAAGATCTAAGGAAATAGAGTCATTAATTTCAGACATAGGCCCAAAGTAGCTGAGCTGGAAAAATTCTCCCTTTCAGCTGCATTGGGGATTTTTTCGAACTCAGCTAATTTGGCACACAGTTTGAAATTCCCATCTTAATTCCCTGCAGTTCTTTCTTTATTAAGTAGACCCTATAAAGTATCATTAAGATCAAGCACTACAAATCCAAAAAGCTAATTATATTAGTATGGCATATATGACTGTAAATATACAACTATAAAATAACCTAATTTAACCATGCATCCTCTTTCTGTTTTAAGTACAGTCCCCAGTTCCCTAATATTAATATTATATTTAATACTTTCCTTTGTTTGCTGCTCATACTCAGTGTTCAATGTACACCAACAGTTTTGAGATGAAGATTTTGCTATGGACAACACTCCACACTTCTGAATTAAACTAAATTAAAAGTGGCATGGATGGGGATGCACTCTGGAACTCGCCAGAGCACAAATAACAAAAATAGCAAATAACATTATATACAAATATGGTAAAATACCTATCCAAAATATGAAAGACTTGCCAAAATGTGTTTCCTTATATTTATCAGTGAATATACCAGATGGCTTTAAATCCCTGAATTTACAAAGGTTTTTATGAAGCTTTGTAAATTCACCCAAGCCTTCCAAGACACTATCTGCAAATGACAATGTAAATAGATGCATCCTAAATAAAGCTTGGATAATCTCATTTTTTTCCCAGAAATGAATTGAAGGAATTGCACATTTTTTTAAACAATACAAAATGTATGTTCTGATGAATTATTTAAAATGATTCTATTGTTTCTAAGGTTACATTTACAGGTAAAATGATTTTAAAACTTATAAAGAAGAAATGCAAAACATCTTGCCTTTACAGAGTTGAACATCAATATATTTCTTAATAATGTCTTTGAATAAAATCCATAATTACAGAACAAGGTCATATCACTGCTGCCCAGAGGCAATGGGTTGCAATATCACTGCAGCTGCTTTGAGACTTAATTAAACATGAAAGATGTTCAAATATGTCTTCTGGGAATACTTTATCGAAACATTATTTACTGTTCTTGACACTTCTATCCAGTATTGGTTTTTTTTTCATGTGTTTTTTTCTCTCTTCATTATTGAAGTACCAAAGAATAAGATATTTTGCTACGGATCTGCTTAAACATTTAGTGTAATTGTGGTTGAAGGAAAATCTAGAGGAGAACCAGTGCGTCATACAATTCATTTTTAGATGTTTCAATTCTATGATACATCTTAGTCGTGCACTTTATGCTTATGTATTGGATCATTAATTTATAAATGTTTTAGCTGATTGTTATGGTGGAATACTCAGTATTGCTATATATTGAATGCCAAATATAAATCACTACAGGATATTTCAAGTGACACTCTTAGGCATAACATAACTGATTAGGGAATACTATAAAGTGAAAAAAATTGTGAAGCTGAAGTTGACATAATTACAATATTTTTTGTTTATCGTACATTCTAATATTTGTAACAAAGAATATGAAATACTAATTGCAAGACTGTCTACATTTTAATAGTGACTAAAGGAATACATAAATATATACACATAAGTATAAATATGTTTATGCTTCAAAACATGTTTTTTCTTTGAGTTACAGCCTTAGTCATATTTTTATACATGTCTATGCTTTACTTGCTATATAACTCCCACATGTACATATATTTCACCAGCATGCTAGTCATGTTCGTTTCCTTACTAACGACGCTTCTATGTTTGAGACTTGGATGCACATGTGCTGGTACAGTATTTGGGAAAGTGATGCTCAAGCATGTTTGATATAAAGTTGCACCACAAGGGAAATAAAACACATTGGGCCCAATTCATTGACACAAAACATTTGCTCAATTATAAGATGAACTTTGGATATTCCTTTAGGGAAAAAACGAAAAGCCTGAATATAAGACTACCCTATAGGAAAAAAGTTCAACTTGTATATATTCACATGTAGAGTGCTTTTTTAATAAAAATTATGATATCAAAAAATGCATTTCTTGTTTTTATTTCCTTTTATGTGCCAATGCTGCCTCTCTCTTTCCCCTCCCCCCAGCGTTGTCTCTCTCCCCCCCTTAGTGTTGTCTGTCTCTCCCCCAGCATTATCTCTCTCCCCCACCCTCCCTTTCTCTCTCTCTCCCCCCTTCTCTCTCTTTCTTTGTGTATCCCTCCATTTGTGTGTCTCTCTCTCCCCCTCCCTTTGTGTCTCTCTTTGTCTCCCTCCGCTTGTCTCTGTCTCTTCCCCTCCTCCCTCGCCTTGTCTCTGTCTATTTCCCCTCCCTCCCCTTGTCTCTGTTCCCCCTCCCTCCCCTTGTCTCTGTCTCTCCCCCCTCTGTTTCTTTATGCCCCCCCCTCCCTTTATAGACTTTTGGCTTATAAAATACATGTAATGCTATTGGCTATCTATAAACCGAACTAGAGTCCCCATTCATAAGAATTTCTCTAGTTCGGTTTATGGATAGCCAATAGTATTACATGTATTCTATAAGCCGAAAGTCTATGAACCGAAAGACATTCTGTTTATAGACTTTCTTTTTATAGAATAGCAATAGCATTAAATGTATTCTATAAAACGAAAGTCTATAAACCGAATGTCCTTATAGACTTTCGGTTTATGGAATACATGTAATGCTATTGCTATTCTATAAACCGAAATAGAGTCCCCATTCATAAGAATAGGTCAATTGACCTATTCTTATGAATGGGGACTCTATTTCGGTTTATAGAATAGCAATAGCATTACATGTATTACATCTGAGAGTCAAATAGAACCGTCAAATACTGTGCTTACAGCGCAATTTGAAAAATTCTAATAGTTTTGGGCGCTAAATAGTACAGTATATTTAATTAGTATGTATTTTATGTTTTTAGAAGTTATTTCCCTATCCATATTTGTTTGCAGGGCATTTGTTCTACTCTTACCCACATTTTAATTCCTTTTGCAGCCCTTTAGCCCTTTCCAGGACTTTTTTAGTGGCATTTTAGTGGCCAAAAGTCTGTGTCCTCATTGACTTCAATGGGGTTTGGGTTCGGGGTCAAGTTCGAGCACAGACCCGGACTTTTTTCTGAAGTTCGGTCGAACCTCTCGAACCCGAACATCCAGGTGTCCGCTCAACTCTACTCTTAGGGACCTTCAAGATACTGGTGAGATTGTCATTAGAGGTGCAGACAAAGGGGGGGGGGGGGTGATACAGAATACCGACACATATCTTAAAGAAGCTGATAGACTCTTGTCTGATGTTAATTTCTACAAGAGGCAATTAGCTGATCCTACTAAAAAATATTCTAAAACCCTGGGTATACTACTTCAAGAGGAGAAGAAAAATAAAATAATTTCAAAAAAGGAATATAACTGCCTCTTTGTAAGAAATCCTAAAATAGCACTTTTCTACTATCTGCCAAAAATCCAGAAAGATAAAGACAACTCCCCAGGGAGACCTATTATATCGGGTATTGGATCCCTAAGTTCAAATCTGTCACCATATGTAGATTTATTCTTGCAGGTACTTGTCCCGTTTTTTTTTTGTTTTTTTTTTTCAAATTAAATTTTTATTGATTTTCAAGTGAAAACATGTAGAATGCATACAATCGTGAAAAAAATACATACTTATTCAGTATCAGTAGACGCATATTATCAGACATATCTAATACAAACATAAGCACAATTTATTACAAACATCGATCAGGGGATAAAATGAGAAATGACTTGAAAAAGGGAAGTATCTAATATGCAGGATTGTCCTTAGTGAAATATTATAAAAAAAAAAATGTGTCTGGTTATTTCCTTCACTTCCTCTCCCTCCCCCTTCCGCTCTCCATATGGGTACAAACTGTGAATAAAATATTGTGTATCCTAATTATTGTAATTTATATTAATAAGTGCTAATATGTGTTTGTCTCTTATTCTTAACTAAAGTCTTGTATCGAGTCCAGGAGAAGTGTATGTGAGTTATTTGTGTGAGGTGTATCAATTCCTTAAGACTCTTGAGGGTGATTCACTTAATCCTACCCTTTTCCTTGTCCCGTTGATGCCTTCGTATGTCAAGGATGGCCAGTCATTAATAAAATTATTAACTACTATCCCTTCGCAGGATGATATTATATTAGTTACTGCCGATATTCGAGCCCTATACATATCAATTATACACAAAGATGGAGTTGGAGGGGTACTAAATATGTTAAATCAGTATAATTATTTGAGTGGCCCTCATAGAGATTTTTTATGTAAGAGCATGAGGTTTATTTTGGAGTCTAATTATTTTATTTTGTCTATCTGCAAACATGCGGCACGGTGGTGGGGAGTCGCTTCGCTCCTAGCTACACTAATCTTTTATTGGGTAGCTGGGAGGACAAAGCAATTTTTGGTCCCCATCACCGTGCTGAATTGCTTTTGTACAGACGCTATATGGATGACCTGTTTATTCTGTGGAGGGGATCAATAGAGACCCTTAATACATTTTTTGAGGAATTAAATAATAACAAATTGGGCCTAATATTTACATTTGAAGCCGACCAGAGACATGTTAATTTTCTGGATCTTACTATTACCAATAATGAGGATAAAAAGATTTTTGAGACACATACTTATTTTAAAACCGTAGATAAAAACACCTATTTAAATGCAAAAAGTTATCACGATAAAAAACGGATGAACAACATTCCTAGAGGAGAATTTCTGTGCATGCACAGAAACTGTTCAAATGTAGAACTTTTCGATGCCCAAGCCCAAGTGATTGAAAACAGATTATTGGAAAGGGGATATAAAAAGAAACAGGTGGAGAGAAGCAAAATAAGTGCAGAGAGATGGACAGAGAGGCATTTTTTCAGAAACAAGAATCAGGTAAACAGAAAATGAAAAAATTTAGAATAGATAGGTTCAATTATGTTAAAATAAATAATAACCAGGAGTCGAACAACAAAAATAAGTTTGGCATATTATTCAGACAGATCCAATATTAAATAAGATCCTTCCTCAGAAGAGTATGGTCATCTGTAAGAAAAATGCAAATTTAAAGACACTATTGGCCCCATCAGATTTAACATATAAATTTAAAATGTTTCAAAACCCAAATTCGTTCAAACTGTGGAACCTTTCTGGGAACCAATAAAGGATGGTAACGATGTGGATGCTGTGGCCATTGTAGTATTTGTCCCAAAAAGAAAGACAATTTTGCTGTTTTGTCACTGGTTCGAAAGATGATATCCATAGATATGTATTATGTATGTCGAAATTCGCAATCTATATATTGAAATGCCCATGTGGCCTCCAATATGTAGGTCAAGCATGTAGAAATTTTAAAAAGAGATTGTATGAGCACAGATATAACATCAAAACAGGCTATCTAAAACATACTGTATCCAGGCACTTCAAAGAGGTTCATAATAAGAATGATACTCTATTAAAGGCTTGGATTATAGAACAGGTCATTATGGGACCTAGAAAGGGAGACTGCTTGTTAACATTGAGAAGGAGAGAAACTTTTTGGATACTCACATTGAACACTTTAGTCCCAGGAGGTCTAAACAATAAATTTGAAATCATACCATTTCTTGAGTGATCCGTCTTTCTCTCCTTCTGGATGTTGTCTGTCAACATTACTGGTCCCAGGGATTTTCCTACTGCCTAGTATATATTTGGGTTATATATATATATGCATGCAAGAGAGGTGGTTTCCCTTTGTGCCCCCCTCCTTTCTTCTCTCTGTAATACCAGATGAGTATATGCATGTATGTATTTTTTATTAACATGGACTTTATATCTGGTTTGCCTCTTTCGTGTTTTTAAATAGAATGTATATTTTTGATCATTGTCCTATTATATAATTCCTGCACATATACATTTGTTGCATTGTGCCCTTTTAGTTACCTGTGTCTATATATTCAGTAGATGTATCCATGTGTCTCTATATTTAGTGGGATGCTAAATGACTATGTTTTCATGATGCATTATAGACATGTATGTATACTTTCCATTTTTCATCATACCATGCCCTGCAGTATATGTCCATCTCCACATAAAGCATGGTAAATATGTGTTGAAATTTTGTGTTACAATATACAATAGAACGTCCTCTCCGTGGCTGTATTTGCGGTCTCTCCCCTGCTATGCTGGCTATGCAGGTTTGAGAAGCGTCACCATGGAGATTACGTCCTTTCTTTCCCGAATGCATCTCTATGGTTCTCATTGCATGTAATATCGGAACCTGAGAATCCTTCTGTTACATTGGCAACCATGACAACTGTTGTGTCTTTCCTCAAAACTACCTCTCTATGACCAGCATTTCCGTCTTCTCAGCATATGTATACAGCTGATGACGATAATTACTTATTGGGGATTTGTTTTTTGGCTATATAAATCGATCTCTTCCCCACTTGTATGATTGCATTACCACTCACCAGCTGATGAAGATAATTCGCAACGCGTCCTGTGGGGTGTAGCTGTGTTTCTCTATAGTGCAATATCCAAACTGTTCAATAGACCTGGCCAGGTGAACAGACCCAGTGGGTAAGGGATCTTGTTTTTTGTTTGTTCTTTTTCTTCCTTATTTTATTCTATTTTCTTGTTTTTGCCCATTTGTGGCGTTTTATTCTGTATATTACTGTTTATGTATTTTTTCTTCATGTGATCACTCATTTAATTTGTGACATTGGATCTCTGTCATATATTACATATGTGTATTTATTTATATATATATATATATATATATATATATATATATATATATATATTCCTTTGTAATCAACTTAAATATTTTTATATCTATCCGTTTGTGTAGTCTATTATATTGTCCTTGTATTTATATCGCTGTCTCACTTTTACATTGTTTCTCCTCTTTTGCAGTGGATTTTTCCATTGCATTCCATTATAAGACTAGCTGCTTTCACTGTATTTCATATTGATTCATTTGTTACTCCATACGTTGTCTGGGATTCTTTTATCTCCATGTTGTCATCTCGTGCCCTCCTTGCCTCCAGTGGTTGGTATTATTTTTTTTATTTTTTCCATTATATTTTTTGGGAGTGAGGGTCACTTTACACACACATTATTATTTATTTACTATTCACTAGCGCTGTGCCTTATCTTTCTTTCTCCCTCTTACCTCATCACTCCCTGGTGGCTAGTCAGGGCAGCAGGGGGATGACTGCTTGATACGTGCAGACATCCTCTATGCTGCCCGACACTTCCGTCTATTATGACGGACAGCTGGTCCATCATAATATACGGAAGTGTTGGGCAGCATGGAGGATGTCTGCACTATCGTGCAGACATCCCCCTGCTGCCCGAATGTCCCTGGTGGCTAGCGGGAGCAGCCTGAGGATGTCTGCACGATATGCACAGACATCCCCAGCTGCTGCCCAGCACTTCAGCCGGGACTTTTATGATGAAGCCGGAAGGACCCGGCTTCATCATAGAAGTCCCAGCTGTTGTGCCAGGCGGTAGGAGAGGATGCCTGCGCGCATCGCGCAGACATCCCCAGGCTGCTTGAGAGGGGAATCCAGGTCCCCTTCAGCTCTGCGGGGGACCTGGATCCCAGTCTTATAGTGTGACCTCGATTTGAGGTCAGATTATAAGACGACCTTGAATGTAATGTTAGTGTATTTGCTCTGAAAAAAAAACCTTGTCTTATATTAAATCAAACACGGTAATCACTGCTTTGTACTGAAATTTGTTTCTATTGTAGTCTATGTGATTCAATGACTTGAGATAAATTAACTTAAGTCAATAAACAGACCCCACTGTGATTTATATATAACAGCAGCAAATATCGGTGATATCACTGTGTGCAGTAGTTCTGCTCTACTTCTTCATGGTTGCTCCAGCATATCTAGTGCCCACACATGCTGTGCATAGGAAAAAAGGAGCTGTAATGCACCTGAAAAGGGACAGACAACAAATACCAGAAAGGGGAATTCCTACATGTAAAAATGTTGTAATTCAAAAAAGCCAATTGTCTTTATATACAAAAAAATGACAATTGGCCTATTTAGCCTATCTTTTTTTTTTTTTTTTTTTTTAAATTGACACTTTAAAGTGCTGGACCTTTTTAGATAGCCTGCATGGACTAATTAATGGGTTAAATGTCCCAAATATGTGAGGTGATATGTAATATGCATAACATTCAAATGTTCCAATCCTGTCTTATGTCAGGGAATTACATAACATAGCATCATCGTACATTCATTCATTTTAAGGAAAGGATTAAAAAAAATTTTTACATTAAAAATATATATTTTTCTAAAATGAAGACTCTTAGGCCAAATGAGCATCAAATAGAGGTAGTAACATAGGCCAACTATATAGGCCAAATGCTCCTTTCCAGCCAAAACATTCTATGTTTACATTACCAACTTCTTAGTAATCGTATCGACCTCAGAATGATAAATGCCTGACAATGACAATCCACTGAGTCAAAACTCAGGTGAGCGAGTAATGATTAATCAAGGGATGTCTCAGAATCCTACAATACATTTTATTCGATATTTTGCTTTTTTGTTAGTCATTACATGTTTATATTAGACACTTCATAACTAATACTAATGAGATAGTCTATAGGTTACAAATTGACATATCTATGCCTTTTTGTAATAGAAATGTATGACATAATATGCATATTTTTATATCTTTATATGTTCTGTGTTCACATTTTATATGTCTTATATTTAGGCATCTCTATATTTATTACATGGATATTCACATGTAGGTCAGGTTTATTATTATTTTAATTATTTTTTTATTTTACATTTTGTATGTTATTTCATTGGACACTACTGCCACTTTAAATCAGGCCTTTATATGTGGCCACCAGCTGTTCCTCAATAGATACACCTGACGTAGTAGCTTTCATCACTACGATATTCATAGGTCATGACTTTATACTGACTGCTTGATTGGGCTGTTGGAGTGGTAAGGGAGTGATCCAGAGCACCAGATGTTCTTAGCCGGCTCAGCAGTGTTACTGCCTTTATGCCTGCATGCTTGTGGCAAATGTAAGTGTGCATTTGTTACCACATTTATGTTTGATGACCATACACAAGGAGGACTTTTGAGCTTTCATTAGAATATTACTTTTTTTTCTCCAAGGCAAAATGATAATTTAGCTTATTATTCCTTGTAAGCATCCTAGAATATAAATCAAACATGTTGCTTCTAGTGGATTTTCTAGGTACATAAATCTCAATTTACTCCCAGCTGTGACAGCCATTGTTGTCTGTGAAAAGGATTTTGGTGAATGTGCATATTCCCTTGTCACTACCTTTGTCTGTGGTCTCATTAGTTGTCTCAGGGTCACCAAATGCGTATTCCAACCATTTTACTTAGTTACTGTACATATAATTAAAATGTAACTTGGCTTTGTTACAGAACTAAATCACTTATTTTTTTGATTCTACACACATTTAATGCATGTACTTTTAAAAATGATTCCTCAAACATATGGTTTTCTTATGAGATATATAATTCCATGATGGCTAAAGATTGCATATGATATGGGGATAAGGGTCTCAACAGTGTGTTTTGTTTAGATAGGATCCTAAAAATAAACATCTTTGTTTGGGGGATATTTTCCAATATTTTTGGATAACTCACCATAATTAAATCCATTGCATTTAAGATGCATTTCTTACTTTACAGAAAACTCTCAGTAGTATATTAGGCATTGCACTATACATATGGAGGTTCTCTGCCCACTGTTTACATGTACATATATTATATAGGTTTATGAGTACTTTGTGATGCCTATAATGTGTGCATTACATCTTACTGCTAATATAAACTAACACACAATGCAGCAGTTGTGATATACCGTATTTTTCGCTCCACAAGACACACTTTTTTCCTCCTCAGAAGTAAGGGGAAATGTCTGTGCGTCTTATGGAGCGAATGTAGTACATTTCCAGTACTTACCTTCTTGTTGCTCTGTCTCCTCCATGCAGGCTTCCCTCCTTCATGGAGGAAGGAAACTCTGGTTGCAATTTTTTTCTTTTTTAACTGAGTGCATTATGGAAAATATTATAGTCCACCAGAGCTGTTGCCCATGAATTGAATGTTCATTTTTCTATCATAAGCCGTCTCCAAAAGGTGTTTCAGAGAATTTGGCAGTACATCCAACTGGCCTCACAACCGCAAACCAGCCCAGGACCTCCACATCCAGCATCATAACCTACAAGATCGTCTGAGACCAGCCACCCGGACAGCTGCTGCAACAATCGTATGCACAAACCATCAGAAACCATCTTAGGGAAGCACATATGCATGCTTGCTGTGCACATCGGGGTCTCGAACTGACTGCAGTTCATTGTCGTAACAGACTTGTGTGGGCAAATGCTTCCATTCGATGGTGTCTGGCACTTTAGGTGCATTTTATTGATGGCCTTTTGAATGCACAAAGATACCGTGACGAAATCCTGAGGCCCATTTTTGTGCCATTCATCCATGACCATCACCTCATGTTGCAGAAACTGCACATTTTAGAGTGGCCTTTTATTGTGGCCAGCCTAAGGCACATCTTTGCAATAATCATGCTGTCTAATCAGCATCTTGATATGGCACACCTGTGAGGTGGATGTATTTTCTTGGTAAAGGAGAAGTTCTTACTAAAACAGATTTAGACAGATTTTTGAACAATATTTGAGAAAAAATAGGCCTTTTGTATAAATAGAAAAAGTCTTAGATCTTTAAGTTCAGCTCATGAAAAATGGAGGGGAAAAAAAGTGTTGTGGTTATGATTTTGTTCAGTGTATATACTCTTACAATATTCCATTTTGCTAACTTGGCTTGTCCTACTTCCTTCAAATAACTATAGCTGGCTCAGAGAAATTAATTTTCTGTTTAGATTTCATGTGGCTTAACAGACCTACATTTACTCTGCTTTTGCCTTGTATTTTGGGTGCCTGGACTATTGTTGGTGTGCTTGACTGGTCTCCACATTGGTCTCAGCTTGGTTACTGGACTGTTCTGATAAGTTTGTTCACGAAAAGCCACCAAAACATGTGGAAGTTTAGAGTTAGTAGATGATACCCTGAAGGAAAACAGTTGCTATGCAAAGGGCCATGAGTATGAATCTGTCCAACTGGATTCCATTTAGATCTTGCAATTCTTAAATTTGCATTTTTGAGCTATTGTTTACACATTAAAATCAACATATTTATACAAAGACACCAAGTGTCAAACATGAACAAATATAGAACAAGGAATTAAGTACCATGCATAAGGAGAACATCTCATCTGTTTCCCCACCCATTTATGTTTCATTAACTTTTTTCAGTGTTTTATTTTAATGTTTCATGTGTTCTGGTCATGTTTTGTGGATATTGTTAATTGTGTCTGTCTTTATTTATTAAATATTTTCCAAACGGCAGGGACTCTCCTGAAGCTCAGAGGGGTAACCCATCTATAATTGTGTATACACATCCATCTCTTGAATACAAATTCTATATAAACAAGCATACATAGACATAATCTTGTTGAAAATGCAGTATTTTTACTTTATTCTTTGCTATGATTGTGTTCTTCTGTTGGAGCACTTGTCTTTATGTTTTATTACTCTGTTTATTGTGTTATGTGTACATAGCTCATTAAATCTGAAGCATCATATCACATTTTGTGTAAAACATATCTTACGCTTATGGATTGCTATCATCAACTGCTCTAGCAAATATTTAGAAATCTACAGATGTTGCTTTTGCCTAAAATGAAAACAAAAGCATTTCACACACAAGAAACAGATGGTAAGTAATTTGGCTTGCAATGTTTGTGTGCTTAGATTTAGAAAAAAAAAACATGAATAATGGGATTGATGAATTTGTCTCTAAGCATTATAGATTCTTTCTGCGTTCTTAAAAGCAAAAATCACAATTCTTTTCAATGTGCTTAAATCTGGGAGAAACATTCTAAATACATGAATCATTAAGAATCTTACAAATTCAAATTATCAAGATATTTTGTGAAGTGTAATACAATTTTGAAAATATTATGTGATGATGTAACACTAGGTGTAGAGAATTTAGAAACGAAAAAATAAATGTGACTGTCATGCATTGTTTGACAAAAACTTAGTTTTCAAAGTATTGAAGGGAAGAGTTACAATTCTAGAAAATACAATGGGGACAACATGGAGTTGATGAGGGAAAGCAAAATATGTATAAAAGTAAATAGACTTACCATAAAATGTATTACGGGTTGACAGAGTATAAAGATTCAAGTATATATGGAACAGAACATTCATGATTTTACAAACCCTGAAATTTATTTTTAACTATGTTTTAACTAAAATTTTTGAGAAAGACTGTGATCCTAAACACTACTTTCTCTATGTAAGCACATATGCTAGTTACATCATAAACTGTTCAACACCATGTATTTACTTTTGGTCCCTTAAGTAAGTAATGTATTTAAAAATATTTAACTTTTAAAATAATTTCATCTAAGATTTATTTTTAAAAGACTGTAGTTTTAAGGTCTAACCTGTTTTGTGAGTGCACTGATCCCTTTATGTGTTGTATGTAACTACTTGTGATACATTACATGTTTGACCCTTGTCAGCAAAGTCAGGAGTCAGGTGGAAATAGACTGTACTGGTAATGGGAGACATTCAGTGCAGGAATAGGTAAAGGACAGTAGACATTGTGGACTATTCATAAATTGGGAGTTCAACTCACCTGCAACATCCTTTAGTGAATATCCCACATAGTTGTAAATAACAAATGACTGATGCTGACTGCATTTATTTTGACCTAGAAAGAGCTAAAAAGAAATGATACTTGTGCAGAACCACATATATTAGTATATGATGTGCCTAGATCATTAATAATGTATGTACTGTGAGGCATGTATCAGAGGAGCATCACAACATGTGGACAGATCTACATACTCGTTTTCATCAATTAACATGATTTATTCTTCTCTGTCCCAATAGAGCAGTGATGGCGGATCTATGGCACATGTGCCACAACTGGCACGCCAGGTTCTCTTATGTGAAACGCTTGGCTAGGGGGAAGTTAATGGGCTGAAATCTCTAATCTCAGCTCCACTTCCCCAAATTGAGAATTTCCTGCTAAATAATGATTTAGTGAAATGCTATCCTGTTGCCTCCTGAGCATTAACAGCAGTATTATAGCTCAGGAGCCAGCAGGATACGCATTTCAGTAACTGCACACCCCTCCAGATCTCAAGTTGGTTTAATCCACTCAGTTCCTCTCCTGATATCAGCTTGACAGCTGACACTCCCCCTGTTCACACAACAGTATAGCAGCTCCAGCAGGTCTGTAGCAGCTCTCCTGAAGCAGAGACGTTGTGCAATGTATGTGTTAGTGTGTATACTTGTGCTGTGGGTTTGTGTGTATACTTGTGCTGTGTGTATGAGTGTCAGTGTGTATGCTTATGCTGGATATATGTGTGTTAGTGTATATACTTGGGCTGTGTGTATGCGTGTTAGTGTACATACTTGTGCTGTGTGTATGTCTGTTAGTGGGATGTGTGTTAGTGTGTATACTTGTGATGTGTGTTTTTTAATGCTTTTTTAAAATTAACTTATCATAAACAAATAATACAATACAGACATTCATTGTTAGGTAACCCCATGAGCATAAAATTGAAAAATACACAAATACTGATGTATGTGTACTAGTGTGTATATCTGTGCAGTGTGTATGTGTGTTAGTGTGTATACTTGTGCTGTGTTAGTGTGTATACATGCACTGTGTGTGTTTTTTAATGCTTTTTTTTATTAATTTATCATAAACAAATAATACAATACAGACATACATGTGTTGTCTGTGTGTTTGTGTGTATACTTTTGCTGTGTGTATGTGTGTTAGTGTGTATACTTGTGCTTTGTTAGTGTGTATACTTGTGCTGTATGTATACTTGTGCTGTGTTTATATGTGATGTGTATGTGTGTTAGTGTGTATACTTATGCTGTGTGTGTATACTTGTGCTGTGTGTGTTTTTTAATGCTTTTTTATTAATTTCACCTGGAGCCCATCAGCCAGAAACATTACACCACCAATGCAGTAAAATCGAAAGTAGACATTCCCCTTGTGCAACTTCCTTGTAATATCTATCTAAAGAATGCAACAGGCACATGCTGGCGAATGCAGGACCCAGCTACCATCTGCTGAGTTCAGTTGCCAGAAATCAACTCCCAGCCAGCCACTTTTGGCACAGACTAAATGCATGCAAGATTAAGTGTGTTAACATTAACATGCTGCAAGGGATGGACACACAAAACAGGATTTAAAAAAAAGACATCTGGTCTTTATGTCACATTGCTTGTGAAACTTAACAAGCACCTGGCTGTGATAGCAAACGCACTCAGCACCCACATCACACCACACTCCTCCTCCACTGTGACCCCAATGCAAGCCCTGCAGACACACCCACGAGTGGCTGACCCTCAATAGCTACCCCAAATTTTGAGAAGAAGATCCCCTCGTCATACATGTGCTAGACATTGTTCAAAAAAATACTGAATTTGTTTTCACCTTCCAAAATGTTTTTTCTATTACTCCTATTATGAATCAGTATTGTAATATTCATGTTTATTACTGTTAGCTACAGGTGAGTTACAGTTTACCCATATTCCATCTTCCCTCCTTACAATGCATTGTACAATGCATTAACCTGTTGAATACTGAGCCAGGCGAATTCAGGCAAGCTGCTTCTAAAGTGATCAAGCTTCTTTTGTGTTGGAGTTAGAAGCAAATAAGGAGTTAAAAGGCAAGAAGGCGGGTAACGTATAAATCCTTATTTATTCTATTCATATTGTTTGGTTTACATTAGAGAGCATGTTGGATAATGCCACTAAGTGCGTGTCTTACAGCATGTATGCTTTCTTGGAGCAAGTTCCCCAGGGTCCATACCGCTGCTGCAGATGTGAGCAGGTTGCTGCTCTGAGGAATATCATACTAGATCTAAAGAGGCAACTGGTAACACTGCGGGACATAAACAACATGGAAAGGAGTTTACTGCTCATGGAGCAGGCACTGGCTGGGGCCAATGTAGAGGAGAGTGACGATGGAGGTGAAGAGGGTAGACAGATTGTTGGGAGGGGTTGAGTCCAGAGTAGATTGAAAGGTAGGTCTAGCTATGGGAAATGAGGAGGAAAGCAGAGGTGGGGTTAACATAGATCATAGGGAGGTACATAAAATTAAACCTGCAGGCATGTGTTTGTCAACTAAACATAAAATGGGTAGTAATCTTAAATGTATTTAGCAAATACTAGAAGCTTGACAAACAAAATAGGTGAGCTGGAGATACTGGTAAGTGCTGAACAGTATGATTTAATTGGAATCACAAAAACATTGTGAGATAAGACCCATGACTGGTCAGTTAATTTACAAGGCTACTCACTTTTTAGAAAGTACAGAGTAAATATAAAAGGGGGAGGGAATTGTCTATATGTAAATCCTAAATTAAAGCCCAGTATAAAAGAAGGTGTGCATGATGTAACTGGAACTGATGTGGAGGCACTGTGGGTGGAGATTAGCATAGACACTAAAAAGAGTCGCACATTACTTGTAGGTGTATGCTACAAGCCACCAAACATTAGCATTGATGGAGAAGATCGGCTTTTCTTACAAATTGAAAAGGCTTCAAATCTGAATGAAGTTTTAATCATGGGAGATTTTAATTACCCAGATATAGATTGGAATTGTGGAACAACTAGTTCTGCTAAGGACAGCAAGTTTCTGAACCTGCCTAATAACAAATTTATGGCACAATTAGTAGACACCCTAACTAGAATGGATGCCCGTGGGGATTTGGTAATAACAAACAATGAGGAGCTTATCTCAAACGTCCAAGTAAGAGAACACTTCGGGAATAGTGACAATAACATGGTTTCACTTAAGATTAATGCACAATACCAAATTAGTAACTACGCCACCAAAACACTTAATTTTAGAAGGGCCAACTTTGATGGACTAAGGGCACTGATTGAACATTTAGACTGGGAAGGATTGTTTCCTGGACTAAACACAGTTTAGTGGAATTCCTTTAAGCACACATTACAAAAGTACATATCCGAAAATATACCTTTGGCAAACAAATTCAAAAGACAAATCTAAACCAATGTGGCTTACCGGTAATGTGAAACAGGAAATCTAAAACAAGAAAATGGCATTCAAACATTATAAAAGCAAGGGATCAGCATTTTCATTTATAGAGTACAAAGATGCCAACAAAGCATGCAAAAAGGCAATTAAAATGCCTAAATTGGAAAATGAGAAAACGATTGCTAAGGAGAGTAAAACTCACCCCAACATTTTTATATAAATGGAAAGAAGCTAAAGAGGGAAAATGGTGGGCCCTAGTTATCCCAAATGGGAAATTTGGTTAGAGAGGACAGAGAGAAAGCAGACATATGAAATACTTTTTTTGTTCTGTTAATACGAAGGAAGAACTGATGGGACAGTCACCACAAACATGGGATTGGCTGACACAGGAAAAAGTGCTTAAGCAATTAAACTCTGTTAAAATAAACAAGGCCCCAGGCCAGATGGTATACCCAAGAATCCTTCGAGAGTTCAGCATAATTCTGGCCCAACCATTATTTATGATCTTTAGGGATTCTTTCAGTTCAGG
Organism: Pelodytes ibericus; assembly: GCA_036172795.1. Taxonomy (NCBI): domain Eukaryota; kingdom Metazoa; phylum Chordata; class Amphibia; order Anura; family Pelodytidae; genus Pelodytes; species Pelodytes ibericus. Next base: position 214,419,434 of record CM069857.1, on the reverse strand, counting down.
TATAGTGCCAACAGACTGGCGAAAGACAAGATCAAGATCTCTGCAGGGTAATTATAGGCCAGTGAGCTTGACATCTTTATTGGGGAAATTATTTGAAGGATTGCTAAACGTATACACTCAAGAGTATATCTTGAATCATTATATAATTAGTAAAAGTCAACTTGGTTTTGTGAAAGACAGTCTTGTCAAACAAACTTAATAACATTCTATGAATAAGTAAGTAAATATATATAGATCTAGGTGTGGCAGTTGATGTGAGCTATTTGGACTTGTCGAAAGCATTTGATACAGTTCCACAGAAAAGGTTACTCTACAAATTGAGAGAAATAGGGTTGGGGCAAATGTTTGTATTTGGATTGAAAATTGGCTAAAAGATAGAATGCAGAGGGTTGTTGTAAATGGAAAATCCTCAAATTGGACCAAGATTATGGAGCGGTGTACCTCAGGGGACTGTTTAAGGCCACAAGCAAAAAGTGTAGTCGCAGCGCACAGTGTCTGGACACTTAAATAAATCAATCAGTGATATGTGACAAAAACGTGAAAAATGATAATAAATCTTTCGTGAGGAAATGTGGACCAACAAAACAATGCACTTATACAATGAAACACAATAGTGCAATATAAACGTGTAAATACTTATAATGGAAGATGTAGTCCTTAAGGTGAACCTGTAAAAATATAAATGAAATACACAATGGTGCAGAATGTATAGTACTGTAGGTTAGCACTTCTATTAGTGAAGAAATTCACTCACAAGATTAGCTCCTAACTGCATAGGAGCTTGGTACAGGTGAGTGTATATATATATATACTTGCCCCCTCCACGGGTGGTAGCTTTCAGATTTATGTGATGACACAGATGATCAGTGTTTTGTAGAAAAAGATCTTTTAATCCGAATGAGGCAAGAAAAATGTGAACAAAAAACACTTGGAGAGAAAAAGAGTCCTGTTTAGACGTTAGCTCCGTGCGCCTCGGTGCCTCGTCTGGACTTCCTGGTTCAGTCAAACCCCACTGGTACGGTAGCTCTCAGTGTTCAGAATAGCCCAACGCGTTTCGTCCAGTCTCGGACTTCATCAGGGGAAAATGTCAATGTTAGCAATGTGTTCGGTTTATATACCTCTCCATATCGTTCGCATTAACACTTAATACGAACGTTTTTCTCCTTATGTAAACCGAAAGTATTTCGTCTGTGCAGTTCCCATTCGGCTTATGATAAAACCGAACAGCCTTCAAAAAACTAAAGTCTTTCTGTGTTGTTTCCAGTTCGGTTTAACTAGTTCGTATAATACATAGTAATAAGAACTTCGAACTTGTGTATTTCGTTCTAATGCAAGTCCCCAGCGTAGTATTCACATGACTCCTCCGTTCCATTCATTAAAAAGAGACATGATTACAATTTATTATAAAAGCCCATATTCATTCCGAATGGATGATGGGGTACATGTAAAAATATATATATTTTATTACTGCATAATAGCCTCTATAAAATTGAAAAAGAGTAGTGTATATAAAAAAATATATAAAAAAAAAATATATAATAATATATATATGAATACACTCATAAAAACACACCTAAAAAATATAAATATAAATATAAAAACATATATGTTGAAAAACGCATACCCTCCGTTTCTAAAATATATTTGATGAAAAAATATATATCTCAGCCATACATATACATAAATGTAAAATAACAGTATATGGATACACTGTGATGGAGACAAAAAGAAATGTGGCTAAATACACCAGATGTGCATGATATTGTTGCGTATAGTGTATTGTAAAAGCCGGATGAACTATAAAAATGCCTTCAATTCAAAATCCAGGTTTATACCATCCGGATTTAGGGTATGTAGGTTATAGATCCAGAAAGCTTCTCTTTGCAGGAGCCTTCTTGACCTATCTCCCCTCTTCCAAGTCATGGGAATGGATTCTATTCCCATGAACTTAACTCCTTCAAGGCCCCCCTTTGGACAATTATGGCAATGATTTGGGAGGCTGTATTTAAATCGATCACAATATTTTCCCATTAACCCAAAGTGCTCTAATATTCTAACTTTTAAGGGTCTTTTGGTTTGTCCCACGTATTGGGCCCCACATCCACATTCCACAAGGTAAATGACAAATGTGGTGTTGCAATTAATAAAGCTCTTAACTTCAAAAGTTTTTCCGGTACTGTTAGATTTAAATTCAACAGTTTTTCTGATTTGATTGCTGCATGCCTTGCAATTTCCACATTTAAAAAAGCCATTTATCTTGTTGTTTTTTAGCCAGCTTGACCCATCTTTTTTAGGAATCTTTTTAATGATGCTCGGTGCTAGTTCTGATTTTAGATTCGGAGCTTTCCTAAAAATTACAGTGGGTTTGTTGCCAATAATGGGGGCAAGGATCTCATCTCCCTGGATCACATTCCAGTGTTTGCATAGAATTCTCTTGATTTGCTGTGCTGCTACATTATACTCAGAGATAAACGATACTCCAAAATCTTTATTTTCCATCTTGTTTTTTGTTGTTGGTTTTAGGATTTCCTCCCTATTTAGTAATTCGACTTCTTGTTCTACTTTAGCTAGATCTTTTTCTTTGTAGTTTTTTTGTCTGAACCTATCCTTGAGAGTCTGGGTTTGTTCTCTGAATACCTCTATGTCGCTGCAATTTCTTCTTATTCTTCTGAATTGTCCTTTGGGTATATTGTTTAACCATTGAGGATGGTGGCAACTTCTCTTATCAATATAGTTGTTGCTATCCACTTTTTTAAAAAAGGTCTTAGTTTTCAGGGAGCTATTCTCTACATAGAGATTTAGATCCAAAAATTCAATAGTCTCCTTACTGTGTGTGAAGGTAAAAGTCAAATTATAATCATTATTATTCAAATATGTTTTGAAGAGTGACAGGTTGTCCTCCGTCCCTCTCCAAATAAAAATGACATCATCTATGTATCTTCTCCATAGGACCAGGTCAGCGCCGAAGGGATTACTTTCCCCCAGGTATTGCGTCTCCCATTGACCCATGAACAAATTGGCATAACTCGGCGCAAACCTGGTCCCCATGGCTGTACCACATTTTTGTAGATAGAATGCCTCTTCAAAGTAAAAATAGTTATATTTTAAAATAAACTCAATAGCCTCCAGGAGAAATTTGGATTGATTCAAATCCATTTTTTTATCTTTATCTAAAATTTGTTTGATGGCCACCACTCCTTTAGAGTGGTCTATAGATGTATATAAAGCTGATACATCAGCTGTGACCAAAGTGAAATCAGATTCCCAGGAAATATCATTGAGTGAGTTGATTATATCTGTGCTGTCTTTGATATAAGATGGAATCTGTACCACATATTTCTGCAAAAACATGTCCACATAATGTGAGAGATTGCAGGACATAGACTCAATACCCGAAATGATTGGACGACCTGGGGGATTTTCTATACATTTGTGGATTTTAGGCAAGAAGTAGAAGTATGGAACCACTGGATTGGGTACAGATAGGAATTCATGTTCCTGTTTATTTAAAATCCCCTGTTCTTTACCTTTATCGACTAAATTCCTTAGCACTATCTGCAATTTAAGGGTAGGATCCCCCTGTAACTTCTGATATGTGTTTGTGTCTCCTAGGAGTCGATTAGCCTAATTTAAATAGCCTTCCCTATTCATCACAACTACCCCACCTCCCTTGTCGGCCGATCTGATGATGATATTGGGGTTGTCTTTGATTTCCTTTAGAGCCTTTTTTTCTTTTAGAGAGAGATTATGGTGTTTTTTAATTTTAGTGAGATCCAGGGACTCAAGGTCTTTGAGAACTAATTTTTTATAAACATCCAAATTGGTGCCACTTTGAACAATAGGGACAAAAGAAGATTTATCTCTTAAATTAGTGTGATTGATTTTTGATTGGGAGTCTTCATACTCGTTTATCTCTGAGTATAATGTAGCAGCACCGCAAATCAAGAGAATTCTATGCAAACACTGGAATGTGATCCAGGGAGATGAGATCCTTGCCCCCATTATTGGCAACAAACCCACTGTAATTTTTAGGAAAGCTCCGAATCTAAAATCAGAACTAGCACCGAGCATCATTAAAAAGATTCCTAAAAAAGATGGGTCAAGCTGGCTAAAAAACAACAAGATAAATGGCTTTTTTAAATGTGGAAATTGCAAGGCATGCAGCAATCAAATCAGAAAAACTGTTGAATTTAAATCTAACAGTACCGGAAAAACTTTTGAAGTTAAGAGCTTTATTAATTGCAACACCACATTTGTCATTTACCTTGTGGAATGTGGATTTGGGGCCCAATACGTGGGACAAACCAAAAGACCCTTAAAAGTTAGAATATTAGAGCACTTTGGGTTAATGGGAAAAGATTGTGATCGATTTAAATACAGCCTCCCAAATCATTGCCATAATTGTCCAAAGGGGGGCCTTGAAGGAGTTAAGTTCATGGGAATAGAATCCATTCCCATGACTTGGAAGAGGGGAGATAGGTCAAGAAGGCTCCTGCAAAGAGAAGCTTTCTGGATCTATAACCTACATACCCTAAATCCGGATGGTATAAACCTGGATTTTGAATTGAAGGCATTTTTATAGTTCATCCGGCTTTTACAATACACTATACGCAACAATATCATGCACATCTGGTGTATTTAGCCACATTTCTTTTTGTCTCCATCACAGTGTATCCATATACTGTTATTTTACATTTATGTATATGTATGGCTGAGATATATATTTTTTCATCAAATATATTTTAGAAACGGAGGGTATGCGTTTTTCAACATATATGTTTTTATATTTATATTTATATTTTTTAGGTGTGTTTTTATGAGTGTATTCATATATATATTATTATATATTTTTTTTTTATATATTTTTTTATATACACTACTCTTTTTCAATTTTATAGAGGCTATTATGCAGTAATAAAATATATATATTTTTACATGTACCCCATCATCCATTCGGAATGAATATGGGCTTTTATAATAAATTGTAATCATGTCTCTTTTTAATGAATGGAACGGAGGAGTCATGTGAATACTACGCTGGGGACTTGCATTAGAACGAAATACACAAGTTCGAAGTTCTTATTACTATGTATTATACGAACTAGTTAAACCGAACTGGAAACAACACAGAAAGACTTTCGTTTTTTGAAGGCTGTTCGGTTTTATCATAAGCCGAATGGGAACTGCACAGACGAAATACTTTCGGTTTACATAAGGAGAAAAACGTTCGTATTAAGTGTTAATGCGAACGATATGGAGAGGTATATAAACCGAACACATTGCTAACATTGACATTTTCCCCTGATGAAGTCCGAGACTGGACGAAACGCGTTGGGCTATTCTGAACACTGAGAGCTACCGTACCAGCGGGGTTTGACTGAACCAGGAAGTCCAGACGAGGCACCGAGGCGCACGGAGCTAACGTCTAAACAGGACTCTTTTTCTCTCCAAGTGTTTTTTGTTCACATTTTTCTTGCCTCATTCGGATTAAAAGATCTTTTTCTACAAAACACTGATCATCTGTGTCATCACATAAATCTGAAAGCTACCACCCGTGGAGGGGGCAAGTATATATATATATACACTCACCTGTACCAAGCTCCTATGCAGTTAGGAGCTAATCTTGTGAGTGAATTTCTTCACTAATAGAAGTGCTAACCTACAGTACTATACATTCTGCACCATTGTGTATTTCATTTATATTTTTACAGGTTCACCTTAAGGACTACATCTTCCATTATAAGTATTTACACGTTTATATTGCACTATTGTGTTTCATTGTATAAGTGCATTGTTTTGTTGGTCCACATTTCCTCACGAAAGATTTATTATCATTTTTCACGTTTTTGTCACATATCACTGATTGATTTATTTAAGTGTCCAGACACTGTGCGCTGCGACTACACTTTTTGCTTGTTTCCATTTGCACAGTTTTTGAAGCTGTCTGTTGCTATTTGTTACAGCTGCCGGTGTCAGGTGGACACGTGTTTTATATTATTCACTATATTGTGATTTGCAGCACATATTTTGGTTTGCTCATCCAGTTCACTGTTTTATTAGACTGTTTAAGGCCCTCTTCTTTTTAATTTATGATCTATCATGTCTCAGTGTTTGCTGATGACACTAAATTAAGTAAGGTAATACAGACTAATCTTGATGTTTGTTCTTTACAGGAAGATTTGGACAGAGTTGGGGACTGGGCAATTACGTGACAAATGAGGTTCAATATAGACAAATGTAAAGTTAATCATTATGTGAAAAATAACTACAAAAAGCAACATATACTTTAAGTTGTATTTCCCTGGGAAAAACTACTAATGAAAATGATTTAGGAATAAATGTAGATAACAGACATTGAGCAACAGTGCTCAATGACAGTCAGCAGCTGCCCGGACTAATAAGATATTGGAATGCATAAAACGAGGTATAGATTCATGGAAGGAGGATATCATCTTGCCTCTTTACAAATCAATGGTTGGACCTCACATTGAATATGCAGTAAAATTATCGGCACCAGTCCTTAAAAAGGATATTATGGAACTAGAAAAAGTGCAATGGATGGCTAAAAAATGAATAAGGGGATCTTAGTTATGGAGAGATATTTAAAAAATTGCATTTATATATATTAGAAAACAGGGGATATGATAAAATTATATAAATACGTAAGGGCCAATATTGAGAGCTCTCCAGTGACCTGTTCATTAACAGAAATGTACAAAGAACAAGAGGTCACCACCTGAGACTAGAAGAGCAAAGATTTCATAAACAGCAAAGAAAGGGATTCTTTACAGTAAGGATGATATAGTTATGGAACTCACTGTCAAGAGAGGTAGTGCTATCACTTACAATAGATGCATTTAAAAATGGTCTGGATGATTTTTTTTAGTAAAGCAGAACATACAGGGCTATTAATAATAGAATAAACACTGATAATAGAGCTTATTGGTAAATGTTACTGGGTGTGCTTAATTTTGCCGGGTGTGGTAATATTTGAAATTTTTTTAGTGCACACTTTAACTGCATTTTCACTTTTCCGAGGGCCGAAGACTCTACCACTATATATCAAGGATATGATTTATCTTACGTTACTTAAAAGATAAAAAAAAAAAAAGACAGAATTATCCTCATTTTAGAGACCTTATAAATATATATATGCTTACACACTAATGAAAATAAAAATATTTTTGTCTACAAGTTTGTACAGGATGTTCTAAATGGTTATATATAGTTAACTAGGTTGAAAAAAGACATGCAGAGCATCACGTTCAACCATTCCATAAACTCATATTTGTTTATTCAGAAGAAAGCATCATGTCAAAGAGAAACAATACATCTTTCTTTACTCAAGGAACAGTTGGAATTACCTAGAATCAACATTACTCAACAGATTTACTTGTCTTAAACCCAGCATACATTTCACATCTAGAAAAACAAAACAAAAAATCTTTTTTTTTTAAATATATTGATTATATTGGCCAAAACAACATTACTACCAACACCAAACATTGCAATATGACTATAAGCTTGAAACAGTGATTGTAAAGTGTTAAATATTCTATGTGCTTTTTTGCATATAGCTAAAGAATTATAGATTAAACCAACACAAAACACAACCTAATTAAAGTATGCAGATCACTTTAGCTATGGAAAAAGACAATTCAATGAAAAAATGAAAAACATATATGTATATACGTTCAACGTATTAATATTGCAGCAACAAGTTATCAATATTTCATGCTTGAGCCTATGAATATTAGAATATGTTATTTTTATATCATATATTGTCAGTTTTAGCCAAGAGAAAACAAGCCAAATTGAGGAAAATAATTATGTACAAATACATCCACACAATAATGCAACATTAAAAGTAATAGAAATAAATAAATGTAAATACTGATCAGATATAACATTATGACCACTGACAGGTGGCAAGCCGGCAGAGGCAGTATAATGCTTTGGGCAATGTTCTTCTGGGAAACCTTGGGTCCTGCCCTTCCTGTGGATGTTACTTTTACACGTACCACCTACATAAGCAGTGTTACAGACCATGTAGACTCTTTGCTGGAAATGGTATTCCCTGGTTCATCTTTAGGCAGGATAATGCTCCCTACCACAAAGCAAAAATGGTTCAGGAACACAACAATTCCCCAGATATCAATCCAATCGAGCATCTGTGTGATGTGCTGGACAAACACGTCTGATCAATGGATGCCTCACATAAGGTTGTGACTGACCAGTGTATGCACCCATTCCTTGTCATTGTTGTATAATGTGGGATTTTACTGAATACACAAGGGGGAAAAGCTTTAGTTCTTGGATGTCTGAAAGAAGACAGCCCCCAATAATCTTTTCTGTGGCTTCCATAATATTCAAGGTATGAAATTACTTAACTAATTATAAAACATGTAATTATAAAACCTGTAAGTTCCCTACCACTTCTTAGGAATTTGATAATAAGTAAATTGAAAGAAATACTTCTATTCTATTCAAATCTAAAGTAAACTGCATAGACTTCTATTAAAACAGTGTTACAGTGAGTAACTACATATACCAAACATTTTGAAAAAAATAAAACAATCCATCTTTTAGTAAGCTCAGCCTGCTAGACATATATAAGATACAGTTGCCCCTATAGTGCAGGCACATTACAGTTAATGGTTTGAAAATAGCCACCCTGCAATTAACCTGTCACAAGGTGTAAGGGATAAAGACTTACCTGGATTGTTGGAGTTACACGCAAATAAGGGGTTAAAAGGCAAGAAGGATGGTAAGGTATAAATCCTTGTATATTCTATATAAATATATTGTGTGTTACATTAGAGAGCATATTGGATAATGCCACTGAGTGCATGTCTTGTGGCATGTATGCCCTCTTGGAGAAAGTTCCCCAGAGTACATACATCTTCTGCAGTTATGAACAGGTTGCTGCTTTGGAGAATATCATACTATATCTAAAGAGGCAACTGGCAACACTGAGGGACATAAACACCATGGAACAGAGTTTATTGCTCATGGAGGAGGGTGATGATGGAGAAGAGGTTTCTAGAGCAGAGAGCTGAGTTTGCTATGTAAGAAGAGAACTAGGGAGGCTTGTGCTGGGCTAGTTCACCCCATATGTTTGCCAGCTTATGTGAGGATACTGGGGAGATCAGCTCAGAAGAGGCATTTCTGGGACAGGCTGACTCTCCTAGCAGCACAGTTGGGAACCAGGGATTTCTATTATTAGGAAGGTAGATAGGGTAATCTGTTGGCAGGACCCCAAATGCTGAACTGTATGTTGTCTCCTGGGTTCTTGGGTTCAACATGTTGCAGACCAGGTAGACAGATTGTTGGGAGGGGCTGGGGATGATACAGCAGTCTTAGTACACATTGGTGCTAATGACAAAGTTAATGGTTGGTGGGGGGTCCTGAAAATATATTTTAAGGAACTAGGAAATAAGCATGTGCTACATCAGGGAGACAGCGGGAGATTTTGGAGATTAATGTGTGGTTTTGAAGGTGGTGTAAGAAAGAGGGATTTGGGTTATTGGAGAACTGGGCAGACTTTGCAATCAGCTACAGACTCTATGGACGGGATGGACTGCACCTCAATGATGAGGGGGCTGCAATGTTAGGGAACAGGATGGCTAGAGGGTTGGGTGAGCATTTAAACTAGATTCTGGAGGGTGAAGATCAAAATGGAGCAATGGTAGCTAGAGTAGATTAGGAGGTGGGTCTAGTGAAGGGAAAGGAGGACGAAAGCAGTGGTGGGTTTAACATAGATTATAGGGAGGTACATAAAATGAAACTTGCGGGCATTAAGTGTTTGTCAACTGAACAGAAAATGGGTAGTAATCTTAAATGTCTTTTAGCAAATACAAGAAGCTTTACCAGGAAATGGGTGAGCTGGAGATACTAGCAAGTGCTGAACAGTATTTAATCAGTATCAGTAGTGACCATAACATAGTTTAATTTGAGATTAATGGAAAAAAACAAATTGGTAAGTTCTCCAACAAAACACTTGATTTTAGAAGGGCCAACTTTGATGGACTAAGGTCATCAAACATGTAGAATTAATCCAGTGTTTTCTGGATTAAACACAAAAGACGTGTATTTTCATTAAGCACGCATTAGAAAAGTACACATCCCAATAAATACTTTTGGAAACAAATCCAAAATACACACATCAAAACCAATGTGACTTACAGGACATACAAAACAAGAAAATGGCATTCAAACATTATAAAAGCAAGGGATCAGTATTATCATTAAAAGAGTACAAAGATGCCAACAAAACCTGCAAAAAAGCAATTAAAATGGTTAAATTTGAAAAAAAGGAGAAAAGGATTGCTAAGCAGAGTAAAACTAACCCCCAAATTTTTTTTAAGTAAACTCATGTAAAAAAGCTAAAGGCAGAAAATGCCGAACCCTTGTTATCCCAATGGGAAATTTGGTTAGTAAGGACAGAGAGAAAACAGACATTTTACATTGTTTATTTTCTTCTGTTTATACTAAAGAAAAACCTATGGATCAGCCCCTGCTACCAGAATTTACAGAAGAGTCACCACAAAAATGTGATTGTCTGACACAGGAAAAAGTGCTAAAGCAATTAAACTCTGTTAAGATAGACAAGACCCCAGGGCCAGATGGTATACACTCAAGTGAACTGAGAGAGTTAAGCATAATTCTTTCCAGACCCCTATTTTTGATCTTTAGGGATTCTTTCAGTTCAAGTATAGTGACAATAGACTGGTGAAAGGCAGATCTCATTGCAATATTTAAAAAGGGATCAAAAGCTAATTTTAGGCCAGTGAGCTTGACATTTGTAGTAAGGAAATTATTTGAAGGATTGCTAAAGGTATACATTCAAGAATACATTGTGACTAGGTTATAATTAGTAAAATTCATCATGGTTTTGAGAAAGACAGGCTTTGTCAAACAGGCTTAATAACATTCTATGAAGAAGTCAGTAAACATATAGATCTAGGTGCCGCAGTTGATGTGATCTATTTAGACTTTGCTAAAGCCTTTTTTGTACATTTCCACACAAAAGGTTACTCTACAAATTGAGAGAAATAGGCGTGGGGCAAATGTATGTATTTGGATTGAAAATTGGCTAAAAGATAGAATGCAGAGTTTTGTTCTAAATGGAAAATCTTCAGATTGGACCAGTATAAGTGGAGTACCCATGGGTCTGTTTCAGGCCCTCTTCTTTTTGATTTTTTTATTAATGATCTCCCAAGTTGTGTTAAGAGCCATGTCTCAGTGTTTGCTGATGACACAACATTTTTTAAGTTAATACAGACTAATCTTGATGTTTGTTCATTACAGGAAGATTTGGACAGAGTGGGGGACTGGGCAATAAAGTGGCAAATGAGGTTCAATATAGACAAATGTAGAGTTATCCATTATTGGAAAAATAATAACAAAGCAACATATACTTTAAATTGTATCTCCCTGGGAAACACTACTAATGAAAAGGATTTAGGAATAATTGTAGACTTGGTATCAATGCCAGTCAGCAGTTGCAAGGGCCAATAAGATTTTGGCATTTATAAAATGGAATGAAAGGAAAAAATGGAATGGGAAGATATTATGGAACTAGAAAAGGTGCAAAGAAGAGCTACAAAATTAATAAGGAGATTGGAGGATCTTAGTTATGAAGAGAGACATAAAAAGTTGCATTTATATACGTTAGAAAAAAGGTGTCTCAGAGGGGATATGATAACATTATATAAATATGTGTGGGGCCAATATAAAGAGCTCTCCAGCGACCTGTTCATTAACAGAAATATACAAAGAACAAGAGGTCACCCCCTGAGACTGGAAGGGAAAAGATTTCATAGACAGCAAAGGAAGGGATTCTTTATGGTACGTACAATAAAGTTATGGAACTCACTGCAGGAGAGATGGTGCTATCAACTACAATAGATGCATTTTAAAATGGTCTGGATTTTTTTTTAGAAAAGCAGGAGATGCAGGGATATTAACAATAGAATAAGCATTAACAATAGAGCTTCTTGATCCAAGGAGAAATTTGATTGTCTTTTGGAGTCAAGAAGAAATGTTTCCACCTAGGAGACAAAATTCAAAATGAGTTCCTTAGGGGTTTGGATCAAAAGCAGGAATGATAGGTAGAATGGTTGAACTTGATGGACTTATGTCTTTTTTCAACCTAAAAATTACTATGTTACAGATCTTAATTAAGCTTAACTTAAATTGTGCCTCCGTAAGATTTTATACCTTACACCTTGTGTATGAAAAATACCTCCCATGTTTTATATTGTACAAACTACTTTACACATTTTACAAAAATCTTTTTCTGTCTTTAAAGTATATATATACAATCTCTCCGTACTTTGTCCTTGGCTAAAACACAAATATACTGCCATCCCATCATATTGCTAAGATTTTGGGCCTGCAAAATGCCCATCTCTTGCCCCTCCCCCATTCTTTTCCAAAACTCTGCCTTTCTATTTTATCTTTAATACTATTTATTGAACTTTGTTGGTATCTACATCTGAGGAAGTCCTGTGCATTAAAACGAGTTCATTTTACCGCCACATTTGGCACACAATTATCACAACCAACCTGATTTTTTTAATTATTTTATTAAATTATTATAATACATACATTTTTATTGTAACTTTTTTGTAATGTTTATTACCTTATATGCATCTTTATCATGTCCTATTGAATTACTGTATACCTTTTCTACTATGCTACTGTCACGAACAGGGTAAAGATGGCATGGGACCATGAGGGTTGAGGCCCCATGCCTTTCATGCAAAATTTCAGGGCCCTTGGGTAGTAGTATGAAGTTTAGCCAAGACTGAAGCTGAAGAAGATACCCTGCAGACATCCTGGATCAGGCATGAGACATAACCTTGATAGAATAACAGGATGTCTGTAAGTTGAACAAGATAAACCAAGCAGAGTGGGAGTGAATACAGACAGAGCAGAGACATAATTAACTAAATACACAGTGCAGGGCTACAGAAAAGACTAAGGAGTGAAGGCAAAACATACATGGGCAGGAGAAAGGCAAAAGACAATGCTACTGAATTAAAGAGACATACACAGGTACAAACAAAGGACAGAGCTAAGGAGACATTAAAAAAACATAAAGACAAACATACAAAAACCAGCCTAAATCTCTGTGATTCAAGGTGATACTCTGTGGCTGGACTGGGAAAGTGTCATTCTGTGCAGGTGCCATTATGTTGCAAACTGGGCAGGTGCTGCTCTGGGCTGGTGCTCTTCTGTGGCCGGACTGGGCAGGTTCCCCTCAGTGGCAAGACTGGGAAGGATACAGGGATAAAAAGAAAAGAAAGGAACAAGCATACCCAAAAGAACAAAGCAACAGAAATAACTAGATACAACCTGAACAAGACTGCACACAGGTTGTATCTTTCTCAAGTAACTATTTTAGCAATTGCTTATGCTATGTCCACTCATAGGTATATGTATGATATTGGCACTTCTCAAATCACATTATCCTTACAATTATAGAAACTTGATTGGTGCTAGACCTTTACCACAAAAGAAAAGGCTAATTAACCTGTCTGTGGTGAAAAGAGTAGCATAAGGTCTATAATTATCTCCCACTCATACTCAACTGTTTTGATGCTAGTCTTTCATCTTTAATTCATTTAAAATTATTTTTGTCCTTACATTTTTAAGTGGACCCCATATTATGCATACCAATATATTGGTTATGGCACACACCAAACTGAAGTTCCACTACAGATATATGGTAGAACCACACTACGTTCTTTCACACATAGAACATAAATGCACATACAGGGAGTGCAGAATTATTAGGCAAATGAGTATTTTGACCACATCATCCTCTTTATGCATGTTGTCTTACTCCAAGTTGTATAGGCTCGAAAGCCTACTACCAATTAAGCATATTAGGTGATGTGCATCTCTGTAATGAGAAGGGGTGTGGTCTAATGACATCAACACCCTATATCAGGTGTGCATAATTATTAGGCAACTTCCTTTCCTTTGGCAAAATGGGTCAAAGGAAGTACTTGACAGGCTCAGAAAAGTCAAAAATAGTGAGATATCTTGCAGAGGGATGCGCACTCTTAAAATTGCAAAGCTTCTGAAGCGTGATCATCGAACAATCAAGCGTTTCATTCAAAATAGTCAAAAGGGTCGCAAGAAGCGTGTGGAAAAACCAAGGCGCAAAATAACTGCCCATGAACTGAGAAAAGTCAAGAGTGCAGCTGCCACGATGCCACTTGCCACCAGTTTGGCCATATTTCAGAGCTGCAACATCACTGGAGTGCCCAAAAGCACAAGGTGTGCAATACTCAGAGACATGGCCAAGGTAAGAAAGGCCGAAAGACGACCACCACTGAACAAGACACACAAGCTGAAACGTCAAGACTGGGCCAAGAAATATCTCAAGACTGATTTTTCTAAGGTTTTATGGACTGATGAAATGAGAGTGAGTCTTGATGGGCCAGATGGATGGGCCCGTGGCTGGATTGGTAAAGGGCAGAGAGCTCCAGTCCGACTCAGACGCCAGCAAGGTGGAGGTGGAGTACTGGTTTGGGCTGGTATCATCAAAGATGAGCTTGTGGGGCCTTTTTGGGTTGAGGATGGAGTCAAGCTCAACTCCCAGTCCTACTGCCAGTTCCTGGAAGACACCTTCTTCAAGCAGTGGCACAGGAAGAAGTCTGCATCCTTCAAGAAAAACATGATTTTCCCATGAGCTCTGGCTTCAAATGCACGGCACCCGGAAAGGGGGGAAGCAAAGGAGAGCTTCACACCCATGAAGCTGAGAATGCCTTTTTGAACTGACCCATATCTGAATTTTTTTTTCCAGATTTTGGGGCATTTCAGTTTTGGATATTTGTATAAAGGATACTCAACCTGTATTGATAAAATAAACATCATACTGTATGTATTGCAAATAATATAGTATAATATATTCACATATAGGGTCACATACAGGCTTGATCTAGAAATAGGCCTGTTTTTCAAAATATTGTTCATGGTTTTAGGATTTAACAAACAGTATGGTTTGTTCAAAATACAAACAATTATGAACTGCATTTCTTATCTCTGCTGAGCACGTTGACAGAATCAGAGGGTGATGTTTAATCTACAATTCTATTGTTCTATTCATATGAAGATATGAATCGAGTTCAAAGGATCCAGAATGCAGAAAGGTTGGAGTAAACTGTATATTATTGACTTGCTACATGTTATGTTTAATATGACTAAATGTGGATCACATTCTGTAACTGAAGTTTGTTCTTGTTACCCATACATACAAGTTTACTAATTTAATTGTGATAAAAAATGTCATAAGATGCACATATAGTGCTTAATGATCCAATATTATAGTAAAATTAATTATATCTACAGTCACAGAAAAAGGAAAGTACATCCTCTGTGAATTCTATATTACATATCAGGACATAATAACAATCATCTGTTCCTTAGCAGGTCATGCAATTGGGTAAATACAACCTCAGATGAACAACACATGGCATATTAAATCATGTTAGGATTTATTTAACAAACAGAAAGCCAAAATTATGAAGCCATATGTAAAAACTAAGTACACCTTATGATCCAGTAGCTTGTAGAACCACCTTCAGCAAGTAATCATTTTCTGTATGACTTTATCCGTCTCTCAAATCATTGTCGAGGAATTTTGACCCACGCTTCTTTATAATGTTTCCTTAGTCCATTGATCTAACACAACAACATTTTAATTGGGTTGAGGTCAGGACTTTGACTGGACCATGGCAACACCTTGAATCATTAGTTTTTCAGCCATTGTGCTGTACATTTGCTGGTGTGCTTGGGATCATTGTCCTGTTAGATGAACCACTTTTGGCCAAGCTTTAGCTGTCGGACAGATGGCCTTATATTTGACTCTAGAATTCTTTGACTTAGAGAAGAGTTCATAATCGACTCAATTACTGCAGGTCTTGAATGTTTTCCACTTTTGAATAATCTGTGTCACTCTAGATTGATTGAATTTTAATTGTTGGGAAAATTACCTTATAACTCTTCCCAGTTTGATTGGAAGTAGCAATTGCTTCTCAAAGAACATTGCTGATGACTTTCCCCCTTGGCATTGAGTTGACATACATCTGAATGTTGAATACCAGCAAACTGCTAAAACTTTGGCTTTTATAGAGGTGATTACACTTGCTGATTAAGTAATCAAGGTCATTTTATTAATTAATTTTATTAATTTTATTAGTAGTACCTTCTGCTACTTAACCTCTAATGGCAGCAGTAAGGGTGTACTTTGTTTTTCACACATGACTTCACCCCATTATTTATTATTTTAGTTAAATAAATCACAAGACGATGTAATATGTTATGTGTTGCTGTTCATCTGTAAAATCTGTTAAATAATTCAAGTTGTATTAACCCTTGCTAATGAACATATGATTGTTTTTATGTCCTAACATAGAATACAAAGAGGGTGTACTTTTATTGTCCCATGGCTGTATATAGAGTAATAAAACTCAGCACACATAAGGTGCTAACTAGGATTTACAAATATTCTTAATTTTTTTTTGTGTGCAAAATGATATGCATAAATAACATACATACATTGAAAAATATAAAAGTTTCAAAACCTTCCACTGTGTACCACATGTCAACATTTTATGTGTAATTTAAATAGCTAAGACATAAGACAAAAAATGGCACTCAATATGGGGTGTGGAAATGTAGTTTGCCAACCGGGTTTCAGTATTTTTAATAACTCACATGTTTAGTGGGATTCAAGCTTATTTAATCATTGACTCCGTAGTTTAAATTTCTTTGGGGAATCCAAAAATGGCCAACTAATTGCTTTTTCCATTTGAATCTGATAAGTCAATTGGACTACTACTGATGACCATTGTAGGCTGAGGGTTCCATTGTGGGCTGAGGGTTGTGACCTATTACAGTTTTGGTGGCCACAAACCCATGAACAGTTAAAGATCTATTTGTTTGCTAATTTGTATGACTAAATGAGGCCAATTTACATGCAACAAAGCCAATTCCAGTGCTTTTCTAATTTAAACCTCGGTTAAGAGTCTGAAGCTGTACTATTTTATCAAAAGAAGGAGCATAATACTTTTTAAGAAAATGTTTAACCCTTAGAACCTGGAAAATTTCTGACACAGGAAGATAAAATACGGATTGTAGCTGGTTGAAAGGCTTTAGCTCCCCATCCGGTAGTAATTGGTCTAAGACTAGTATACCTTATTGTCTCCATTTATTCAGCGAAAGATTTTCCATGTTTAATTCCAATATCCCAATTGAACCCCCCCCCCTCCCACAAATACTCTATTTTGTTGGCACCATTTGTTTTTTTAGAGATTCCCATACTGTTAACATTTGGTTCAGAATGGTATTCCTACTCCAAATGAGATCTCCCAGCTCCAGATTTCCTGTGGAATCTCTTTCTATATCATACCAAATCTCCTTGTCTTCTTGTTAGACTTGCAGTTGGTATATGTGAAAGATCATGTTTGCCAAATACACATTTTCAATATCCGGGTAGGAAATACCTCTTCGGTGGAGATTGTGAAAAATACATTTTTGTTTCAGTCTCAGTTTTTACCCTTCCAAATGAAACTAGAAAAGCTTTTCTGTACCAGGGACAGCCAGGGTTTAGAGAACATAAGGGGAATCATTTGGAACAAATAAGACCAAAGAGAGATGACATATGAATAAATAGTATTGACTGTAACCCACCATGAAAACTCTATATGTTGCCAGTCTTTTAGTTGTCTATTTGTCTGTTGTAATAACCTCACAAAATGTACTTCTGCCAATCTATTGATATTTTTTGTGATTGTAATACCTAAATAATTGAACTCCCTCTTGGTCCAGGTAAAATTATAATTTTGGCATATATGATACTTGGTCTTTTCATTTAAATTTTTACCCATGAGGACTGTCTTACTTATATTCATTGTGTAGAATGAATTATAGTCTAAATTCCACCATCAAGTGATCTATGGATTCTACCAGGTCGGTTAACATTATCAGGATATCATCCGCATATATATTGATTTTCAGCAGGCTAAATGTATTTTGCAATCCCTTAATCCATATATTCCTGATATTTATAGCCACGGGCTCTAATGAAATAAAGTATAGCAGTTAGGATAGTGGGCACCCCTGCCTCATGCCATTATTCAATCGAGAGAGAACACACATCAGGACCCATGACTCTAGCTGCTGGGTTTGAGTACAGTGACATTATTGCCTCATACATCTATCCCTGAATACAAAATTCAAGACATCGTCTTCGGAAACTCCAACTGACTAGGTCGAACGCCTTCTTGGTGTCAACTGACACAATCAGCAAAGGCATGGTTGGATTATTGTGTATATTATTTTCTTCATCATCTCAAATAATATTGATGAGAACAATTTAACATCAACATTTATCAGAGAGATAGGATGATAATAAGAGATATGTGGCTTTCCCTCCCTTTTCAGCATTGGCAACACATTAGCCAACACATTAGCCATCTCCTCAGAGAAACTTCCCAGGTGTACTATTGCATTAAATATATTATCCAAATGTAACCCCAGCTGTGTCTTAAATTATTTCAAAAACAAGTTGCTAAGACCATCAGGGCCTGGTGTTTTATAATTATCTAGAGTAGTAATAGCCATTTCTATTTTGTATTTTGTTATTAGTGTATTAATTTGTTCACTTTGAATATCTGTAATCCTGGGTAATCTGTTTTTTTTTTTTTTTTCAAAAAACTGATTTAAATCTTCGTTGTCTGTTTCTGAAGGTAAGTTATATAAGTTACTATAGCTACTATATTCTGTTTGCTGCTCTTTGTTCTTGTAATCCACTAGACAGCAACTTATCTGTTCTATTTCCTCTTGAATAGTATCTGATTTTTAAATTTTCCATATTTTTTACTGTACAGTCTGTTATTTTTTTGTTGATCTGCTGTTGGATTACATTTTATTGAGTGAAAAGGGGGGTGAGAACACAAACTCACCAAGACCGGACAGCACTACAATAGCTTGTGCTATAGGATGGTATCTACTCAGGAGGGCATCTCTGTTTTTGTGCTTGCTTCCACCATTACAGAGGAAACAAACCCATTAGCATATCGACGAATCCCACCTATAAGTGTAGTCTAAATCTGAAATGCATGGCTGCTCTCCTCTACACGAGGAACACAGAAAATCACAGATGTATGTTTCAGCCTACATTGGCTTCGTCAGTATGGTATGGCTGGTAACCCTATAGGTGCAGTGAGCTAGGGACCCACGCCTGGGCATAACCCAATAACTTGGTTACTAGCTTACATCCTATAGGGATGGCTATTTCAGCTTTTGCCCATTCTTGCTGAGAGGGAACCCACACCTTCTCTTCAATTCCAGCTCTGTTTGAATTTATAAAAATGTATGGCTTATTTTTAAATTAAAAAACAAAGGTGTGGGACAACTCTCAGTGAGAACCCTAACCCTAAACCTAACCCTTATTTCCATCAATTTTAGAGGTATCGTATCACGATGGAACAGGAACTTCTGGGTTATAGAGTTCAGTTCAAAGGTTAAAATGCACAGTAGAAAACCCAATGGTCAATATATAATAACAATATGTCTTTTACGGACACATTGCATGTATATAGAGATACTGAGGTCAGACAAAGTATAGGTTGGAATACATGTACAAAGCAGCAGATACGTAATGAAGAATTAAGATTTAGCTGAATCAAAAATGTTGCATTTAGTACAAAAATGTTGCACAGATAGGAGGGAAGTTTCTCTAACAGTTAAGACAGTGGAGCAAGAGATAAAGAAGATAGACAGAACAGAGAAATATGGAAGAAGAAAGGTCTATTAAATGTGAGATGGAAGGGCAGAATCAAGGGATGGATTTTTTTGAAAAGAGTTCTGTAAATTTAATAATTAATCACAATGTCAAAATTCGGGTGGATCCAATTTTAATGTACAGAACTACCATTTATTTTATAGATATTTAAGAGAATTAACAATAGACAAAATGTCAGTCATGAAACTAATATAAAAAAATGTATATGTTAGAAACGGCAAATAAAATCATGTTGCTATAATTGTGTTACCTTTATACCTGTTTCAAGAAAGTATGCTAAGGTGGTCCTGCTTGATAGGATGTTATACCAGGTTATTATTTAACTTTTGTCTTAACAGTTAGTGCATATACAAAACTATCAATTTGAGTTTACAATGGGGATACAACAATAGGTTTTGTTAAACATAACATTACAATTTCTAAAAAATATAATGTTCATTGTCATGGTATCATATAAACTGCTAAATGCGTGAACATAAAAATAAAAGTGTTGCTATGATTGCACAATAGTTGTTAAAAAAAATCTGTAATTATACTTTCAATGTAGTATTTATCTTTCATAACCAAGATATCTAGTTGAACCAGAAAATTATTTTTTTAATGTTTCCAGGTGTGCTTGCAAGAGTCATTCTGCACACATGTCTAAATTTGTGTTTACAGTTAAAAGTGTGTAAAAATAAAATAGAATATAAATTAGAACATTACTGAAACCAGTGTATCAACTGGGATGCTTTTTCTGAAAATGACAGTCCTCCTAAAACAAATATACACTGCCTGGCCCAAAAACAAAATTGGCCACCACAGAGTTCAGATCTTAACTGTTAGGTTAAAGTCAGATTTATTGGGTTAACAACATAACAAGAGTTAATTCAGCATTTTTAGAGTTAACTTCAGGGAAGAGTTAAACTCCCTCCCCTATTGGAGGGAGCACATTCTTTTTTTGTGTCTATCACATAATCTACACACATAGACAGTCAGTCTCCTTTCTATGTAATAAATCTAATGATACAAGACCTTATATATGGGTTCAGCCTAGGTTAGAGAAAAAGATGTATAGGAGAAATGACCTAGGGGTCATATTCTGTGTCTGCTTCTCAGGAGTTTTGTATTTCTTAGTAGAACCATAGATATATTACTGTTAGTTAATTATATAAATATTTGTTACATGTATGTATTCTATGTCCACTCCCCTTTTCTTTGTACCCCAATTATGTTACGACAGCCAACGCCTTGTTGCTTCTATATAAGTGCTTGTCTTTACAATAAACTTTAGAGTTACTTAACGAACGACCTTTGTGTCAGACTTGAGTTACTCTCCGAACGCGTTCCCTGATGTGTTTCCAACTCCCACCACATGAATCCAAATCAGAGTGATCCATTTCCGTGTACCAGAGACTGGATGATAGAGACCTCATATGAATTGGTCCCTTTTATTAACCCCATTGAGAATCTTTTGGAGGTGCTGGAGAAGGCTTTGCTTTACAAGATCTTGGTGAAAAATTAATGCAAACCTGTACGGAAATAAATCTTGGGACATTGCAGAAGCTTATCGAAACAATACCCTAGCGGATGTGTGCCGTAATCAAAGCTAAAGGCGGTCCAACAAAATTTTAGAGTGTGTGACCTTTTGTTTTGGTGGCAACTTTTTTTTTGGGCCATACAGTGTATTAACATCTACCCCAAAAAATAAACACAATAAAAAAGTAACTGTGTTTCACTGGTAATTACTTTATCATTAAGTATGTGTTGACATAAAAAAAACAGATTTTCAATCAAAAGTAAATGCAGCAGAACAAATAATGGCAGCTTCTTGCCATACATTTCTGATACAAAATGAAATAAGGCACAATTAGTTTTCTATGCAGAATCCTTTCTACTTCTGAGCCACTGATAGTGCCAGACTGACCTATCTGGACAAATGGAATTTTTTTTGGTAGGCCGTCCAAATCTGAGGCTGGTTTAGCTACGCAAAGCTTAACAAATTATCTAGCATCAATTTTCTACCAGCTGGATCAATCTTCATATAGTATTGACAGAGGAAGACACAACTTTCCTGCTCACCTACGTTTCAGGAAGATGTGTGGGTCAAATCTGGCATTGATAATCTCTTTGGGTAAAAGTTAGGACTAAAATACTCCCTGGGGCAAAGCTAGCAATGGAAATCTGTCTAGAGATAAAACTGGCACTGAAAAGCCATCTGGGGCAAGTCTGGCACTGAAAATATATCAGGGGCAATGCTGACAGTGCCAAGCTGTTGGCAAGCAAGGACAGCCCTGAAAATTTGTCTTGGGGAAAGGCTGGAACTGACAAGCTGTTTGGGGGAAAGGCTGCTTCTGGCTAGTAATGTGGGAACAAATCTAAAGGGTGTATGGCACTTGTGGTGTGAGGGGGAGGGCATCTGCAAAGTTTGCAGTGGCCAGCAGACCATATACTGATAGTAACATTGCACCACCATCGGGCATACACTTATACACACTGCACACATTGTGGTGGAGCTTAGTGGTACACTCACAAATATTACAGTTCATTGCTGTGGGTGGAGCCTGTGAAACACAAATACACACCACACATTTATGTGTGTTTTATTGCTTTGGAGATCTGCTATTCTTATACAAACTGCACACATTATCCCGAGTCGCATTGCTTTGGAGTACTGAGGTGCTTATACATACCACACATTACTGTGATTTGTATTGCTTTGGTGCTCTGTGATTTGCTCATACTAATATATATATTTTTTTTTTTTTTAGCTCTTTGATACACAAACACACTGATCATTACATTGAGTTCAATTGCTGTGGTGCTCTGCAATTAGGGTGTACCAGTTACCAGGCACTTTGTCCAGGAACAGAAATGTTTTCATTGCTTTCTTGAGGAGAAAGCTGTGATTTTTAGTGGTTTCCAGTATTTTTTTTAATGAGTACAGTATTTTAGTCTGATCCATCTGGCAACTCTATTTTGAGGTACACATATACAGACTTGTCATTAAAAATGACAAGCCAGTGACCATTGTCACTGGCCTGTTAATCACACTCCCACGTCCTATGCAAATTAGGATGCTGCTTATGCGTCACTTGCGTGCAGTGTAGTTGCCACTCCTGTCTAAAAGCAGAGCACTACACGCATGCTCTTGCAGGGCAAAGGGTGCCTCTGTCCATCTAGAAGCTGCCATTTAAATGATGCAACTCAAGTAGTCCTCCTACACTGAAACTGGAGGAGTGACATAGAACATGATGCACTGCTAACGTCAAAGCAGGGGCGCAGGTGACGTGAGCCTGCCCCTGCACCTGTAAAAATTGTAGTGACAAATTGGCAGTGGAGGATGCTCTGCTCCACACAGCAGCTCCTCCTTCCTCCTTTCAGTGTATGAGAAGAGGAGGAGGAGCTAGGAGGGGCCGCTCATCCTCCGACTGACAAACAGACAAAAAATAATCCCAGTAGGAGATATTTATTGAGCCATACATAGACAGAGGTAAATAAACTTACTAATGTGATTAATCATAGTAACATGTAAACGTTCACATTTTTACTTTCCTTTAAATGCACTAGCTAATATATCAAGAGAAAATGTGTTTATTCATATTGAATATAATCAATTGTGAAAATAAATATGAGATGACAGCATTGTATTTCTTTCATACTCGAATATCACATTGAATATGGATAACAGTGATTAAACACATTTTCTTCATTAGTAATCACACTGGATTTCACTGTTTGCAGCTTATATTTATATTAATATATAATAACAGTTTTAAGTTCATGAATAAATATTTATGGCTTCATCTCTTTATATATAGTATCTTTATATTCATGACAATAAAAGTGCATACACACAATTTATAGCATTAAAAATTAAATGTACTACCTCTTTTATAGTTTTAAAACCATATCCATGTCCATTTGATGGAATGGAAGAATTTTTTCCAACTCTATTAGTTCCATTAGAAATCCCTATCTTAATTTTCTGCAGTTCTTCTTCCATGAGTAAAGCCCATATATGATGAAAACCAGCATATTCATTGACAATGGATTGCCAAACTTAAAGCTAAAGTTGCAGAATTGGAAAATTCACACATTTGACTGAAGGGGAATATTTTTCGAACTCTGCTTCTTTGGCCTTCAGCTTGAAATTCCCTTCCTAATTTCCTGAAACTATCTTTCACGAGTAAAGCCCTCAATAAACAGTCATTCTCTTTTGCAATGGAAAATTAAACCAAATACATATTTTGTTAAATGGGAAAATATGTTTTAAATGTGTTTGTGATGTCTCTTGTTTAAGTGTTTAGTAAGGAACACACCTCAGCCTATTCTCCCCAGGTTTTAGAACCCCCATTTTTATTAAAAAATATTTTTGTATATAAACATGTGTAAGAGTCAGGTTTACACATGTGTGCCTAAGTGAGTAGCATAATGTTTGGGTGTGTGTGAGAGAGAGAGTGTTGCAAGTTTACACATGTCTTTGAGGGAGTGGCAGTATGAGTATGTGATAGATGTGTAAAAAGGAAATCATGTAATGGCCTCCAGAGTACTGAAAGCTGCTACTTCCTGCTCCGTGTGCCCTTCCCCTTAGAAGGGCAGCGCCATCTTGGTCACACGTGACCAAGGTCGTGCATTTTTTTGTGTTGCTGACTGCCTCAACTTTCAAGGCAAGGCAAGGCAGTAACACTTACAGAGACATAGGAAGTCACTTCCTATGCTCGTTTTCACCGTTGAGTGTTATTTGCCACTGCCAACAAACACCTCAATATGTGTTCAGCAACATCTCCTGAGTACACAGAGTACGTCATTAACACCTCGCCACGTCCTGTGTCGGCAAGGGGTTAAGGAGGTCTACTCACTAAAGGCATTACTAGCTGAGCTTAAAAAAAGTAAGAAAGTGCCTCTGTTTACAACTCAGATATGAATGCCTGTGTCAGGGCCTTTACCAGGTCAGGTAGGAGTTTCAGTGCAGGGATAGCGGAGGTGTCTGGTTGCATGTTATTTATTGTGCAGAGTGTGAACAGATAAAGAAACAAAGAGCTAGGTATTGGAATAAAGACTGAAGGATATACAAAAAGGAACTGTAGCAAAGAACTGCAGAATAGTAAAAGGTTTTGAGTAGGAACTACAGTATGAACAAAGAGCTAAAGCAGGGACTGTAGACAAAGCAAAGGTAAAGGGATGAGAGAGATATACAAGGGGTTAGGCCTGAGGTAAGGGTGAGGCCTGAGGTAAGTAGCTAAACAGGAACACCCGAGAGAGGGTGAGGTCTGAGATAAGTAGCTAAACAGGAAAACCCGAGAGAGGGGGAGATCTGAGATAGGAAGCTAAGCAGGTGGAACACCCTAGAGAGGTTGAGGACTAAGCAGGGTAGCTCAGCAGAAGGAACACCCTAGAGAGTTTCTGTGAATAGCTAAATGGCAAAAAGTGAAATACCAATTTTTTTCTCAGTTATTTCTTGTAAATGCCATTGTGTGTGGTTCTACTCCATTGTAAAGCACGGGGTCCAGAATGGTAAAGGGACCCTGAGCGCCTGAGTTCAGGAGCTTCGTTGCAGGGTGGAGACACCGGACCTGGTGCTGAGTAACTGCCATCCCTTGGAGGTTTTGAACCCCAAGTTTTTATAGCCACAAACAGGCCCTGTGAAGCAGCTGCTGTATCCGGGACCCAGGGCTTAAGAGGAAATGAACAAAATGAGAGCCAAGCAGAGCTAAAACAGAAAAGTAACTGAGGGATAGCAGAACTGAAATACAGAGTGCAGGGCTACAGGACAGAGGGTAAACATAAGCAAGAAAGCAGAAACCAAATTAAGGATAAATAATTAAAGGCACAGGGTTAAGAGACACAAAAGGCACATACAAAGGAACAAACATAAATAAAGGAACTAGCCTAATACTAAATATGGTAAAGGTGGGGGTTTGGTTCATACAAATTGGTCAATTTAGATGTTAGCTTGCCAACCACGTCAAGGTACCCCACATTAGGCAAGTCGCTAACTAATACATAATATTAGCAAAGCATAAATAGACTCTAAGACACATAAATGGCATTGAACTAAACACAGAGAAAATACCTGTAGACCGCTACAAAGTGCTGAACAGAAACGGGTGAGGTTTAAATAGAAAACTGACAAAGCAGAGGGATTGAGAGAAATCCTGGAATGGAACATAAGGACAAGCAGAGAGAAATACAGGGCAGGACAGGTATACAGGGCAGGGCAGGTATAAAGGGCAGGGCAGGTATACAGGGCAGGATAGGTATACAGGGTACATGGTTACATCCATTCTCTAATTTATCTATTTTTTTTATCTATTATGCAACATAGAAAAGTGCAATAAATAACAAACATACATAAAAACATATTATATAAATTCAGTATAAGTTAACATTATCAATTTCAAATACATACAAAGACACAACCGTAACAAGTACATACAACATACCATGTAGGATGGGTGATACACACATAACAGTAAGAAACATCAGAGCTATACCACTAACAGTGTGAGTGGAATAAATCTTACAGAAGTTAAGAACCATTTGGGTGGATTCAAGGGTTCACTACTGGAGAAACCCTATGATGAGACAACCAGGGGGCCCATCTTTTATCAAAAACTTCCCAACTACCAGCTTGGTAGACCAGCCCCTTTTCCATATTATACTGGTAATTTACCTTATTAATTACATTTTTCCACATAGGTAGTAGCTGCTTTTTCCAAAGCCTTGCGAAAACCATCCTAGCCACCATCAAAAGATGAATCAACAAATAGCTCTTATAAAATGGAATAGGGCCAGGCAGCAAGTGAAACAACACCGTTTCTGCCCGATAAACAATTGGTACTTCCAAAAGAGTGGATAGTTCAGTGAAAACACTTTCCCAAAATACCTTTAGCCCTGGACAACGCCACCAAATATGCAAATGGTCACCCTCGCTTTGGAGGCCTCGCCAACATCTATCAGAGATAGTACGTTTAATCCTATGCAGGATCTTAGGGACATAGTGCCACCTATATAAAATTTTGTACTGTAACCCCACTAGGTTCAGGCAATGAATTGCCTTCCTAACTTCTCGCATAGATCTATGACAGCTATCCTTTTCGTTACCTGACCTAACTCCCTTTCCCATGATGACAACGATTTGAGTTTGTGTACTATTATGGAAGTGGCCCAGAGAGCATGGCATTTTGTAATCAATTTTTATTTTATTTTGTTATCAAAAACACATGTAAGCTCTCTGTCAAACAACCTTTGTATCCTTCAGAAGAGGATATGCCAAATAATATTTAATACGTATATTCGAGTATATTTCTTTAGGGGCAATTTTGAACTCTAATTGCAAGTGGAGAAAAGGTTTTAGCTTATTCTTCAGCAATAAATCCTGTATGCGTACATAATTTTACAACCCCCAACTGTTAATGTTGATATTTTCAATGTTATAAGACAAAACTTCAACAGGGCTATACATTGAGATTTTATCCACAAACCCTTTCTTTTTTAAAAAAAACGAAACCAGATGTTGATTAGATGGTTAAAAACAGAGGATGCATTTGAACCTGGAAAGCAACCAGCTGCTCTATCCTTTACCCACAATACCAAAGGGAACCTATCAACACCTGGCAGAGCCGCCTCAGTTCTGTACCATGGTTCTAATTTATCTTTCATGTTTATAAAGTACAGCTGAGATATAAGGTTATTGATATCAACTGGATACCCCCTAGAGCAAGGATGTCTAACATGGGACCACTGGACCATGTGGCCCACATGACAGTGAGGTGTGGCAAACTTACTTAACTACCTATATTATCGTTAGCCCTAGAAATCCATCATTTTGGACAGCTGCTGTACTCCTGCTATATAACCAAACTGTTGTTTTACTTGTGGTAAGCTAATATTTACCACTGTAAAATTAAAATATTAAATATGGCCCAACATACATGTGCATTTTCTGATCAAGTGGCCCACTTCAGAAAAAAATGCCCTGCCCTAAACATTTACCTGATTTTCCTAATTACAGATCTATCAAGGGCCTGCTCGGCTACCATTAACAACTTTAATTATTTCACAAAGAAAGTGAAGTGCCAGACAGCTTTCAACAAGATAATTTTGTGCCATAATAACTACACATGTGTATAGTTTTTTCATTGTACAGTGGTAAATGTTAGGTTTCATTATAACATAAACTCATTGAGCCAATGAAGGCGTAATTGTCTAAACCAGCACAGAACAACTGTCAAAACAAAGCACATACAAAGAAATGAGCATTTTGTTTCCAGGGATTTCTTTTCACATTATTACAACAAAAGAACTTTATTTCTCAAGTGTATGCTTGTTGAATTGCTGGATCAAAATATATTAATAGAACAGTAAATGATTAAACAGTTTCAGGAGGAGTAAAACTATATAACAAAAAAAAGTTTGCTGAAACTAAAAGATAAAATTATTTTCTATTGGCTTTAAATAAAATTAATTTTGCTTTAAAACTATGAAGTAATATTGGAAATCATTATTCCATTAACAGGTTGTACCTCATGAGACCTGTGTAAAAGATTAACCATGCTTACTAGTTCTTAAGATTACATTTCCCAGGTTAATCAACCAATTAACATGCAGCAGAAAATATTCACAATGATCCATGTTCATCTATTGCTGCAATGGAGATATCTTTATTTGCCTGAAGTAGAAATCAGGCCCTAATGAATTATTTAATTAGAACAGACCATCTGGAATATGCTCCTTTCCAGAACACATTTTATTCTAACCTGTATGTATGAAATGTACAGTGGCTATCCTCTATACACATACTTCTGTGACAAGTGGGTCAAGAAATCTAATTGTACAGGGAAGCATGGCATTACTAAGAACAAATTTCTGAATATATGCTGCATATAATATTTCTAAACAATAAATTATTTAAGGTAATACATTGCTTAATGTGTGAATGGTTTAATTTGAAAAATGTTTTATAAAAAGGACCATAGGCTATGTGTATGATTGTAGGAAGTCAGGACATATTTTGTCAACTAATGTAAAAAGGACTCTTATAATACCAAAATGGGAGGCTTAAGTTACTTAATTTGTGTTTTAATTTACTTTTTTTTTCCTTTAAACAATTTAAAAAATAATAATAAAACATTAATTTGAAGTGGGATCTGGGATCACCTCCTCCACTGGCAGAGCTTTTTTCAGTACTTAGTACTTTCATTGAATCACTGTATGGCATTTCTATAGATTACAAAAATCCCATCTATGCGTCTGAACAAAATCAGATAGCATACTGACCACAGTCAGTTCTTTCAAATGTCTAGGTATGTTGTTAGATCTCAATCTTTCTTTTGGCTTGTACATTGAAGAGCTCTCATCAAAACTTACTCCAAAACTAGGTGCTCTGTTCTGAAACAAATCCTGCCTAAACCCCCAGTAAGGAAACAGATCATACAACAAAATGCCAGTCATTAAATTTGGGGATGTGGTGGATGCAGCTGTGCTGCAAACCCACCTTCATAAACCTTCTAAATTATGTAATTCATTCTGCCAGTTTGTTCTACAATTCAGTTATATAACCCACGATTGTGATATATATTAAAATAGCTCAACTAGCTACCCCTTGAATCCAGACTCACCCTTCACCTTTCCAGCCTTGTGTTTGAGAGCTTTCCTGGGAAGCTCCAACCCTACCTGAGTAGAATGCTCTACCCAGATCCTATAATGTCTCATCCAGTACCAGACACTTTATTTACTATACCAAAATACAGAAAGAAATCCTTTTGTATTGATCCTCATTTTCCTATAGAACACCACAAATATAGAATTACCTCAAGGACACGATCAAATCTTCCCCCAATCTAAAATCTCTTAAGAGATCTTTCAATAAACATCAATTTAGAATGCACCTGTAATCATGGTTCTATTTGAATTTTTTTTTATTTTAACCCTTTCACACTTGTAGGACGTTCTATGCCTTCCTACTTTTTAGTGCCTGGAGCGGCCCCCAGCTATGAGCTGTGTGCAGATCTTGCTGCAGGGACTACCAGCGGGGTCCCCACTTTCAGGTGAGGCCACTTGAAGTGGCCTCACTCTGACACAGAAAATGTATCTAATGCTCAAAGTGAGCATCGGAACATTTTACAGCAAAAACCTGCAGGATGGCATAGACCGTCCTGCATGTAACAGCTCATCGCGGCTCCCCACGATGACCTGTGCTGAGGATCCCGCTGCAGGGACTTGCAGCGGATCCCCATTGTCTGATGAGGCCACTGTGAGTAGCCTCAGTCTGGCATAAGTAATGTAGCGAACACTCAAACTCTCTGCATGCCCGAAATTCTGGGTTCAGGCACGTGATGTCACAAAGGATCTCTGACCCTGATTGTTGCTTGTATGGTACTCGCTGCTGATCATGAAGTGATTGGTGACCAGGAACAAAAAGACTCCGGTTTGGTGTTTGGTCGTTAAGGACCAAAGTACCATCCGGCGTGAATGGGGTTGATATTACTTTGTATTGTTTTTTCTTTTATTTACTTTTTATTTCCAAAAGTTCAAAAGACATTCATAAATATATATATATATATATATATATATATATATATATATATATATATATAAAAATAACAGATAACATTGCACGTAAATGCTTTGATAAAAGATGCATAGGGAGTCATGTACTCTTTCTTTTGAACCCTTTAACTTTTCTAGACAATTTTCACAGGCTACCATTTTTGCCTACCATAGCAGTTTTTCTAAGTATTGAAATTTTTATTTTTACTTACCACATGGTGTGATTTGCTGTCATGCAGGTATTGTGATGAAACCCTCTACCACTGGGTTCCTGGGTGGGGCTGGTGTCCAGTATCCTCCCCACCGACTATAGAACTGAGCTGGGAAGGGACACAACATACTGACAACACTGGATTTGCTAAGAAATGCAAATATATAATTCTGTGCAGTTGTCAATAAACTAGTTCTTATTTTCACCGTGCACTAAGACTCATCTAGTGGTCTGGGTGACTGGAGATATCAGGAAATTATGGGCTACAATCACTATTTGCTGGTATCTGGTCCCCCTCTGTCTTGGCCAAAATGTATCCATCTACATCACCAGCCTGTTGAAGATGTGGACAGGGGAGAGGCGACATGGTCCATATCTGGTGGGGACGTCCGTTGATATGTGGAATAAGGAGGGAGGTCTCTCGTAAACTTGTAGGGTGATTTGGGGCCGACTGGACATTAACACCTTAAAGAGTTCTACTCCATCTAAACCTACCTAAAACCAACAGGCAGGAGCTCCCTTTCCTGTTCCACATTCTGACGGCAGTAAAGCTGCTCATTGTCAGGAGATGGAGGGGCTCAGAGGGAATGACATGGCTGATGACTGAATCACTATTGAAGCATCAATGTGATATGGAGAGAGGAATTGGAATGCAGGACACACAAAATCGCAGTAAAGGAAAAGAGCCAGACTCTCCAAGGAGGGGAGCTAGACTAGAATAAGTATAACACAAGTACCGTATGCAATAATCTTAGGAGCAAAAATAGAAATCTCTGCAATCTGCAGTCCACTAGTCTGTCTTGTTATAAATTGTAAGTAATGTATATATTTGTGGTGTCGCTCGCAATAGAGCACATTTTTGTATTGAAGTTAAACGGATATTTAACCAGAATATTTATTACTATATAATTAACTTCTATATGTTCTTTTTTTTTTGCATATTTATAATAAAGGATTAAAAATGAAAAAATAAAAAAAATCCCTGTTCTCAGTTCTTGTAAGAGCTGATAGTCCAGTGGAAGTGGACCTTAAAGAAGGTACCCAGTTAGGGTATCAAGAGTGTTCTGTCACAGGTATATGCACATGTCTTACATTGTCTTGTTATTAACAGCTTGCTAGCTCCCAAAATGTGAATTATCAAAGCCATCTTGATTTATTGTGGCCTCTTACATTGTATCAAATCTTTTTATTTCTCCACAATAATGTAATACTGATGTTAGCAGGTTCTGGAGTTCAGCAGCCAGATTAATAAAGTCTTCTGCCAGAAGTTGCCACTTGTTACCCAGGTTGTTGAGCTCCTGAGCAACAATCTGGCAAGCCAAGGTCAGTAGGGTAGGAGAAGAAAGAGTAGGCAGAGTAGTCAGATGGTCCAAAATCAGTACCAGGTAAATAGAGATCAGTAACAAGCTTGATTATGAAGCAGACAGAAACCACAATATTCTGGCAAAGGTATAGGGAAAGGAAGTGGCTTTTATAGGAAGAGAGTTAGAACAATGACCAGACAAAGCTGAGAGTTGATAATTATAACAAGACTTTGTAGAAGGTTGTTAGAACAGAGGCTAAATTGTGGCAAACAGGCTGGCGAACTGGTACAAAAGAGAGGTAGGATCATATAAGTCAGGGATCAAGTCCAGGTATAGTCAGTGCCTGACAATTAATTTTTATTTAATATTTTATTTTATATTGTGCTTTCTACAGAGCAAAGTAAGTGAGGAAAATAGTTGTATTCTGGTTTCAAAGGATAGATCTGGGAATATCTTGATCTTGAGTTTGAGCCTTTAACTGTAATTTGTCTTGCTGCTTTTAATTAATATGTTATAAATTATAATATGTTATAAATTATAACATGTGATGACTTTCTTTGCCATGTGTTTAAATTCCCAATTTCCTCAGATATTATTTAAGGTATTTTTCCAAATAATCTCTCAGGAATGTTGCAAAATAGCATGTTGTTACTCCTTGACTTATCCTCCATCTCTGTGATTTTGAATTAAATGAAATATATTTTCTGCTGTTGTTTCTTTAATGTATCTTGTATTTCTGTATTTGTAAATCCCATGTTTTCCATTTTTTTTTTTATTCTGTTACTCGTACCCTTTGAGCTTTAGCCAGAATATCTTCTTTTGTGGTCTCAAGTGTTCACTGTTATCTCCTGTTTCATCTGTTCTGACTTGATGTCAAATAATATTTTCAAGTATTCTGGAGTGATTCTGCCCATCTTTCCTTGATTTCATTCCACAATGGTTACATCTTTACATGAATCTTTATTTCTCATTTCTTTATTTGTGGAGCTTGCCATTAGGGAATCATCCTTACTCTTATCTGTCTATGAAAAAAAGATGTAAGAAAAACTTTTTTCTTGTTTTTGTCCTTTATTATCTTTTTTCATCTCTCTTTTACAGAAGGTTGTTTTTTCTCTTGTCCTCTTCGACTTTCCAGCTTGGATATTTAAATACTTGACCTATTATTCTTGCTCCTCGCCTTGTCCTCTACCCTTCTCCCTTCCTTGTATCTATGCATTATTCTGTATAGGGGAATAACTCTTTATTTTTTGAGGCACTCCCTTGGGTGCCTCCACACTGGCCATTCAAATGTGTCTATGGGGAATCTATTAGGGCTTACCCAAACACTCACCAGCAACCCTTAATCTCTAAATATTTCCTTTGTTGGTCAATTTTCACCAATTGTTGCAACTAGGGTTGCAAGTGAATTCAGAGTTTCCTGTCAAATGCAGTAGTGGCAAGGGATAGGAGGAGAGAGAGAGTGGGAAATTCTAGTTTTAACCCATAATCTGAGCAATGT
Source organism: Pelodytes ibericus (assembly GCA_036172795.1). Lineage (NCBI taxonomy): Eukaryota > Metazoa > Chordata > Amphibia > Anura > Pelodytidae > Pelodytes > Pelodytes ibericus. Next base: position 214,386,063 of record CM069857.1, on the reverse strand, counting down.
GGAAAGTAGCAGGTAGTCCTTCCAAAGCAAGTGCCTCACCAGCTCACATATCTAAAGGACCAGGAAAGGGGAAATAGCAAGATTCTCCTATTTCAGATGGACCCATTGTGTAAGAAGGGGGGTGTGTCAGGTCAATGGCTCTTCTGAGTAATTCCTCTCTATATTTGGCAGTCCAAGTCAAATCAGTGCTATGTGGAGAGATTACGTTTAATATGTTAACCTGGGAGGTCTATATCTTCACACATATTTACAAATGGCCCAGGATAATATAAAGTAGGAAGGAGGAGCAGTGATTGACAAATGCTGGAAGAGGTCTAAGAGCCAAGGGATTAGATTAATTTTGATTAAATTAACCAATCCTGACCATTGTGTTATTTGGCAGTGACACATAACAGGATCTGTGAATTCATGCCTGAAGTACAATGTATGTGAAAAAAATTACTACCCAAAACATTGACATAGGCTGGTAGTAGAATTAGTGCACGGAAAGTGTTAAACTTTTAAATACCTTAGGGTGTCTTGTATGGCTTTGTGGGGTAAAATACACTGGCCCAGGTTGAGAAAATGTCAAAATTCCAAATCTGAAATCCAAAATGTGCACCTTCCAAATGTGGCCTTTTAGCCCCCAAATAACCTAAGCAGATGTTGGTGAATATATACTGAGGTTTTATTTGGCAGCACCCCTTCACATTTTCAGGAAATGTTTACCTGAATTGCAATCAATGTAAAAAATTCACATATTTTTTTTTTTTTGCTGCAAACTTTGCAAAGGTTGGTTGTTAAATAAAAAATATGTACATGTGTGTACATATGTGGGGGTCATTCATGGATGTAGTAAAAAATATCAGTGTTACAATGTTACTGTCGCTAATTTTGAAAATAAAAAGGATTTTGTAATAGCTTTGCACTACTTATAGTTCTTGACCTGTTACTTGAATACAAAAAGAAAAAAAACACATACAACATGAGCTGTTTCTGAACTCAGGACAAAATAGGAAACTATTTAGCAGTGTTTTTTGTTGTCTTTTGTAGATGAGTATATGATTTTTCAAATAAAAGTCAGAATTTTTTATTTTTATTGTTTGCCATATTTTATTATTTTTTTATATACAATTATATGCTGTTATCAAAAGAATGGTATCAAAAGAAAGCCCTTCTTCTGCCGATAAAAACAATATATAGTTTGTGTGGGTACACTAAATGAGAAAGAAATAAATTACAACAAAACACAAACACCGCTGAAATGCTAATACAGCCCATGTCACCAAGCGTCAGACAAGACAAACAAGTCATGTCACTAAGGGGTAAAAGAAAGATATCAAATAGGCTACATACAAGAAACCTACTGGAATGGAACAGATAAGCAAGAGTGGTGTGGGAGGTGATTCCCAAACATCATACATGCATCATTAACATGCTTGGGATAGGCAAAGGTCATTGGGTCCTATTCTAGGATTGATCTATGTTTTGGTTATGTAGGGGCTACTAAAAGAATTAGCAAGTGTTGTATTAAAGATATTCCATGGTCAGATCACAGCAGTAGTATTATCAAAATAGCTAAAAAAGATATATACAACTGTTCCACATGGAGACTAAATGATAGCCCATTGCATAAGGAGAATAGATATTCCATAGCTAAAATGTCAGACAGTTTTTTTCAAGAAAAATGCTAAGAAGAGATAACCTACTCTACTACATGGTGTACTTAAAAGGCAGCTATAGGGTTATTTTAGAAAATGGGATAAAAATGGGATAAGAAAAAGAGAAGCAGACCTAACATTTCCCTTTTTAATTTGTCATCTGATAATAAAAATAATCAAGTAATGACAATATAAAAAAAATGTTCAAACAAGCAAAGTAACAGATAAATAAGAACTGAACATACTTCCCAAATATAGATAGAACACTTCTACAAGGACTCTTCTGATCCCACAAAACAGATAAAAAAGAAAAGAATATATTCCTCTCCTCAAGCAGATGAAGACTGGACTTGTTTGTCTCAAATAAAGACACAGGTGGACATTTGGAAAAAAGGTGAAAGAATATAGGGTGACTCTTTTAAAACAAAATTTTTACAATTTGGTGCAAGTGCTGGAGCAATATTCTTAAAGTGCAAATGCTAGCAGAGAGACCATACAGTATTTGGCAATTAACAATATGAAAACAAGAATAATATTGTACTTCATCCGCTTCAATGCGTTTAGTCTTAGAGATATGACTTCATCAGGAAGTTAGGTGTAAATGCTTATAATGCAAATATACAAGAGTACAACATAACTACCCCTTCCCCTTTTTCAATCCCCAGCAAGTCCAAAGAAAAGTCACAGCTGAACAAATAATTACAAAAGCGCCAAAAAGGCTTCATTATAATGCAAACATTTACAGTGCACCTATTGCACTTCTCCATGTCAATGCGTTCCAGTGTGGATATTTGTCTCCACAGTTCTACGTCATTATATTTTCATTACTATAGATACGCTTCTTCACCATTAAGTTGTTGAAAGAGATCCTCCCATGGTAAGCAAGTCAGATGTAATCCTCCCATAGTAAACAATATGGATGTCGACAAAAACACTTTAGGAGATATACTACATTTTTACTTTCACAAGTTATTTTTTACTACCAATTGTAAAAGTTTCACCAGTAGAGAAGCTTGAGAATTCAGTTATGCGCCAATGTGCAGCTGTTACATGTAAAACATTTGAAAAAGATTTACTGTGAGTATCATGAAAAACATTTGGTGTTAGAATATTTTTTAAGTTCTGGAACCTCTTGAAGTTAACAAGAGGTTTTTTGGGCATGATATCTTTTAATACTACAATTTGTATTTGTAGTATTGGACAATATGTATTAAGAATCTTTTTTACACAAAATTGGCAATAGAAGAGAACTGAAAATCCTGTTTTATATCACCATTATTCCTGGGTTTATCAATCAACAAATATCCCCTATGGATATGTTCCACGTCCTTTACTACTTGTGTGAGTTAATCATTATCATAAAGTTAATCAAGAAGCTTATTTTTAATGATCCCAGTTTGTTCTCTTTACTGTCCAACATCAAAACAAGCCCTCCACATTTGAGTTAACAGACTTTTAGACATGCCAGTCAGCCATCAAAGGGGATGGAAACTGGACCTGTCTATTAACTAGACATGTGCTTTCATTTTCGGACGAATGCATTTTCGGACGAAAATTGTATTTTTGTCCATTCGTCTGAATAACGAAAATGATAAACTAACGAAATCCTAATGAACAAATGCTAAATAAATTAAAGTCATTCGTCCATTCGTTAAACTGATAAACTAACGAAGAGAACTGATAAACTAACGAAATCTGAATGAACGAATGCTAAATGAACGAAAATCATTCGTCCATTCATTCATTCAGATGCTGACACTGGGGATGAATGAAATTCATATGAAATTCATATGTAATTCGTATTAATTAGACTCTTTGAACCAAATTCTCCTACCTTATACTATTGAAGTTAGGTTAAATCTTTATACTGTATGTCTGTCTGTATTTGTCCGTTTTGTATAATGTGTTACTAAGCATTTTGATAATTATGGACGTGAATTTTTTAACTTTTTAAAAACAAAAAGTGTAATACATATAAAAAAATTGTTTCAATTTCATAGCCATAATTATCAAAATACTTAATAATGCAATCTATGTTATATGCTTATATACACTGACTGCCTCCAATTTACTCGCTGCACTTCACATACTGATTGTGAAGTACAGAGAGAGAATGACAGTGAAAGGACAGTGAAAGGAAAAAAACAAACTAATTTCCTGTTTAAAAAAAAATTAACCCTTCCCCTCCTTTTCCTTCCAAATTTTTGGCCCTCATTTAGTTTTCTCTTATAATTTTTATTTTTTGCAATTTTACTATATTACTTATATTCTTTTCATGTATTAATTTAATTACAGTTAACTCCTGTAGGCCTGTGCTGTGATTCTGACCAGAGCAAACGTTAAACTTCTCCCCATTTTTTATGTATTTTTGAATACTAAATTGTAGATCATTTATATGTACAACTACATGGTATCCATCCAAACAAAATAAATTATAACATATAACTTGTATGGGTGCGTTAAATGAGAGAGAGGAAAACCAAGTTAAATCAACCACTTATCAAAATGGAAAAATCGCCTCTGGTCATTAGCCCTGGAAAATTCCTGATTTTTTAAGGGTTAATGCATGCCTTAGGAGTATCCCTGACTGAATTGTGTAATATACCAGTAACATGCTCTAAGACTTTCTCGGGACAGTTCTGATTTGGGGGGGGGGGGTGTCACGCTGTCCCATTGACCTCTACCGCTGTTCCCCTTTTCGGAAGAGAGGTAGAATTAACCAAAACAGTGGAAATAAAAACTGCAACACCATGTTCTTGATCTATTCTCTGGTGTCTGGGGCACTGGAGAAGGAATTCTGCGCATGCTCAGTGCTGCCTGGTTGTGTGACAGCGCAACCGTGCATGCGTGGAGGCGCTGTCAATCTACTTCACAGGGAAACTGTCAAAGCATGCATGAACCATATATCTTAAAGGGTCACTAAAGGGTATACTCCATGAAAGAAACTGTACTGAATTGAGACAGGAATTTCAAACTTAAATACAAAGTAGCCTTAATAAAGGTTACTGGCCCTTTAAAGCAAACAAACAACGTGTGAAACTGTCAACTTTTTTTATACACTTTTATTAACATTAGTTTAATCACACTTTTTGGTTTACATCTACACCACTAAAATTTGACTTTCTTTGTTTCTATCTGTTTGATTTCAACAAAATGATGTCCATAAGCTTCTATATCTGAACTTCCCAACCACTTAGAGCCAAATTTCAACAACTCAATAGCATAGGTAAGGGATGAAATTAAAAAATTTCGACTCTTTCAACCAAATTCTCCAACCTTCTAATGTTGAAGTGAGGCCATTTTCGTCCATTGCTGCATTCATTTCACCATTAAATTCGTATGAATGAACATTTCACCTATGTTCATTCAATACATAGTATAAGGTTGGGGAATTTGGATTAAAGAAAGAGATGAATTTCAACAGCTCAATAGCATAAAGCAGGGGATGAATGAAATTCGGATGAAATTCGTATTAATAAGACTCTTTGAACGGAATTCTCAAATAGGTGAATTATTATTCGAAACGAAAATAATGAACAAATTTCATCTGGAACGAATGCAGCAATGGACGAAATTAGTTTTCGTCTGAACGGACGAAAACAAAATGAAAATTTTTGTTTTGCCCATCTCTACTATTAACCCACTTCCATCTGTGAACTTAAAAAAAAGTTTTTGTGTGAAGAGTATTATTATCAACATAAATAGTGAGATCCAGTATTTGAAAACAAGTTCTACTACAACAATCTACCCAGGTGTAGCCTTTACGTATATATGTGTTTTTAATATTTATGTTTATGCATTGATTAAAACAATATAGCATACTGTATATCAGTATACAGTCTTTTCTTCTTTCTCAGCACTTATGCCACTTTTTATCCATTTTCATCTTCTCTCTTGAGTTCTGGGAAAAACTCTAACTGGTATTTTTAGCAGCTAAGTTTTCCTTTTTCTTTCTTTCTTACTTTCTTTCTTTCTCCTTCCTTTCTTCTGGCGTCCATCATTTTTTACAATTACGATACTACTACAAAGACAATAAACCAGATAAAATTCTGACAAATTGGAAAAAATATATCTAATAGTAGAATTTTCAAGATCATTGAAGGTAACATAATTTGTATGTCTCCTGCTGATATTTGACAAGCATTTGACAACTATTACGCTAAAATGAATTCAGGAAATGACTAACTCTGACACTACTTTAAGTGGACAGCATTCAGTCTTTGCTAATTTTTTCCTTAGTTGAATACCTGAAGCTGAACTACTGGAGATGATTTTAGAGCCATTTACAAAAGCAGATCTGGTTACCCTGGATAAAATCCTGCTCAATATCCCTGCCTTGTTTGGTGAATTAATAACATAACTACTGTTTACGATACTGATTAATAAGAACTGTGCTGTAAGTACATACACTGCATCTGTGCAATTGCCTTTAAACTGTACTTAAACTGAACAGTAATGATCCTCTTCTGGGATCATTTATACTGCCTTATAAGAACTGTGCAGTGTATATACACTGCATCTGTTCATTTACCACTAAACCTGCATAAGTACATATCTTGCTCCTGTCAATTCTCCATTCCAACTGAAATCAAGATGCTTCAAGAGCTATTGGAACTACTGAAACTCATAAGAGTAATACGCTAATTCTCCTTAATTATTCCTCTTTTGATCAATTTGCTTTATTCACTAGTCAGAACAAAAAAAACTTTAAGCTTCAAACACATTTGGGAAGTGACACCAATACAGACAGTGTGTTCTTTTAGTAAGCAAGTTGTGACATGTTCAGACTGTAAATACAGGCAAATGTACAACGTGTGTGTGCAATTTTTCCTTTAACAATGATATTCCTGCATTCCATGTCCATGTAAAAGTCTATCAGTGTAAATGGCAGCCAGCTCAAGAGCAAAATGGCAACTCCTTGACTTTACTCAAGTGACGATGACTAAAGAAACCTATAGTGTAGCATTTATATGACACCCATGATCGCTCCATGGGTGCCCCAGAGACCAAATTTCAGTGCTGGATATTGCCTTAACATCGAGGCAATAGACCAGCACCATCAGAGTGGTTTTCGCGATCGTTAAACGTGAAAAATGCTTGTTTCACCGCTGGACGTGCCTGACACGTCCATTGTCACAAAGGGGTTAAAACAATGTTAATTGATTTGATTTCAGTTATAAAGTCAGTAACAGCATGTTCCATGTGGAATTCGAGTTACAGTTGCCACAGTATCAAATCTTCAGTATATTGCAATTGTTGTTGGTTGAACAATGTGTACAACAACAAGAAAAGACTTCCCAATATGGTGGGTCCACAGAGAGTGAACCAATAAATTCCAAGGAAAAACAAAAAATAACATAGGGTAAAATTGAAGTCGACAATGCGTGGCCAGGAGAATGGTCTAGAGCAGGGGTGTCCAAGTTTGTTTCTGAGTGGGCCACTTCACGGTAAATCTATTTGTGCATTTGCCGCATTCATGTTTCATTGAAAGAATATGTATGTATGTGTACATATGTGTGTATGTGGAAATATATATATATAATGGGCAGTGTGTGAGTGTGTCACAGTTTCCCCAGCAATAATAAAATAATAATACTCAAATGAAATGCAAAACATTCACACGTGCATACACAGACACACATACAAAAATACAGTCATTCTTACACACACATACAGAGTCACACTTCCACACACACACTCTGAGTCACACTTCCACATGCACACACACTAAGTCACACACTAAGACACACTTCCCCACACACACACACACTGAGTCACGCTTCCCCACACAGACAGTCACACTTCCACGCACATAAACATTGCTTCTTTTTTTAAAGAAACTCCCCCATGTTATTTTGTTTGCAATAAAAAAAATAATATTCACATGAGCATACACAGACACACATATACAAATTACATTACCATTTATTTATATAGCGTCAATTATTTACGTAATGCTAGGTACAGAGCATAGAAGGGAACTACATACTAAGTTAGACAAACTAGAAAACAGACTGGTACATGAGGTAGAGAACCCTGCTCGCAAGCTTACAATGGGGAGGGAATGGGGTCAATAAGACACATAAGGGTTGAAGAGTAGAGTTGAGCAGACACCTGGATGTGCGGGTTCGGCAGGTTCAGCCGAACTTCGAAAAAATGTCTGGGTCCGTGCTCGAACTTGACCCCGAAATTGACCCCGAACCCCATTGAAGTCAATGGGGTCACAAACTTTTGGCCACTAAAATGCCTCTAAAAAAGTAATGGAAAGGGCTAGAGGGCTGCAAAAGGAAGTAAAATGTGGGTAAGAGTAGGACAAGTGCCCTGCAAGCAAATGTGGATAGGGAAATAACTTTAAATAATATAAAATACATGCAAATTACAAATACAGCTGAGCCATAAAATAGCACTTGATGGAATCTTTGATTTTAGCTTTGGAAGAACATAAATCTAAATCTAAAGCATGGCTGCCAGGAGGATCAACAGAATTATCCATTTGAGAGAGGGTTGGAGTGCAGGGTATTCTCTTTCAGTTTATACTAAGTGACCCATAGGTTGAGGAGGCGGTGACCATGACGGTGTAGGTGGAAGCGGTGCTGGAGGAGGAGGAGGAGGTAGCCAACACTGTTTTTTATTTGTATTTATTTGTTTTTTTGTTTATTGGATAGCAAAAAATGCACCGCAAGACGTAAATGTACTATTTAGTACAACAATTAGAATTTTTCAAAGTGTGCTGTAAGCACAGTATTGGACTGTTCTATTTGACTCTAAGATATGAAGTGTACCGCAAGACGCAAATTTACTATTTAGCACCCAAAACAATTAGAATTTTTCAAAGTGCGCTGTAAGCACAGTATTTGACGGTTCTATTTCACTCTCAGATATGAAGTGCAGGCCGTAAATGTACTATTTAGCACAACAATTAGAATTTTTCAAAGCGCGTTGTAAGCACAGTATTGGACTGTTCTATTTGACTCTCAGATATTAAGTGCACCGCAAGACGCAAATGTACTATTTACCACCCAAAACTATTAGAATTTTTCAAAGTGCGCTGTAAGCACAGTATTTGACAGTTCTATTTGACTCTCAGATATGAAGTGCAGGACGCAAATGTAATATTTAACACCAACAAATTGCCTAGATGTTGCCCACTGAGCTAACAGAACAGGATTAAAGTCATGTGCCTGGCACACAAGCAGTTGCAAGTGCACTGCACTCTCTGTGGCACTGGCCTCAGGGCAGGGTACAAATAGGTAGAATAGCACCCACTAAAATAATCACGGTAATTTGAATAATCGCTGTAGTTTGAATAATCGCTGTAGTTTGCAGATTCAACACCAGAATTTTTTTTACTCTGTCCCTCACAGCTGCAGCATCCTCTCCCTACACTAAGAAGAGCTCATGTGATGTGCGTGTACGTGACTCCAGCTTATACCGTATTTGCTCGATTATAAGACGAACCTGATTATAAGACGACCCCCCAAACTTTGTATATTGCTTTAGGAAAAAAACTAAAAGGCCGAATATAAGACTACCCTATAGGAAAAAAAAAGTTTAACTTGTATATATGTAAATTGCTTTTTAATATTTAATAAAAAATTGATATCATACAAATGCATTTCTTGTTTTTATTTCCTTTTATTTTCCAATGCTGCCTCTCTCCCCCTCCCCCAGCTGTCTCTCTCCCCCTCCAGCGTTGTCTCTCTCTCCCTCCCCCCCAAACTTCTCTCTCTTCACCTCCCTCGTCTCTTCCCCCCTTCCCTTGTCTGACTTCCCCCTTCCCTTGTCTCTCTCTATCCCCCCCTTGTCTCTCTCTATCCCCCCCTTGTATCTCTCTACCCCCTCCCCTTTTCTCTCTTCCCCCTCCCTCCCATTATCTGTGTCTCCCCCCTCCCTCCCCTTGTCTGTGTGTGTCTCCCCCCTCCCCTTGTCTATGTGTGTCTCCCCCCTCCCTCCCTCCCTTTGTCTGTGTGTGTCTACCCCTCCCTCCCTCCCCTTGTCTGTGTGTCTCCCCCCTCCCTCCCTCCCTTTGTCTGTGTGTGTCTACCCCTCCCTCCCTCCCCTTGTCTGTGTGTGTCTCCCCCTCCCTCCCTCCCCTTGTCTGTGTGTGTCTCCCCCTCCCTCCCTCCCCTTGTCTGTGTGTGTCTCCCCCCTCCCCTTGTCTATGTGTGTCTCCCCCCTCCCTCCCTCCCTTTGTCTGTGTGTGTCTCCCCCTCCCTCCCTCCCCTTGTCTGTGTGTGTCTCCCCCTCCCTCCCTCCCCTTGTCTGTGTGTGTCTCCCCCTCCCTCCCATTGTCTGTGTGTGTCTCCCCCCTCCCTCCCTACCCTTGTCTGTGTGTGTCTCCTCCCCTCCCCCCATCTCTGTGTGTCTCCCCCCCCCCCTCCCTCCCCCTCACCTTGTTTATTTCCCTGGTGGCAAGTGGGAGCAGCCGGGGGATGTCTGCACGATACGTGTAGGGCAGCATGGAGGATGACTGCACGTATCATGCAGACATCCCCCAGCTGCCCGATTCTCCTGGTGGCTAGCGGGGCAGCGGAGGATGTCTGCGCGATGAGCTGTGGAAGGAACCAGCTTCATCATAGAAGACCCGGCGGTCGTGGGATAGGCCAAAGATGAGTAGTGTGTGTTTCAGCTAGGTGGGAATTGCTAGAGGTGACATGTGTTCTAGGGGGTTGGGTAGTAAGCTTCTTTAAAGAGGTGGGTTTTGAGGGACTTTTTAAAATTTGAAAAGGAGGGAAAGAGCTGGATGCTCTGCGGAATGGAGTTCCAGGGAGAGGGGACAGCTCTGGCAAAGTCTTGCAGTAGCAAGTGAGAGGTGGTGATGAGGTTGGAGGAGATTTTTAGTCCCAGTGAGGAGCGCAAAGGTCGTGCAAAGGTCGTGCAGGGAGGTATCGGTTAACAAGAGAGGCAATGTATGGAGGGGCGGAGGAAACAGAATTTTAAATTTTATCCTTGCGCAGACGAGGAGCCAGTGGGGGGCGTTGCAGAGAGGAGTCGCCGAATCGGACCTGCCTGCAAGAAAGATGAGTCTGGCAGCTGTGTTTTGGATAGATTGCAGAGGAGACAGAAGAGTCAGTGGTAGTCCAGTTAGGAGGCCGTTACAGTAGTCAAGGTGAGAGATCACAAGCGAGTGCACTAGTATTTTGGTGGTCTCTTCGCTGAGGGAAAATGCGTGAGATGTTCCTTAGGTGCAGTCTACAGGATTTGGCTAGGGACTGAATATGGGGAACGAAGGAGAAAACAGAGTCAAAAGTGACCCCAAGACATCGGACATGGTCAGCAGGTACAATTGTAGCATTTTCAAAGGTGACTGTGAACCCAGGTGGAGGGATAGAGTTTGAGGGAGTGAAGATAATCAGTTCTGTTTTGGAAAGTTTCAGGTAGCGATCAGACATCCAAGCGGAGATGACCGACAGACACTCAACTATCCATGACACTAGTGAGGGAGTGAGGACAGGGGAGGAGAGGTAAATCTTAGTGTCATCCGTGTACAGGTGGTATTGGAAACCAAAGGAGCAGATGAGTTCTCCCAAAGAGGTGGTGTACAGGGAAAACAACAGCGGGCCAAGGATTGATCCTTGAGGAACGCCAACAGAGAGCGGAACAGGTGACGATGTATATACAAATACACAGTCACTCCTACACACAAAGTTATACTTACATACACATGCCCACATACCTAGTCACACTTCTATACACACACACACACCAAGTCACACTTTCAAACACACCCACACACATTCACACTTCCGCACACACCCATACATTAAGTCACACTTCCACTCACACACCCACACACCAAGTCACACTTCCACACATACCCACACACCGAGTCACACTTCTACACACACCTACACACTGAGTCACACTTTCACACACACACACACTCTGTCACACACACACATCACCACTTTTTGTTTGTTCCCCCTCCCTGCTCGTATACCTTTTAGCTGCAGGGAGGGGGATTTTTCCATCTGAGCACCGGGATGTCACTTGCACTCTGATCCTGTTGCAGCACCGGGTGTCAGTGACATCCTGGTGCACACATTGTTGGAGCGGCTAAGAGGTGTGGCTACCGCTGCCACTCTCGAACTGGCCGCACCTCTCTGGCCAGAAGGCCGAATGTTGGATGCCAGTACATGGAGCAATTGAAAAAGTGCAGGTATGGTGTGGTTCCATGTAACTGGGTAAATGCAGGCATGTGGGGGACAATTTAATTCAGAGGTAGCAGTTCAGGGGTGCCTACTCAGGTATATGCTGTGTAAATTCAGATATTCCTGCCCTGGTATGGGCTGTGTAAAATACTAGTCTATGACAATTGTCATTATGTGTGACTCCATTTCCTGGTAATTTGAGTATGAAGTGGAAAATGCATTAAGCCTGCTGGGGATGACACATAATAGTCAGATGGCCTGGTATCAGACTAGTGGGGGCTTGCCTTGATAGTCTGATAGGGGTCTACTATGTACAGGGGTCTCTCTCTCTCTCCCTCTGCTAGTGAAGGTCCCCTCTGCTGATCCCATGCACAGATAAGGGTCTCTCTGCACTAGCAGAGAGAGACAGTCACTGACCATTCCAGGATTCCTGCTTCCCAGGGAAGCATGGCAGCTGCTGGTCAAAGCATAAACGGCATGTACTGCCAAACATACATGCTAATATTTCCTCAGACTACAGACAACTAATTTTTCATGTGTGCTTCATTGGTAGAAGCACAAGTGAAAAATAAAAATGACTTTTCCTTTAAAACATATTGTTTTAGAAAAACTTAATTACAGATTTAGTAATCCTTTGTATTATCAAAGACCAGAAACCATTTAAAAGTGCTAATTATATTTCAGACATTGTGGCTTAAGCTAAAATCCTAAGTATATAGATTAGTTTTATAGAAATCAAAGTTAATTTGTCAATTACCTGTTGAGAAGACATGAAATTCTAGTCTATCAACTGCCCTTGAACACCTGCCTGCAGGCTAAATTTTAGAAATATTAATTTTAACGTCTGCTACTTAAAGAAAATATGTTGTTAAAGCATATATTCAAAATAATGTACTACGCATGGAAATCAGTTCTGGACACATTATGGTAGATTTAAAGCACTACAGCTCTTTGTAGCTCATGCAGCACAAAGAAAAGAAACTAAGAAATATAAAATATTCCACTCTGCCTTAAGCTAATTTCCCAGAAGCTGCTTAACACTCTTGTTATAATTAGCAATGCTCAAAACTGTAGAAAGTACATTATTTCAAGGAAACCCAATCATTATCTTTTTTTAAATAAATTATGGAGGGTGCATGACTGCCTGTGTGTGGAGTTTTTAAGCTGATAAAGTACAGTATATTGACAGTGACTCACAGAGATCAGTCTGTGGCAGACCATAAATGAGAAGGGACAGGTAAAGATTTTTAAGTCTATTTTTAGTACAAACTAGTTTCAGAAGACAGAGGTAATTTATTATTTCATTTAGATATGACTCGTACAATTAAAGGACAAACCTTTATTTAATAATCAAATGCTATCTATAAATACATAATAGTGCAATTGCATATGGTTCATATTTATTCACCATTTGAGGACATTTTACAATAGTCTTATGTCCTTCACATATAATAAAAGTATAGCTATAGATTTGCATTTTTAAGAGCCTTTGAGGGCTTGAAACATGTTAGGTGTTGTGGCTCGTCCTCCCCCCCCCCCCCCCCTTTCCCCCTTCACTGCCTCTGCTTCTTCCATTCATGCACAATAATTTAAGTTACTTCGGAATTCCATTCTCTCCATCATCAACTATAACATTATGTGTACTCAACCCATTCAAGGAGACAGAAGAGCCACCCCACTTGCTTGCTCTATTAAGTAACATAATACTAAATGATAGACATGACTCCCTACCTTTCTGCAGACACCTGCGGCGAGTTCAGCCAACTCGGAAAAAAAGTCCGGGTTCGGGGTCGAACTTGACCCCAAACCCGTACCCAAACACACTAGTGTTAGGGGGGACATAATGTCCCTGGTCCCCACCCAATGCCGGGGGTGGGGACCCTAATATAATAATGAGGGGGGGACCACAAATAAAGTGACTAGATGTGACCAGCCACTAGTTACTCCCCGCCCAATAAAAATAATTCCTACCTACCTACCGAACCCCAATCTCCAACCCGGACATACAGTGGAATGTCCGTGTTCGGGTCCAGGGTCCAAAAATCGTAATGTTCGGTACGAACCTGAACTTTGCGGTTCGGGTTCGCTCAACTCTAGAGATGACGCAGTTTGTATCACACAATATTATTGATTATACATAAGGGAACCCTCTGTAGCAAATTACATGAAACATCAATTCAGACAATAGACAATAAATGGTCTGCCATTGGTACATGCACTTAGATGGTTCCACATGGACGAATTTAGTTTCAAAGCCATGCTAGACTAACATGTTTCTACGATTAAAAGTATTGATTATGTATTATATGTTGTCATTTTCAGGTTCTGATGTTCTGTAATACCCACTCATTTAACCACCACAGACTGATCCACATATCTTGGCACTTTTCTGCTAAACGGAATTTGATGTACCCTAAGGAACATTATCTATTACGCCCTATTCTCTGGACAGTTACCCTCTTCCCTTCACTTTCCATTCTTTCTACATCTTTCCCTGCTTCCCTTTCTTCTTCCCTCTGCCAAACATTCTCACTCCAGGTATAACATTGTTAAAACATATCTAGCAAAAAGTACATAACTTCTGTACATATTATGTATAGCTTAGTTTACCTACCAAAAACAATGATATTTCCTAGAATTATCTCAGTGACATGTGTCTGATTGAAGAAAGCACCACTTCTGGTAACATGAATGATATCATAATGTGATTTAAAAAAAAAAAAGCAAATCAGTATTTTTTTCTTTAACCCTAGAAGGGTAATTATACACATGGTATCCAATTGAAAATGTGCTATCTGAATTTCTTGTCATTATTCATTGCTAATAATGGTGGTGATTCGATTACACTCATTTGAGCACGACCCTAATGACATTTTGTCCTAGTAGATATACATAATTCCAGGACTGACATTTATATGTATGTAAATATGTATTTTTTAAACTGGTGTGTTAAAGCATATTTAATGAACAAAGGGACTTTAATGAAAAGGTCTCTATTGCCAGAATCACAATTGGTGTTATAAAGTGGTATCCTTGGTAACATTACTAACTTTTTTGGGGTTTAGAATTCTTTGTAAAGATATTCCCCATTATACATTTGCATTTTTATTTAATTCACTTAGTTCCTAAATCAATGAACTTAGCAAGGATCCATCTGTTTACCTACTTTAGAACATTTTATAATTAATTTAAAATATATATATATTTTTTACTTTGAAGGAAAGCCACTTATTCTGAAAGAAGCAGGCAAATACTGAGCCAGGTGAATTCAGGTGACCAGCTTCTGGAGTGAACAAGCTTCTTAAGTGTTGGAGTTATAAGCAAATAAGGAAAGGTGTATTTTTATTTTCTTTGCAAGAGGAGCACTGTTTATTTTATGTGCGTGCAATGTATAGATTTGTTTAAAAAATACTTCTTTGGAGGGAAAAGGTTTGGAAATGTGTTGCTAATTAGTTCATTAACCTTACCTGTGAGACTCTGTTTACTTTGAAGGAAAGTCACTTATTCTGAAAGTAGCAGGCGCTTACTGAGCCAGACGCATTTGGGTGACCAGCTTCTGAAGTGTGGGAGTTATAAGCAAATAAGGAGTTGAAAGGCAAGAAGGAGGGTAAAGTATAATTCTTGTTTATTCTATTTATTTTGTGTGTTTTACATTAGAGAGCATGATGTATAATGCCACTCGGTGCATGTCTTGCGGCATGTATGCTCTCTTGGAGCAAGTTCCCAAGGGTGAATAATGCTGCTGCAGATGTGAGCAAGTTTCTGCTTTGGAGAAGTTCATACTTTAGTTCTAAAGAGGCCAAACTGGCAACACTGAGGGACACAAACAAGCATTGTATGGAGCCAGTGTAGAGGAGGGTGATAATGGAGGAGAAGAGGTTTCTATGGGAGAAAGCTGGGGTAGCTGTGTAAGGGGAAGTAGGGGCCGGAGAGCTAGAGAGGCTTGTTCTGGGCTACTTCATCCCATCATGTTTGCCATATTGTTTGAGGATGCTGGGGAGATCAGCTCAGACGAGGCATTTCTGGGGCAGGCTGACTCTCCTAATAGCCAGGTGAGTAGCTTCCCCAGTGCAGTTGGGATCCAGGACACAAGGAAGGCTAGACAGGTACTGATGGTAGAGGAATCTATTATTAGGAATGTAGATAGAGTAATAAGGTCTCCAGGACCCTGAATGCTGAACTGTATGTTGTCTCCTGGGTGCTCAGGTTCAGCATGCTGTGGACTGGGTAGACAGATTGTTGGGAGGGGCTGGGGATGATCCAGTGATCTTAGTACACGTCACTACTAATGACAAATTGAATGGTAGGTGGGGGGTCCTTAAAAATGATTTTAGGGCACTGGGGAAATTAACTGAAGAAAAGGACCTCCAAGGTAATATTCTCTGAAATATTACTAGCACCAGGGAGACTGCGGGAGCTTAGGGAGATTAATGCATAGCAACGAAGGTGGTGTAAGAAAGAGAGATTTGGGTTCTTATAGTACTGAGTAGACTTTGCAGTTGGCTACAGACTCTATGGATGGGATGGACTGCACCTCAATGATGAGGGGGCTGCAGTATTAGGGAAGAGGATGGCTAGAGGGTTGGATGAGCTTTTAAACTAGACTCTGGAGGGAGGGTCAAGATCAAAATGGAGCAATGGTAGCTAGAGTAGATTGGAAGGTGGTTCTAGCTAAAGGAAAGGAGTGGTGGGGTTAACATAGATTGTAGGCAGGTACATACAATTCAACCTGAAGGCATTAAGTGTTTGTCAACTTAACAGAAATAGAGTAGTATTCTAAAATGTCTTTTATCAAATGCAAGAAGCTTGACAAACAAATTGTGTGAACTGGAGATACTAGTAAGTGCTGAACAGTATGAGTTAATCAGTATATCAGAAACATGGTGGGAGGAGACGCATGATTAGTCAGTTAATTTACAAGTCTACACATTTTTAATTAAGGACAGAGTAAATAGAAAAGAGGGAGGGATTTGTCTATATGTAAATCCTAAATTAAAGCCCAGTATTAAAGAAGGTGTGCATGATGTAACTGGAACTGATGTGGAGACACTGTAAGTAGAGATTAGCACAGACACAAAAAAGAGTCACTCAGTGTTTGTAGCTGTATACTACTGGCCACCAAAGCAAGGGATCAGCATTATCATTTATAGAGTACAAAGATGCCAACGCAGCCTGCAAAAAGGCAATTAAAATCGCTAAATTGGAAAAAGAGGAAGGGATTGCTAAGGAGATTATAACTAACCCCAACTTTTTTTTAAGTATAGAAATGGAAAAAATCTAAAGGCAGAAAATGTTGTGACCTTCTTTTCCCAAATGGGAAATTGGGTAAGTGGGGACAGAGAGAAATCAGACATCTTAAACACTTTTTTTCCTTCTGTTTATACTAAGAAAGAACCGATGGATGAACCATGCTACCGGAATTTACGGAACAGTCACCACAAATGTGGGATTGGCTGACATAGGAAAAAGTGCTTAAACAATTAAACTCTGTTAAGCTAGACAAGGCCACATGGCCAGATGGTATGTACCCAAAGTTACTTAGAGAGTTCAGCATAATTTTAGCAGACCACTATCTTTAGGGATTCTTTCAGTTCAGATATAGTGCCAACAGACTGACAAAAGGCAGATGTTATTACAGTATTTAAAAAGGGATCAAAATCTCTGCCAGGGAGCTTGACATCTGTAGTGGGGAAATTATTTGAAGGATTGCTAAAGGTGTATACTCAAGTATACATCTTGAATCAGAATATAATTAGTAAACGTGAATATGGTTTTGTGAAATACAAACTTAATAACATTCTATGACGAAGTTAGTAAAAATATAGATCTAGGTGTGGCAGTTGATGTGATCTATTTAGACTTTGCTAAAGCATTTGATATAGTTCCACACTAATGGTAACTCAACAAATTGAGAGAAATAGGTTTGGGGGCAAATGTATGTATTTGGATTTAAAATTGGTTAAAAGATAAAATGCAGATGGTTGTTTTAATGGAAAATCCTCAAATTGGACCAGGGTATTAAGCGGAGTACCTCTTGGGTCTGTTTTATTCCCTCTTCTTTTTAATTTGTTTATTAATTATCTACCAAGTTTTGTTGAGAGTCATGTCCCAGTGTTTGCTGATGACACAAAATTAGGGAATGTAATACAGACTAACCTTGTTTGTTTTTTACAGGGAGATTTGGGCAGAGTGGATGACTGGGCATTCAAGTGGCAAATGAGGTTCAATATAGACAAATATAAAGTTAAATAACAATACCCATTTGCCACTCTGCATCACCATTTATATATATATATATATATATATATATATATATATATATATATATATATATATATATATATATATATACACATACCTTTGGTTAATACACTCTCCTAATAGCTAAAAAATAATTAATATAGCGGAGAGTGTGTGCCTGCAGACCCAATGTAGTTAAAAAGAAAACTGGTCTGACCTTTCAAAGAAAAGCTGTCCAAATAGAAGATCTGTTAAAGAAGGCACTCTATAACCATACAGGATAAGGACAACATAATACTTGTAAAGAATGCAATATCAAAATGTATTATAAGTGATAAAAGTGAAGGACCTTTGAGTGGGCACCTCTAAAACACCTCAGTACACACAAAAACAAGATAAATAGAAGTGTCCAATGAGAAATATACATCAAAAACATATCAATAAAATACACAAAATCAATCCTGCAGGATAATGGAGTAAGGTACTAAGCAGATGGGTACAGCAAACAAGCGTAGTCACTACCCAACTGAAGTAACCTATCAGAGAATCAGCAACATGTAAGAGCAAATAGAAAATGAATACAAAGAGCAGGTAATAAATATATTTGAATAAATCTATGATAGCACTAAATGTCCTATAAAAATATAGAAAAACGTAATATATATATATATATATATATATTCAAGTCCAGACACTGGTAGGAACGCTGCTGCTTCTATCAAATGAAAGGAAGCAGTAGAGGTAAATGCAAATAGTTCCTGTAAATAAGGATGCTGACACTCAGGCGAGTATGAGTATAGATAAAAGCCTACACAATCACTAAATAATAGATACCGCAGCACCTTTGTCCACAAAAGGATTAACTACTTGGAGTCTATAACAGGAGTAGATAGAACACCAGAAGGCACATTAACATCCACCATCCGCCAGTCGCGGAGAAGGCAGATGAACGCTGTCAATAAAATGAAGCAATCTCTCCTCCACGGACCTCCATAAAGGAAATCCAATGTATATTCCAGGTAATCGTATAGGGCCAACCAGAATGCAGAGCTTCCAGATGAAATCCAGGACTGTTTTACTTGTGGCTAAACTTTGCCGAAACAGATTCCTCCCACAGGAATTGATCCAATCACATTGGTCACCGACGATCGTTTCGCCTTGGCTTCTTCCGGGTTATTACTTTAAGGAGCTCTATACTCCCAAACCGGATATGCGAAAATATATGGGCTAATAGATCTCAGCACACCATAAAAAACAAGCAAAGCAGGGATACAGACAGGGGGGCATACTCCCCCCTGTCTGTATGCCTGTTTTGCTTGTTATTTACGGATCCGATGCAATAAATCCAATATTTATTTTCTACTGGACTGAGGAGTGCTAGCGTCTTTCTTCTCCGGTGTACTTCATTCAGCTGCCTTCACAGCGTGACCCAGCACCCCAGCATCGGTAAAATTTATATATGAGAGGTTAATTTTCATTCCTGAGTGGAGCTGGCTTGTCCCCCGGGATATTGCTTTCTTTCTTAAATCTGATGCTCTACTCTCATGGCTGTCCAAAAAATGTATCGCTTTGGGGCTGTCTGTGTTTTTATTTTTAATGTCCCCCATATGTTCCAGGATTCTGTCCTTCAATCTCTTAGTTGTTTTTCCAACATAATATTTATTTCTTGGACATTGGAGGTCATAGATCACCCCCATAGTGTTGCATGTAACATGTCCCTTAATGAAGAACTGTTCTCCCTTTACATTTTGACACCGTTTGACCTTACGAATACTGCGACAGGCTTCCTGAGACAGCCAAGCTAGTTTTTCCCTTGACCTCTCAAAATGACTTCTTACCAAAAGATCCCTGAGGTTTGGGGCTCTCCTAGCAGCTAATTGAGGGTACTTTCCTATATGTTGAGCTACTCCTGGATCTAATTGGAGAATCTTCCAATGTTTTTCCAGGATTTTTTTAACATCACTCCACTGCTCGTTATAGGTGGAGATGGAACTGACTACCACTGAAGTATTGGGTTTCAACTTATTTCCAAACAGAAGTTGGTCCCTGTTACTTTCTTTGGCTCTTTGATAACCTCTAGAAACACTCCCTCTACTATATCCTCTCTCAGTGAAACGTTGCCTCAATTCGTTGGCTTGTATTTTAAATCTACTGTGAGTTGAACTGTTTCTTCTGATATGCAGATACTGACCAATAGGTATTCCCTGAATAAGAGACTGTGGATGATGACTTTCTGCTTTTAAGAGGGAATTGGTCGCTGTCTCCTTTCGGTAAATGTCTGTTTCCAGGCCATCACCTACTCTAATGATCCGTAAATCCAAAAAGGGTACTTCTGACCTGCTGTGTTCATACGTAAATTTTAAATTACGATCATTAACAATGATTATTTCCATAAATTTTGCTAGTTCGATCTCTGTTCCCTCCCACAACATAAAAATATCATCAAAATAGCGGATCCAGAGGACCACATGTTTTCCCCATGGGTCCACCAATTGATCAAAAACCATTCCCTGCTCCCAGAAACCCAGGTGCAAACAGGCATAAGTAGGGGCGCATGTAGCACCCATGGCTGTTCCCCTCTTCTGCAAAAAATAGCATTGGTCAAAGGTAAAGAAAGTATTAGTCAGAATCAACTCCAACAATTCTAAAACTAAATCTGTGTGTTTGTCATATTTCAACTCCCTACTTTTGAGAAAATGACCTGAGGCCTGTACACCCACCCTATGAGGGAATAGATGATTACAGGCTCTCTACATCAATGGTTACCAGAAGAGTAGACTCTGTTACAACCAAACCCTCTACATAGGACATCAGTAGTGTCCTTTATGTAGGAAAGCAGAGTTACAAGGAAAGGACGGAGGATATAATCTACATAGCAGCTGACATTTTCCAAAGGACTTCCTATCCCAGACACAATAGGGTGACCAGGAGGATGGGTCATACTTTTATGGAGTTTGGTTATTATGTAAAAAGTGAGGATAACGGGGTGGTTGCTTACAAGGACCTTGTGTTCATCTAAACTTATTAGACCAGACTGATATGCCAAGATTAATTTGGTCATAAGTAGAGTTGAGCGGACACCTGGATGTTCGGGATCGGCAGGTTCGGCCGAACTTCGAAAAAATGTCCGGGTCCGTGCTTGAACTTGACCCCGAACCCGAACCCCATTGAAGTCAATGGGGACATGAAATTTTGGCCACTAAAATTCCTCTAAAAAAGTCATGGAAAGGGCTAGAGGGCTGGCGGATGGGGACCCTAATAAGAATGAGAGGGGACCTAGTGTCAACCCCGGTCCCCACCCATGGCCGGCGGGTGGGGACCCTAAAATGAATGAGGGACACTAGGTCCTGTCAGAGGTATTGAAAAGTAATCTCAAGACTGGTATATATGAATAAGGTGGCCATAGTTGTGCAAGGTTTATTACTCTAAAGCCACATCTCATTGTACTGATGCAGACACAGCTGTGTACATACTAGAGGAGAAGGGGGGCTTCTCTGCAACTTGCTAGCCCACCCAAACTGGCAGAAACTGAAAGACACAGACACACTGAGATTATTGCGATTTTTGATTTGTAGAATCTAATATATGTTATTATAAATACACCTAGTTGATTCTAATCGCTCATTAAAATATATAACTATATCACACCTTCACTAATAAATATTTAAAGTATAATTAATCCTAAATATTAATTAGAATATTGTTTTTATTGTTTTATTAGTGTGATATACATTTTATTATAAGTTTTATTTAATGTGCAATGATAAGAATATGAATATGATGAATATTTACTCTAATTTGAAATTGTATTAACACTTTTAGACATTTAAACATTTATATTGTCTTATATTATTCTCACAATCCAGGTGTTGCTATAAATCATGACATCATCTCATTTAAATTAAACTCACCCATCCATTCAATTGGCTAGAAGTTACAGAAACAGGGTGCAAATCTGAGATAAGGTTTGGTTGAAAAGTCGATACTGGAGCTGTAGAAAGGGGTCGAGAGATACCTGGGGAGACTGATTTTGGGAGAGCTGCCACTAGTGGGGTGAGAGATGGGAATGTTTTAGAAAAGGGCTGAGTCTCTCTCCTTCTGGGGAGAACTCAGGAATATGAGGCTTTTAATAGCACATGTTCACTATAACAATAGACATCTCCATACCCATAGTATTGAGCTAAGTCCTAGGAGTAACTCCCATCACTCAATTCTTCAATGGAAGGAGTCTCAACTGGAAACCAACCTCTGCCGGTAATGTATAAATGTGGTAATATGTTTCTAGCATAATCTCATTTTTTATGGATGTCATTAGCATAAATATTTGGGTAAATTTAACTTAAATCCCACAATTTCTGGGATCTATATGTTTTAGCCTGGTGTTTATCTGTCATCCTTTCTGCAGAAGGAACCCAGAGGAATATCCTATAGATATTACCAAGAATAATAAGTTCTTATAGTCTAGCTATTTACCCAAATATGTAAAATCTAATCTCCAGAGATTATCTAAGATTCTCATTCTTAAAGTCTAAGCTAGAATACATACATCATCATTTACCGGGCAGATTAAGAAATAGTCACCTTGAGTAGTTAAATGATTTAGTAATAGTCAAAAGTGCAGGAGATGCACTCCGGGGAAGAGGATGTGACGTAGGACGCCAAGGCGGGGCCTGCGGGGAAGTGAGTGAGCCCGCGAACTTAGCTGCACTGATGCTTTCCCCCGAAGAGTGATCCGTTTGGCCGAGAATCTCGTGGGTTAGCAGGACTGGAGGATCTGCGTTGTTTGGTCTGTGCCCTTTGCCTACTCTCCGAGAATAGAGAAGATCTAGGCGACAGGTTAACCCAGAGAAGTGAGGTGGATTGAGCAAGATACCTGGGGGAGCTAATGACGGATCCAGACGGCCTTTGAAAAAAGGGAAGTGACAGATAAGTGTTTTTTATGTTCATCTTTGCAGACTCTGTTAAGAACTTCAAGAAAACGTTCAAATCTCCCCAGTCTTGTTATCAATGCTCGCTAAGACTAACTTTTGAAGGGGAAAATCTATAAAAGATTTGCTGCAAGTGAATGATACTGGCATTAGTTAACTCTAAGGAGACCCTTCTACTGTCAAGCTCTCAATATTTGGAAAAAGAAATCTAGGATTTCAGAAAATCTTGTAGTATTCTGCTTTGTGTTACAACTTTATTTTGGCTGGGGATAAACCGGTTGAATAGACGCTGATTATAGCCATATTCCCTGAAGATTCCGTGTAAGATAAAGAGCGGAATAGTATCAGCTCAGGGTTCTGTGTGAGTTAGGTCACTGCTATGGAACAGTGGTCCCTTTAGACACATAGAATGGAGAGTATAAACATTGGGTTGAACACTTGAATTCTGCTCCATTTTATACAAATCAAGGTGTAAACAGGACAAGATTGACTGACTCCAGTTTAAAAGCAGTGTGGTGGAAGGGGAGAGAAGGGAAGGAGTGAGGAAGAACCTTCTGCTCAAAAGTATTCAGTTCACCCGTCTGTGTGTGGAGGCGTGCAGGGAAAGACAGATAGAGGGTAACATAATCCCAAATACAAGCACATCACTAGTTAAGGGAAACCAAGCCCTTCAATAATGGCTTCAACAAAAAAAGAGGAACTAAAAAAACAGCAAAAAAAGAAGGAGCAGAGGATTCAAGAACAAAAAAAGGATAAAACAAAGAAAATGGCTTCAATCTTTGCTACAACTCCCCAAAGAGAAATGCTAGATACATCACAAGACACCTTGGATGTGTTATCTACGCAAGAAGATTTGGAAACTATAAAGAAATGTTTAGAGACACAGTTTTCTATATTTAAACAAGAAATAAAGATTTCCATCAAAGAAATTACAGCAGAAATGGAAAAACAGGACAATAGAATAAAACAGAATGAAATTAGTCTGGTGGAAGTAAAAAGCAAATTGATCCGGACAGAAGATCTAACAAACACATTACAAAATAGGGTGGAAGAATTAGAATCACAAATTGCAATGGCAGAAGATCGGGATAGACAAATCAACTTGAGGATTAGAGGAATTCCGGAAGACATCATGGCGGATAAATTGGAACTCTATCTAACAGAAATGTGTGACTCATTCAAAATTAGGCAGCATGAACATGAACTTTTGTTTGAACATGTACATAGAATCGCAAAGCCCAAAGGAATCCCAACGGAGGTCCCCAGAGATGTTATCATCTGATTCCATGCCTTTAAATATAGAGAATTAGTGGCCAATTAATTTAAGGACAGAACAAAGCTCTCAGAAAAATATCAAAAACTTGCCTGTTTTGCTGATTTATATAAAACTACAAGGCAGATGTGGAAATCCTTTTCAGAAGCTACTCTTGAACTAAGGAAAGCTAACATAAGATATTCATGGGGATTCCCAGTTAAACTGATTGTTTTCTATGAATCCTCAAGAATAGTATTTGATAAAGTAGAAAAGGCACTGATATGGTTAAAGGGGAAAGGATTGTTTCTTGGAAAAGAGTAACATCGGGACTTGAGATGGAGGGGGGGAGGGGGAGGAGGGGGAAGGAAGGATTTTTTTTGGGGGGGGGTATCCTCAATATATGTTAATGTATGTTTTTTTTGGCGGTAATTGTGTGGTGGTCCTCCCGCCAATTGATTTAAAGAAGACTGGAGAGGTTTTTCATGGTTGGATACAATTGATAAAGTTAAATGTTAAAAAGAGATGTAACTATTAGTTGGTGGGAGCAACTCTAAGGTATGATGCAAGTAGTAATGCATTTTTAATTGGCTATGGGTATACATAAGCAGAGCCTGCTTATTCTCATTGAGGGGGTGGGTTTTTTTTTTTTTTGGGGTGGGGGATTTATATAATTTATATAATTAAGGATTTTAGCAACATGCCTTGGAGCAGCTCATAATTCTGTGTCAAATAAAGTAGTGGGGATGCTCGTAGGGGGGGTTAACAAGTAGGTTGTTTTATTCTTGTTTTTTGGTGGAGCTCCTTATTTAAAATTAATCGCCACATAGTGAAATAATGAGGGTCTTGTTTGATCGTATTCGAATTACTAATAATAATTTGGACAAGTTAATTTTGTTGAATATTTAGAATTGCACTAGACACTAAATTACTCAATAAGTGTTAATAAGCGTCACAAGCGGAATATTTCACTTTTTTTTTTCTCTTTGCACTATTTAGGACACTAATAATAATTTGGATATCTTAATTTGGTTGATTATTAGAATTTGTATTACACACAAGATTATCTAGTGTTAAAAAGCATTACAAGTGAATTATTTTTTGAAGGGGACTTGGTGAAGAGCAGTAGCAGTTGTATCCAAGTGTTTAAGTGGGTTAATAATGAATAATTATGAAATAGCAAGAGAAGGGATGATTATAGGGATTTTGAGATACTGCTTATACCAACTGTTTGGCAGTATGTTTATTTTTAGTATCCCCCCTGCCCCCTCCCCCCCCCCCCCGTTTCTCGCTGTTTGCTGTTTATCTTGTCTCCTCTTCCCCTTCTCCCCCCACCTTTTTTTTTCTTCTCTTTTTCCTCTTCTTCTCCTTCCGCCTCTTCTTTCCTTTTTTTTTTTTTTTTTTCTCCTTGCTCCTCATGTCCCCCATCCGTTTGGTCTCTCTTGTGGTCAACGGACCTATTGGAAGATGATAAGATACTGCGCTCACTCACCCCCAAATGGGTTCTCATTCTAGAGAGCCAAATAAGTGTTCAGTACTAATTAGAGGGAAGAACACGACAGTGGGTGGGAAATGGCATACTCCTTGTGGGGAGGGGTCTGGTCATTTTTTAAGCCCTTAGTGGCTTTTTTTGTCATTGTTAAGTGTTTTTTGTTTTTATGTTGTTTGTGTGAGGTAGTGCACCACCGTGCAATGGGCCGCTCTTGGGAATATGGTTAATTTAGTTCTCTTCCAATGGTCAAAATCTTGACACTTAATGTACAGGGACTGAATACGCCCCAGAAAAGGCATTTTCTAACTAGATATATTTATGAGAACCATATTGATATAACTTTTTTTACAAGAGACACATTGGAAGGAAGAAATTCCCCTAATCAGAGATAAAAACCTCCCAATAATAATCCACTCTCACTATAAGACAAAAAAACGAGGTGTTGCTATTTTAATCTCAAATAAGTTAGATTATGAAGAAATATATAGGGAGGTGGACAAGGAGAGTAGATTTATATTTGTGATTTGTAAAATCGATGATAGATTGTATACACTTTTAAATATATACACCCCCAACAAGAGACCCATAGCCTTTATGAACAAAATAATTAATAAACTGGATAGGTTGGCACAAGGTGCTACCCTCATAGGAGGAGATTTTAATTATATTGTTGATGCCTAGTTAGATAAAAAAAAACTTTGCAGAGGAATAAAACAAGCAGATCAGTTAAAAATATCTCATCACAATTCCAGAGGTTGATTGAGCGCAATGGGTGGTATGATCTGTGGCATACGTTGCACCCAGACGAATTAGATTTCACTTTTTTTCGAGAGTTCATTTGTCATATTCTCGCCTTGATTATTTTTTGGGAGATCAGCGTCTACTACAAATGTGTGAAAAGTGCTCCATAGAAGACATATCCTGGTCAGACCACTCGGCAGTAATATTAATCATCGATGCATTGAAGGTACAGCAGAATAGGTCCTCTTGGAGATTAAATGACAAATTATTAAGGGTAGAGGGAAATATAGAACTGTTGACAAATATGATTGACCTCTATTTTAAGGAGGTGCTTTTTGTTGTTTAAATCTTAAGTTACCCTCCACCCGAGACTTAACAAACAGGGAATCTAAATCCAATTCTACCAGTTTTACAAAATAATTTACATTTAGGACCATAGATAATAAAGGCATCAATTTTGATTTTGAAAATCCTATGGATTCCAATGTCTCTACCTGATCAGATTCACCTTCCAACTCAGTCAGTAACTCTACTAAAGGTTGATCTCTTACATCTAAATTTTTCAGATTTGATTGTTGAGAAAATAATTTCCTTGATATTAAACGTCTAGCAAACATATGAAGATCCTTTCGGACCTGAAATTTATCCACTGAATTTGTTGGAGAAAACGATAGTCTCTTTTTACAAAATCTCTAAGTGGTCTTGAGTCAGGGTAACACTAGATACGTTCACTATGTAATTGTTCCTCCACTGTTGTTTCTGTCCTTGTCCCTTGTCTCTGTTCTTGATTCTCATTGCCCTGGTTTCCCACTGGGGTAGATGTTCCTGTGGTCCCAAATGATTTGTTTGTGCCTGCTCCGCCTTGTTCTGCATTTGGTTGATCACCTAAAAAAGCCTTACCTATGGTTCTCTTATTTCTGGTACCATTTATTCCACACACACTCCCCCCCCCCTCTCTATGAATCATGAAATTTTCATCTTTTTTCTGATCTTAATCTCCACTCTCAGCCTATCTAAATCATTCTGAAGGTCCCTATTCAGTTTGTCAAAATGAGCATTTTCTGACCAGACATCAACTTTTTCTTTAGCCTTCTGATTCTCCTTTTCCAACTTAACTAATCTTGCTACATTATCTTCGATTATCAGAGAGATTAAGCCTAAAGAGCATTTACTTAAATGGGCCTCCCATTTATCTTTAAAATTCTCCACTGCTGGATTAGCTAGATTATTCCCTGGGCTGGATATATAAAGTTATTCATTATGGGAAAAAATAATAACAAAGCAACATTTACTTTAAATGGTTTTTCCCTGGGAAATACTACTAATGAAAAGCATTTAGGAATAATTGTAGATAACAGACTTGGCAAGGGCCAATAAGATATTGGCATGCATAAAACAAAGTACATATTTACTAGAAGAGGATATCATCTTGCCTCTTTACAAGTCAATGGTAAGACCTCACCTTGAATATACTGTACAATTCTGGGCACAAGTTCTTGAAAAAGATATTATGGAAATAGAAAAAAGTGCAAAGGAAGGCTAAAAAAATAATAAGGGGATGGAGGATCTTAATTATCTAAGTTACCGCTTAGAGAAACTTAAAAAATTGCATTTATTTACATTAGAAAAATGCAGCTCAGAGGGTATATGATAACATTATATAAATAGGTGCAGGGCCAATATAAAGAGCTCTTCAGTGACCTGTTCATTAACAGAAATGTACAAAGAATAAGAGGTCAGCCCCTGAGACTGGAAGAGAAAAGATTTGATAGACAGCAAAGGAAGGGATTCTTTACGCTGAGGACAATAAAGTTATGGAATTTACTGCCAAGAGAGGTGGTGCTATGAACTACAATAGATGCATTTAAAAATGGTCTGGATATTTGTCTTAGTAAAGCAGAACATATGGTTCTAATAATAATGGAATAATGATTAATAATATATCTTCTTTATCCAAGGAGGAATCTTATTGCCCTTTGGAGTCAAGAAGGAATGTTTCCCCCTAGGAGGCATAATTTGAAAAACCTTCCTTAGAGTTGTTTTTTTTTTTTTTGCCTTCTTTTTGATCAAAAGCAGGAATGATAGGTATAAGGGTTGAACTTGGTGGACTTGTGTATTTTACAACCTAAATTACTATTTTACCATGAGGGTGGTGTAGGGGGTGGGGGAAATCCCCCACTGTGTGACACCCCCATTGAGTATGACACCTGTGCTGCTGGCATCTTCTTTGCAGCACTGTATCCACTGGATATGGCTGCCAAAATAAACTTTAAAAGTAGAAGAAAACCGAATATGACAGCACATCATATCCGGTGGCTGTATTCTCTTATACATGGAGGTGACAGCCAGGGACACAGAGCAGCCTGTAAGTGAAAAATGAGGAAGGGGGAAGGAGGGTGTTATGTAATGGGCAGACTAGCGCTGCTATATAAATAAGCAACTTGGCTGTGGCATTTGGATGTGGCATATTAATGGGAAAATAACACTGGCATATTAATGGACAATATCGCTGGAGCATTTTAATGGGCAAATTTGCTGTTGCATATACATGGGCAAATACAATTGGCAAATTGGTTTTGGCATATTAATGGGCAAATTGTCTGTGGCATATTAATGGGAAAATTGTCTGTGGCATATTAATGGACAAATTGACTTGTGGCATATAATGAACAAACTAACACTGGCATAGTAATGGGCAAATTGGATGTGGAATATTAATGGTAAAATGGCTGTGGTTTATTCATGGACACACTAACTTGGACATATTAATGGGAAAAATGGACTTGGCATACAAATGGGCAAAATAACACTCACATATTAATGTACAAACTAACACTGGCATATTAATGGGTAAGTTGGCTGGGGCATATTAATGAGCAAAATAATGCTGGTATATGTATAGCTTGGAGGAAAGACTTAACTGGGGGGGGGGGGGGTATGATAGAAACATGTAAATGCATAAAGGGAACACAGTAAAGTAGGAGATTATATTTAAAAGAAGAAAACTACCACAACTAGAGGACATAGTATTACATTAGAGGGGCAAAAATTAAAAGTAATATCATAAAGTATTACTTTACTGAGAGGGTAGTGGATGTATGGAATTCCAGTGGAAGTGGTAGAGGTAAACACAGTGAACGAGTTTAAGCATGTATGGGATAAGCACAATGCTATCCTCAAATAAGATAGGGAACTGGGGACTTCTAAATAAAGAATAATTATTTAGGAAATTGGGAGGACTAGATGGCCTGAATGGATCCTATCTGCCAACAAATTCTATGTTTTTATATTAATGAGCAAATTGGCTGTGGCATATTAATGGGGAAATTGGTTTTGTCATCTAAATGGACAAAATAACACTGCCCTATTAATGGGCAAATTGTCTGTGGCATATTAATGGACAAACTAACAGTGGCATATTAATGGGCAAATTGGATGTGGGATATTAATTGGCAAGCTGGCTATGGCATATTTAACACTGGTATATTAATTTGCTTAATTAACTTATTATCCTAGATAAGATTACAATATTTTTGTCTATCTACCTACAGAAGACAAATACATACAAAACCTCTCCCTCTCTCCCTCTCTCCCTCTCTCCCTTCTCTCCCTCTCTCCCCTCTTCTCCCTCTCTCCTCTCTCCCTCTCTCCCTCTCTCTCTCCCTCTCTCACCTCTCCCTCTCTCTCCTCTCTCTCTCTCTCTCTCTCTCCCTCTCCCTCTCTCTCTCTCTCTCTCTCTCTCCCTCTCTCTCCCTCTCTCTCCCTCTCTCTCCCTCTCTCCCTCTCCCTCTCCCTCTCTCTCTCTCTCTCTCTCTCTCTCTCTCTCTCTCTCTCTCTCTCTCTCTCTCTCTCTCTCTCTCTCTCTCTCTCTCTCTCTCTCTCCCTCTCTCTCCCTCTCTCTCCCTCTCTCTCCCTCTCTCTCCCTCTCTCTCCTCTCCCTCTCTCTCTCTCTCATCTCTCTCTCTCTCTCTCTCTCTCTCTCTCTCTCTCTCTCTCTCTCTCTCTCTCTCTCTCTCTCTCTCTCTCTCTCTCTCTCTCTCTCTCTCTCTCTCTCTCTCATCAAAATATTCATCAATATAATCAACAAAAGTGACACACATATATCAAAACATGTAAATGCCTACCTCAATGGAGACCCAAATGTACTGACACTTAAAGGGATTGACAAATTCTCCCCCCACCCAGAGAAGGGGATACCAACAAATGATTGCATCAAGAGGAATCTTTTTGGATTTTCCAATTAAAATCATTATCCCCCTAAGGATTGAATTGGGGATTCTCTTTCAGCCCTTTTATAAAATGAGCACTAACAAAGGCATACATAACCTAGCAAGTTTTCCCCACACTAACCATCCCTACTGACCATATCAGCTATTAATTATCAATAAAATAGGAATGAGTAAGTGACAAACCAATATCGAAGATGAGGACCCTCTAATGAGCATCCACCTTAATTAAAATGGGTCATTGTCATGAATTATGAATACAGTACCCCAAATAACATTAATAATGTTTATTCATTTAACCATGGTCACTATAAGGCATAAATTAAAGTGAACATTTGGTTAGTCATAAGCCCCCAGTGACACAGATACATAATAATAATAGAGGTCTTTTATTGACCTCAAATAAATCACAAAGAAATGAGAGCAACAATATAATGCAATCATGGATACTATTAAGCAACCACTGGTTCACATCCTTAGCTGTTTAAAATGGACCATAATAGCAATTGATACTGATGCAAAAAGTATCTTTTTCAAAAGCACACCGAAAATTAAACAAAAGCTAGGACGGGGCTTACTCAACCTGAGCCATGCCCACTTGCAGCTGATTGGTCCTCTCCAATCTTGGTAGTGACCAATCCATTATAATTTTTATTTTTGGGGCTCAGACCTTCCTCTCAAAATGTACACTCTTTTCAGCTCATTAGTAGGAGACGAATAAGTCTTTTATGTGCTTCAAGTCATAAGGGAAATTGTCATCAATGCCTCTGTATCTTTAAATAATATTTAAAGTGGTATGTTCATATGCTGGTTACAGTTTGTTACAATAGCTTTATTCCATAATAATATTGAGGGAAGTGAAAAAAGGAAAGATAAATTCCAATTCATCTCTCACTATTTCACTATATATATTCTAAGTTACCCACTTCTTTCTATCTCTACCTTTTAGCTTTAAAAAAAACCCACAGTGAATTTATTCCTTTCTTAATTCTACCGTCATCTGGCCATGTTCCCTTTATGTCTCTCCTACGCTATGCATACTAAAAAAAAGATTACATTTATTTTGTCTCATAGCCAAATGAAGGAATTGAACCAAAAAGTAGAAGAGAGAGCAAGAAGAAAATAGAAAAAAGTAAAGGAGAAAATTAACACAAAAAACATTGAAGATTAGACGGAGGAGGGGGAAAAGGAGAGAGAAAGAGGATAGAGGGGAAAACATGGGAAAATTGCAGGAAAGGACAGGAGAGCTCGGCCAGAGCTAGGGAAGAGTCCACATTGTCCTTCTAGTTCATACTCACTATGGGTTATAATTGTAAAGTAGGGTCGACCCGTTATGATCTTTATTTCTTCTGGTTTATTGTAATATATTCCTACTAATCATTACTGCCATTCGAATTCTAAATGGTCCTGATATTCTCATAAATCTCTTTTGAGCCCACTCTTCCATAATGCAACTTTTCCATTATGAAGTTACTCTCAATCAATGGATTTACTTCTAAATGGGATGGAATTTGTTACATTTTAAACTTTAGAGCGATCAAGGTTTTAACTGCTTTCAATACCTGCCCAATAATGATTTTTTGATTATGTGGTCCACCAGGAAATGTGATCTCTATAAATTTTGGACATGTCCACCATACATGCTGCATTGTCCCTTCTTGGTTACATCCTCTCCAACAATTTTTGTCAGCATTGGGATATATACTAGATAGTTTTCATATGAAATTAACTTCCCCCTAATTACAAATTTGTGAGCTTCCCACAGAGTTTAAATTGTGCATTCACTATTATCATTTAAGTCAAAATAATCCCTCATTTTGGTCGCTATTACATCTATTGCCTCTTTTTTTAGTAGCAGATAATCATTAATTATCCAATGTCTATTCATGAATAAATTGTACTTTCCTGTCACTGTCATTACACATATTATACAAAGTTTTACAAAAAAAACGTATATAGATAGTTTAGGTTCGTATGTGCGATACATACCTAAAAAAATGTATGTAACAAATGAAAAGAGGGAAAAAGAAACCTGATACATACACAGTCCTCTGATCTTCTTAACTCCTTGAGTGCTGGGTAGCGGGTCCCTCAACCCGACCGTTTAAACGGTAAACAGAAAAATAGAAAAGAATGTCCCACTTCACAGACTGCAGATAATCCACTTGATCCAATAAAAAGTTGATTTTATTGTTGCAAAAAATGAATAAAAAACTAGTACAATGGAGCCATTGCTTGCAGCACCTTACGCGTTTCGTCCGTAAGGACTTATTCGTAAATCTAACTGGTAGGCAGAGAGACATCCTTATATATGTACTCCACCCACCAGTTAGCCTGCGTTCCACACCTGACTCATCAGCAGTAAACAAACACACATGCTGGATGTAAATAGCCAGCAGTAAAACAATTAGTAGCAAAAGTGAATGCATAAAAAGTGAATACATAAAAACACACAGTGTTTACATATGATGTTTCTACAAATGCAAGGAACACATAGCAAGCAAGCATTTTTGTTCAAGTATAAATGGACAATGATATAATAAACGGTGCATATTTAAACATTACTCGTTTTTTATCATCAATTAAGTACTGTGACTTTGTTTTTTTTTTTGTGTGGTGTTACAGAACCTGTTTGAAATGTTAAGGCGGTAGTGTTCAATCACTTGCCAGAGAAACCTCTCCAAAGATCTTAACAGACAGTTTTGATTACACACAGTAAACCAGAAGTACCTGTAAATTTAAAGCCATTATGGCAACATTAATAGTAAAGATAGTACAAAGGCTTAACCCTTAAAGCTAACATTCAGCATTGAAATTTCATATGCTAAAGATAATTAATTGTTCAGTAATGTGATCGGTAATGTTAGTTGTAAAATGTATTACTGTGAAGGCTTTTCCAAAATACTCAACAAATGACTGTTAGTTATATGGCCAGCATAAATTTCATAGCCATAGGTATGAACAAAGTAATGAAAACCAAAATAAATTTATGTAACACATGATAATAATAAAGAACACATAATGAAAAATAAGAAACAAATAAAGATAATAATAAGTAATAAAGAACATGAGTATTTAAACCTTTGGCCAAAACTGGGCCCGAAACGGCAAGTACCAAAAGGGATCTACAGATCTGACCCCCATATCCACACAATACATGTGGACATGAGGGTCCGAGCCAGTGGGCATAAAACAGCATAGGGAGTATACAAAATTGATTTTAATTAAAACCCTCTTAGTAGGAAGACCAATAATAAACCCCTAGCAATCTAAATGAAATGCCCCACGTCCCATTCGGAATTAAGACCAGCGGGTCTTCTTGTGCCCAGTCTGAAAATCCACTCTACCTCCTTTTGACAAAGTAGGCGATGCTTATCCCCCCTTCTAACCGGTAGTCTGACACATTCTATGATAATACATCTAAGAGCTGCTGCTCCTATGTCATGGCTCTTAAAGTGATGTCCCACGGGAGACTTAGGAAATTCCTCTCGGATTGTAGACAGGTGTTCCCGTAGGCGGCACTTAAATGGGCGAGACGTGCGGCCTACATACTGTATGAAGCATATGCTGCATGTGATCAGATATATCACATAATTTGAGTTACAGTTTGAATATGATTTGAGAGAAAAATTTTCTCCTGTATGGGTAGATAAAAATTGTTTAGCGACAACCATATGGATGCAACACATGCAAACACGTTGGCCGCATTTGAAATGACCAATGGCCTAAGCCATGGTTTAACTTGAGCTGTAAGAGCTTTATTCACGAAGAGACTAGGTGACAAGATATTATCCAAGGTAGTTGCTCGTTTAGTAATACAGTTAATGACTCTCCTTGCTAGTCCCTCCAGCCGAGAATCTGTGTATAGAATAGGCAAGTGTGACTTAACTAATTCACAGATACTATCATACTCTAGGCTGTAGGGAGTAACAAAGGATGGTTTAGAGTCCACTCTCTCCTAGTTTTGTTCGATGTTTTAAGCAGGTTTTCCCGTTTAATGTGATCAACAGTGTGCTTAGCCTTCATAATGACATTTTTAGGATAGCCTCTGTCCAGAAAACGGCTTACCAGGTCACCAGACTGTCGACAGTACCAGCCTCAGTGCCTCAGTTTCGCTTAAGTCTGATGAACTGGCCCTTGGGAATGCCCCTAAATAAATGTTCTGGATGGCAGGACTTGGCATGGAGTAGTGGGTTTCTGGAATTTGGTTTACGGTAGACGTCAGTGACAATGCTATTGGTGGCTAGATCGTCACGCAAGAGCACGTCTAAGTAACATATTTCAGTATTATGATGCTCGTATGTAAATTTCAAATTGAAATCATTATTATTTAGATATGATATGAATTCCGGAATGCGGGTGCATATCCGCCCTTCCAGATAATGATTAGGTCGTCAATACATCTGAAATATGTGACTATGTCTCCTCGGAATACATGTTTAGTACTAAAAATGAATAGGTGTTCCCAATACCCCAAGAAGAGATTGGCAAACGATGGGGCGAATTTCGCCCCCATCGCTGTGCCACACAGCTGAAGAAAAAGAGTTTTGTCAAACGTGAAGAAATTATGCATTAACAGAAATTCAATTGAACGTAACAAAAAATCTACCAAATCCTTTGAGTACTGGGGTTCCTTTGTAAGAAAAAAGTTATTAGCATGTATACCCTTAGTATAGGGAATCGAAGAGTACAGTGATACCACGTCAACCGTTAACCACATATATTTTGACGACCATTTCACTTTTTCCATGATTTGTAAAAGATGTTTTGTATCTCTTAGATAACCTGGTAAATTTGAGACTAAACCTTGTAGATGGCCATCTACCCAGAGTGAGAGGTTTTCATTAAGAGAACCTATACCGGCTATGATCAGTCTACCTGGGGGTCGATCCAGTGTCTTATGTACCTTGGGCAGATGGTAAAATGTTGGAGTTATAGGATAATCCACAATAAGAAAATCAAAAATCTTCTTTGAGTTCAGACCTCCCGCTAGACCTTCCTCTATCAGGGCCCTCTGTTCTAGACCAAAGATCTTAGTTCTGCTGGTAATTTGCGGTAGGCTTCTGGGTTAGAGAGTTGTCTCAAAGCCTCTCCCCTATATTGTTTAATATCAAGGACTACGATAGCCCCTCCTTTGTCGGAATTCTTTATGATGATGTATTTATTAGCTTTAAGGGATCTCAATGCACCTCTTTCAATAGAGCTAAGGTTGTCCTGATCCGTCGAAATTTCTTGGTTAGTTTTTCTGGACAATTAGCACAATTCCCTCTCTACAACTCTGTGGAAGGCATCAATGGCCGGACCTCTTGAGTTAATAGGATAGAAAAGGGATTTTTTGGCGTATCTATGCAGTCCCACAGAGTTACCAATATTCGTATTGTAGGGACTTGATTCTAATTGTAGATCATTTAAAGTTTTTAGGGCAAAAATATCTTCGAATGTAACATACATTTCAGATTAACAATCAGAAACTCCCTCATCTTCCCCACAAGATTTAAATTGGACATAGGGAACCTCCAATTAACCATTGTCACAAACAGAGAATGCAATAAGATCAGAGCCGTCGGTCTCACTCTCATTTGGGGAAACCGAAAAAGGCACTGAGGCCGGCATAAAACCGCATGGGGCCGCCAACCCTACTTCATTGGAGACGGCCCCGGGTGGTGCAAGACCCGCCACAGAAAAAGAAGAGGAGACATAACCAATAGACAAAAGGCCTGTATGCAACTGGAAATCCGAGCCATAACGTGTACCCTCCTCTAGGGGGGGCCACACAAGAAGCTGTGAGCTGGGTCAGACCACACGGGGCTGTGGACTTTACTTCATAGGGGACAGCACCGGGCTGTACAAAACCAGGCACAAAAGAAGAGGAAGCACATTCAGCAGACAAAGACCTAGTATACGTTTGGGAGTCCAAACCATAAAGTGTTTCTTCATTTGAAGAAGCCTGACAGGGGGCTGTGGACGGCGTCAGACCGCACAGGGCTGCTGACCTTACTTCATGGGTGACAGCCCTGGGCGATGCGAGGCCGGCCACAGGCCTAATGTAAAACTTTATTAAAGGAGACGCCTGGTTGAAGTCCACGGAGGGCGAAACGCGTAGCGGACTTGACTGGACTCACCCTGCTTTTACTGTGCTTGTATTGTGCTACTATTGTTTCATTTATTTGAGAATTACTTACCACTTACTGGAAAGGGGAAGAAAAAATTGACTCCTACAGCTGTGTGGTGCCCACTACGTTTGAGAAGGAATACCTCCATGTGAGCAGATGTAATTTTCAATTAAATGTATGTGTAGACGTCAGTGACAATGCTATTGGTGGCTAGATCGTCACGCAAGAGCACGTCTAAGTAACATATTTCAGCATTATGATGCTCGTATGTAAATTTCAAATTGAAATCATTATTATTTAGATATGATATGAATTCCGGAATGCGGGTGCATATCCGCCCTTCCAGATAATGATTAGGTCGTCAATACATCTGAAATATGTGACTATGTCTCCTCGGAATACATGTTTAGTACTAAAAATGAATAGGTGTTCCCAATACCCCAAGAAGAGATTGGCAAACGATGGGGCGAATTTCGCCCCCATCGC
The DNA here is from genome assembly GCA_036172795.1 of Pelodytes ibericus. NCBI lineage: Eukaryota > Metazoa > Chordata > Amphibia > Anura > Pelodytidae > Pelodytes > Pelodytes ibericus. The sequence goes on along the minus strand of CM069857.1, from coordinate 214,348,794 downwards.
TGTGCCACACAGCTGAAGAAAAAGAGTTTTGTCAAACGTGAAGAAATTATGCATTAACAGAAATTCAATTGAACGTAACAAAAAATCTACCAAATCCTTTGAGTACTGGGGTTCCTTTGTAAGAAAAAAGTTATTAGCATGTATACCCTTAGTATAGGGAATCGAAGAGTACAGTGATACCACGTCAACCGTTAACCACATATATTTTGACGACCATTTCACTTTTTCCATGATTTGTAAAAGATGTTTTGTATCTCTTAGATAACCTGGTAAATTTGAGACTAAACCTTGTAGATGGCCATCTACCCAGAGTGAGAGGTTTTCATTAAGAGAACCTATACCGGCTATGATCAGTCTACCTGGGGGTCGATCCAGTGTCTTATGTACCTTGGGCAGATGGTAAAATGTTGGAGTTATAGGATAATCCACAATAAGAAAATCAAAAATCTTCTTTGAGTTCAGACCTCCCGCTAGACCTTCCTCTATCAGGGCCCTCTGTTCTAGACCAAAGATCTTAGTTCTGCTGGTAATTTGCGGTAGGCTTCTGGGTTAGAGAGTTGTCTCAAAGCCTCTCCCCTATATTGTTTAATATCAAGGACTACGATAGCCCCTCCTTTGTCGGAATTCTTTATGATGATGTATTTATTAGCTTTAAGGGATCTCAATGCACCTCTTTCAATAGAGCTAAGGTTGTCCTGATCCGTCGAAATTTCTTGGTTAGTTTTTCTGGACAATTAGCACAATTCCCTCTCTACAACTCTGTGGAAGGCATCAATGGCCGGACCTCTTGAGTTAATAGGATAGAAAAGGGATTTTTTGGCGTATCTATGCAGTCCCACAGAGTTACCAATATTCGTATTGTAGGGACTTGATTCTAATTGTAGATCATTTAAAGTTTTTAGGGCAAAAATATCTTCGAATGTAACATACATTTCAGATTAACAATCAGAAACTCCCTCATCTTCCCCACAAGATTTAAATTGGACATAGGGAACCTCCAATTAACCATTGTCACAAACAGAGAATGCAATAAGATCAGAGCCGTCGGTCTCACTCTCATTTGGGGAAACCGAAAAAGGCACTGAGGCCGGCATAAAACCGCATGGGGCCGCCAACCCTACTTCATTGGAGACGGCCCCGGGTGGTGCAAGACCCGCCACAGAAAAAGAAGAGGAGACATAACCAATAGACAAAAGGCCTGTATGCAACTGGAAATCCGAGCCATAACGTGTACCCTCCTCTAGGGGGGGCCACACAAGAAGCTGTGAGCTGGGTCAGACCACACGGGGCTGTGGACTTTACTTCATAGGGGACAGCACCGGGCTGTACAAAACCAGGCACAAAAGAAGAGGAAGCACATTCAGCAGACAAAGACCTAGTATACGTTTGGGAGTCCAAACCATAAAGTGTTTCTTCATTTGAAGAAGCCTGACAGGGGGCTGTGGACGGCGTCAGACCGCACAGGGCTGCTGACCTTACTTCATGGGTGACAGCCCTGGGCGATGCGAGGCCGGCCACAGGCCTAATGTAAAACTTTATTAAAGGAGACGCCTGGTTGAAGTCCACGGAGGGCGAAACGCGTAGCGGACTTGACTGGACTCACCCTGCTTTTACTGTGCTTGTATTGTGCTACTATTGTTTCATTTATTTGAGAATTACATACCACTTACTGGAAAGGGGAAGAAAAAATTGACTCCTACAGCTGTGTGGTGCCCACTACGTTTGAGAAGGAATACCTCCATGTGAGCAGATGTAATTTTCAATTAAATGTATGTGTATATTACTCTTTAATTCGTCCTCTGTCATTTTTTTCCTGAGCCAAAGATCATAAGAGGATTGGCAGAGGCATGACTCTGCAGACAACATCTTAAATTCGAAGTGCTGTTTATCTCCTGATATCTTGTGAATGCATTCCCTTAAGGGGGATCAGAGTTTCCTTCTAATTCTTCAGGATAAAACAGTTCACTAAATATTCACTGAAAGGTGGTTTATATTGTTATTATAAGATTGTGATCACAGTTTGCTCTAAGTGCCCTTTTTGTCTACAAAAAACTACAATTGTTTTTTAAAACTACAATTCATTGTTACATATCCACCCCCCCCACACACACACACCTTGGAATTAGTCCTATAGTCCTGTGTGTCATTAAGGAAAGTAAAACAAGGATTAGTTAGATTAAAAACAAAAGAAGGATGCTATGTAGAAGAGGATAAAGGCTTAGCAGACTGCCTTAATGAATATTTTTGTTCAGTTTTTACAAATGAAAATGAGGGTAAGGGACCTCATTTAGGGAAAAAGACTAATTAGTCTTTTGATGCATGTAAGTTTACAGAGGAAGAGGTTTTACTTCAGCTGTCTAATGTAAAGACAAATAAGTCGATGGGACCTGATGGGATACATCCAAAGTTATTAAAAGAACTTAGTGGTGTACTAGCAAAACCGTTAACAGATTTATTTAACCAATCATTGTTAACGGGAGTAGTTCCAGAAGATTGGCAATTAGCTAATGTTGTGCCCATTCACAAGAAAGGTAGTAGGGAGGAGGCGGGCAACTATAGACCAGTAAGTCTTACTTCAGTAGTGGGGAAAATAATGGAAACCTTGTTAAAGAATAGGATTGTTGAACATCTAAAGTCGCTTGGACTTCAAGATCAGAGACAGCATGGATTTACTTCAGGGAGATCATGCCAAACTAATCTTATTGATTTTTTTGATTGGGTAACTAAAATAATAGATCAGGGTGGTGCAGTAGACATTGCTTACCTAGATTTCAGTAAGGCTTTTGACACTGTCACACATAGAAGGCTTATTAATAAACTAAAATCTTTGAGTTTGGATTTCAATATTGTTGAATGGATTAGACAATGGCGTGACAGGCAACAGAGGGTTGTAGTCAATGGGGTATATTCAATGCAAGGTCTTGTTACTAGTGGGGTACCTCAGGGATCTGTACTTGGACCCATTCTCTTTAATATTTTTATTAGCGATATTGCAGAAGGTCTTGTTGGCAAAGTATGTCTTTTTGCTGATGATACAAAGATTTGCAGCAGGGTTGATATTCATGGAGGGATAAGCCAGATGGCAAATTATTTAGCTAAACAAGAAAAATGGTCAGAGCAGTGGCAACTGACATTTAATGTGGACAAGTGCAAGATTATGCACCTTGGGCGTAAAAACCCAAAAGAAGAATATAGACTATTTGGTACAGTCCTAACCTCAACATCTGAGGAAAGGGATTTAGGAGTAATAATTTCAGAGGACTTGAAGGTAGGTAGGCAATGCAATAGAGCAGCAGGAAATGCTAGCAGAATGCTTGGTTGCATAGGGAGAGGTATTAGCAGTAGGAAGAGGGAAGTGCTCATGCCATTGTACAGAGCACTGGTGAGACCTCACTTGGAGTATTGTACGCAGTACTGGAGACCGTATCTCCAGAAGGATATTGATACTGTGGAGAGAGTTCAGAGAAGGGCTACTAAACTGGTTCATGGGTTGAAGGATAAAACTTACCAGGAAAGGTTAAAGCATCTTAACATGTATAGCTTGGAGGAAAGACGTAACAGGGGGGATATGATAGAAACATTTAAATACATAAAGGGAATCAACGCAGTAGAGGAAGAGAGTATATTTAAAAGAAGAAAAACTACCACAACTAGAGGACATAGTCTTAAATTAGAGAGGCAACGATTTAAAAGTAATATCAGGAAGTATTACTTTACTGAGAGGGTAGTGGATGTATGGAATAGCCTGCCAGCAGAAGTGGTAGAGGTAAACACAGTCAAGGATTTTAAGCATGCGTGGGATAGACACAAGGCTATCCTAGCTATAAGACCGGGAAAGGGGGACTAATAAAAGTACTAAAAAAAAAATTGGGCAGACTAGATGGACCGAATGGTTCTTATCTGCCGACACATTCTATGTTTCTATGTTTCTATGTTTCTATCCACTGACCTGGAGCTCCTATATAGATGTATTTAAGATTTTCCCTTCAATTATATTTTATTAAAGATATATTTTTACAATAACAATAACTTTTACAATGAAAGGGAAAATACCATATATGTTATACATAAAAACAGGAAATATCAATGTATCCAGTCCATATTTAAATCAATGAAGAAAGTATTGATCAGGCACTTTATAGTCAGTTTTCATTGTGATAACACATTGGTATGAATTAATTATGCAATTAAATTACAATGTTAATAAATATAACAACAAATGAAAATTGGGAGGGGGGGCAAATTATTTATTTAAGATTTCCTCTGTGATGTCAATTCCTTTTTTTTTTTTTTGCAATAACATGATAATCCTTGTTGAATTGAGTTCTCTTGTACACTTGTTTCCCTGAATGTCTGATAATGTCCTTTAAATCTGCCAGCAACTTACCTCCAATCATGGAACAAAATATGGCAGTTCCCACAATTTCATTCTTAAAGCTTTTTAGTAATAGAAGCAATATTGTCCTCCATCATATGTAGGTTATGGGCAATGGTGTGAATGTCATCCACATTGTCTGTCACTATAAGGGAGTCTATACACTATAAGGGAGTCAGCTACCCCACCTATTTTCAAAGCATGCCCTATGCCATCAGTTATGTAGTTTATACTGCTGTTAAGTCCAATAATATCTGCTGAATTCCATACTCCAGATCCTGCTCCGAATCCTCCAAAAAGGGTAACAAATGTGTCCTGTTTTTCCCGACTCCCTGCTCCAGTCCACTAGGTGATGATCTCTTGTATTTTTTGGTTAAACGACTACCACTGTGGTTCCGGGCACCTTTGAGGAATAGAAAGATCAATAAATTTTAGAATTATTGAGTCCACCCAACCCCTTGCACAATAGTTCCATCTGTTTGTACCACTATCACACTTTTGGCCATGGTATCCTCTTCTGATCGTTACAACGATGGAGCTACTTTGCAGAGACCAATATCTCATCTAGTGTTGGAACCCTTTCCAGTATCAAAATTGCAGATTTCCTCTAGCTCAGGCTGAGCAGCGATAACAGCAGCATCACATTTTCCCACCTTCTTCTAATGTTATGTTACTTACTATTATTGTATCTAGATAATCAGCTGTATCTAGATCAACCAACCAGGGTCTTATAGACAAAAAAAGCAAATGCAAATCTGATACTTAGAATCTAACAAACAAAGGAAGCAAGTTGCTTCTCCTATAATGAATAGGGGTACAAAACCACAACTATACGGTGTGAAACAGTGTAACTATCTGAACAACATAGTGGTATTAACCCTTACACTACCTCCTCACGTATTCTTTGTGTGGAAAGGGATTTTTAAAATCACTATTTTTTTTCTATTTTTATACCCACACCATGTAGTATCACACTGATATTGGAATTGTATGGTGGCAAGGTGACAACCACCAATTACTTTAAAAGTATTTTTTTTTTTAATAATACACAGACCCCAATAAACAACTGATAAGAAACCAGGTCTTCATTAAATCTAATAATCTAATCTGCTATACAACAAACACCCCAAGAAGGTACCACTCACTGTAAAGTTGGATTAAAATCCAACGGAGCAGGCATTGGCTGGGGCCAGTGTAGAGGAGGCTGATGATGGAGGAGAAGAGGTTTCTAGGGCAGAGAGCTGGGTTAGTTGTGTAAGGGGCAGTAGGGGTCGGAGAGCTAGGGAGGCTTGTTCTGAGCTGGTTCACCCCAACATGTTTGCCAGCTTGTGTGAGGATGATGGGGGGATTAGCTCAGAAGAGGCATTTCTGGGGCAGGCGGACTCTCCTATCAGCCAGGTGAGTAGCCTCTCCAGCACAGTTTGGAGCCAGGAAACTAGAAAGGCTAGACAGGTTGTGGTGGTAGGGGATTCTATTATTAGGAAGGTAGATGGGATAATCTGTCGCCAGGACCCTGAATGCCGAACTGTATATTGTCTCCCGAGTGCTCTGGTTAGGCATGTTGCGTACCGGTTAGGCAGATTATTGGGAGGGGCTGGGCATGATCCAAAGGTCATAGTACACATTGGTACTAATGACAAAGTTAATGGTAGGTCAGGGGTCCTTAAAAATGATTTTAGGGAACTAGGAAATAAACTTAAGGAACGGACCTCCAAGGTAATATTCTCTGAAATATTACCAGTACCACGCACTACGTCAGGGAGACAGCGGGAGCTTAGGGAGATTAATGTGTGGTTGCGAAGGTGGTACAAGCAAGAGGGATTTGGGTTCTTGGAGCACTGGGCAGACTTTGCAGTCGGCTACAGACTCTTTGGACGGGATGGGCTGCACCTCAATGATGAGGGGGCTGCAGTATTAGGGGAGAGGATGGCTAGAGGGTTAGATGAGCTTTTAAACTAAGCTCTGGGGGGAGGGTCAAGATCAAAATGAAGCAATGGCAGCTAAAGTAGATTGGAAGGTGGGTCTAGCTATGGCAAAGGAGGACGAAAGCGCTGGTGGGGTTTACATAGATCATAGGGAGGTACATACAATTAAACCTGCGGGCATTACGTGTTTGTCAACTAAACAGAAAATGGGTAGTAATCTCAAACGTCTTTTAGCAAATGCAAGAAGCTTGACAAACAAAATGGGTGAGCTGGAGATACTGGTAAGTGCTGAACAGTATAAGTTAATCGGAATCACAGAAACGTGGTGGGATGAGACCCACGACTGGTCAGTTAATTTACAAGGCTACTAACTTTTTAGAAAGGACAGAGTAAATAGAAAAGGGGGAGGGATTTGTCTATATGTAAATCCTAAACTAAAGCCCAGTATTAAAGAAGGTGTGCATGACATAACTGGAACTGATGTGGAGACACTGTGGGTGGAGATTAGCTTAGACGCTAAAAAGAATCGCACATTACTTGTAGGTGTATGCTACAAGCCACCAAATATTAGCATTGATGGAGAAGATCAGCTTTTATTACAAATTGAAAAGGCTGCAAATCTGAATGAAGTTCTAATCATGGTAGATGTTAATTACCCAGATATAGTTTGGAATTGTGGAACAACTAGTTCCGCTAAGGGCAGCAAGTTTCTGAACCTACTGAATAACACATTTATGGCACAATTAGTAGACACCCCAACTAGAATGGATGCCTATCTGGATTTAGTAATAACAAACAATGAGCAGCTTATCTCAAACATCAAAGTAAGAGAACACTTGGGCAATAGTGACCATAACATGGTTTCGTTTGAGATTAATGCAAACAAGCAAATTGGTAACTATGCCACTGTCAAAATTGAGGTTTTCGGAGCATAGAGCAGGGAATGCTATCTCTTGCTGGTAACCCTTACCAGGTGGTCCACAAGTATATATAGGCAGAGCACCCTGGTAAGGATAGGAGCACGAGAGTGCCACAAAAGGATAATCCAAAAAGCGAAGTCAGGAAACAGTTCAATAGATCAGGGCAGGCAGCGGTCAAAGAGTAGTAATCCAAGCAGGGGTCAGGGTTCAGGCAAACAGGGTAATCCAGAAGGCAAGCCAAAGGTCAGGTAACGGGAAATCCAATAGATATACTGTAGCACAGCAACAAAGGGGAAACTGGAGACTGAAGTCCAAGGACAAACAGGAACCAAAGCTCTGGAACACTGGAGCAATGAAGAAACAGTTTGAGGGTTTTTTATAGTGCTGTGGGTCTCCACTCCTCCCCTCAGTGGGACAAGCTCCTCACTTGATTGGATGTTAGAGGGGTGTGCTTTTCTAGCACATACCCCTCTATCTCTGTGCTTGGAGTTAATAGGAGATTTGGCAGAGTTTACCTCCCTCCTACAGCTGGAAATAGGTTCCCCTTGATTGGGGTGAAGTCTGGAGGATGCATCCTGGGCTTGTAGAAACTCTAGGCCCAGGTTTCGGCCTACCGCGCTACCGCGATCGCGATCGCGGATAGGAGATTGTACTACAGGCCCCGGCTTCGGCCTACTCCGCGATCGCGGATTACTTAAGGGACTTGCTGGATGCCTGGAACTACTGGAACTGCAGGTAAGTGCCAGAGGGGCATGACAGCCACCAAAACACTTAATTTTAGAAGGGCCAACTTTGATGGACTAAGGGCATCAATTGAACATTTAGACTGGGAACGATTGTTTTCTGGACTAAACACAGAAGACAAGTGGAATGCCTTTAATCACACATTACAAAAGTACACATCCCAATATATACCTTTGGCAAACAAATACAAAAGACACAAATCAAAACCAATGTGGCTTACCGGTACCGTGAAACAGGAAATGCAAAACAAGAAAATGGCATTCAAACATTATAAAAGCAAGGGATCAACATAATCATTTATAAAATACAAGTATGCCAACAAAGCCTGCAAAAAGGCAATTAAAATGTCTAAATCGGAAAACGAGAAAAGGATTGCAAAGGAGATTAAAATGAACCCCAACATTTTTTATAAGTATATAAATGGAAAAAAGCTAAAGAGGGAAAATGTTGGGCCCTTGTTATCCCAAATGGGAAATTTGGTAAGTGAGGACAGAGAAAAAGCAGACATTTGAAATACTTTTTTTTTCTTCTGTTTATACTAAGGAAGAACAGATGGATGAGCCCCTGCTACCGGAAGTTACGGAACAGTCACCGCATGGGATTGGCTGACACAGGAAAAAGTGTTTAAGCAATTAAACTCTGTTAAGATAGACAAGGCCCCAGGGCCAGATGGTATACACCCAAGGGTCCTTAGAGAGTTAAGCATAATTCTGGCCAGACCAATATTTATGATCTTCAGGGATTCTTTCAGTTCAGGTATAGTGCCAACAGACTGGCGAAAGGCGGATGTCATTACAATATTTAAAAAGGGGTCAAAATCTCTGCCTGGTAATTATAGCCAGTGAGCTTGACATCTGTAGTGGGGAAATTATTTGAAGGATTGCTAATGGGGTACACTCAAGAATACATCTTGAATCAGAATATAATTAGTAAAAGTCAACATGGTTTTGTGAAAGACAGGTCTTGTCAAACAAACTTAATAACATTCTATGAAGAGGTCAGTAAAAATATAGATCTAGGAATGGCAGTTGATGTGATCTCTTTGGATTTTGCTAAAGCATTTGATACAGTTCCACACAAAAGGCAACTCTACAAATTGAGAGAAATAGGATTGGGGGCAAATGTATGTATTTGGATTGAAATTTGGCTAAAAGATAGAACACAGAGGGTTGTTGTAAATGGAAAAGCCTGAAATTGGACCAGGGTATTAAGCGGAGTACCTCAGGGGTCTGTTTTGGGACCTCTTTTTTAATATGTTTATTAATGATCTCCCACGTTGTGCTGAGAGCCATGTCTCAGTGTTTGCTGATGACACAAAATTAGGTAAGGTAATAAAGACTAATCTTGATGTTTTTTCTTTACAGGAAGATTTGGACAGAGTGGGGGACTGGGCCAGAAAGTGACAAATGAGGTTCAATATAGACAAATGTAAAGTTATGCATTATGGGAAAAATAATAACAAATCAACATATACGTTAAATGGTATTTCCCTGGGAAAAACTACTAACGAAAAGGATTTAGGAATCATTGTAGACAACAAACTTGGCAACAGTGCCCAATGCCAGTCAGCAGCTGCAAGGGCCAATAAGATATTGGCATGTATAAAACGAGGTATAGATTCACGGGAGGAGGACATCATCTTGCCTCTTTACAAATCAATGGTAAGACCTCACCTTGAATATGCAGTACAATTCTAGGCACCAGTCCTTAAAAAGGATATTAAGGAACTAGAAAAAGTGCAAAGGAGAGCTACAAAATTAATAAGGGGATTGGAAGATCTTAGTTATGAAGAGAGACTTAAAAAATGTATTTACTTTAGAAAAAAGGCATCTTAGAGGGGATATGATAACATTATATAAATATGTGCAGGGCCAAAATAAGGAGCTCTCCAGGGACCTGTTCATTAACAGAAATATACAAAGAACAAGAGGTCACCCCCTGAGACTGGAAGAGCAAAGATTTCATAGGCAGCAAAGGAAGGGATTCTTTACGGTAAGGACAATAAAATTATGGAACTCACTGCCAAGAGGTAGTGCTATCAACCACAATAGATGCATTTAAAAATGGTCTGAATGTTTTTTTTAGAAAAGCAGAACATACAGGGTTATTAATAATAGAATAAGCATTAATAATAGAGCTTTTTGATCCAAGGAGAAATCTGATTGCCCTTTTGGAGTCAAGAAGGAATTTTTCCCCCTAGGAGGCAAAATTCGAAATGGCTTCCTAAGGGTTTTTTTTTTTGCCTTCTTTTGGATCAAAACGCTGAAATGATAGGTAGAAGGGTTGAACTTGATGGACTTGTGTCTTTTTTCAACCTAAATTACTGTGTTACTGTGTAAAATGTAAATTCATTATAGAATAAAAGGACTCACCAGGCACATATTTATTGACCGTCTGTAAGATTAATGACACCTATTATACATTAGTGAACATAAATTCTTCTATAACACCTGAGGAAATTTCAAACTGAATAAAAAATTATAAATCTGCTCAGTCACCAAGTTCAGATGGGTATTTAGCAAAGTTTAATACATTATTTGTGTGAATGGTCAATTTCTCCTCTGATACTTCACATAGAAATGAAGAGGCAAAGAAAGGAGACCAGGCCCAGATTCTTGAGTTGAATAAGCGTTGAAGTTTAATACGAACGTATACACGTAGGGTAGCGTCTGCACAGACTGAACTGCCGCACCCTTTTTAACACACATCTTTATAGTAAAACAGAACAGCATAATTTCATAATGCATGGCTAATAGAAGCATATGATTGGTTATAATTTGTCGCATTGCCACGTATATCTTAATAAAACCACAATGTTTGCCAGTTTAACTTACTGGAATAATCTAGAAAGACCACCTGATCCTTGCGGTTGTACCCTTGCTACATCCTGTATTTCTTAGACCTAGTTGTGAAAGCCTGGTTTCCTGTGAAATATCCCAACACTAGAAGCAGAACTCACTTGTACATCCCCCTCAATTGCCACATAAACCTCTCACTCTCTTTGGGTATCACAGAGGACAAACATGGATGAAGGCATACAAAATGGAGTCAGTAGGACAAAATGGCTTCTGTAAGACAACATGGCTTCCAGGGAAATTTAATCTTCCACATTTGAATCTATAATTATACCTCTTTTGCAAAGATTGTTGAAACGATACTAGGAATAAAGGCATTTTTCCAACTGAATTTTTGAAAGTAGCAATAATTCCAATGCCAAAACCTGCTCAAGATCACATTTTACATCAAATTATATCCCTATGTCGCTCATTAATACCAATATTAAAATAATATCAAACATAATGTCTGAGAGATGAAAATTAGCAATTTTAGGTCTGGTACACAATGAGCAATCTGGAAATCAAAGATAAATCCATCTACACAGTTGTTATGGCATTAGGTGCAGAGAAGGCTTTGTTAGAGTAAACTGGCAATTTCATTTGTAAACCTAAAATTATTTTGGGATAACTGTTCTCTTTAAAAATGTGATTCTAAGCATCTCTACAGTACTCTCTGTAAAACGTATAGGAATGGATGATGGTCGGATTGGTTTATAAAAGGAAATGTGACACGTCAAGGTTGACATTACTAAATATTCTCTCTTTGGAATCTTTAGTGGCTTATATTCATCAATCAATTGATCTTACCAGTATTAGTTATCTCCAAAATCCTTTAAGCCTTCTACATATTACCAATGTACAATTGTTGAAATGTAATATTCTGAATAAAAAAGGCTTTTTGACATCAGGTGAATGGGATTGCAAGAACATAGTCTTATGTTCTTTAACTTGGTCCTTTAACCCCTATGTGACACTGGCATGTTCTATGCCATCCTAATTTTAGTGGTCCTAAAAGAAGCTAAGATGGTATAGAACATACAGTGTTTAAAAGATCATCTTGGGCCCCAGCAAGAGACTTGCAACTGGATCTTACCTGTCAGATGAGGCCAGTTTGAGTGACCTCAGTCTGACAGTGAAATGTAGAAGATGCTCAAAGTGAGCACTGGCTAAATTTTACTGAATCACAGAGATTGCTTTGAGTGCTTATTCAGAGAGAACAAGAGAGAGACAAATGTAGGAATGTTTAAGCACTGGAGGGTAATCATGATGTGCAAAAAACACAATCTACGAATCAAGTGTAAAAAAATATATAATGCCTTTAATGCATAGGCACATAAGGGAGAGGGAATGACAGTAGAGGCAGGGAACAAATAAATAAACAGTGTTTGGACAACTGAAAAGTATGAATGGGTCTGCACACTTACAAGTATCGGGTGCCACGAGGGAGCGTCATTCACGCCCATAAAGCAAAAAGAAAAGATAGGAGATTCAGCACACCATTTAAGGGAGTTTAATCCACCAAAAAATAACAACGTTTCCCAGCACTGAGCTTTTTTCAAGTCTGGTGAGATGTGTGAAAAATCATCAATACATATCTGTGTTTTTATGCTGCAATCACAATGTTTTTAATCATTTTATATGCACTATATTTTGGTATTTTTGACTACATTGTATTCACATATATTTGCATCACTTTTGTATTTGCATTTGTATTTTTATGCTTGCAAGTTTATCCACCTGTATGATTCACATATGAGCTGTCCTTGTGAACTCCGCCCCTTGAACTCATTAGTCACTTTACCCATGTACTATATATTGATGATTTTTCACACATCTCACCAGACTTGAAAAAAGCTCAGTGCTGGGCTGAAACGTTGTTAATGTTTTTGGTGGATTAAACTCCCTTAAACAGTGTGCTGAGTCTCCTATCTTTTCTTTTTAGTGTTTGGACTATGTCATGATTACTCGCCAGTGCTAAAGCTTTCTCACATCCATCTTTCTCCTTCTCTCTAGATCATACAGCTGACACATCGCTTGGATTAGAGTAAACCTACACAAATATGTTAAAATTTCATTTTAAACTAGTATTTACTGGTGCATTGTTTTCTTTATTTAAGTACTTATATAGGTAATTGCCAATTACACAGAGGCAGGTTAAGTACTTTGCACAGTTCTTATTATGTAGTATAGGAAATAATTCACCAAACAATGCAGTGATAATCAGCAGCATTTTATCCAGGATAAGCAAATCTGGTTTTGAAGTGTCTCCATAATCCTCTCCAGCAGTTGAGCTTCCGGTAACCAACTCAGGAATAAATTAGCATAAACTGAATGTTGTCTAGGCATTTCTGTCCACCTTAAGTAGTCTCGGAGTTAGTTACTTCCTGCTTTCAGTTTTAAAGCTGTAGTAACTGATATGTCTCAGAAGCTTGTCTGGGGGGAGTGGGTCTCATTACGGTGGTTGTGAGCCCCTTGGCATTATACATGTTGGAATGGTCAGATTTATGATTGCACAAATAGATTTTTCCATGTATACTAACACTCTTAATCTTTAAAACTGGATACAATTTCCTTTTGCACTCTTGACACACTATTCGATTTTAATTATAAATAAATCAGTTATTGAGATTCTGTTTTTCTAAATATAATGGAAAAATACATTATTCTGACAGAGTCCCCCGGCAAATCGTTTTAAAAGCAGTCCATTCATGTATTCCCTTTAAAATGATGCAATCACTGACCTGTCAATCACGCCATCCCACCCTATGGGTGAAGGGTGTTCCAGTGTGTGTCTGGATGGAACAAATGTAGCAAAAAAAGGAAACAACTGTATAGACCTTCATGTAAATCTGCCACAAAGCCTTGCCTCTCGGTCCTCCCACCACAGTAAACAGAAAAAAAGGGAAAGCTACAGCTGGGTTGAGGTTAGGTCTATATCGTGGCACGATGTATGAGACAGACTCCAGAATATCTGTGCATAAACATTTTATTATTATAAAAAATGGCACAGACATATGCTGTAGAAATTGTGATAATCACCAGGTGGATCTGAAAAAAAAGAACCTACGCCCCTAATACAATCAAGGGGGTAAGGGCAAGTAGCCCTGAATCCCTCCCACTGTAACCATGCATCCTTGTGCAGACTTATCCAGGCTGTATCCAGGTATTTCTGTATCTTTCTTGCTTTGATTTCTTGTTTATTATTTATGTGTATTCCTGTCCTGCCTGTCCTTATGTTTCATTCCAGGTTTTCTGATTCCCTCTGCCTTGTCAGTTTACTTCTATTTAAACCACACCTGTTTCTGTTCAGTCCTTAGTAGTGCAGTATACAGGTATTTCCTCTGTGTCTATTCCATGTATGTCTTTTAGATTCTATTGTTTGCTTTTGCTTTGCTAATATTATGTTTTAGCTAGGGACTTGCCTAATGTGGGGTCCCTTGACGTGGTTGGCAAGCTAACATCTAAATTGGTCAATTTGTTTGAACCAAACCTTTACCATCCTTAGTGTTAGGCAAGTTCCTGTATTTATGTTTGTTCCTTTGTCTCTTAACTCTGTGCCTTGTTTTATTTATCCTTAGTTTGGTATAACGGTCTCGTTCAGGAGATGGATTACTAGTGCTGATGAGGCCACAGGGACACTCACTAAGTACCGTGGGTAGCAAGTATTGGTCTTCACCTTAATGACTACACACCCTTGGTTGAATATACAGGGACGAACCGGGTCAGCAACAGATAAACGGAGTCAATCAGGAGTCAAAATGCTAATGAGGCACACAAGGCACTATCACAGGCAAAGGTAACCTGTGAAATGACGGTTTAATATATTACCAATTGGCAAGGGAGGGGTTAATTTAATAAATAGCCCTTTAACTGGGCTCATGAATATTCATGAGCGAACGGGTGTGTGACGTCACTGCGCGCGCGTTTCGCTGTACGCGCGTCTCAGTACCAGATGCTAGGGCTCTCACACTTAGCCCCAGCCGACGGGATGGCGTCCTCCTGATCCGCAATGGCGGCGGATCAGGAGGGGAAACGGAGGTAAGTGACATTTGGTTTCTGCTTTTTTGCTTATAATTACCCTCTGTCCTGTAGCCTGCATTCTGTATTTTAGTTCTGCTCTCCCTCAGTCACTTTTCTATTTTAGCTCTGCTTGGCTATCACTTAGTTCATTTCCTCTTAAGCCCTGGTACCTGGATACAGCAGCTGCTCCACAGGACTTGGTTGTGGCTGCACAGACTTGGGGTCCCAAACCTCCAAGGGATTGCAATTACCCAGCACCAGCTCCTGTGTCTCCACCCTGCACTGTAGCTCCTGATCTCTGGTGCTCAGGGTCCTTTTACCATCCTGGAGCCCGTGCGTTACTCCCACTATAATAACTGGGGCTATGATCCATCCAAATGAGTCCAAGCCTCCTATTATATACATTAGGTGCCAGGGCTACTTGACTTGGCTCCGTATGACAAAATAGTTAATCCCCCTGGAGTTCGGGGGCAACCCTAAGGCTGCCAAAATATTCTCTACCTACCTGCTACCTCTACCTTGCCCAGGTAAGGGGGAGAAATATCAATTACAAAATTAACTGTAATGAAACTCACTTGTTGTGTGCCAGGAAGGTGGGCAGTGAAAATCAGTGGCACACAAAGGGTGGCCTGTGAATAAAATGATACATGTTCCTGATGTGCTGCAACAATCCACAATGCCCTCAAGTCTTCATATTTGGCCAAAGGAAAGGGGCCACCCAAAAAAAAACAATTAATCAATCAGGAAAAGTGACCACCCAATAATAAAAAATAAAAACTGCCAATGGTAAAGCTGGTATTTTACTGCTAGATTTTATTTTAAAGGTAAAAGGCATCTGATTGACAAACTCAGTGTCATGTGACCCTATCCTAAGCATCCGTCCTTAGCAGAGGATGGGAGTAGAATGACCAGCACAATTTGTTATGTATAGTATGGGGCTATGTGGGGGTTTGAATTATTATAATTTTTTTTATTATTATTTTAAAAAATATATTATTTTTTTATTTCCAGATTACTTTGGCAATTTCGAAGTCCTCCCAAAATGAGTCTCTATCCTCCCCATAGAAGTCTATGGGGAGGATAGAGACTACCACTTTGGTTCATGCATTTCTTGCATGTTTGACTGCTTTCAGCTTCGCAGGTAACGGTATGGAGTCGACTATTATTTCAGAATTATTGATGTATTTGGAAAACTTCTTCACAGCTGCTTCACTGCTGACAGTTCAAATTCAGTGTCAGATGTGAACAATTCAGTGCTGAACTATCAGTGCTTACAAACATACACCCACCAATAACTCAACACCCCTAAATAAATGAATCCCCCCATAAATGACCCCCTTCACCCTAATACTAAAATTAACTGCTCCCAAACCCTAATACTAAAATTAACTGCTCCCGAACCCTAATACTAAAATTACCCCCCGAACCCTTTCTTTGGATGAATCAAATGTGTAGTCTCTGCTGGGTGATGCCCATACCGAAGAGACACAAAATACTTGTATTGAGAGCATTAATCATTTGTATGAAAAACTTCAGAAAGAATTGGAGGTGGTTAAAAAGGAAAATGAACACCTTCAATCCAACATGTCTGCACTTGAATTGAAGATGGCAGATCTCAAAGACAGATCTAGGAGAAAAATTATAAGTCTGAGAGAAATAAGTGAAGCGTTTCACTACTGAAGAGTTGTGGAAATAATTTAGAGAGCTTCTGTTACTGTATATTAAGGAAGATCACAATTTCCGATAGAAAGATATCCCAGACTTTTCAAAACAAAAGACCCCAGATGTGCTAATGTCCCTAGAAATGTGATCATTGGGTTCAACAATTTCCATTTACAAGATCTATTTTTTCAATGAATTGAGGAGTAAGCTCCTCTCCTCAAGGATAGGAACTTATTACTTGTTTTGATTAGCCACATCTAAACTCTTTTTGTATTATCTGTATTGTATAAATGTTCTTTTTAACTCTACTTAACTAATAACCTTTAACACCTTAGTGTATATTGTTGGATTTATTGCTCTCCACAAATGCTCTGCTAACTTTCTCTTATCTGATTTGTAGAAATTTGCTCTAAATGACCTCCCCATCTTTCACAAACTTAGTCTAACCTTCCTCTCTCTTCCAGCCTCAGAAACCTGCTTTTTCCTCTACACATCTCACTTCAAGTAACCAAGGCTGTATTGCTTCCCACCCACCCCCTGGTCAATCTTCCTTTATAGATTGCACCAGACACCTAGTAGTTGCCCCACCCACACAGTTTCTAATTATCAGCTACTAATACAACCTGAGAATTACTTCCCCACAACCACAATACACTGATAACACCTAGAGTTATTTTGTTAGTTCCAATTTACTAATCAACTCTCTCATAAATAAAACCTTTATTAAACGCACTGACTATCTGAGCTGTAGGTGTCTTAACCCACCCCAGCTTTCTATACAATCACACTGCAGCTCATAATAGAGTGAATACCCTGCTCTACTTAATCAGCAACCTACAATCATCACTGACCTCCTGGTGTCATTACCAGCTCCTCCTCTCTTCAGCCTTTACTCCCTCATCCATGAAACCTCTCATAACCCTGGCAAGAAACAAAATCAGCATTTGCCACAGACCCCGCCTGCTTCGTACTACCAACACCAAATGCAATACTGACAACTTTATATCTATCCTCTGTTATAATCACCCACTCTTCAGTTGTGCCCTGCTAAATGCACGCTCTGTATGCAACAAGCTTACAGCTATACACAATCTATTTATTTCTCACTCCTTTAAACTTCTTGCACTTACTGAAACCTGGCTTACCTCATCTGACACGGTCTCTCCTGCTGCTCTCTCTTATGGTGACCTACGCTTCAGCCACACCCCGAGACCTGGGGACAAAAAGGGTGGAGGTGTTGGCATCCTCCTATCTGCAAACTGCTCCTTCCAGCCACTACCCTCAGCCCCTTCCCTTTCATTTTCATCATTCGAAGTGCACGCTATTCGTCTTTTCTTCCCTCTATCCCTTCGTGTTGCCGTTGTCTATCTGCCCCCGGGGCCTGCTTCCCAGTTTTTTGACAACTTCTCTGCGTGGCTCCCCAACTTTCTTGCCACTGATGTACCATGTCTAATCCTGGGAGACTTTAACATTCCACTTGACCTAACCAACTCTCCTGCTACTTCAAAACTCCTTTCCCTCACCTCTTCCTTTGGCTTCTCCCAGTGGACCAACTTTCCAACCCACACTGTTGGTCATTCACTAGACCTAGTATTCACTAAATCTTGTGCCATCTCTAACTTTTCCCATTCACCTTTCCCCCTGTCTGACCACCACCTTCTTACCTTCTATCCCACTATACCTCAGTCGACTACTGCACGTCTCCCCCCGGCCGAATTCAAAAGACTGCTATCTAACTCCACCGTCCCGCTACTTACCACTGCTCTTCAAACCTCCCTCCTCTCCTTAGAATCAACCTCATGTCCAGAGAAAGCAGCTAACTCTTATAACAGTATCCTCACCTCAGCCCTTGACAACATTGCCCTGTTGTTGCCAAACGTGCCCGCAGACCCAACCAACGACCGTGGCACACTGAGCAAACACGATACCTCCAAAAATGTGCTAGCACGTCTGAGCGGCATTTTAGGAAATCACGTTGCAAGGAGGATTTCCTTAATTACAAATTCATGCTGTGCTCCTACAACTCTGCTCTCGCTCAGTCCAAGCAACACTACTTCTCTACCTTAATATCCACCCACTCATCGAATCCCAAACGTCTATTCTCAACATTTAATGCTCTCCTCTGCCCTCCTGCTCCTCCGCCCTGCTCCTCTCTTACGGCCCAAGACCTTGCCTCTCACTTCAAGAACAAAATCGACGCTATCAGGAGTAACTTCACCTCCCGTGACTTGCTTCAACTACCTCCTGCCTCGTTCCTATCCCCCAAACCCACTCTGAATATCTTCTCCCCTGTAGCTGAGAAAGAGGTTGACGATCTGCTCTCCTCCTCGAAATCTACTACTTGTGCGCTTGATCCCATCCCCTCTCTTTCCCCTCTACTTTGTCCAACTCTAACCCATCTCATCAACCTCTCCCTGTCCTCTGGAATAGTACCGTCAACCTTCAAGCAAGCCCAAATCGTACCTGTATTGAAAAAATCTTCCCTTGATCCTACTCTTCCGTCTAACTACCGTCCTATATCCCTTCTCCCCTTTGTGTCCAAGTTGCTGGAGAAAACGGTGCACTCGCAACTGACAGACTTTCTGACTCACAATAACCTACTTGACCCTTTTCAATCTGGCTTTAGACCCTTACACTCTACTGAAACAGCCCTTACTAGAGTATCAAATGACCTCCTTGCTGCCAAATCTAAAGGCCACTTCTCGGTGATGATCCTCTTAGATCTCTCTGCTGCCTTTGACACCGTTGACCACCGCCTCCCTCTGAATACATTATCCTCGCTTGGCTTAAGTGGTGTGGCACTCTCTTGGATCGAGTCATACTTATCTGAGCGCTCCTATTCGGTGTCGTTTGCTGGAGCGACATCGTCACCTGTTCCGCTCTCTGTTGGTGTTCCGCAAGGATCGGTCCTTGGCCCGCTGTTGTTTTCCCTCTACACTACCTCTCTGGGAGAACTCATCCGCTCTTTTGGCTTTCACTACCACTTGTACGCAGATGATACTCAGCTCTACCTCTCTTCCCCTGACCTCACTCCCTCTCTAGTGTCACGAGTAGCAGAGTGTCTGTCAGCCATCTCCGCTTGGATGTCTGATCGCTACCTGAAACTTAACCTCTACAAAACAGAACTCATTATCTTCCCTCCCTCATCTGCTGTCCCTACACCTGGGTTCACGGTCAACGTTGATAATACTACGATCGTACCGGCTGACCGCGTTCGATGTCTTGGGGTCACTTTTGCCTCTGCTCTCTCCTTCCTTCCTCAAATCCAGTCCTTGGCCAGATCCTGTCGGCTGCACCTAAGGAACATTGCACGCATTCGTCCGTTCCTCAGCGAAGAGACCGCCAAAATTCTAGTGCACTCGCTTTTGATCTCTCGCCTGGACTACTGTAACGGTCTTCTGACTGGACTACCTCTGGTTCGTCTGGCTCCCCTACAGTCTATCCAAAATGCGGCTGCCAGATTCATCTTTCTTGCACGTCGGTATGATTCGGCGGCTCCTCTCTGCAACGCCCTCCACTGGCTTCCCGTCTGCTCGAGGATAACATTTTAAATTCTGTCATTAACCTACAAAGCCCTCCACTCCTCTGCTCCTACGTACATTTCCTCCCTTGTTAACCGCTACTTCCCTACACGACCTTTGCGTTCCTCACAGGGGTTAACACTCTCTTCTAATCTCATCACCACTTCTCCAAGATTTTCGCCCGAGCTGCCCCCTCTTTCTGGAACTCCCTTCCCCGGAGCATCCAGCTCTCTCCCTCGTTTTCAAACTTTAAAAAGTCCCTCAAAAACCACTTGCTGCCTTAATACGCCAGAACAATAGAATAGAGGGCATAATCACAGGTCCAATATCTCATAAGATTACGCTCTATGCGGATGACATCATATTAACCTTGGGCAAGCCAGGAAAATCAATCTCAGAAGTACTATCACAGAAAGCAGACTATGGTCACTACTCAAATTATAAGCTCAATCTTAATAAAACACAATTAATACATTTTAACCTAAACCATCAACTTCTGAGTAATCTTAAAAAACAATTCCCATTCAGATTTGATCAGCCACACATTGAATACTTAGGTATCCAAATTCATCAAAACCTTAAAGATATGATAACTGGGAACTATTCCTTTTTACTGGATAAACTAAAAGCCCAATTTGCATCTTGGAAGGGCTATGAGATTTCTTGGCTGGGCAGACTAGACATGTGCATTCGTTTTCGGACGAATGCATTTTCGGACGAAAATAGCATTTTCGTCCATTCGTCCGAAAAACGAATAACGAAAATTTTAACTAACAAAATCCGAATGAACGAATGGTTAATAAACGAAAATCATTCGTTCATTCGTCCATTCGTCCATTCGTGCTATTGGCATTCTAAACCGAAATAGAGTCGGTTTACAATACCAATAGCATTGTACTACATTCCATAAACCGACATGAATGACTTTCGGTTTATGGAATGCATGTAATGCTATTAGCTTCCTATAAACCGAAATTGAGTTCCCATTCATACGAATAGGTCAATTGACCTATTCGTATGAATGGGGACTCTTTCGCTTTATAGAAAGCCAATAGCAGCATGTATTCTATAAGCCGAAAGTCTTTAAAACAAACGACGTTCGGTTTATAGAATACATGTAATGCTATTGCTGTTCTATAAGCCGAAAGACATTCGGCTTATAGAACAGCAATAGCATTACATACATTCTATAAACCGAACGTCGTTCGTTTTAAAGACTTTCGGCTTATAGAATACTATTGGCATTCTATAAACCTAACTAGAGTCCCTCCTCATTCATAAGAATTTCTTATGAATGGGGACTCGACTCTAGTTCGGTTTATAGAAAGCCAATAGTATTCTATAAGCCGAAAGTCTTTAAAACGAACGACGTTCGGTTTATAGAATACATGTAATGCTATTGCTATTCTATAAACCGAACGACTTTCGGTTTATAGAATAGCCATAGGATTACATGTAGTACATAAGCCGAAAGTCTATAAACCGAAAGTCGTTCGGTTTATAGGCTGTCGGCATTTAACTATACAGAGACAGAGTCTCCATTCATAAAATTATGAATGGAGACTTTGTCTCCGTGTAGTAAAATGCCGAAAGTCTATAAACCGAACGATCGGTTTATAGACTTTCGGCTTATGTAATACATGTAATCCTATGGCTATTCTATAAACCGAAAGTTCGGTTTATAGAATAGCAATAGGAATACATGTATTCCATAAGCCGACAGCCTATAAACCGAACGTTCGGTTTATAGGCTGTGGGCATTTTACTACACGGAGACAAAGTCTCCATTCATAATTTTATGAATGGAGACTCTGTCTCCGTATAGTTAAATGCCGTCTTTTAACTATACGGAGACAAAGTCTCCATTTATAATTTTATGAATGGAGACTCTGTCTCCGTATAGTTAAATGCCCACAGCCTATAAACCGAACGTTCGGTTTATAGGCTGTGGGCATTTAACTATACGGAGACAAAGTCTCCATTCATAATTTTATGAATGGAGACTCTGTCCCCGTATAGTTAAATGCTATTGTATTCTATAAACCGACTCTATTTCGGCTTATAGAATGCAATAGTACTACGAATGGACGAATGAACGAATGATTTTCCTTTATTAACCATTCGTTCATTCGGCTTTAGTTAGCTTAGCATTTTCGTTCTTCGTTTTTCGGGCGATAACGGGTGATAACTCAGCTGTAACTTTGTGACCACCGTGCATGAGACAGCTGCGCAACCCACCTCCCGCCCCCCTCACACCCGCCGCACACCCCTTCTTACCAGATCATCGACCACAGCGATACACAGCGCATGCGCACGCCTATCCAGCCGTTTGGGAATACGCGCGTCCGTTGTTGTGTTCTTAAGGTGGTAAGTAACACGGGGCGTCGGGACATAAGGGGGCAAGCATCCTGGTGAGGGCTGCCTCATCTTGATGGGATTTGTGATCCTCCTGCTGTATTATTGATGCAGCAGGAGGATCACAAATCCCATCAAGATGAGGCAGCCCTCACCAGGATGCTTGCCCCCTTATGTCCCGACGGATCTGGTAAGAAGGGGTGTGCAGGGGGTGTGAGGGGGCGGGAGGTGGGTTGCGCAGCTGGCGCATGCGCGGTGGTTACAAAGTTACAGCTGAGTTATCAGCTGTAACTTTATGCGCATGCGCAGTTAGCAAATTCTCCTGCGATTGCGCAGGAGAATTTGCTCCAGAAATTTGTCAGAACACCGGCATTTAACTATACGGAGACAGAGTCTCCATTCATGAAATTATAAATGGAGACTTTGTCTCCGTATAGTTAAAAGCCGGCATTTAACTATACGGAGACAGAGTCTCCATTCATAAAATTATGAATGGAGACTTTGTCTCCGTGTAGTAAAATGCCCACAGCCTATAAACCGAACGTTCGGTTTATAGACTTTCGGCTTATGCAATACATGTAATCCTATGGCTATTCTATTAACCGAAAGTCGTTCGGTTTATAGAATAGCAATAGGAATACATGTATTCCATAAGCCGACAGCCTATAAACCGAAAGTCGTTCGGTTTATAGACTTTCGGCTTATAGAATACAATTAATACTATTGCCTTTCTATGAACCGAACGAGAGCCCCATTCATAAGAATTTCGTCTGAAACGAATGCACTAATGAACAAAATTCGTTTTAGATGAAATAAATAACATTTTCGTCCGAATGGACGAAAACGAAACGAAAATTTTAGTTTTGCACATGTCTAGGGCAGACTGAATGTTATAAAGAGTTATGTCATCCCTAAACTGACGTACTTGTTCAGAACCATTCCACTGCCCATACCTGGAAAAACTCTAAAACAGTTTGAAGTATTATTTTCCGCATATATATGGAACGGGAAACCTCCAAGAATAGCAAGGGCCACACTCAGAAGGAAATTATCACAAGATGGAGTTAACTACCCAAATATTGCTGAATTGTACGATTCATGTATGGTCTATAACTTTATGGTATGGGATTGTAAACAAAGCTATAATTTGAGCTGGTACAATTATGAGAAGTGGAAATGTAATAATTGTAAACCAATTTGTCTCTACTGGTTGAATCAGGAGCAATTCAACAGACTGAACATCACAAACCCTATTATTGTAAACATTGTTAAACAAATGTTCAAGTTTAAAAGAAAATTTGCCTCTTCTGATTCTTTGACTGGAGGGGCCCCGTTAGAGACGCTTCAACTATTGACAGAAGATCTGGATCTGAGACAGTGGCTCAGGGCGGGGTTGACTCAAGTCTCAGATCTATTGCCTGCTCTATCCTCTGGTACTTTTTCTGAATTACAGAGTAAATTTAAATTACCAAACATAGAACAATATACATTCATAAGAATTAAGAGCACCCTAAACGCTAATCCCTTAAGAGCTCACTCAGATCTAGATACCTTTATGGACGCGCACTATAATAAACACCTTATATCCAAAATAACTGAGCTCTATAGACGGGAGTCGGACCTGGTGAAAACTAAAGCCATATGCAAATGGGAAAAGGAATTGGGGTTGGAGTACCCAATTGAGACATGGTTCCGAGCATGGGGCAGAATGAGGAAAGCAGTTCACTGCATAAATTTACACAAGCAATTTTTTAAACTGATGCATCACTGGTACTATGTTCCAACGGTCATGAATAAAATGTTCAATTCCTCCACGGAGAGCTGTTGGAGGTGTCAGACTATGCCCGGAACCATGTCTCATATATGGTGGAGCTGCCCAAGACTAGATCCAATAAAAGTGGAATTGGGCGAACTTATTAAGGTTCTATTTGGATTGGACTGGTCACCGACACCTCAGTCTTTTTTGTTCAACATAGAGGTCCCGCTAAAGAAAAAAGCTAACGCGGACTTAGCGATAAACATTTTCTCGGCAATAAAGATATGCTTAGCTCGAAACTGGAAGGAACAGAACCCTCCATTATGGCTGAATATTTTAAATCAAATAGAGTACCAACATAATATGGAGAAGTATTTCTACAAAATAACCGACAACTTAAACACATACTATGAAATATGGGCCCCATGGCAGACCCTTAGCCAAACTTAACTGGATTCCCATCAAACTTAAACTTAATCAAACAAGGGGGAGGCAATCCCAAACAAGAAACCCCGATCACATTACAGCATTACTAAAGAAAACCAGGTACACCACGAGACCAAGGTATAAATGTACGTATGGCTGAATGTTTAGAGGAAGAATGCTAATAGAATGCATGAGGAAAAGACATTCTTAATCGATCCAACAAGTAAAGGGAACTGGCAATTATTCCAGAAAAGTTACAACACAACTTCAGCACTACAAGTATAAATATGACTACTCTCCTCTCTGCTCTATAAACTAAAACCTCTTTAGACCACAAGATAAGCCTTAGATTAACAAGAGCTGAGATAGGGGAAGAGGTGAGGGGGGGTGGAGGTAGTGAGAAGTTGAGAAGTATAGAGAGAACAGGAAAGAACTAAGCCAATCTAACTTAAGAGCACTGTCTAAGCTTCAAAAGACACAATGTGACTTGACCGATTAAGCAACGCAAAACTGAGTGTCAGGAAAAAAAAAAAAAAAGTCCCTCAAAACTCATCTCTTTAGAGAGGCTTACTACCCAACCTAGCTGGAACACACACTCCCTCTTTGACCTATCCCACCTAATGCCTCCCATCCACTCTACTGTTTCTACAACTTCAATCCCTCTGACCTCTTCAATCCCTTAATTGTGTCATGTACCCCATTCCCTCTAGATTGTAAGCTTATGAGCAGGGTCCTCTACCTCATGTACCAGTCTGTACTAGTTTGTCTAAATTAGTATGTAGTTCCTTTCTTTGCTCTGTACCAAGCGCTTCGAGAATTGGTGGCGCTGTACAAATAAATGTTAATGTAATGTAATGTAATATAAAGGATGTAATGGTCTTTCCACACTTATTGAATGTGACGCGGACGCTGAGAAGAAGATTCAATGACTATGCTCAAAATCTCCATGAAGAGAATATGAAACAAATGGGGGTTCCAATAAAAATAATTATATCATATGAATGGAAAACATTTTTTTTACTGGGTACATTTATTGACTCCCAGAATTGAAAGACAGTTCACCTTTAAATTATATATAAATTGATTTTGATTTACACAAAAAGGAAAGAGGAGAGAAAGGTGAGACTAAAAGAGAACAGAGAAAAGAGAAGATAACGGATGAAATGGCCCCCTTTACTCTTTTTCTATTCTTTCTATAGGAATTTTGGTATCCTTACACATATTACTATAACATGAGTTTTTTTTCTTTTCCTCCCTCTAGGACATTTGAACTAAATGGGGGTTATCTGTTTTCTTCCCTGGTTTAATATTTATCCTGGTATAGATTTTTCTATATAAATATTGAGTTGCTAAGGGGAGATAAATTGTGGAAGAAAGAGAGAGATTACTGTGTGATCTGTGTTGATTATGGGTTTTTCCTGTTTCTGTTGGTTCTGGTTTGGCATCTACACATGTAAGTCCTTATTTCTGTTTGATAAGGCAAGTATCTCATGGAATGCTCTCATGTGATGTGTAAATGTTTTAATGAATGGTTGGTGGATAGAAGGGTCTCACATATAATTTCCTTTATTTGGTAGGGGGATTGTGGAGGAGGATGATGAATTTCAAAGTTTAGACAATATCACTTAGATTTATGTCCATAAACTCCCAAGAGCTAAACTACCCTTACAAATGATTGCACTTGTATGAATTATTGACTCAGGAGAAAATAGATGTACTTTTTGTACAGGCGACACACTGAAATAGTACAGCAACTAAATATTGGTGGTACAAGAATATTCCTATAGTATTCACTTGCTATCATGATTGTAGAAGGAGTTAAGTCTGAGTATATTCATCATGAATCCGATGCTGGGTCTTTGATGAAACTCTGAAATCTCTTAATAATCGAATTAATGTATGGAGGGCCCTGAATCATAATGAAAGGGTCTTTACATTCTACTCATCCTACTCAAGGAATGACATGTGTTTGGTAGATGGTGGAACACTGAATGTGTGTAATGCTGCATCATTGGGTAACAGAACATGGTAAGATCATTCCCCTATATTTTTGGAATATTAAAGATAACATAAATTATGCAGGATTCTAACTTTATAGGTAACACAGTCTAACTTGGCAAGCATAGGTGTTCTTCTCTTCATATAAGATTTTACATGCTGAAACAGGAAGATCGCATTGTTTTCTCACGTGTATTTTGATATCTATGTAACTTCCCTTTACTATGATTACTGTTTGATTGATCTATGTTTATGTTTATGTCTATTCCAAATTGATCTATGTTTATGTTTATGTCTATTCCAAATATAAAAAACAATAAAATATAATTTACAAAAAAAAAAAAGGTATAAATCTATTTATAATCTGTCACTTTCAGAAAGATAGAGTGCAGATTAAATCCTTTTTTAAAAGTTGAATATTCCTAGGCTCTCTGAAGAATGAATCCATTCAAACTGCAGAAATCATTAAGAAAATAAAAAAATCAGACATGTTCTAATGTTCTGATGGATTTTCTGATCTTTTTTTCAAACCTTAAACCCAGTGATATCCCCATTGCTCTTGAGAATATTCAGGGGAATTACAGATGGAAATGAATTCCTGTCAGAGATGATCTAAAGAACATGATGAATTATAGACCTATCTTGATTGACCTTAATATTAAAATCTTCTAAAAAATTTGGGCGGAGAGGTTAAAGGGAGTCATAGTATTATCCTTTCAGGACAGACCGGATTCATTAAAGGTAGAAATTGAGAGGATAATACACGGAAAAGCTTACATTTACTTCATCAGATCATTCTAAAAAATACTGGTGGTCTTTGCCACGCTAAATGCAGAAAAGGCATTTGACTTGGTGAACTGGTCTTTTTTGGCTGAGACTTTGGAAATATTAGGTCTGAAAGGCCCTGTTTTTAAGCAAAAATTTTAAACATTAGGATGTTATAGCCAAATGTTAGTCTCTTCTCAGAGTCCTGCAGTTTCAAACACGGTGTTCATTGATTTGTTTTTGTTTTTTATTCAAAATCAGAACTAAACTCAGAGCATATATTGATAGAACAAACTTATTTTTATACATGCATATTACAATATAGGAGAACACAGCATAAACCATTTCTGCCACAGAAAAGATAATCTGGTATGCTATGCCACTACAAATAATGTTAGAAATCAATTGACATAAATGCTATTACAATGTCCTTTATTATAATAAACTGCTTCACATCAAATATTACAATTCAGGTACATCGGCAAGCAGAATAATTGAAATCAACTTCAGCAAACAACTAAAAATCATTACTCTTAAAATATTATGTTTGCTTGCTGTATTTGTAGTGATTTGCGTTATAATGAATTATACTATAAAATATGTACTTGGATCAAAGCCTCTCTGTAGGTCTGTTCAGCATTTAAAAAAAGAGTTCCATGTGAATAACAATTATTTCAAGGGATATAATTGCATATACAGTGAGGGAAAATAGTATTTGATCCCCTGCTGATTTTAAACGTTTGCCCACTGACAAAGAAATGATCAGTCTATAATTGTAATGGTAGGTGTATTTTAACAGTGAGAGACAGAATAACAACAACAACAAAAATCCAGAAAAACATATGTCAAAAAAGTTATAAATTGATTTGCATGTCAATGAGTGAAATAAGTATTTGGCCCCTTCGACTTAGTACTTGGTGGCGAAAACCCTTGTTGACAATCACAGAGGTCAAACATTTCTTGTAGTTGGGTACCAGGTTTGCACACATCTCAGGAGGGATTTTGTCCCACTCCTCTTTTTAAATCATCTCCAAGTCATTAACGTTTCAAGGCTGACATTTGGCAACTCGAACCTTCAGCTTCCTCCACAAATTTTCTATGGAATTAAGGTCTGGAGCCTGGCTTCTTTTTGAGCTACTCCTTTGTTGCAGTGCTATGTGATTAAAATCATTGTCATGATGCAATACCCATCCATGACCCATTTTCAATGCCCTGGATGAGGGAAGGAGGTTCTCACCCAAATTTGCTTTATTGAGAAGGGGGGCCTGGCGGGTACTGCAGGATTTCAGTCCTTCATAGCGTAGTGTGTTACCAATTGTTTTCTTGGGGACATTGGTCCTGGCTGCCTTGAGATCTTTAACAAGAACCTCCTGTGTAGTTATGGGCTTATTCCTCACCATTCTCATGATCATTGAAACTCCACAAGGTGAGATCTTGCATGGAGCACCAAACTGTGGGAGACTGAAAATTATTTTGTGTTTTTTCCATTTGCAAATAATTGCACCAACTATTTTCACCTTCTCACCAAGCTGCTTGGTGATGGTCTTGTAGCCCATTCCAGCTTGTGTAGGTCTACAATCTTGTCCCTGACATCCTTGGAATGCTCTTTGATCTTAGCCATGGTCAAGAGTTTGGAATTTGATTGATTACTTCTGTGGACTTGAGTCTTTTATACAGGTAACAAGCTGAGATTAGGAGCACTCCGTTAAAGAGACTGGACTGGGCCTTAAACAGGCAAAATAATTAATGTGAATAGTTATGGAGAGCTCTTTGCTAAAAGTGAGGTGCCATTGAATTGTAGACAACTTTAGATGAAATGAACATTTCAACTTAACAACTTAACTATACAGTATTATGGGGCAAACCTGGGGAGTTACTTCATCATGAAGAACAGAGCTGGCGCTGCTAAATGTACCTGAACTTGTTGAGATGAACATTAAATGGCACAAGTATGTAAGTGGAGTAGATTAGGAATTTGTTCCTATGTATATTTTAAATTTATACCCTATGTACAATATATGTCAAAAGATGCTAGATTTGAGAACACAAATGCATATTGCCGGATATTACTAAACTCTTGTAGTGTTTACTTGTGACAAGTGGCAAAAGTATTATTATAAAAAGACATATATTATATTATAGAGAAACATTTCATACAGCATTCAAAACACATGAAACACTGAAATATATCCTGAAAAACTGAAAAAGAATCTAAACAATGCTGTTCAATTGAAAAATAACATTAAAATACAGATCACAGCATTTTGTTTATCCCTCTCTTGCTATCTCTCTCTATATATGTATAAATTCAGCTAAATAAATCAGTGATGCATACTCCACACCACACATTTTAATAAGCTGCAGTATCATAGATTGCAAATAAAATTAAACCAGACAGCTACGAAAAGGTGAAGAGGAGGATATCAGTGTAAAATGATATTATAAATTCCTTCAGGTTAAGCTTCATTTGTCATATTTATATATTCTGTCATGTACAAGTTGACTTTATACATAACTGTACACTGTAAACTGTATATCTGCAAGGCAAGATTTAGCAAAATAGCTATGTTAGAATACCTTTTAACTGTCTTTATTAGGTTAGTCACCTGCTGTATGTTGAATGTCGGATGAGTTAGCAAATCACTGCTATCATCCCTCACTGAAAGGGTCAATAATATGCGGACAAGAAGCCAAATGTCAAAACATAACTGGAACCAACACCAAGTATAATAAAAGACTAGTCCAATGAATGCAGTACCATATCCAATGATGCTGTGGTTTCAAAATAGGAGGAACTGTGGCAATGGCATTTTAAATGTTGTTACTATAAAATATTTTAAATACCTATAAGCTTATAGGTTTTGGTAACCCTTTATGATTTAAAATCTAATTTTCACATAGCTAAGACATGTGATGTATTCAGCTCAATCCTATTTACCATTGCTAAAGTATGTGTGCTTCATAAAAAATGTAAACTCCTTTTACACAGTGATCTACTCTCTGCTTCTTTTGCTTTGTCATCAGACCACATCTCACTACTGGGCAGTCTTGGACAGTCTGAGTGTCCAGTAACAGTTGAGTAAGTGTTCATGCTAGACTTAAAAGATTTAGGTTTGAAGGAAGAACAGATATATGTTTTACTAGAAAATAATAACATGTATTGGTTGGAAAAAAAACACAAAAGTGTGAAATGCTCAGTAGAAGATAAAGACAAACCACCTGACATGTTTCAAATGGCACTAAGTCATAGGTAAAGTGGTAAGTCTGAACATTCCAATAAATACAGAAACAAACAATCAACTTAATGAATCCAATTAGTGAATACCCAAAGAGTGAATGTGTACACCACTGATTTAAAAACATATTCTACTTTCTGATATCTGCACTTCAAACATTTGTGTGGAAACACGTTTAATGTTTTTTTACTTAACAAGAGTACTTAATAAAACAGCTGCTGTTGTGGTGGTCCAGATTTTTTTTGTTGTTGTTGTTTTTGCTGGTATTGAATATAAAGACAGTGGAAATGTGTGCTTTATTTTTCTTCTGATTGCCATGATGATTCTCAATCATTGGACTTGTTTTTTATATATATATATATATATATATATATATATATATATATATATATAGTTGTATATATTCAAGTTGGGCATGTGTACTGTATTTTTCTCATGATTTCCATGTGGATCAACAGCCTCCCTGGCCATGGATTTGCTTGAATGTTGAATGTACCTTTATTTCTCCCCATCAGAATAGGATGAAAGAACACCTGACCATCTTGAAAATGTAATTTACTAGGCACCTCGCCTAAGTAATCTAAGATCCTGAGAGCAATGTGCTTGTCTGTCAGTGAAGCTGACAAAAAGACCAGGAGTTCAGCACACTGTGAAAATTATTTTTTTATTCAGACCACAAAGTCATTGTTTCAACTCCAAGGCTTGAGAAAAACTCCTTGGAGTTGAAACATTACCTTTGTGGTCTGAATAAAAGACTCCTTTCATGGTGTGCTGGACTCCTGGTCTTTTTCTTTAGCTCTAATCTCAAACTTCCAACCGCTAAAAGATTCACCCACCTCTCTGATGCCTCATTTTGACCTCACAAAAATTATTCACTGACCATTTTGCAAAGATCAAGATGAGGTTAAGCCAGCTGAGATGAACTTGCCCTCATTCATTTCAGTTGGGGAAGGGAAAATGGTGGGGTCTTGCGGCACTCTGCGCTGGCCTGTGAAGCACCATCCGGATGACTGTTTATGAGAGCTGCATGATAATGGGGGTCACATGACAAGAAGATCACATCATCTCGCCTTGGAGAATTAATGGTGCACAGCCAGATCTGCTCCTTTGTAATGGCTGCTACACACATCAAAAAGGACCTTGTAGAGACTGGAGATGGTCAATTTATTTGTGATAAGGTAAGATCGATAATAGACTAATGAAGGCATGGCAATAGCTTAAATGAAAAACAAAAGATTTTTTGTGTATTGTCATAGTATGGTAGATTTGCATATTGGCAAGTCTGAGAAATCATTGGCAAGTCTGGGAACGCACTGGCACGTCTGAAGGGAAAATTGGCCTCTCTGAGGCAAAAAGGACAAGTCTGGGGATGCATCGGCAAGTCTGGGGGCAGATTGGCAAGTCTGAGGTGCAGAATAGCAAATCTAAAGGTGCAGAATTGCAAGTCTGTTGGGTAGAATTGCAAAGGAAAGGAATGATGCTTTCTTTCAATCATAATTTTTATTAAATCCTTAAAAAAAGTTTATATATGAATTAATATTTACTATGAAAAAAAATTCTATAGCATATTCTTGTATTTAGGGTTTTTTTCCCCCACAGTTTATACATTACTTCTGATTTTGCCATCATATTCCAAGTTTATACATTACTGCTGATTTTACCATGTTATACCAAGTTTTAATAGTACTGCTGATTTTGCCATCATATGCCAAGTTTGTACAATACTACTGATTTTGCCATCATATGCCAAGTTTATACATTACTGCGGATTTTGTAATCATATACATTTATAGATAAATGTTCTGTTTGTTTTCATTATGAAATTCATTTTTATAAAATAGAAAGAAATATATTAATATTTATAATGTAGGGATTCCCTGAGATATTAATATTATGTCAAGGGTTCTGCAAAAGTAAAATGATTGAGACACACTGGTGCAACTCAATTATGTGTATAAATATATATGTTTTTGACCCAATATAACTTAAAGGCACAGTAGAACCTAAACATTATTTATGTTGGGAATTCAGAGAACAAAAAATGATCTTAAAAATTTAACTTTTTTTCATGATTGGGTTCTGGGGAGGACGGGTGACAATATAGCTCCTCGCCATAAAAAGGATGACAAAAATCCACAGCACCAGGCCCATGATACTCTTAATCTGGCCCTGAGTGCTCCACAGCAAAAAAAAAAAAAAAAAAAGAGCAGTGGACATGCATATTGACAGCTCTGTTGATATTGTAGGGCTTTTATTACAACTGTGTCTGTTTGCTTGTGTCTGTGTGTGTATACAGTGGATATAAAAAGTCTACACACCCCTGTTAAAATGGTTTCTGTGCTGTAAAAAAATGAGACAAAGATAAATAATTTCAGAAATTTTTCCACCTTTAATGTGACCTATAAACTGTACAACTCAATTGAAAAACAAACTGAAATCTTTTAGATAGAGGGAAGAAAAAAAATAAAAATAAAATAATGTGGTTGCATAAGTGTGCACACCCTTAAACTAATACTTTGTTAAAGCACCTTTTGATTGTATTACAGCACTCAGCCTTTTTGGGTATGAGTCTATCATCATGGCACATTTTGACTTGGCAAGATTTGCCCACTCTTCTTTGCAAAAACAATCCAAATCTGTCAGATTGTGAGGGCATCTCCTGTGCACAGCCCTCTTCAGATCATCCCACAGATTTTCAATCAGATTCAGGTCTGGGCTCTGGCTGGGCCATTCCAAAACTTTAATCTTCTTCTGGTGAAGCCATTCCTTTGTTGATTTGGATGTATGCTTTGGGTCGTTGTCATGCTGAAAGGTGAAGTTCCTCTTCATGTTCAGCTTTCTAGCAGAAGCCTGAATGTTTTGTGCCAATATTGACTGGTATTTGGAACTGTTCATAATTCCCTCTATCTTAACTAAGGCCCCAGTTCAAGCTGAAGGAAAACAGCCCCAAAGCATGATGCTGCCACCACCATGCTTCAATGTGGGTATAGTGTTCTTTTGGTGATGTGCAGTGTTGTTTTTGCGCCAAACATATCTTTTGGAATTATGGCCAAAAAGTTCAACCTTGGTTTCATCAGACCATAACACCTTTTCCCACATGCTTTTGGGAGACTTCAGATGTGTTTTTGCAAAATGTAGCCTGGCTTGGATGTTTTTCTTAGTAAGAAAAGGCTTTCGTCTTGCCACTCTACCCCATAGTCCAGACATATGAAGAATACGGGAGATTGTTGTCACATGTACCACACAGCCAGTACTTGCCAGATATTCCTGCAGCTACTTTAATGTTGCTGTTGGCCTCTTGGTAGCCTCCCAGACCAGTTTTCTTCTCGTCTTTTCATCAATTTTGGAGGGAGCTCCAGTTCTTGGTAATGTCACTGTTGTGCGATATTTTCTCCACTTGATGATGACTGTCTTCACTGTGTTCCATGGTATATGTAATGCCTTGGAAATTATTTTGTACCATTCTCCTGACTGATACCTTTTAACAATGAGATCCCTCTGATGCTTTGGAAGCTCTCTGTGGACCATGGCTTTTGCTGTGGGATGTGACTAAGAAAATTTCAGGAAAGACCAACTAGAGCAGCTGAACTTTATTTGGGGTTAATCAGAGGCACTTTAAATGATGGCAGGTGTATGCAGACTCCTATTTAACATGATTTGGAATGTTATTGCTTAATTCTGAACACAGCTACATCCCCAGTTTTAAGAGGGTGTGCACACTTATGCAACCACATTATTTTATTTTTATTTTTTTTCTTCCCTCTATCTAAAAGATTTCAGTTTGTTTTTCAATTGAGTTGTACCGTTTATAGGTCACATTAAAAAAGTGGAAAAAGTTCTGAAATGATTTATCTTTGTCTCATTTTTTTACAGCACAGAAACCTGACATTTTAACAGGGGTGTGTAGACTTTTTATATCCACTGTATGTGTGACTGTGAGTGAGACACTGTGCATATATGGCTGCATGTGCTTTCATATGTACACTGAATGTGTGACTGTGTGTTTTCATTGCTTAGGATGGGGTCAGCAAGGGGCAGTAAAATATCCTTTTCCCAATGGCAGCAAAACGTCTTGCACTGGCCCTTCTGCTAATAATGTGACATATTTATGGGGATCCTGCATGTGGCATAATTAATGGGCTACCGGGTGTGGCATAATTAACGGACTCCTGTGTGTGGCATTGTTCATGGGCTCAAGTGTTTTGCATAATTAATGGGTTCCTGTGTTTGGCATAATTAAGAGCCTCCTGTGTATGACATAGTTAATGGGCTCAAGTGATTGGCATAATTAATGGGCTCCTGTATGTTGCATATTTATGGGGCTCTTGCGTGTGGCATAATTAATGGTCTCCTGTGTGTGACATAATTAATTGGCTCCTATTTGTGGCATATTTAATGACTTTCTGTATGTAACATATGTATGGGGCTCCTGTGTGGCACATTTTAATGGATCATCTGATTGCATTACTAAGGATTCTGTATAGTACATATGCGGTAGCTATTTAAACACGTGCAGCCACGTGCAACATTCCCTATGTCATAGCTATCCCTGACACAAATAATAATAAATGTTCTACATGAACAGTAGGTGTGTGAGTAATGTGTGTAGTGTAATCTAACATGAGGTCCATGGTATACTATTTTTTTAAATGCTCTTACATTTTCTTCACCAACTGCAGACAATTATTCCCACTAACTTTGTTGACTACATCCACAACCTCCTGCCATATCTCACTCTTGCTCCTCTGGATTATTCTCATGACTGCTGTACTTATACTGAGCTACATGAGTAGACCCTTTAAAGTGAACTTGTGATCAAAAATGCTGCTATCATCACCATCATGCTGCACTTTAAAAACTAACAATATCGAGGCAATTGCCCTTAAGAGGAATTTTCACTCACTATTGTCATGCAGAATGTTAAATAAAGTATACCTTATTTATCATTTACACATATTTAGTTTAGTGATAACATTCAGGGGAAGCTTTCTAACCAATTTTTATGTCATGTATTTTTTCTCTGGGAACAAAGGGCATATTGCCTCATATCTCCCTTTTACACAGTGGAATGCTGGTAAGAATGCAATTAGATCAATTATATCCTATGTAGAGTGAGTTTCAGAATGTTGTCCAGGGCTGTGTGGGACAAACATGTGGCATTCATTTGGTTAACACCTAAAAAACAGATGTGAGACGCTTCTGCTCATGAGTTCTTGCTTCCCATGGGTCATGATCTGATGTATAGCTCCTAAGATACTTTCTCTCCCCAGCATCTCTAGATGAACGAGTGGATTTTGGTAAAAAGATTACACATCTGGACAGACAAAACTGAGCGCTGAAGTGCATTTTTTTATCTACTGCCAGCAAGAAATGCTGCATGGTGTGGCTGAAAGTGCAGGGACAGATCAGGGCCAACCAGTGTCCGGAAATCTTGAAAACACTTTGGGAGCTGACCACGAAAAACGGTGCGGGAGAAAAAAGTAGTAGTAGAAGTTCTCTATTTAAATGGCTAAATGTGATCTGTCTGTGAGTAAACGCTCTCGCTAACTAAATTGCACATTGAAGTACATATAACCGACAACACCTAGTGGTTAATTGAAAACTGGGTAAAAGGTGAAAAAGGGTATACACCTAAAGACTTTTTACCCTTCCTGCAGAAAAATTTGCTTAAACAGACTGTTTAACTGAGAAACCTGCAACTTAAAGGGAGTTTGCATATTAAAAAACTAAAGTGCAAGCCATCCCTCTGGGTACCTAAGAGACCAGACACTTAAAATGGGGAAAAGCAATAAAAAGGAAAATTCTACACAAAGTACCCCAAGAAAAGGGAAAAAATGACATCAACTAATGATTAAGATCCTCAGCCAACCTCTCCAAATGAAGACTCCAATTCACTTGGGGAATATGGAGATTTACTCAGTTAACAAGGAGAAGGGGGTCAGTGTTAACAGCTCACAAAGGACAATAGAGGAAGAGGAAAATGTGGAAAATATATATATACAGCCCAAACTAAAGAGCTGCTAACAAAAGAGGACTTTGATCAGTCTATTAGTCAAATAAGGAAATAAGTGGGTGAAATGCTGAGTGAAATTAAAAACACCATGAAAGAGGAAGTAACCAAATTAAAAAAGAGCTATAACAGCAGGGAGACTGGGTGCAGGTGTTAGAAACAGATTAAATAACACTTTATGAAGCACACAAATCCTTACAAACAGCACACTGAACCAAAGCTAAAATCATAGTGGAAATGGAAGAGTGTAAAACTGACCTGGAAAATAGAGGGACACCCCAGAGGATGTTTTTACAAACGTATTGTGCAGCAAATGTTAATGCCGATCTTAGATTATGGAGATGCTGTGTATAATTCTGCCTCGCGGGGGGTGGAGCGATGACGTAGCGCGCACGCACGTACGGCTACGCTCGTGGATTAGCAACGATGCCGAGAGGAGAGATCCGGAGAGATGAACGCCGATCGTCCATGTAACGCTTCGAATAGATGTACGAGCATTATTTCCAGGATCACCGACCGACTCGCACCCTCTCTCCTTTGATAGCACGAGCCCAGACTTCTGCTTCGACCCGACGACCTGCAGTGGGGAAATGCAGTCTTGTACAGACTGATAAACACAGGTACAGCGCGACGATTGAAAGGGGAAGCTGAAAGACGCGAGACAACCTGCGGAGGAAAGATAAGTCGTTTCTCTTTTTCTTTTTTTTTTTTTTTTTCACTCCCCTGTTCTGACGTGGTATGTACATATTTTGATTTTCGGGAGAAGAGAGGAGAGGGAGGCAAAGAGGAGAGAAGTAAGGGGAAAAGAGGCACCTTTATTACACTAAAAGCTGAAAAAAAAAAACACATATAAATTACCCCAGCTAGACAGAAACATCTTTCACCCAAGGAAGAGACATAATACATTAAGAGGTGTCTCAATGGCCAGAACTCCTAATAAATAAATAAAGTATATAAATAACTGAATTAAGAACAAAGCTAAAAGGAGAGAAAGGTGAAAGAAGTGCACGGATTAAACGCTGGTTTATAAAGAGAAAAAAGAAGAAAAAAAAGGAAAAAAAACAATAAAACAGAAATAAAACAAAGTGAGAGGGGGAGAGAGGAAATAGAAAGAAGGAAATAATAAAATAAGAATAATAACCCAAATTCAACTTGGAAATAAAGAAGGAGAGAGGAGAGGAGGATGGCAGGAAAACGTAATGAAAATAAAATCCCGGCAAAGAGGGATAAGAAAGAGACTAAGTTAGAAAAACGACTATCCTTTTTCTCACCCTCCACACTTAATCAAGATAAAGAAAAGGAGCTTCCGGAGGAAATAAAGGGAAGACAATCTCGAGAAAGTCCCCCCCTCTCTGTACAAATATCTCCCCAACAAGATCAATCAGGAAACCTACAAGAACAACTAAGTGTTGCTCTAGAACACCAATTCCAGAAGATCAAACAGGAGATAGAAACCCACGTACAGGATTTAAAAGTAGATCTGATGAGTTTGGGGAAAAGAATCATAACCCTAGAAGAAAAAGTGACAAAACTGGAAACGCAAACAACTAATTCACAGGACCAGTATACACAGGCTCAATATAAGATAGACAACCTAGAGCAAAAATTAGCGGCATTAGAAGATAGATCCAGGATGCCAAATTTAAGACTCAGAGGAATACAAGAATCGGTCCTAGACATAGACCTAGAAAAATTTATACTGGAATTTTGCGCCCAGCCAAAACTGAACATGGATAATAAAACAAAAGTGTGGGAACGATGTCACAGAACAGGAAGATACCCAATATCTTCAGAAGATCCACCAAGAGATGTTCTCATAAGATGCTCAAACTTAAATATTAAGGATCATATCCTTCGAGCGCAAAGAGAAGGTCCCTGGCAAAACCCGTATGAAGGAATAAAAGTTTTTCCTGATCTTTCGTTCTATACGCGCTCTAAAAGACGCGCATTCGCTCCATACACTCAAGTCTTGAGAAATAAGGCCATAAAATACAAATGGGGAACACCGACCAGAATAATACTCACCCACGAACAAAAAACTGTTATCTGTGACACGCCTGACAAATTAAGAGATTGGATACAAAGAAATAATATGGATAATAGATAAATAGATCAAAGATTCTGGTCTGGGATATGAGTGAGAAGGGAGGAGAGAGGGGAGGAAAAAAAAGGGAAAAAAATTTTTTTTTTTTTTCTTCTCTCTCTCTCACTGAAAATTTAGTGGAGGGGAGGCGGAGAAGGAAGAAAAGGGGGGAGGGAAGTCAATAGGGGCACCAATGATATAGATGAGAGATAGAGATAAACACAAACACTAACTCGAGTACAACACTATACAAGCAATACACGAATATCTCAGAACGCACATTATTGAATTTAAGGTTGGGGGCAAAAATATCACAAAGATTGATTGGACCACACTACACTAAATTTAAAGTTTGAAGGAAGCAAGAATAGTTTAGGAGCTGACCACTTACGTAACACAAACACAATACACTCACAATACAACAGACGATATAGTTCACCACAGTTATATGCACGACACAGGGGAAAAGGGGAAAGGAAAGAGTAATAAAAGACACACAATCCCAAGAAGAAAGGGAACACTTGATTAAAGAGGAAAGGGAGGAACAGAACCAAACATGTACACATAGGGGGGCCCATAAATGGGAGGGGTTAGCACTGTTTGAGGGTAGGGAAGAGGGGGGTGGGGAATAATGTTGGGTTTTTTTTTTTTTTTTTTTTTTTTTTTCTCTTCCCCTATATCCGCTAAAATAGAACATGGCTAAACACAATTTGACACTAAGATAGGGGAGAAGATGGAAATGTCTGTTTAAGATCTCTCTCCGGGATAAGGGGAAATCTCTACTCACGGCATCGTTGCAGCCAAGGAAAAAAAAATTAATCTTTGGCAAATTTTCCATAGGGAACCCAGCAGGGTCCCGATGGAAATTATGTCTCCTCTGAAAAGTAAGAGGAGCATAGTGTTGTTTTTATGTACAAAGTCTTGTTATTTGTATTGTGACAAAGAAATTTGTCGTTATGTATGTTATGTTGGGAGTGGACTGGTGGGGTTTGAACTCAGGGGGATCAGGAAAACAAAAGATGGTTAGATTCGCAACAATTAACGCCCAAGGACTAAATTCGATAGGGAAAAGATCAATTTTATACCAATTTCTATGCAGGGAAAAGATAGATATATGCTGTATCCAGGAAACCCACTGGAGACATCTAGATCAGTTAAAACTAGAAACTAGGAAATTCCCTACAGTATTTAAGTCCTCTTTACAAGAGAAAAAAAAAAGAGGGGTTGCTATAATAGCCTCCCGAGATATCGAAATAAAAATAAAATTCTTGGAGGAAGATCCAGAAGGAAGATTTTTGATATTAGTGGGCCAATTTAATCAACTTACCCTCACAATAGTAAATATATATGCTCCCAATAAATTACCTGTTAAGTTCCTAGATAAATTAATGAAGAAAATAAAAAAGATACAACTAGGCATATTGCTGATAATGGGAGATTTTAACTGCACTCTAGATCCCAAGATGGATAAAAAAACAGTAACAGGTATTATTAAAGACAGAAATGTTTTTCAGCAATCAAAAAGACTCCAGAGAATACTAGATAACTACTCTCTTTTAGATCTATGGCGGGTATACCACCCAGGCGAGTTTGATTACACCTGTTTCTCTAAAACTTTTACAGCTTTCTCCCGAATTGATATGATCCTAGGGGAACCCCATGTGATACAACAAATAAAGAATATCCAAATTAAAGATATCACATGGTCAGACCATAACGCAGTTATTATGGAACTTAAGGATCAATACCCCGGGATCAGATCAAACTGGAGACTTAACCCCAGTCTGTTAAAACAAAAGACAGACTTGGAGCAGATAATAAAAGAAACAAAACAGTTTTTTCTTGTAAATCATCCAATAGATACATCATGTAAAACAAATTGGTGCACATATAAAGCTTTTATAAGAGGAATACTCATAAAAGTTGGTGCAAAAAAAAAGAAAAGATATGATGCAAACCTATCAGAGTTATACATAAAATTTTACCAACAAATGAAGTTAAATAAAATAGACCCATCCATTGAAAGAGGAGGAACGATAGCTGAAATACAAAAGGAGATAAATACAATCCTCCTGAGGAAAGCAAATAATATCTTATTGACAAATAACGCAAATTGGTACTATAGAGGTAACAAAGCTGAAAAGTTGTTAACTAATATATTAAAGAAAAGACAGAGAGAGAAAAGAATTACAAGAATTACAAAGGAGGGACAAATATATCTAGCCCCACATAAGATAGGACAGGCCTTCGCAAAATATTACCAAGAATTATATAACATTCCCAAAAATAATCTGGATAAGGAAATTGAAATATATTTTAAAAATAAAAAATTGCCACAAATAACGAAAAACCAATTAGAGAATCTAAACAAGCTTTTTTCGATAGAGGAGGTAAAAAGAGCTATCCAAAAGTTAAAAAATAAAAAGGCCCCGGGCCCGGATGGGTTTGAGGCTTCTTTCTATAAAAAACTCTTGGAAGAAATAGCCACACCACTTACCGAAGTATTTAATGAGACAATTAATAAAGGAGGACTTCCAAAAGAGATGCTACAAGGGAATATAGTCCCTATTTTGAAACCAGGAAAGAAAGAGGAAGATGTGACTAGTTATAGGCCCATCTCCCTTCTTAACCTGGATGCAAAAATATACGCTTCCATCTTAGCAGACAGAATAGGAACCACTCTTCCCAATTTAATTCACCACAATCAAACAGGTTTCATACGGGGAAGATCTTCTGCGGCACATATAAGAAGTCTTATGGGAGCGCTACAGCGGACCCGTGGGAACCCCCAGCTGGCTCTGTCATTGGACGCCGAAAAAGCGTTCGACAGAGTCAGCTGGGGATTCATGAAGAGCGCTATGGAAGCCTTTGGTTTCAGGGGAAATATACTTGATGCAGTGATGGCAATCTATTCTAATCCAACAGGCAGAGTTGTGGGAGCAGGGATAGAATCGTTATGGTTCCCTCTGACTAATGGGACCCGTCAGGGTTGCCCATTATCTCCAATTCTATATATTATAACATTAGAACCCCTTGCACATGACATAAGAGAGGCACCAAAAATCAAGGGACTGGCGGGACTAACATCCCAAAAGATCAGAATGTACGCAGATGATATACTGATAACAGTTGAAGATCCTATTACATCGATCGAAGAAACACTGAAATTGATTGATGAATACAGTAGACTATCAAACTATAAACTTAATCAAAACAAATCAAAGGTGATAACAACTGGAATAAAACAACAACAGATCACCTTTCTGAAAGAAAGGTATGAATTCACATGGGAAAGATCTTCTATTACATTCCTGGGTATAAATATTTCTGCCAATCCACAAGACTGGATGCAAATTAATCTGCTACCACTGATAAGAGCCATGAACATCAGACTCAAGGGCTGGAAAACTTCCTTTGTATCATGGTGGGGGAGAATAAACGCAATTAAAGCATACGAACTTCCAAGATTTACTTACCTTTTTCGAATGCTCCCAGTAAGAATACCCCCCCCATGGTTACAGATGATTCAAACAGCCTTTACCAATTTTATATGGTTAAATAAAAAACCAAGAATAAATAGACAATTATTGTCCTTGAGGCCAGATAAAGGAGGCCTGGGAGTTCCAATCATACAGGATCACGCAGATGCAGCACTATTGGCTCAGGCATTTATAACACAAAATAAGAACGCTCCCAGGGAAAGCTGGTATGAGCTGGAAAATAAAGGGAAAAAGCCACATGCCATCATGGCTAAATTTTGGCATATAGATAAAAATCTATCACAGAAAGATACACAGAAAGACAATCTCCCTCTAACAGATATCCTTGAATTTTGGAATAAATTCAGGACAAAAATAGGATTACAAAATAAAGTAATAACTGAACTTCCCTTAACGATATTAAACACAATAATGGATAACATCGAACTAGAAACATGGAATGCCTTAGGGATAAAACAAATAAAACACATGATGAATGGTACCAATATTAAAACCTTGGGAAACCTTAAGGACAGTTACCAAATACCAGCAAAAGATACTTTTAAGTACCTTAGAATAAAAAATTTTCTGAGTGAAGTCGTGATAAAAGAGGAGTCGAGAGAACCTTATACTCTCCTAATCAAAATGATGAAACAGGAAGATTATAAAAAATTGACAGCCAACTCCCTTATTCTTGTTAATACACTAAAAGAAAGTCCAGAAATCTTAGCAATTAGAAAATGGGAAAAAGAATTAAATATTGAGATAGAAAGAGAGAAATGGTGTTCCGCCTTAAAAACAGTGTATAAAAATATACACTGTCTAAATCTAAATGAAGTACAATATAAAGTAGCTAATAGATGGTATCTTGTCCCTACCAAACTTCAAAAAATATGCTTAGATAATAACCCTAGCTGCTGGAGATGTGACAGACATGTAGGAACACACACACATATATGGTGGAACTGCTCAGCTCTTAGAACACTATGGACATACATTTCAAATAAGATCATAAATAGGTTTGGCCCAGAGTGGATAATAACCCCAGAGCGGGGAATTTTACATTTAAATTTTCCAGAAGACAAAAAACCAT
Organism: Pelodytes ibericus; assembly: GCA_036172795.1. NCBI lineage: Eukaryota > Metazoa > Chordata > Amphibia > Anura > Pelodytidae > Pelodytes > Pelodytes ibericus. Next base: position 214,305,589 of record CM069857.1, on the reverse strand, counting down.
TACCTATTATACTACATATATTAACCGCAACAAAACTTGAAATTGCAAGAAATTGGAGAACAAAAATTATCCCACAGTGGTCAAAAATTAGAGCACAAGTATTACATCAAATTCAAATGGAAAAAAAGATTATAACATCCCTAGAAACCATAGAAAAAAAAAAGCAGATACCCTACTGGCAAAAATGGATCGAAATCCTTGAAAGAAATTCATTTTAGGAAAAGAGAAAGAGAGAGGAAGAGAAAGAAGAATGTCCTTGAGGTCGTTAATGTTAATGATATTCCAAGTAATACCTGATCCCCTGGGGGAAAGCCCAAACAGTCCGTTTAACCCACATAATTGTAAAATGTCCATGTTTATATGTTATATGTTTAAGTGTTATATATGAGGAAAAGTGAATTATGAAGAAGAATAACAAATACCTAACTGAACTAGGGAAACTCTGAGATACTTGGAGATTTCCTTAAAAGTATGGAGGGAGGAAAGGAAGTGAAGGAAAAAAGAAAGAAAGAATGAAGGAGCGATTATATCACTATTCACTTGCTCTCTCTACTTCATGTAAAATAAAGCTTTGCTATTATGATAGAAAAAGGGAAGGAGAGGGGGGGAGGAGGGGGAGGAGAGAGGGAAGAGGAGAAGGAAGAGGGAAGGGAAGGAAGGGAAAAAGATAAAAAAAAAAAAAAAAGAAAGGAAGAAAGATAATTGTAACCTTTAACAGGCAGTTTACCAACATCTGGAGGTTCTCTGAAATGTTAGAGGCCTCAATCTCTCCAATCCTTAAAGGCAAGGCCCCTACGGCTATTTCCAACTATAGACCCATTTCTCTGATAAACTTGGATATCAAAATCCTCTCAAAGATTCTTGCTGAGAGACTGAACCGTGTTATTTCGGATCTCATCCACCTGGATCAGACCGGATTCATCACGGGGAGGTCAGGTGCGGACAATGTAAGACGCATTCTTAATTTAATCCATAGTGTCAAAACTTGCAAAATTCCATCAGTCTTTGTGGCTCTTGACGCCGAAAAGGCTTTCGACCGCGTCAGTTGGCCCTTCTTGGCGCATTCCCTGGAGGCCTTTGGTATTACGGGCCTGTTCAAAACCTATACTATGGCCCTCTATTCCACCCCTAGGGCCAAGATCACCGGTCCCTTCCTGAATTCAGATTATTTCCGGATCAGTAATGGGACCAGACAGGGCTGTCCATTGGCCCCCCTTTTATATGCGCTGAGTATGGAACCCCTGGCGGCACTAATTAGACAGTCTCCTGTGATTAAGGGGATAGAAATGAATAAGGCGGATTATAAGATAGCTTTATATGCCGACGACGTTGTCCTCTCTCTGACCTCCCCTGAGACATCAGTTTCCGGTCTTATTACTGTAATTAATCAGTTTAGTACCTACTCTAATTATAAAATTAACATTTCCAAAACTCAAACTTTGGCATTTTTTCTCTCTCCTTTTCAAATAGCACCGTTATACAAAACTATTCACATTGATTGGCATAACACTGTCCTAAATTATCTAGGGATAAAAATTAAACAAGATTTAAGGCAAACGCTACTATTTAACTATGAAGGCCTCACTCAACAAATTAGAGATTTACTTTTTCGCTGGAGAGGCCTGGAGATGTCCTGGCTGGGCCGCCTGCAAATTTTTAAAACATATGTCCTTCCCAAAATACTATACGTAATGCGAACGATTCCAATGCGTGCTCCTAACCTATATCTGAAACAACTGGGCCTGTTGTTCTCATCATTTGTTTGGGAATCAAGGACCCCAAGAATCGCAAAGGCAATATTACAACAGAATAGTAAAAGAGGTGGCCTGGGTTTTCCAGACCTATTTAAATTAGCCGATGCTTGTATGTTCTCCCACTTTTTGGCCTGGCGGCATGCCAACGCATCCTCCACAATTTGGTTTCAAATCGAGACCGGCGACCTGAATGGACAAAATCCTATGTACTTTTATTGGTTGGACGAGGTTTCCTTGAAAAAAAGATCCTTCCCTAATCCAATCATAAAAGAGATAATTAAAGCAATGATTAAATTCAAACATAAATTCTCAAAACCTCATGGCATGACCCTTCGGGCGCCGTTTATATTTCTTTCTCAGGTTGTGGAGAATCTTAACCTGACTGGATGGTTAAGTAGGGGCATTCTTAAGTTGGGGGATATTTTCCAAGGACCCTACATACTCTCCTTTGAGGACCTGAAAAATAAATATACACTACCTGACCATGAATTCCTGAATTATTATAGGATAAAGTCATATATGGCCAACAGGGACCTGTCTGACCCAACGGATCTAGAAGTTTTTATTGAATCACTAAATAAATGTAAGAATATTGCTAAACTTCTTGCCTTGGTAGACACAGTATCAGACTGCATTAGACCTAATGCTCTCAACGCGTGGGAGGCAGAGTTAAATATCCGATTCCCTACTGATCAGTGGTCCCATGTTGTTTCGGCTACGAAGAGGGCAGTTGGTGGTCTGAATCTAATCGAGCTATTTTTTAAAGTAGCTCTGCGCTGGTATTGGGTCCCCCAGAGGCTTTCCAAAATTCATCCAGCCAATTCTAATCTGTGTTGGCGATGCGGGGCCGCAGAAGGGACACACTCCCATGTGTGGTGGGGATGCAGTTCACTCAAACCCCTTAGGGATAGGATTTCCCACACTCTAAGCGTTATAATGCAATCCCAGTATGTTTTGACCCCTCAGGCCTTTCTCGTCCACCTGGATTTAAACTTCCCGAAACAATCAAACAGATCTCTGGTGATCCACATTTTCTTAGCCTGCAAACTCTCACTCGCGAGATGTTGGAGATCGCCAGAAGTTCCCTCTTGGGAAGTTATAAAATCGCAAATCAATCTACAAATGGATGCAGAGGCCTTGATTAACCCTGTTGGGAGAACCTCTCCCAAGTTTCTTGATATATGGGCCAGCTGGATTCAGTATCTTAAAGCTAACCCTGAGAGTTAATAACTGTGAATGTAACTATCCTCTACGCTCGCTGTGGATTTTAGACCATTGGCTCACCCCGGTCCTGGCTCCGGGCCGGCACCCTCCCTGGGCGACATGTCTGTTTTCTTCTCTCTCCCTTTTTTTTTCTCTCCTTTGTTTTCTTCTTTTTCTCTTTTCTTTTCTTTTTTTTTTTTTCTGTTTGGTATATATGAATGCGCTAAATATGTGTAATTGCTGCACTTCTCTTTAAATCTGAATACATACGCGATATTTATACTCTCCGCTCTGGATCTGGTACTAATGTTGTTTCTTATGTTTTGATTTATATAATATATAACAAATGATTACAGATTTTGGATAAGGACACAAGGATGATCCGCAACACAAATAAATCGAGCATACAATTTATAATTGAAATGTGTGGCAGAGTCTGAGTGTTTAATAAAAAAAAAAAAAAAAGTATTTAGGAACAATATTAAAATTATATATATATATATATATATATATATATATATATATATATATATAAATATATACAAAATCCAAAAGATCAGCGCACTCACCTCAAAGCAGGTAGGAGAAAAACTCTTAAAGCTATAGTTTTGAATAAAGCTACTTAAAAACACCTGTCTTACTAAGATAACAAAATTGGAGATTTAGTCACATATATGGCCATATCATGCTAAGCCCACCACTACGTCAAAGTACTCCAATATTGGTGGGTCCTAACACTAAATACTGTTGCTTCTGGGGCTTAATCTCTTTATATGTATTACTTACCAGGGACCAAAAGGCCTTCCTATTGTATAATACAGAGACACTCCTGCAATTTATAGGTCAGGACACCACTTATGGAGCACCTGTGATGGGGAGGGGTGCTAAACCAGAGGCCTGGTCATAGCCTCTACTATACAAACAAATCCAAAGGAATGCACTCACCTAAACTAGCATATATTATATTATACGGGGTGCTGCTGAGACCAAATATTTATACAAAATCCAAAAGATCAGCGCACTCACCTCAAAGCAGGTAGGAGAAAAACTCTTAAAGCTATAGTTTTGAATAAAGCTACTTAAAAACACCTGTCTTACTAAGATAACAAAATTGGAGATTTAGTCACATATATGGCCATATCATGCTAAGCCCACCACTACGTCAAAGTACTCCAATATTGGTGGGTCCTAACACTAAATACTGTTGCTTCTGGGGCTTAATCTCTTTATATGTATTACTTACCAGGGACCAAAAGGCCTTCCTATTGTATAATACAGAGACACTCCTGCAATTTATAGGTCAGGACACCACTTATGGAGCACCTGTGATGGGGAGGGGTGCTAAACCAGAGGCCTGGTCATAGCCTCTACTATACAAACAAATCCAAAGGAATGCACTCACCTAAACTAGCATATATTATATTATACGGGGTGCTGCTGAGACCAAATATTTATACAAAATCCAAAAGATCAGCGCACTCACCTCATATAAATATATATAAATATATTGGATAGGCAAGGGCTCAAATAAAAAGGTTCACATAAATTTAGGAGGGCAGGGGTTAAAGAAAAGGAAAAAAAAAGAATAAATCACCTCCATAAGGTTTTTTTTTTCTAATTTAATTTTTAATCTTTTTCAAACATATATAAAATAGAATACACATGTACATACATACAGTCTCAGCGGTATCAATATCACAAAGTGAACAAAGTTAATAGATTCCAATCCTAAGGTATTCATCAATAAAGAATACATTTTACAGTATAGTCATTGTGCATAGATCAAAAAAAGAAAAAAATCAATTTAGACACAGATAGAAAGCTATCTTTACATACATAAGTCTTTCAACAAAGTGAGTCCTGAGTGCAGCTAATTTTTTCCCCATTATATAAAATACACTAAATTGATAAAATGATAGGTTCTTTCCAATAGTGATTTTCTTAAGTGCTTGTGCATTTTGTCCCGTGTATTAACAACAGCTAATCCTGTATGTTTGCCAATATACAAAGTTGTGGAGTGTTTATATTGCAACTTAATTGATTTTAAATAAATAAATGCTAAGAAAAACTACTTGTTGACTCATTCATGCTGTGGTATATACGTGAATCTTTCAACAACGTGCATTCAAAAGTGCCACTTATTTTTATTTCCATTATATGAAATTCGCTAAAAAAGTGTTATATTGACACTTGATTACTTTTAGAAAAAGTGTTATACTAGGAAAAAGGAAAAATATCTAGGTATTTGCAACACTGACATACATTCACTTGGTGGTCGATTTGGGGTGGGGCGGGGTGGGCTTGGCAAAGGGTATATAGATAGTTTCTGTCTAAATTTATTTATTTAAGTCAAACCAAGGGAGCCACATTTCCTTATATTTTTGTATTGACACATTCTGGCGGAAAAAGTTGATTTCCATATTGCCCTGGTACTCAATCTGTCTCAGGATCTCTTGCCATTGCAATGGTCCCTTTAATTTCCAATTTCTAGTTAAGCATATTTTTAGTGCTGAGTAAATTTGAATCAATAGATATCTTTGATTTATAGATCCAGGGATCTGTATATGGAATACAACTTCATGGATGTCAGGGGTCTCTATGGTTGGAAAGAGACTCTGCAACAAGTTCGTCAACTGAGCAAATGTATCTTTTAATGCTGGACATTCCCACCATAAGTGGAGAAAAGTATCGGTGTTACTATTGCATCGCCAGCAGACTGATGGATTATTTGGAAATATGTTTGCTATTCTTTCAGGCACCATATGCCAGATTTAACTAGGTTAACACAGTGGATACTCTTACTTAGTTACTAGTTACTCTTAGTTAGTTGGATTCCCTTAATCCAGTCTTCCACTGTGAGTTTTCTGTCCAGATCAGACTCCCATTTTATCCATGGGGCTGCTTTATCTAGTGGTATCAGTTGTTCCAAATATGCTTTATATCTGGAGTTAAGTTTAGATCAGCTCACTTTATTCAATAAACAATCTAAGGGAGTATATTTATGGACTTCAAATAACTTTTGATTCTTAAATAAATATATATCTCAATGGGTGGCAGAGAGTACTTTTTCTGGATCTCGGGAAAGGGTAGGATCCATCCATTCTCGAAAATATCTGCTACGGAAATCGTATTACTATGGATCAAATTTTTCAAATTGATATCCTCTATCAGATATTCAAGGTTTACGACTGGTGTAGAGCTCACTAGGTGTCCTCTGCAGGCTGATTTAATTTTTATTTTGTTTATAGTGGTTGTAAGATCTTTTAAGATAGGATTGGATACAGAAGGATTAATAGATCTAAGGTCATCGACCCAAAAGAGCTGAAATGGGTCCATATTTCCCAAATCAACTTTTTCCAGGTCTAACCATAGTGATCAATGGGTTGAAGGTTTACAGGCCTGAGCGTGGGAAAGCATACAAGCAGTATGGAGGGATTGTTTATCTGGGAAGGATACTGCAAGTGTTCCCCTGGATCTTTGAAGCGTACTCTGTGCCACTCTTGGTTTTTTCCCCTGCCAGATAAATCTGGAAAAAAAGTTTCTGAAATTTCTGCAATATAACATTTTCTACTCTCAGTGGTATATTCCTTAATAAAAAGGACAATTTTGGAATTAGGTAAGAATTTGAAGTTTCAATTCTACCTAACCAGGACAGGCCCAGGCCTTGATCAAGTTTACAGTTTCTTCATATTTGGATAAATAATTAATTTTAATAAGTTTTCCCAGGTCAGTCGTTAGTTTTATACCTAGATAATCAGTATAATCTCCTGTTAACTTAATGTTATTTCTAAGTTTAATTTCATCCAGATTTACTTTATATCCCGAGAAACGGAACTCCTCAAACAATTTAAATAGATTGGAGTTTATAGGATCTATGCGGGAGAGAAGCACATAATCTGCAAAAATATATATTTTGTTTTCAATACCATTTATCACTACACCCCCCCCCTCCCAACCTCAGGGGTTCTCCTAATAAATACCGCTAGTTTCAACTGTTAATATGTACAGGATAGGTGCCAAAGGGCAACCTTGCCTTGTTCTGTTTTTAATTGGGAACAACCTGGATTGTAATAGGTTGCCCGAGATCTTAGCTGTGGGAGTAGAGTAAAGGACCATTATGGCATCCTTAATTTGGCCCCCAATGCCAAATGCGCACAGGTCCTAGTCCAGGAAACTCCAACTAACTTGGTCGAAGGCCTTCTTGGCATCAAGGGCCATCAGAATTTAGGTTTGTTTTTGTTGATTCATATGGTGGATAATAGTAATCATTCTTCTGATGTTGTCAGAAGTGCTCCACTCCCTCACAAAGCCGATTTGGTCCGAATGGACCAGAATCGGGATAACCATCTTAAGGGGTTTAGCTAAAATTTTAGAGTAGATCTTTGTATCAATGTTTAAGAGGGAGATTGGCCGATAGTTCATAATCAGCCCTGGATCCTTGCCTAGTTTAGGTATAAGGGTAATTGTTGCCTGGAGCATTTCAGTTGGAAATTTCCTAGTTGCAATCATATGTGAAAAAGCTCTAAGCAAAATGGGGGAGATAATGCTATGAAACTTGTGGTAGAAAAGAGATGTAAAGCCATCCGGGCCAGGGGCTTTACCCAGTCCCAGGGCACGGATAGATTCACTCACTTTGCACAAAGTAATTGGTCTATTGAGCACATCTAGTTTCTCTCTTGGAATTTTAGGGAGGTCTAATCTAGTAAAAAAGAGGAGTGGTCGAGTCCCTGCGTATCGGGCTCTAAATTATATAGTGCTTCGTAGTAGTCCCCAAAAGCTTCACTTATTGATTTAGGCGCAAGTAGCTTTGAGTTTCCTGTTCTAATGTTCTTGATTGTTTCTTTAGCTTGTTTGTTTTTTAGCTTATTTGTAAGGATTTTTCCCGATCTTTTATTTCCATAGTACCATTTTTGCTTTAAGGCTATTAAAGTTTTATTTATTTTATCTTGTGTTTTGTCTAGTAGCTCCTTTCTAACTTTATCTAAAATAGTTAATATGTTAGGGTTTAAATTTAATGAGTACAAGTCGGCTCTACTCCCATGACAGATGCCAGAAACAGGTGCTCCACACGCGGATCAAGCGTGAATGTAGATAATTGAGTAAAAGCAAAAAAACGTGTGCACTCCGTAAAGGCTGAATCAATCTTCAAAAAAATATCATAGGTGATTAAGCGTGTTTATCACGCAAAATGCGTTAGGTCTTTTCCCCTTTTTATTTGCCACTTTGTCCATATTATTCCCACTGTCTGTTACTTCATTTAATAAACAAGTATATTTTTTTGAAGATTGATTCAGCCTTTACGGAGTGCACACGTTTTTTGCTTTTACTCAATTAGGGTTTAAATTTGACTTATGCTGTTTTTCCAAAATTGCTAGTTTAATGAGGAATTCGTTAAGGGGTAAACCTTTTTTCTGTTTTATATATGACCCACGTTTGATTAGCAGGCCTCTAATACAGCTTTTGTACGCACACCACAGTGTTGGATCAGTAACTTCTCCATTATCGATGTGTTCAAAACATTGTTGTGAGTTGGACTGTAAGTCCGAGAGCACTGGATCATTAAGTAATAGATTGTCATCTAACCTCTAAGTTTTTTTTTTTAAGGAATTAGGTTAAACAAGAATCATGTAGGATATTAGCTCACAATAGGGGAAGAGGGGATACGATTCATAGGGATGTAGTTTTAGAGGAAGTAAGAAGTACCTCTGTTGATTTTTGTGAAAATGGGTAGAAGGGGACTGCAACCCAGAGAAAGTCACAATGAGAAATAGGTTATATGTATGTATGAAATGTTATGTATACAGGAATATATTGGATATGTGTGGGCTAAAATGAAATGTCAATACAAAACTAGGAGGGTAAAGGTTTAATAAAAGAATCTATTTAAGGGAAATTAAGAGACTGCATAATTTGATTGTTGAATATGGTTCCAATGGGTATGCAAAAAAAAAAGGTTATTTGAAGATATATATGTAAAGGGTTTAATACACACCTATGCAGAAGGTGGAGGGGAAGAAGGGGGGAGGGTTTATTTATATATGTGTTTAAAAGTAATTAGTGTATAACCAAAATGCATTCAAATAAGCAATGAATACCCTTCTAGACAAACGCTGCCACTCTCAGCACTCCTCAATGTGCTGTATGTATAACATAGGTATTTGGAAGGGTTTGAGGGCGCAGGATGTCACATAGGGAACATAACATGAAATAAAAATAGAAAATACATATAGTGCAATAGGGTTTAAACCAGCAGTGTATTGAGTGGTATATATGAGAAGCACACTCACAAACACACGGAATTATAAGCTTGTAGGACCAGATGGATTCCAAAAAATGTTCTTATTTAATTCTGCACAGTGGGAATAAAAACATAAACAAAACATAGAGTAGTACAATGGTGGAGAGGGTGACCTGCACATGAGAATTACACTTACAGACTCCACATTTCGATAGGCATGTAAACAAGGCCACAAAAAGGAGTTACTCAGATCTGGCTTGCTGTAACATGATAACTTGCTCAACGAGTTTTTCCAGGTGAGTCCTGGCTTCATCAGGAGCAATAGTAGTGAACTACATATTTTATTAGTATTTTTTTCTCTATCTCTATGACCTATTCCCTATGGGGGAAGAATGGAGGGGGAGTAAAGGGAGAAAAGGAGGAAAAAGTAAAACAGGTTTCATGAAGCATTATAGAGAGAACAGGAGAGAAGAGTAGGAAAAGAAAAGGAGAACGAAGAGAAGGGATTGAAGAGACTAGAATATTTAATAGAAAGGGAAGGAAAGGGAGAAAAAAAGAGACCCATGGGAAGGAATAAGTGAGATTCTATCTATGCAGAGGGAATGCTAGTCTGTATCGGGTTAGCCCAAGGGAAACCAGTGGTCAATGTAAATAATTTAGGGAGGGATCCAGGGAGGCTGGAGTATTTCTCCTGTCCAGAGGGTCCATCTATGATCCATAGGTTCCAGAATGGGGGAGGGGGGTAGATGGGATGTTTATATGTTTTATGCTATGTTTTCTTTTTGTCGGGTTTGTCTGTATATGTGTGATTCGGCCATACCCTACAGTTTTTACTTCTCTAAAATACTTGCAGGCAATTAGATTCAAAATAGGGGGTTGGATAGACCTAAACCTTTGAAATTAAGAATTGTCTCCATTAATGCTTAAGGATTATATTAAATTCTCCAATTAAAAGATCTAAAATGTTTAAAGAAATTATTCATATGAAGACTGATATTATGGTTCAGGATACTCATTTTTGTAATAATAAAGTGCCTAAAATATGGAATCATAGATATACACAGATATACTATTCCCATTCTCCAATGAAAGAAAACAAGGGTGTGGCTATTTTTATTGGAAAATAATGTACCTCTTATAATTAAAGAAACTTGGAAGGATAAAGAAGGGATAAAGAAGGGTACTGAAATAGCAACATTAATTAATATGTATGGCCCTAATAGAAAATAGCAGGCATTCATGAGTAATATTCTGGAACTATTGACTGATTTTATGGAAGGTATGGTGATACTAGGAGGAGATTTAAATTTCTACATGGACCCGATATTAGATATTTCTACAGGTTCAACATTAAAATTTTCATGAGGGGGTATTTAATAAGTCTAGGAACCTATTTAAAAACACAAGTTAAAATACACCAAACTAATAGAATAAATAGCTAAGATATTTATACCAAGAATAAAAGAAGGCTGGAAAATACATAACCATATGGAAAAAAATCGCAGAGGTAATGAGGGTATACTATGAGAGATTTTATAACAGCTCGGGAGAAGTAAACAAAATACAACCTTCTCTACATGAAGATAGGATGTCAGAATATATAAGTACAAATTTTAAAGTAAAGCAGTTTCATGCTTGGAAGCTCCAGTTACACAAGAAGACATAAATAAAGTAATTAAACAATCTCCTGGAGGGGAAAATCCCAGGCCCGTATGGACTTACAGTGATATATTATAAACCTTTGTAAAGAGACTGCCACCCTATATGGCCAAAATGAATAACATAGAAACATAGAAAAATCCTTGGCTGTGTTTTCCTCTACCACTTCACTACTAAGTAATGCTTCCTGATTATCGTTGCCTCTCTAATTTAAGACTATGTCCTCTAGTTGTGGTAGTTTTTCTTCTTTTTAATATACTCTATTTACTGTGTTCCCTTTATGTATTTAAATGTTTCTATCAGATCCCCGTTACGTCTTTCCTCCAAGCTATACATGTTAAGATGCTTTAACCTTTCCTTGTAATTTTTATCCTTCAACCCATGAACCAGTTCAGTAGACCTTCTCTTACAATACTCCAAGTGAGGTCTCACCAGAGATCTGTGCAATGGCATGAACACTTCCCTCTTTCTACTGCTAATACCTCTCCCTATGCAACCAAACATTCTGCTAGCATTTCCTGCTGCTCTATTACATTGCCTACCTACCTTTAAGTTCTCAGAAATGATTACTCCCAAATCTCTTTCTTCAGATGCTGAGGTTAGGTCTGTACCAAATATTCTATAATTTACTTTTGGGGTTTTATGCCCAAGGTGCATAATCTTGCACTTATCCACATTAAATGTCAGTTGCCACAGCTCTGACCATTTTTCTAGTTTAGCTAAATCATTTGCCCTTTGACTTATGCCTCCATGAACATCGACCCTGTTGCAAATCTTTGTATCATCAGCAAAAAGACATCCTTTACCAACAAGACCTTCTGCAATATCACTAATAAAAAATATTAAAGAGAATGGATCGAAGTACAGATCCTTGAGGTACCCCCCAGTTGAGGTATAACTCCTTAGCAAATGGAGAAATGCTCCCTCCCCCAGGCACAGGAGGCACATTTAATTGTCAAAGCTAAACCAGGAAAATATCCAGAATTGGGGTCTAGCTATAGACCAATTTCCCTACTTAATGTAGATTTTATGATACTATCAAAAATATTAAGTGACAGTCTAAAAGGGGTGATTCCTTTGTTAACTAACAATGACCTGGTAGGATTTGTATTTCAAAGAGAAGCAAGGGATGGAGCAACTAAGATGTTAAACCTAATGATCGAGGCTAAGAAAAGAGAGTTCCTGCCTTGTTATTATCAGCCGATGCCGAGGGTAAACTGGTCTTTCTTAATGGCACTATTAGAACAAATTGCGGTGGGCCCCTTGGTGTTAGCTATGATTAAATCATTATATCATGCACCAACGGCTAGAATAAGGATACATGGATTGCTATCAGGACCAGTCACCCTGTTGAACAGGACGAGGCAGGGATGCCCCTTGTCACCGACTTTATTTGCGCTTATAATGGAGTCTTTACTTAATGCAATAAGAGACTAGAGGTTTGGGGACTAGAGGTTGAAGCTAACCAACTTAAAGTATCGGCCTTTGTGGATGATCTTCTGTTCTTTGTTACCAGGCCTCGGATAACACTACCCAATGTAATGCTAGAACAAAGTAACAATGGAGAATTCTCAAATTATTGGATTAACTTTACAAAATCAGAGATTGTCAGTTGAAAAGTCAGTACCGTACATATTATGAAAACATTATTGCCTTTTAAATGGAACACAGTAAAGGTAAAATATTTTGCTGTTTTTTTGGTGAACAGTTTGGACCTATTATATGAAAATAACTATTTAGACATATTGAGGATACTGAAGATAGATATAGAAAAATGGGTTAGCAATGGAGTATTGAGGGATAACTAACAAATAGTTAGATTAAGGTAGAATGAAACATGTCCAGATATTCTCTCCTCCATATTATCCGTTTGCACCTTATTTGTATTCTATTTAGCGTTACAGGGCATGCTTGATAATGTTCTTTCTTTAATGTTCGTCAATGTCTTTACAAAAATATGAGACACATAATGTTTATTTATGTGTTGAAATGTTTTTATTTGTCTTTAATAATTCTAATTAAAGATTTTTTTTAAAGGGCTAAAATAAAACTGTCCTGGTTTGGATAAAACAGTTATTAAAAAGAATCTTATGCCAAGGATACTATACATCTTATAAACCCTTCCCATAGAAATCTTTAGGACATATACAAATATGATAAAAAAAAGTTTATATGGAATGGGGCACACCCATGAATAGGACATATATGCCTGATTAGAACACAAAAAATGGGGGTATTATGTATGTCAGATTTAGAAACTTATTAAAAATCTGTCCACTTAGCCCGGGTGGTAAACTGGAGTCAAGCAAAAGAGAAAAAACGATGGGTTTTATTAAAACAGCAAGCGGTTAATGTCCCTCTGAAAGTTCCTTGGGTTATTAATAATAAGAATAAACAAGCAAAATGGGATAAAACCCACTTATTGATTCAGCAACTATGAAGGTGTTTAAAGAAGAGAGGCATAAGAATACAGTAATAAAAAACATTCCTTGTTAATACCACTGATTTATAATGAAAGCTTTCAATCTGGGTTGGAGAATTGGGTATTTAATGGATATTTTTTGGTAATTAACTCCCTATGAAACTATGTGCTGGGAAGCAGGTAACCAGATAACATCCATATCAAAGATCTATAATCAAAGATATATAACCCTTATATCATGCAGAAAATACATCCCAGTAACTCAGACTGTCAGGGTTCAACACTGACCTTCTGATTCATGCATTTAAAAGTCATTATTTATGTGCTTATTTTCCTCCTGCCTCCTCTAGAGGCCTCCCTACCTTACTTTGCTTATATTCCTTCCCCTCTATTAGGTGTCAGGTGGGCTCGTTACCTTTTGCACACACCCATGTTAAATAGCTGCAGTTTCTTGCAAACAGTGATTTTGCATTAACGTTGGATGCCTGACTTCTGAGAGCTGCTGTTTCTGTTCCTGATCCTCTGCTTAATGCACATTTGAATTGTGACCCTGTCCAGGAACTGAAAATCTGAACCTGAGTGGCTCAACCATCTCAGTAGATGATTTTCAGTATCTCCTGAGGCCCTCTGACTACATCAAGATTTCTTCAGCTAAGTTGTTACCTTAAAGCTACCCTTCACATTTCTCACCCTCACTAGGGTGTTGCTTACTGCTTAGCTACCCTTCTCATACCTCCCCCCCTCTCGGGTGTTCCTGCTTAGCTACCAACCTCTGACCACACCCCCTCTCGGGTGTTCCTGCTTAGCTACCAACCTCTGACCTCACCCTCTCTCAGGTGATCCTGTTTAGCTACTTACCTCTGGCCTTAACCCTTACCTCCTGGCCTTAACCCTTACCTCTGGCCTTTCCCCTGGTTTATCTCTCTCCACCCCTACCTTGATTTGTCTACAGTCCCTGCTATAGCTCTTTGTTCATACTGCAGTTCCTACTCAACCCCTTTTCCTATTCTGCAGTTCTTTGCTAAATTCTCTTTTGTCTCTCCTTCAGTCTTTATTATAATACCTAGCCTTTTTGTTTCCTTAACTGTCCTCCCTCTGCACAATATTTAACATGCAACCAGACACCTCCACTATCCCTGCGCTAAAACTCCTACCTGACCTGGTAAAGGCCCTGACACAGACAAATGTTGGGGGTGCCTCAATCAAACAGGAACTTTCATCCATATTTGGTGGAAATGTTCAAATATCAGACCTTTTTGGGTGTCAATCCTGGGAACAATTAGCCTTATTGGGGAAGTCAACGTAAAAGACGACCCCTTTTTTTGTTACACTTTAAGTGTTGTTAGTTTTTGGATCTGATTAAGGGGGACGAAACCATTTCTAAACAAGGGAAGGTCTTATACCCACAAATAGGAGAGGCTAATAGAGATACTGCTTTTTGCAGGATTTACCCAACAGGAAACAATAATAGAGGAAGAAACTGCTATTTATATATATATAAATCAGTGGTATTAACAAGTATTTTTTTTTATTACAATATTCCTATGTCTCTCTCTTCAATATGTATATATATGTATGTGTAAAATGTGGTATGTAGATTTTTTTTTTTTGTTTGTATGCAATTTATATGGAAAAATATAATAAACAGAATTTGAAAAAAAGAAAAAGAATTTGCACTCTTTGGCTTTTCAAACATGCCCGCTTTAAGTTTTTTATAGGTTAATTGATAAGTTAGAGTAGAGGTTACTAGATATACGAGATATAATCATCAGTAAACATACTCTCTCTTTTTATATATATAAACACTATTATATATTATAGAGTTCATACATGTTATACATAAATAAACATATCAATTTCTAGATCTTAGCAAATAATGTTGGATATATGATTGTTACCAAAGATCAGCATGTTATTTTGTATAAGTTCTTGTTGTACACAGATTGTATTAAATAATACATAAAAAAAAAGTAAAAATAAATAAATAAATAAAAATCACAGCATCATGGGAAAATACATATCACATGTTTTGGCAGCTGGACTTAATCATTAAAGTATTCCTTTCATCCTAAAAAAAAAAAACTAAAAAAAAATATATAAATTATATGTACATAATACCAACTGGAAGCAAATATTGTTTGAAAAAATATTTATATAAATGAAGACAATGACAAGACATCTTTGAAATGAAGAAACAAAAATCTTATCTTATACATGAAGAATATAACCTTTTAAAGGGTATCCTTTTTTATAATCTCACATACTTGTAGAATAAAGAAAATGTCAAGCCCTCACTATAGCTATGCATTCTAAATATTATATTCTAAAGGAATGAGGTTTTGGGGAAAAAGGAGAGATAATGTTTTAGAAGCCCTATGCTTAAGTTTAATGATTCATCCAATATGCTGAAAAGAAAATATAAATTAATTAATTTGATATATTGTATGTGTCTCTTTTTTTTAAAATAGTATGTGAAAAGATTTGTGACAGAAACTATTTTTCCAACTCAGCTACTTTGGTCTTAAGTAAGAAATTCCCACCTCAATTCCCTGTAGTTCTCTTTGTTTATTGACTAGCCCCTCAAATGTTATTGGATGTGAATTCATTAAACACCTTACTTTGTGTAAGTGGCACATTTAAGTGAATCTCTCTGTATCTTTCATTAAAACAAAGACTATTTAATACATTTTCTCCAAAACACCAACACAACAGGGATAGATCCTTATTTTAATTGTTAGAAATACATGTCCTTATTTCCGCTAAAATGTTCATATTTTCAAAAGATTAGATTAATTCCGCTTGCAGTAGATTGTTTCTTGAAATTATGAATATGTATGCACATATGTGTGTTTTTATTTATTTGCGATACTGTTTTGTCAGGACAGTAGTGCTGTTAAGACTGATTTAAAAAATGTGCTCATTTGAAATTGTAATAGCTTATTGTTACATAAACCTCCATTCTGCAAACTGGAATATTATGATTGTCAATTGCTGGGTCATCCTACTTCCATAAAATTGCTATGTTCCATTCTCCAACCAAGCATATTATGCTTGGTAACTGCATATAAAGAATTCCCTGAAATTAACAGAAATGTAAGCCCATGATAAAAAAAAAAAAAAAACAAATACAGAAAATAGTTATTAGAGATGTGGGAATTTTATAACTATTTGGAGAGAAGGTGCTCCAAACAAGTAGCCATGATCAATGCACCAAAAAGTAAGCTCACAGTGGCAGTGTTGTGGTTGTTTGGTCCAGCAATAGTACAGTCTTGTTGATTTGTTTTACATTACCTACTATTTACAATAAATAAAAGAGCACAAAATAAAAGGTTACTTTCTTCGGTACTGTAAGTAACAGACAAAACAGCCAAAAAGAAGAAAGGAAGCAGAAATGTTCTCGACATTCTGATGGATGATTTAATGGTGTTCTATAAACTTTCACAGACTTTGCCATGGACATCAACATCTTTGTACAGACAATTTGTCTAACCCTGGCATGGATAATAGAGTTTGCAACAGAAATACTTCAAACACTGCAACAATAATCCATAATCTGCATGTGATGGATGGCAAAGAATTAGACTGAAATTAAGAGTATTCTTCCCCTCCTCATCAACCTAATAGATGCATATACAATATAACTTTGTCCTGTTGATCTGTCATGGAAGACAGTAGTGCCTTTCACTTCAGGCTTGCTCCTTTGATTATCCAGCATGTTCAGTGTGTGTAATATTGCTACCATGTTAGAAGCAGTTCTGTTAAACTCTTTTTTTCTGTGCCCTTCAAGCCTATACACATTTTTGTCTGGGACTTGTAGATGCAACCAGCAATTCACAGCAGGAATTTTTGATTTTGTGAGTGCAAATCCTATTATAATAAATGTAATTGTGGTCAGGATTTACAGCGTGAAACTGGTGATAAGTACTGTGATGTATTGTGGAATAACCTAGATGATATAGAACAGGAGAAAAACCTGATTAGATGCAGTGGAGGTGTTGGGTGAAGAGATTTAAAAATTATGTGAATAAAGTGATGCTGAAGCTAATGGAAATTATTATGGGTTTCAGCCAGTTGCAGAAATGTAAGCAAAATGTTTTATTTATTCTATTTCTCCATTAGTGTTTTTGCTTCCTTCTTTCTTTTGCTGCAGTACTTCAATACATCCCTCACTCCCTTACACATTTTATTTTTAGAATACTACTTGAGAATCTCATTTACCATTAACGGTTTTTTTACAGTCTTCAACTTTCTTTTATTTATATATTATTTATATTTATTTATATTAGCAATTCACTTGTTTTATTATCTGTATTGTTGTTAAGTGCTAACCCATTGATTGTTTGCTTCAAAATGTTTTAATTTCAATTGGAAATTTATAGATGCATGTATCTAACACATTCTAAATATGTCATGGAATGCTTAATAAAATAACATTCTCACAGTGAATGCACATGTCAAGAAGCTTTTTATTTAAAAAAGATGTTACATGGTGGTATAATCTACACTGAAATAACTAGGCGGCACTATAGATCCCATGATGGAGGGGGGTGGAGCATGACGTGAGCACACGTAGCTGCGCAACGTGAGGCGGGCTGGACCGACTGCCGGGTCGACGAGGATGCAGAGTGCCTGTTATGGCTCCGGGCGTTTTATGAAATAGTTGGCTCGGAGGAAGGAAGCGGAAGAAAGCGGCACTCAACGTGTAAACGGAGGTCTTAATTTAAGTCTCTCATTGCAGCGGGAGAACCCCCGTCCACACCAATGTCCCTTGTAAGTCTTGCCCACACTGTCCTACGTCCAAGAGAATCGAAGAGGAGCGGGGGCACGTGAGTAGGAAGGTCTGCAATTTTGTATGACGACTCCGCTTCTGTGAAGCAGCTGTGCGGTAAGCACTACTTCCCATGACAGAATAACACTGTGTATGTACTTGTGTAATAAGAGAATTTGGGCAGTTGTACCCCTCTGACTACATAATCCCCGGCCTCCTGCAGTCATATATGTGGAAAAAAAACCTAATGGCACAGCTCTACACTGGTTTGATCAGATTTAACCAGCATATTACTATCTAATAGCAACAGCTAAGTTAGCTGTTTACCACAGTGTTAAATAAGCGGGCTAGCTACAGGGTTTACGAGAGCCCTTTGGGCGTGCTTATTGGTAGAAATAAATTAAAAGACTGGATCCAACACATAATAAAGTCATTAATGAATTAAAGATCATATATAAAGACCCTAGTGAATGTGAACTGTTACAAGCTTGAACGGCGCAAGTGGAGGGGGAGAAAGACTCGGGGGGAAGTCATGCATACACAAATATACACAACCCCAACCCAAGCTCTTCTCTATTTACATATTTGGGTAAATAGTAAATTTTAAAGTCCTGGCCTAAGACCCTCTCTGACCTCAGTAAACTAAGTCACAAAGCGGCAATAACCCATCTACCAGTTCTATCTCTACCATATACAACCAACAATTTGTAACTGCCTGTATCTGAGAAGGAGAGTGCCTAAAATGGCAACTAGGAAGAAAGAAGATACAAGACAAAGTTCGAAGATAGAGAAGGAAAGAGAAAAGAAATTAGAGAAGCCAGAAAAAAGAGACAACTTTTTTCTCTCCCCATTTGGAAAAAATAGAACGGAATAGACAACTGGAATCTCAACCAAATGCTGATCAAGGGCCCCAACCTGACTCAAACGAAGAGACACCAAACACCTCATGGACTGAACAGCAAACAATAACTTTAGATTTTCTACAAAAAGCACTCGACATTCAGTTTGAGAGAATAAAACAAGAAATTGCGAGAAACTCGTCCGAAATAAAGAAAGATATTAAAGAAGACTTGAAGAAATTTTCAGATCGTATTGAAAAGATTGAGACGAGACTAGAGCATACAATCTTTCAATCAAATGCTCAATCAGACACAATACAGAAATTATAAAACAAGATTTTGACTTTACAAGCAAAATTGACTGATTTTGAAGACCGATCGCGCAGATGCAATATAAGAATAAGAGGCATACAGGAAAGCATCACACAACAGCTACTGGAGGACTAGCTAGAGAATTTTTTTCTTTTTCTAGGTTTGCATATTCCACAAGATTGTAAAGCTCTAGAAAGATGCCATAGGGCTTTCAAGTCTTCCCAAATTGCTGACATCTTACCCAGAGATGTGATTGCCTGTTGCCACTCATACCGCTTCAAATCACAAATTATGAATGCAATTTATAAGAAAGACCTTAAGAACACAGAATATGAGAATCTGAAGATTTTTCAAGATCTATCCTTTCAGACAAGAGAAATGAGAAGGTCATTCCGACCAACAACTGATATCCTGAGGAAAGCCGGCATAAAATATTCATGGAAATTTCCGACAGGGCTGATATTTTTCTACCAGGAAAAAAGCGAATCCTTTGAGAATGCAGGAGACCTTTCAAAATGGTTGGAGACGAATAAATTAGCGAGCTTCACGTAGAGTAGCCATTAAGACACACAAAAATCTACCCAAACCATGTATCTGAATTAATCTTCCCTTTTTTTTTGTCTCTACTTCAGGGCTGGAAAAATAGATAGAAAAATAGAATCATCAGGGAAGAAGGCAATAGCATTTTATTAATTCCACAAATCAAGCACTAAATAATAGATTAAATCCCTTTCATCTATAAAAGCACAAATTTATATTAAGAGAGAATAACCACTAAATTAAAATGCACACCAAATTAGAATTTTCAGGTAAAAGGGAGGATAGAGGGGAGGGAGGGAAGAGGTCGGGGAGAGAGGGAGTAGGGGAGTGTGGAAATAATGTTTTTCTCTGGCATCTGATAAGAATTCACAGAATCAGGTTTAGGCACACGGAATACTCCAGGCACTGCAAAAAGTTTTCTACTAGATAGTACACCCGGTAGGGGTCCAGTAGCCTAATCTGGCTGGATGAGTGCTAAAGTCAATCTATGAAGTCGCGGGTCGGCAGGGGTGCCGACTAGCATGCCTACAGAGCGTTAATTTAGTTTCGCTCCGCATCGGGATGGGTTTTCCTTTTCGTTTGTTTGTTCTCTTTTTCTCTTCTCTCTATCCAAGAAACACACTGGAAGAACGGTGAGGGTACAAGAATGAAAAGTAAAACATTTCCAATCGTTCTTGAATCATCTCTACAGGAGAAAAAAAAAGAGAGGAGTCGCCTTTATGTTTTCAAAAGATTTGTCAGTAAAGATTATTCATACTGAAAGAAACAAGGAGGCGAGATACTTGTTGGTAATTGCGGATATCAATAATATATGATTTACTCTGGTATGCATTTATGCCCCCAACCAACCCTCAATGGAGTTTTTTAAATTAATTATAAATAAAGTAGAGCGAGTAGGACAGGGGCAGGTCGTAATATTGAGTGACTTTAATTGTCCCCCGGAACCTATCATAGATACAAGGAATGTCAGAGCTAAACTTCCCAACAGACATGTCATTAACACTTCTAAACGTTTCAGGGAGCTCCTGAAAAAAAGTCAATTTCTGGATCTTTGGAGGATATGGCACCCAGAGGTAAAAGACTTTTAATGCTTTTCGGCATCCCACCTCTCCTATTCCAGAATCAATCTAATACTGGGGAAAACTCAGTTAGCTAGACTTATAAATAATATTCAAATAATTAATAATACCTGGTCGGACCATAACACTGTGATAATGGAGTTGAAAGCCCTTATAAAACTACACAGGCCAGATTGGAGATTAAATAGCTATCTCCTTGAAAATAAAAATAATATGGAGAATATAGAAAACACGACTGAACAATTTTTAAGGAGAATAGTAACGGAAAGGTAAACCCATATACAGTCTGGTGTGCGTACAAAAGTGTGATCAGGGGACATCTTATCAAAATAGCGGCCACGGAAAAAAAAAAAGAGAACAGCAACCTTGGCGGAATCTTATATAAAACTAGATACTCTAAATGCACTTAATAAAGAAACACCAACGAGGGAGACCTCTCAAAAAATAAAAGAACAAGAATCAATAATAAATAATATATGGATACAGAGAGTAAACTCTACATTGGCGAAGATGAAAAGGAAATGGTATTACCAGGGCAACAGGGCACATAAAGACATGACGGAAAAATTAAAACAAATTACTACATCTAGAACAATTTCGAAAATTAGAGAAGGAACTGAGACCCTACTCTTACCAGATAAGATAGGGTCCGCTTTCCAGAAATTCTACGAAAATCTATATAACATACCATCATCTAACAAAACCAGGAAAACCCAAGAGTATCTGTCCCAGTTAAAGATCCCTAAGATTGCAGAACAACAATTAAATAAGTTAAACCAGCCCTTGACCGAGAAAGAGGTATTGAATGCAATAGGCAAACTTAAAAAAAACAAGACTCCGGGACCAGACTTTAATAATTGGTTTTATAAAACATTAAAACTAAAAATAACAACTGCCTTGACTAGTGCATTTAATAGTTTTCACGTAGAAAACAAAATACCTAACAAACTAACTTAGGCCCATATAGTACCGATACCCAAACATGGCAAAGACCCTGAAAAAACATCAAATTACCGTCCTATTGCATTACTGAATGTAGACATAAAACTCTACTCATCTATCTTAGCGGACAGACTCAAACAAATCATACCATCACTAATCCATAAAGATCAAGTGGGTTTTGTCCCGGGGAGATACTCCTCGGATAGTGTTAGGAGAGTGGTGGATTCCCTGGATACGGTCTGTAGGTCAGGGGTGCCCTTGCTGACCCTGTCGTTGGACGCAGAAAAGGCCTTCAACAGGGTCGGCTGGGCATCCATGGAAGACACTCTTCGGATATATGGGATAGAAGGAAGATTCTTAAACGAGATTATGCTCCTGTACAAAGAACCCAAGGCTAGAGTGGTGGGACAGGGCTGGACATCGGAATGGTTCTCAATAAACAACGGAGTCCGTCAGGGCTGCACACTATCTCCTCTACTCTATATAATAACAATAGAGATCCTAGCGACAGCTATTAGACAAAACCAAGATATAGTAGGACTGGAAACAACTAGAGCCAGTTATAAAATCAGCTTGTATGCAGACGACATATTATTGACTCTGCAGAACCCTAACGACTCAATGGTTGCATTATTGTCAGAAATAAATCAATATTCATTAATTTCAGGGTATAAATTAAATATGAAAAAGACAACGGCACTAGCAAATAAGATTCCGTTGGGAACTAGATCTCTTCTTTCAGGAAAATTCGGTTTCACGTGGGCAAAAGCCGCAATAAATTACCTAGGTATTAAGATTTGTTCTCAACCAAATAAAATAGTGGAAACCAACTTTCTCCCTTTATTAACACAGACCAACAGACAACTAAAAAATTGGAAACCACTAGGTCTCTCATGGTGGGGTAGGATTAATACATTGAAAGCTTATGTGTTGCCAAAATGGACCTATTTATTTAGGATGATACAACTCACAATACCATCCGCATGGCTGGAACTGGCTCAAAAATCTATGAACCATTTTCATATCACTCATGGCCAAAAAATAATGAGAAACTGATAATTCATATTCTACTGGCATCCAAGTTGGAAATAGCAAAGAAATGGAACTCCACGTTAGTTCCGACTTGGATCCCGGTAAAGGAACAACTCAGACACCAACTAACAATGGAAGCCGTAATCGAATGGCAATTTGGCATAGGGGCTAAGAACATCTCTAAATGGGCTGAACTTTAATGAAGGATACATAAGTACAGGAACGAACCAGCATATGGCCTACGGGCTTTCTTCCGCCTCTGGGGGGGACGTGGTTGTGCAGCTGTGTTTTCGTTTTTTTTTTTTTCTTTCTCTTCTCTTTTTCTTCTTCTTTTCTTCATTTTGTGCGCACCAACCCTTATTCAAATACATAAACATTATAATAGCGGACTAAGGTGGGGGAGGCAGCTCACAGGGGTAAGTGGGGTAATAGGTGTGACTCAATATGCAGAAAGGCATTTGAGTATATCGAAGGGCAGGGGGAGAGGGGAGGGGGGAGGGGGAAAGGATGTGAGGGTTTAGGGGGCGAATAAACTAAAGGGACAGAGGGAGGGGGATGGAGAGGTTAGAGAACACTACAGGAACCAAAGTCGGATAAATTATACATGTTGGCCAAAAGATGCAATAATAAGTGATCCAACTGGTGATAATATGACCAAACGATAAGGAACACTGGCAATTTGTCTGATGGCTAAGGGAAAAAAAAAAGAAAGATGTTACATACCTACATTAATCCAAAAAGCTGTGTCGCCATCAGGGGGTGACGGGTTATACATCTGTCATGGGCCTGGCGGGCACGGTTGGGCGCTGGCACTTAAAAAAAAAAGGGGTATCTGCCCGGGGCCCACTCATTCCTGGGTGCCCATGGCAGCTGCCCCGTTGTCCCCCCCACGGCCGGCCGTTTGATGGGGCAGCTGCCGGCACTTTGCTGCTCAGTTTTTTTCTCTTTCTTTTTCAACAGCTTGAAAGAGGTCTCAGCCAATCATGTGAGACCTCTCAACTCTCCTGATTGGCTGAGAATTCAGAAGCCTCCTGTGATTGGCTGAGACTTCCTGCTGAAAGCACAGAGAGGTAAGTTAAAATGGACAGTGTGTATGTATGTCAATGTGAGTGAGTGTGTGTGTCTGTCAATGTGAGTGAGAGTGTGTGTATGTCAGTGTGAGTGAGTGTGTGTGTATGTCAGTGTGCGTGAGTGTGTGTGTATGCCAGTGTGCGTGAGTGTGTGTGTATGCCAGTGTGAGTGAGAGTGTGTATGTCAGTGTGAGCGAGTTTGTGTATGTCAGTGTGAGTGAGAGTGTGTATGTCTGTGACACTGCCTATATCTGTCTAGCCACTCAAGAGGTTAACTCCGCTGACACTGCCTCTGTCTAGCCACCCAAGGGGTTAACGCCTCTGACATTGCCTAGATCTGTCTAGCCACCCAAGGGGTTAAGTCCTCTGACACTGGGGATAACTCATCTGACACTGTCTATATATGTCAAGCGATCCAGGGGTTAACTCATCTGACACTGACTATATCTGTCTGGATTTTGTTACAGGTCACTGGTCACATTAGGGCCCCCCCCCCCTTGATAGCCTATCAATATGTGACATCCAGCGGATGCGGATCCCAGACTTTTAGTCACATATTAATTGATAAACTATTGGGGGGAATAATTTTTTTCAGTAAGGGGCCCTGAAATTTCTGATGGCGGCCCTGGCACAAAGTTTGTGTAATGTTAATTAAACTGTTAAAACAAGCAGTGCAGAGGAAAAAAGTGATGCTATGTTGTAGTAAACACTGCCAAGACATACTGCTTTTTATCTATTATGGAATATGAACTAGTTTAAAAACAAATACATATACATTTCTAAAGCAGTAAAAACAACGTTGCACTGTGGTTTGCCCTCTGCTTTGACCCACTCTTTATGCCAGGGCATGCTGTGGAAGAATGGCCTTCAGTCTCATGGTGGCAGACTCATGCTGTCATGTCTGGAATGCTTTTCACACTATTCTGTCTGTTTCATTATGTGTGTTTCTGCTCTGGTTACTAATATTCTGTATATAACACTACTGATAAAACCAAAATGAAGTATGCATTTAAGACACCTTAGACATTCTTCACAATATCATGATTATCATTATAACATCATATTCAAGAAAGAGTAGCTACATAACAGGATTTAACCGGGGAAAACCAGACATGGTCATATTTAAACAAAGAGTAACTGAAGACAAAGGACTACTGATCAGAAAAAAGGATACGCCATCAGTCATGTCCAGTTAAAACTATACATCTTTATTGATACTGTAGATAAAAAGTGGAAAACCACCAGAATTGAGTTCCCACTCAACTCCAAAAACACAACAAAATAATTTGAAAACAAATGAGATATCCTAAACACAGGAATATGTGCCAATCCAAAAGATACACATAAATAGTCATGTTAAATAGCAGATACCAGAGGTTGGTCACAACAAAGAAAAAACCATGATAATAATAATAATAAAAAGCAAAAAAAGCAAAAAGACCCTTCCATAAGAGCCTGTTGAGATCCAGTACTTAGATATATCATTTTGGGCTGTGAAAATGTAATATCTGCAGCAGATCCAATTTTCCCAGAGGCAAATATATATATATATATATATATATATACACACACTGCTCAAAAAAATAAAGGGAACACTTAAACAACACAATGTAACTCCAAGTACATCACACATCTGTGAAATCAAACTGTCCACTTAGGAAGCAACACTGATTGACAATCAATGTCACATGCTGTTGTGCAAATGGGATAGACAACAGGTGCAAATTATAGGCAATTAGCAACACCCCCCCCAATAAAGGAGTGGTTCTGCAGGTGGTGACCACAGACCACTTCTCAGTTCCTATCCTTTCTGGCTGATGTTTTGGTCACTTTTGAATGCTGGTGGTGCTTTCACTCTAGTGGTAGCATGAGATGGAGTCTACAACCCACACAAGTGGCTCAGGTAGTGCAGCTCATCCAGGATGGCACATCAATGCGAGCTGTGGCAAGAAGGTCTGCTGTGTCTGTCAGCGTAGTGTCCAGAGCATGGAGGCGCTACCAGGAGACAGGCCAGTACATCAAGAGACATGGAGGAGGCTGTAGGAGGGCAACAACCCAGCAGCAGGACCACTACCTCCGCCTTTGTGCAAGGAGGAACAGGAGGAGCACTGCCAGAGCCCTGCAAAATGACCTCCGGCAGGCCACAAATGTGCATGTGTCTGCTCAAATGGTCAGAAACAGACTCCATGATGGTGGCATGAGGGCCCAACATCCACAGGTGGGGGTTGTGCTTACAGCCCAACACCGTGCAGGACGTTTGGCATTTTCCAACACCAAGATTGGCAAATTCGCCACTGGCGCCCTGTGCTCTTCACAGATGAAAGCAGGTTCACACTGAGCACATGTGACAGAGTCACGCCTGGAGACGCCAAGGAGAACATTCTGCTGCCTGCAACATCCTCCAGCATGACCGGTTTGGCAGTGGGTCAGTAATGGTATTGGGTGGCATTTATTTGGGGGGCCGCACAGCCCTCCATGTGCTCACCAGAGGTAACATGACTGCCATTAGGTACCGAGATGAGATCCTCAGACCCCTTGTGAGACCATTTGCTGGTGCGGTTGGCCCTGGGTTCCTCCTAATGCAAGACAATGCTAGACCTCAAATGGCTGGAGTGTGTCAGCAGTTCCTGCAAGACGAAGGCATTGATGCTATGGACTGGGCCGCCCGTTCCCCAGACCTGAATCCAATTGAGCACATCTGGGACATCATGTCTCGCTCAATCCACCAACGTCATGTTGCACCACAGACGGCAGATGCTTTAGTCCAGGTCTAGGAGGAGATCCCTCAGGAGACCATCCACCACCTCATCAGGAGCATGCCCAGGCACTGTAGGGAGGTCATACAGGCACGTGGAGGCCACACACACTACTGAGCCTCATTTTGACTTGTTTTAAGGACATTACATCAAAGTTGGATCAGCCTGTAGTGTGTTTTTCCACTTTAGAGTGTGACTTCAAATCCAGACCTCCATGAGTTGAAAAATTTGATATCATGTTTTAATTTTTGTGTGATTTTGTTGTCAGGACATTCAACTATGTAAAGAACAAAGTATTATATAAGAAAATTTCATTCATTCAGATCTAAGATGTGTTATTTTAGTGTGAGCTAAACACCAGAAATCCATTATATATATATATATAAATGCTTTATATCTTGCTTAAAGAATCACATTATGTTTAAAAGAATAAAAATGATTATTTTTCATTTTTGCTGACAGTACTGAACACACCTAGTCAGTATTGGACTTAGGACTAGCTTGACTTGATTAAATGTGATAAAACCATAAAACTCCCTCTAATCAATAATGACTAATATAAAGATACATTTATAAAGAGACACTCATCAGCAATAATTAAAGTCACATATATTCTGTACTTGAGACCCTAATAAAAGAATTGAATAACATAGTAATAAAAACCTGTGGTCAGATCGTGCGGAATAAGCATGATTTGACCAGATGACCTAATGTCTTAAAACATCACCTGAGCATATATTACTTTTATGATTAATGTTTAACTAATTGATTTAAAATGTATAAATACTGAAGTGTGTAATATGCAAATCAGACTTGACTGAAAGAGGCTTTCCCACCTCACGGTCGACTCTCCTTGATTGCGCAATAAAGACAACTTTCCTGCTTCTGGCTACTCCGTCTCTGTCTCATAATTGACTCCGTGAAACAGAGGGTGAACCCTATTGGTGACATTAGTGTTCCCTTTTTTTTTTTGAGCAGTGTATATATATGTATATTAAATCCATAGTCTTAGGTTTCAATACATTCCCATTATAAATTGACTATATGTGGGGGACCTTTTGACTTGTCTTTCCCTTGGTGAGATGAGTCTATACCCATCTGGGAGTGCAATCAATACATACACTGTGCTCACACTCATTCATTCTACTACACTATTTATATATCTTTGTGTTTTTTTCATAGTCAAATATTACAAGGAGTTTTGAAGAATACACATATCTACTCTTTAAAAGGCAACTTATGTTTTAAGTTTTTTGAGGTGGTGGTCACATAGCACACCCACCACAACACTTAATGTAACACTTTAACTTTTTGTGTGTGTGGGAGCAGAGGAACATATGGGTAGTTGCAGCTTGTGGAGATCAAGTGCTAGAATATTTACTAGTTTTCCGTTTCTTCTACAGAGAGATTTGAAAAAGGTATTTGGCCAATGCTGTAGTCCTGTGCGTATCTGTTCATGTTTCATGTGTATTCATGTGTAGTCTACTTAGAATTAAATGTTTTACCCAAGTGAAGATGAATGGGGAGATTCGTAGGTTGATTTTTTTTCACTCAAAGGTAACAGTTTTAGTCTAATATTTAGCACTGGTTTAATGTATCTGATTCCACAACATGCCCATAGGAAGAAGGGTTGTCCAGCTTCACCTTTTAGTTTCCCAAAAAAGGAGTGTAAAAAAGATAATGAAAACAGTGTTAATTATGCTGACTAAACATTTTTGCCATAGTTTTTGACAACTAAATAAAAGTTATCAGGACTAAAACTATGACTAAAATCCACGGCAATTGACCTATTTGGTCTTTTGGTTCTGGTTCCGATGGATCTATGCCAAAGCCCAGTCCCCTGACCTATCTGCAGCTGTATTGGCTAAGACACAGGCTCCCTTTCACATGAGTGTTTCCCCTCCCATCTCCCTAGCAAGTTAACTTTGTGCAACAGCATTCTCAGACCTGTTCGCTTCCTCACAACTGAACATTCAGACAACTAAAACTAAAGACTATGACTAAAACTAAATCAAAATTTGTCATCAAAAATAGCACTGGTTGAAAATAGAGTTTTAGTCATGGTCTAAGAAGTTGCCATGCTCTAATTGTGCTGTATATTAGTGGGGTTTTCTGGATACCATGAGTCAGTTGACCAAACAGTGTACGTAAAAGAGGCAGTAGATTAATGGGATTGACAAAAGTTTGGTTGATTGTTGGTGTAGTATATATTTAAACATTTAGTATCCAGTATATTGTCCATACAGTGCTGTGAGGTTAATGTTCCTAAAATTGGGGATGTTGAGACCACCTTGTTGAATGCTTTTCTGTAATTTGTTAAGACTTATTCTTGGTCTTTTATTATTCCAAATAAATGTTGAAAGGTGGGAATTTACCAATGCAATCTCTTTGTGTTTTAACAAAGTTTGCCAAGCCTTGAATTCCCCTATTATTTTAGTTATAATTGTGGTAAGATTTTTGGCTGTGCTGCAAGTTTTGGGAATTTGTATGCCTAAGTAGCACAGAGGGGATGGTTCCCAGACAAGTGTTTGTGTGACATTTTTGGGGGTTTTGGAGTGCTGTAGTTGAGATAAACTGCTGTGGATTTGTCAAAGCTAATGGTGACAATGATGCCCCCAGACTCTTAATACAAATGGGGGTTAGGTCAAGTGGCCCAATCAAATCATGGACAAATCACACTCCAATAATAAATGGGACAGGGGCTAGCTAAGCACCCCTTAAACCATCAACCACATTATTATGTATCTGGGTCTGGGGACTGCCCCAAAGGCTGCTATATACCATAAATTAATTAATAAAAATAATGAATATAAACCTACTTAATCCCTCTCTACCATCTGAAAAATCTTTCAAAACCAGCAAATGGGAGCTGTCAGGGTTTCACAGAGACCACCGAATTTAACTCTAATCAGCACGAAAATAGCTCATATGGACAATTCCTGAGTTTGACTGCCAAAATAGTCCTCCAAACATTTCATTTATTTTGTGGGCATTTTGGGAGGACCTTAGCTATAACAGAAATAGTCAAAGTCCTTCTGAAATGGCCCAAAATTAAATGAAATAAAAAATTAAATAATAACAGAAATAGCCAAAGTCTTTCTGAAATGGCCCAAAATTTAATGAAATAAAAATAAAATTAAAAATAATTGAAACATAAATAAATATATAAATAAAATTGTATAAACATAATACAAGATATAAAAATTATAAACAATAAAAACATATTAAAAGACAAAAAAGACAAAACATATAAAACCAAACAGAATTAAGAAAATGCACAAACAACAAATTCAAAATAAATAAAAATCTACTCATTTAAACGTACTTATTTGTAAACTTGAGTAATGCTGACATTTTTCGTTAGTCCGAATACCTTCATATAAAATAAAATGTTTTGTCACAACAGACTTTTTCCATTGATGGATTACATTTGGGAAAAAATTACCAAAATTAATTTCAGATCACTTCCATAATCAGAGTAGCCCATATTAGTAGTCGATTTTTGTGCCGGCAGAAATTCAGTCAGCGAAGTACTTCTGAAGTGGCACTGGAATAAGCCAAAGTCCAAATGACCAAGTCTACTTGTTTTTGTCTATATTGTTTTTCAGATATATCCACACCTCACACACTTCCACAGGTAAGGGTACCCTTTTATTTCTACAGTGGGGTATATTGCATTGTACATCAATTTTGGAATCTACACATTGGAAGTTAAATTGTTCACATTGCATGTGGGGAGGGCATACTCATATCATAACATTTATTGCTGATGATGAATATACAGTGATGTGATGCCAGCATTGAGCTGACATGTCTGGTGTTGTTCTTAATCAGCTATAATGTAATTAAAATCACACAAAAAGGGATTCAAGGGTAGAGCTGTATAATTGTAGCTTTAGTTATAATCATGGGAGTAATTACATGATTATCATTGCTAGTGGTAAGGGTGAAGACATGATCACTAGAAGAGTAAAGGCATGACCAAGAGAAGAGTGAATACACACAACCAGCAGGCAAGCAATGTATCCAGCTTTCCCAAGATTCCTGCAGGAGTTGTGTGCTAGTAAGATCATCAGGGGAAGACATCATTTACATGGTAAGTTCTGTGTATGTTAGGAACATTATAGATTGTCAATAAATAGCTGTCTAGTGTGTGTACACTACATGGTTCCAATCCTTGGGTTGTCTACTTCCATTAATTTGCTTGGCTATCAACAGTGTCATGATCAACACACATGCATATAGCTATATTCTTTTTTTTATTGCATAGGTGATTGTAAATAACAGTGACTACTGATATATATGGATCTTAGTGCATGAGTACTCCTTCTATTTCATTGTGGTTACACACAAGTGTCTGTGCTTCCCATGTATTTTGCTGCATTACATGGTTTTGATGAGTTTTGTTACAAAGCCATAGTTTCTTATATATATATATATATATATAAATATATATATGCAAATATCAGCTTTTTTACAAATATCATTATTCTGAATATTAATATCACAAATGATATTAGGGCATATATGTAGGCATGTTACATAGGAAAAAACCTGTTTAAAATCTTTTGTAACGTAATTTAGAAGCCCTTAAAGATAAATTCATATTTTTAGATCAGGAGAATTGAAATGGGAGAATTTCAGCTATCTTGTAGCACAATTATGCCACAATTCTTTAGCAATTTGTGGCTACATTAATAGATCCCATCGTGTTTGTGAAAAAGTTTTAAAGTGTATGATTACCCTAAAAATAATCCATGTAAAATACAAAAATAACATTGTATGCTGCAGAAGATTAAAAGCAGAACATGTATGTACATTTCAAATATTATTGGTTCCCTTCCTAATACCAGACTACGGGATGTATTTTATTATACTTCTAGTTCTGTACAAATATCAATTTTCGCAGGTGATTTTCACTGCAGAACCATGACCGATTGCTTCCACCTACAAGACCCCCTTATCCATCAACTTCCTGAGAAAGATAAATGGACATCTGCTATAAATGTTATTTGATATTTCCATAACCACTTCCACAAACTCTTCTTCTGTCTAAATGAACCATTTTTCTGTGGTCTGTCAAAGAGTGATTCGACAAAAAAATAAATTTTCACAAAGTTAATACACTTAATTATTCAGGGGGTTGGTTACTAATCAGTTAATGCAATTGTGTTCAATCACCTCAGAATTGTCTTATATGAAACCTATGACCCAACCTTTATTTCAGTAGCCAAATTAGTAGTAGCCCAGTGTGTGTGTGTGTGAATAGTTTGTCCTGCTTCTTGCTGGTTTTGTTTCATTATTCCTTGTATTAATGCATTCTTTTATCGTTTTTTTTTTTGTTTTTTTGTACAGTTGTTTGCTTCTTGTAAAACTATTTTATAAAACAATTTGTTATACATACGATTATATTCTGTGCTTTAAAAAGCAATGTAAACATTTTTACATTTTAATAGATTTTTAAAATGATAACATTTTTAATAAAATGTTTAAAATAATTCTGCAGGGTTTTTTCACTCTTTAAATTATCTATCATGTTTTGTGGATTATTAAAAATATGCGAGGTCTTTTGATGACTGACATGCCCCATTGTTATATTTGTCAGCCTGACAAATAAGCCTTTGGTATTGTTTCCATTGATTTAACAGAGTATCAAAAGAAAGACCATCCTCACAAAATCTGGAGAAAGCAAATGCCCAAGTACTTGCTTTCTAACCTATAATATCAGTAATTTCTTCTCAACAAAAAATGATAAAACGATAACTTAAAACATGAGCTAATGTACTAATAGTTTTAGATGTTGAAAATATTCCCTTTTTAAATGACTATTATTGAGAGCTATGCTTACTCAGTGTTTCAAAGCAAGATTGGTCAACATTATGGACCTTTGATACAAACAAGACAATGTATGCATATCCATACTTATGATGCATTTAATAAAGCATTATTTATGAATGTACTTCCTCCTGTGCACCGCCGGGAGTCTTATCGTTTAACCCTTTAAGGACCAGGGATTTTCCTGGGCCAAGGACCAGAGCGTTTTTTCAATTTTTAATATGCGGTTTTTGAAACATAATTTTCCTCTCTCTCATTTAACGTACCCATACAAGTTATATGTTGTTTTTTAAAGGACAGTTAGAGCTTTCTTTTGATACCCTATACAAAAAAAGATTTACATTTTAGTATTAAAAATTACATATAAAAGAGGAAATTTTTGAGGAAAAAAAGTTTTTCCCCATTATTTTCCCAATAATAAGCTACACAACTAGTGCAACACTAACCCACTTATTCCCCTAATTAACTAACTAATAAAAAATAAAAATATTGGTTCCCAAACCCCCGTAAAAAAAAAAGACAGAAAAAAAAACTCTGAAGAGTGCGATGTCAGATCCATAAAAATCATGCAACAGGCATGCAGGGGTTGAATTTTATTAAATAAATATATTAAAATTACCTTTATTTATTTAAAAAAACTTTATAAATGGCAAAAATCATTTTTTTTTAAAAAAAAACAACTAAATGAGGGCCATAAAGTGGAATGAAACTGATCACAGTAAAAAAAACTGTGATCAGCAATGAAAGGGTTAATTTTTTCAGCAACGTTCTTTATTAATTTATTTTTACTTGCAGGTCACTCTCTGTGCTTCACTATAAGAACGTGAAGCACAGAGAGTGAATTAGAGGCAAAGTCAGTGTGTGAACACATTGACTTTGCATCTAATTTGCCTGTTATCGCGGTGATCACTCAATCACATGCCCGGAAATCCACCGATCGGGTCCAGGAGCTTTGCCTAGGGTGCGAGGCTTAGTCCTGGACCCGTTGCAGAGTAGCTGGCGGTGCCCACGGAGCGCACCGCCGGCTAGACTGCATGACGAGTTAACTCGTCATAAGGTCGCTAATGCTGCGGCTCTTATGACGAGTTAACTCGTCATAAGGTCGCGAAGGGGTTAATGTATACATTTTCAGGAAGAGAGAGAGAAAATGGGATGAAAGAAATGAGAAGATAACATGGATAGAAGGGGGATAGGAAAAAGGATGAATGGGAGAGATACAAATGCTAGGGATATAAAGGGTAGAGAGACAGATACAGGGGATGAAAGAGGGAGATAGACAGATAAAGGGTATGGAAGGGGAAGAGGGACAGACAAGGGGGGATGGAAGGAGGAAAGAGACAGACAAATGCTTAAAATAACAAAATGAATGCTGACTAATTAGCCAGTAACAGTGTTAGCGAAAGGAAGTGTGTCACTTACTGGCAAACCCATTCAGATTTGTAACTTACTCAGTGTAACTTATGAATGCAATTGAGCTGTTGCCTACACAATCCAAGAGCCAAGTCTAGCGATCTGTCTTCCTACGAAGTAAATCCTGCTCTCTAAAATTAAGGTGTACATTAGTTATTTTAATAGGTTTAAATAATATTATTATAGTCTGTTAGTTTTGGTAATGTCAATTACAATAACACTTTATTGTTGATAGAAATTTGCTGGTTTTATTTAATTTTGTACAGTGTACTGTTTATTAGAGCTTTGCAAGTTACTTTGAGACAGCCACACATAACTACTAGTGCCACCAGTAATACTAGTGGGTCAAAGGCAAAAACATGATTTTAATAGTTTGTAGTCAAAAAGACTAAGGCAACAACATATGTGAGAGGTGCATGTGTCAAGGTAATATCTTGTTGATATGTTAACAGAATTGCATTAGTGCATTTATTAGGAACTCCATACAATGTACATTTTACACACCTGTATGGTTTGGAAAATGGAACAGCCACACTGGGACCTGTTAACAAAAATTGAACAGACAATGATCTGAAAAAAAGAAAAAAAAAACAGTTAAAGTGATTTGGAAAATATTATTCAGCTTGCCTATCATTCCAATTCATCAATTAATCCCTGATGTTTGAAGTCCTTTTATTTTTTATCTGGTGTCAAAGATAGGATGTTTGTACACTAGATAGAGCCAACTGGATATAAGTAGTGTAGAATTATAGAGAAATTGACATGAAAAAATTTATTTTGATATATTTATTGGTGGCCTTACTGTTTATTGAAGTCTATATGTGGTGTCCACATTTGATGTTTTGCATTTTTGTAACTATACACACTGGGATTGTCACCAGTGTTTTGACCCTAAAGTATTGTTGTTAGCTGATAATAGTGTTATCAGTACCATGTGTCAGTATGCTTAGCTACTGACTTATACAGTGCCTTGCAAAAGTATTCACCCCCCTTGACGTTTTACCCATTTTGTTACATTACAGCCTTAAGTTCAATGTTTTATTAATCTGAATTTTATGTGATGGATCAGAACACAATAGTCGGTTGGTGAAGTGACAAGAGAAAAATATATACATAAAACTATTTTTTAGAAATAGAAAACAAAAAATTGGCATGTGTGATTCCCACCTTTGTTATGAAGCCCACAAAAAGCTCTGGTGCAACAAATTACCTTCAGAAGTCACATAATTAGTGAAATGATGTCCACCTGTGTGCAATCTAAGTGTCACATGATTTGTCATTACATATAAACACCTTTTTTGAAAGGCCACAGAGGCTGCAACACCTAAGCAAGAGACAACACTAACCAAACACTGCCATGAAGACCAAGGAACTCTCCAAACAAGTAAGAGACAATGTTTTTGAGAAGTACAATTCAGGGTTAGGTTATAAAAAAATATCCAAATCTTTGATGATCCACAGGAGCACCATCAAATCTATCATAACCAAATGGAAAGAACATGGCACAACAGCAAACCTACCAAGAGACGGCCGCCCACCAAAACTCACGGACCGGGCAAGGAGGGCATTAATCAGAGAGGCAGCAAAGAGACCTAAGGTAACCCTGGAGGAGCTGCAGAGTTCCACAGCAGAGACTGGAGTATCTGTACATAGGATGACAATGAGCTGTACACTACATAGAGTTGGGCTTTATGGCAGAGTGGCCAGAAGAAAGCCATTACTTTCAGCAAAAAATAAAATGGCACATTTTGAGTTGGCAAAAAGGCATGTGTGAGACTCCCAAAATGTATGGAGGAAGGTGCTCTGGTCTGATGAGACTAAAATTGAACTTTTCGGCCATCAAAGAAAACGCTATGTCTGGCGCAAACCCAACACATCACATTACCCAAAAAAACACCATCCCCATGTTTTTTAGCAGCCAGGACTGGGAAACTGGTCAGAGTTGAGGGAAAGATGGATGGTGCTAAATACAGGGATATTCTTGAGCAAAACCTGTACCACTCTGTGCGTGATTTGAGGCTAGGACGGAGGTTCACCTTCCAGCAGGACAATGACCCCAAACACACTGCTAAAGCAACACTTGAGTGGTTTAAGGGGAAACATGTAAATTTGTTGGAATGGCCTAGTCAAAGCCCAGACCTCAATCCAATAGAAATTCTGTGGTCAGACTTAAAAGTTGCTTTTCACAAGCACAAACCATCCAACTTGAAGGAGCTGGAGCAGTTTTGCAAGGAGGAATGGGCAAAAACCCCAGTGGTAAGATGTGGCAAGCTCATAGAGACTTATCCAAAGCGACTTGGAGCTGCGATTGCCGCAAAAGGTGGCTCTACAAAGTATTTACTTTAGGGGGGTGAATAGTTATGCACATTGAGAAAAGATAGGAGACTCAGCACAACGTTTAAGGGAGTTTAATCCACCAAAAAATAACAACGTTTCAGCCCAGCACTGAGCTTTTTTCAAGTCTGGTGAGATGAAAAATCATCAATATATAGTAAATGGGTAAAGTGACTAACGAGTTCAAGGGGCGGAGTCCACAAGGACAGCCCATATGTGAATCATACAGGTGTATAAAACTTGCAAACATAAAAATACAAATGCAAATGCAAAAGTGATGCAAATATATGTGAATACAATGTAGTCAAAAATACCAAAATATAGTGCATATAAAATGATTAAAAACATTGTGATTGCAGC